>CP139503.1:234400987-235600987 GCA_021014915.2 Artemisia tridentata subsp. tridentata
CACCATAAAATAATAACCTACTTTCTCAAATTTTCCGAATTGAAACACTTACTTTTTTATTAACGATGAATCCTATCAAACTTTCAAATATTGTTCTGACTTCAACCATATGACTAAAATAAAATTGCATCGTTAGTCCTTTATACTAATGGCCGTTAGCAAATAACTTCAAATTTGGTTTTCTTACGCTTTCTTCCGTTTTTACACGTTTTCGTCCATTTTTGCACGTTTTCGTCTGCTTTTACACGTTTTCGTCTGCTTTTACACGTTTTTAAACGTTTTCGTTCGTTTTTACACGTTTTCGTCTGTTTTTGCAAGTTTTCGTCCATTTTTACACGTTTTCGTCTATTACACGTTTTTGTACGTTTTTTCACGTTTTCTTCTGTTTTTACACGTTTTCTTCTACACGCTTTTACACGTTTTTAAACGTTTTCGTCCGTTTTTACACGTTTTCTGCTGTTTATGCACGTTTTCGTCCGTTTTTACACGTTTTCGTCTGTTACATGTTTTTGCACGTTTTCGTCCGTTTTTGCACGTTTTGTACGTTTTTACAAGTTTTCGTCTGTTTTGTACGTTTTTACAAGTTTTCGTCTGTTTTTGCACATTTTCGTCTGTTTTTGCACATTTTCGTCCATTTTTGCACATTTTCAACCGTTTTTGCACGTTTTCGTCTATTTTACACGTTTTCATCTATTTTTCCACATTTTCGTTCGTTTTTACACGTTTTCGTCTGTTTTACACGTGTAAACGAACGAAAATATGCAAGGCTGGTTGGCAAAGTGAAACGATCACCTTAAGTGACCTCGAAACATCAACCTTGCGCGTAACTATTTTGTTCGGCCAAGGATTGTAAGGAAAACTCATAAACTTTTTCAATCTTGTTCATTACATGTTCTTATGATGTTTAAAAGTGTTACCAAGTGTTAAATGATTATGTTTTGTTAAATTGAAAAAGCTAGGGTTTGATATATGTTTATGTGTGCTCGACATTTTTAAAGTTTTTATACAAGTTAGGTTATTCCTTGCTTGTGTGATAAATTTTGTTGCTTATGGTACTAGTTTGATAATACAAATGTGATTAGTGTTTAATTACGCAAGTTTAAAACAAAATATACACTTATTTGAGTAAATGTATAAATCGGCTAACTTTTAACCAAAACAAAAATTGGGGTTTTGAAAAACATAAAATTTTGGCTCAAGTGGTGAAATGGTGAAATTAGTGCTTAATAACTTATTTTAAATAGCTTATTGAAATAAGCACTAGCTTATTTGTTTTGGCTTATTTTTTTGGGCTCATGTATGTACGAACTCAAGTTGGGCCGAGCCCAACTAACTTTCGGCTTATATTGAATATTTGACCACATAGCTTATTTAAAGTGCTTATTTAATTTAAATTAAATATCGTTACGTAAATTATTTGGATCAAAAAGGGCCTAGGGCTTAAACTTAATTTATTGGTGCCAATTGCATCACTCTTATTTGACTTTAATTGGGCAATTTGAGCCCTCAATTGTCGAATCGTGTTAGTGTGAGCTTGAATTTTTTTATCACGTTTGCTTAATTCAAAATATGTATCGAATTCAGGAGCATCCAAAGATGTCTTGGCATTTGATATTTTACATCTTTCTTCTAAGTGTTGATATTTTAATTGCAAATTAAGATAATCAACCTCTAGTTTTGAAAAACGCTTGACCATGTTATCATGGTCATCATTTTGAATTTTCTCATGCAATTTCAAATTCTCCCCCTCAAGCTCAACAACACGATTCTGGGTAACATCCAAGGCAATAGAATATTCATGAAATTGACAGGCAGTTAATGCAGCATCAGTAGCAGTATAAAATACATCTTGTGCAATACATCTAGCAATCAAATTCTCATTGGTGATGAGAATATTCTTTCTCTCAATCTCATGACTCTTAAGTTCTATCGCATTTTGAGCTACCTCATTTTCCATATCTTTAAACACTACTTTCATCTCATTTACTTCAGTTTTAAGGGTTTTTTGCATCCCTTCAAAATGTTCTTTGAGTAGTTTAAAGAATGGAATGACCTCAGTTAAGTAACACCTTTTTGTTTGTTCAAAACCCCTTTTCCCCTCAGTAATTCTTGTTGGTGTAATTCTCTTCTTACATGTTTTATCAAAATCAGCAAATAGTTGACAAAGTACATATATGCTAATTAAGGTTTTACATTCTGTGGGAAGAGTTAAGGGAACTAAATGCCTAGGTGTATTGGGAGGATACACTGTTGCAACCGTAATTTTCCTAAGGGATGGAGTTTTGTCGTTAAGTTCATCGGCCTTTCTCTTTTCTATGTCTAAAGACCAAAATATTTGTTCAGGCGTTAACTTCCTTTGAGGTGCAAACAAAGTCAATCGATTCTCCTCATAATAATCATGGGGTTTGACTATGATTCGATTGGCTATATATTTGGGATCCTTCATTTTCTCAGTCATTCTTTCTCTATTTCTCACTTCTATCACATTACTCACTTCTAATGATGAAACATCAGGAGGGGCATGACCATGCATAATCATCACATTTGCATCATATAAGGCAGGTTGGGCTACTTTAGCATTCCTAAGGAGAGCTAATTTAGGTTCACTTACATTACTTTCACTATGCTTATCACACAACTTTTTGTGCTTTTGAATCATTTGAGCAGTTTGTCTGGTTTGGTCTTGTGTGTACAGTTTGTTTTCAAGCTTATTCTTTAACGTTTTAGGTCTGGAGAAATCATTTAAGAGTTTTGTTTCTTTTTCTTTGAAATCTTGTTTTAGTGTATTTACATGCTCTTGGGCTTCCTGTTTTTGTTTAACAGTCTGATCCAGCTGTTTTGGCAAAGAATTCAACTCTTATTTCAATGTTTCTTCCCTTAAATTACGCTCAGTTATTAGTGTACGCATTTGACTATCCATTTTTTGCTCACGTTCGGTAAGCTCAAATTTTGCACGTTGTTCATATATGGCCACCTGATCTTTATAAATGTTAAGCCTAGTGGTCAAGGTGTCATCTGGGACAAACATAGTGTTTTCATGCAACTCACAAGTATTGTTTACAACACAAGCATTATCTACAACAGAAGATGCACGACTTGGTACATCAGTCACGTTGTTGTGATTCACATATTGTTCATATGAGATAATATTACTATTTCCCACGTCAACAGTATCTGAATCAACAACATCTGTCTGTTGTACGTTGTTGGGAATCTTCTGTTCATCTACCACATTATATGTGTCATAAAGCTTTAGTACCTCAGAAATCACAGATGCATTGGAGGGACCAGCTTGTTGAGGTGATGAGACAACGGAGGACAGATTAGCCATGAAGATCGTTTGAGCAGTTGGTTCATCATCCATATCAGAGTCAAAAGCATCACAGTCATCAGCTTGGAAGATGTTGGGATCATTTAGTGCAAGGTCCTGAACTGGCTGCTCGTCCACATCGGCATCAAAAGTATTTCCCCCATCGCCAACAAGAAACAACAACTCTTCTTCGTCCAAAACTGCTCTATTCTCTTGAGCTTGCATCAACAACATCTTGTCCTTGAAATAGTCAGCGTTATGTGGACGCTTTGGCTGATTGCAGTTTCTGGCAATGTGTCCAAGTCCACCACAGTTGTAAAACTTGGGTTGCTTCCCCTGCCCCTGATTTGCATTCCCTACTCTGATCTGCACATTACCTCGACCCATGTTCCTTTGATTCAAGTTCTGCCTCCCCTGAACATTCTAAACCACAATTCTTCCATCCTCCACAGTTGCCTGATTGCATGGGTTTGATGAAGTTCTGAGTTGATTGTTAGTTTGAGGGAGTGTTGCTTTGAATTATTGAACAAGTAAGGAAACTTGGTTGGTGAGGTTATCAATCATTTTGTCGGTGTGAGAGTACCCTGAATCCAGTTGTGGATTCATAGCAGATGGTGATGAATAGGGATGATGATAAGCTTGATCAGATGAAGATTGGTTGATTGGCTGAACATTTGCAACAAATGCAAGTGGATCATTTGGTGCAGTTGGATTGAGTTTTTCTCTCAACAGACGATTATAAGCAGCATGCTTTTCATGTTGTTGTAGGTAGGCATACAGCTGTTCATAATTTGTATCTCTCAATCCTTTGTTGAGTTTCACTGCAGTAACAAATCTGTCCTATTCTGGTGTCATGTTGTTCACAAACTTTGAGTTGAGTTGGATGTTTGGCATTGTCATCCTGATAATTTTCATGTCGTTCACCAGCTTGTGAAATCTCACATAGTAATCCGTGATGTTTTCACTAGGGTTCATCTTGAAGTGCTCAAACTCATCATACAATTGCGACTCACGATCTTCTTTTGTAAGTTCTGATCCGGCCATAAGCATTTTGACATTGTCCCAAACAGCTTTTGCTTCAGTGTTGAAGTTGATGAGTTTATAAACATCTTTGGGCAAGCCTTGAATGACAATGTTGGAGGCTCTAATGTCTGCATCATACCTCTTCTTTTCTTCCTCATTAAGATCATTGTAAGTTCGAGGCCTGTCGATTCCAAAAGTGACAGTTCCGTCTTCACCGGTAGTAACAGCGTCTCTGGTGGTGCCCATCTGAAATGGTCCTTCATCAATGGATTTATGTTAAATCCATTTTCTTTGCCCAAGCAGTAAAGCCGTATTCGTTGTGCCCATGATTCATAGTCTGTCCTATCAAGCATAGGAGGACGGGTATCAGACCCAGCAGCCTGAATGTCATCAGAAGCTGTGCTCGTCATGATGTAGAAGTGAACAGGATTTTACAATTCTTTGATTTAAACTGAGAAATAGGTTCTTTCGCGGGATTTTACAAAAATCAAGAATAAACCGTTATTAGATTACTTGAGTCAAATCACAGTTAAAAGTATTACTTTAGTATCAAACCGCAACACCCAAACCGCAATCACAGACAACAAACCACAAATGTCAAACCGCAACAACAGACTACCAAACCGCAATACCCAAACCGCAGTCACACAAGACAAACCACAATGTTTAGACCTAAACCGCAAAGACCTAAACCGCAAAGAGTCAAACCGCAAAGGCCTAAACCGCAAAGAGTCAAACCGCAAAGACTTACACCGCAAAGAGTCAAACCGCAAGACTGGTCAAACTACAGGACTGGTCAAACCGCAACTACTAAACGACAAACCGCAACAGACAAGAAATTACAAACCGCAGTTGCAAAAGGACAAAACGTCACTTTCAGTACGTTTTGTCGTGTTTCCCGTTATAGTTAAACTCCAAACCGCAGTCAGAGTATTACACCAAACCGCAGTTAACAATTACCCAAACAAACACAAACCGCAGACTAGAATCCTTGCCGAGAACCAAACCACAACAAAGAATGACTTACCGAAACACAAACCGCAAGCAAGAAGAATCCTTAGATCTTCCAAGAAACACACCAAATCAACTGTAGAATGCCAAGAAACTAAACTAGAGATCTATGTGAACACAAAAGTACCAAGTTTTAACGATTTACACTACAAACAAAGATCAACCAAATGTTTTTCCACTTTTTCTATTCGACCTACAAAAACACAAAAAAATGCCAAAATCACAACCCCAGTCCGTGAATATGCAATAACTAGAGCCTAACCATGGCTCTTGATACCAATTGTAGCATATTCATAACACTTAAACACACATAAGATGTGATCTTGGCCGATTGTTTTAGAGAGAGAAAGAGAGAATGAGGTTGGGAACTTTTAGAGAGAGAAAGTGAAGTAATATTAGATTTAGAATAATGAGGAGTTCCAACCCTCTCCCTAGGTGGAGAGGGGTATTTATACTAACATACATAAGTGCCCCGTGTGGGCTGTGGAGTGAGCTGACAGTGGGTAAAGACCCGACCCACTACACGAATTCCTTAATAACTAGACTATTACTAATAACACTAATAATTCTACGAGCTACTTAAATGCTAAATAAATACTCGGGGTGACCGAGTCTTCATATGAATATTTATATTCCTAACAAATACCTTCTCCGCTTCCATCACAGTGGCTTCTCCGCTTCCACCAGCCTCACCGGCTGAGGACGAGGAGCCTACTGTCATGGAGCAGGTATGGATTTAGCTGGCGAACCATGCCAGTTTGCTTGATGTGCACTCAGATCAGATTGAGAGGTTAGAGCAACCTGACCACATTCAGAGTATTGAGAAACGGATTGGGACAGTTGACTGGGCTGCATGTGTATTGTTTGAGGAGATGTTTACCGACAGACATGAGATGGTTGGCCTGAGAGCCAGATTTGAGGCATTGGAGAGGTCACACGGTAGGGAGCTCAGGGCTTTAGATTTTAGGGCTATCGGTTTGGGCAGAGGCCAGACCAGGATTCATGGGATGTTGAGGAGAGCTCGAGGTACTAATTGCGCTCAGTGGCAGAGGATCATAACTGTTGAGTATATGATTGGCGCTATGATGAGAGAGAACCAGGAGCTGAGACATCGTGTGAACCATTTGGAGGCTTCCATTGGACGGATGACTGCAGTGTTCGAGCAGTTACGCCTTGAGCATGACCGAGCTTAGATTAGTTTCCAGTAGATGATGTATTCCACTAAACTGATGAGTTATCAGTTAGTAATGGACTATCAGCCTTGCTTGTAATTTTGTGTACCTTTATTCTATTCGATATATATATAACAAGCTTGGTTTATCTATTTCGATTGTTCGTTTCCTTTGTGGTTGACTTTATTCTTGCATTATGTCTGTGATATTCATGTGACACTTTCACTCTATACTCAAGATCTCATTTATCGTCATCTTCTTGTGATGCAGATAAATGGCACCCAAGCGAAAGTCAACCAGAGTCACACGAGGACGAACTGCTGACACACCTGCCCCAGCAAGAGTTGTGCGAGACAGGACTGCTGAAAATGCCACCCCGGTAAGAACCGCGCGAGACAGAAATGCTGAGAACGCCGCCCCAACCAGGGCCGCGGCAAATCCACCTGTGGTGAACCAAGCAACGCTAGATCAGCTTGTCAATGATCGTGTGGCCGCCGCACTCGCAGCCGCAAACAACTCAACCACCAACACCGGAACGTCAAGGTTAGTGACCAATAGCCGTGGATGCACTTACACTGAATTCTGAAAGATCATGGTTGGAGGTTTCGGAGGGACAGAGGGAGCCGTTGGCCTGACTAGGTGGATTGAAAAGCTGAAAACTGTGTTTCGCATTAGTGGTTGTAATGATGATGACAGGGTCAAATATGCATCTTTCACTTTTATGGATGCCGCTTTGACCTGGTGGAACAACTACATGAAATCTGCTAACATGGATGTTGCTTATGCTATGCCGTGGGATGACTTCAAGGAGTTAGTGTTCAGGAAGTATTGCCCACGCAATGAGGTCAAGAAGTTGGAGATAGAGTTTTGGAATTTAAAGGTACAAAATAACAACATGGCCGCTTACAACCAGAGATTTCAGGAACTGGCTTTGCTATGCCCTGAAATGGTTCAGATTGAAACAAGATTTCTTGAGAGGTATGTCTGAGGTTTGCCCAAGTCCATAAAGGGAAATGCGACTACCTCAAAGGCTACGGATCTCCATGAGACCATGGAAGTAGCCAACAAGTTGATGGACCAGGAATTGGAGGATGTCCCAGAAAAGAGTACTGACAACAAGAGAAAGTGGGAAGACCACTCTAATGGTAACAACAGTAACTCACAAAACAAGAGACAAGAAGTGGCAAAGGCTTACACAACAGGATCAGATGAGAAAAAAAGGGTATGATAGGAATGCACCTCTATGCAACTGTTGTAAGCTACACCACAAAGGACAGTGCACGATTAAGTGTCACAACTGCCAGAGAGTGGGACATTTGGCCAAGAATTGCAAGTCCAGACCCCTAGCCACCGATCAACCAGCACTACCCAACAACCGTAGGGCAGAAGTCACCTGCTATGGGTGTGGCGAGAAGGGTCACTATCGTAATGAGTGCAAGAAACCCAGGAATCAGGGAAATGGTGGTGGTTATGGTAACCAGGGAGCAGCAGATAACAATGGAAACCATGGAAATAGAGGAGGAGCCCGTGGGAGAGTTTATGATGTGGGCAGAAGGGAAGCCCAGGACGACCCGAATGTGGTGACGGGTACATTTCTTTTAAATAATCGTTATGCATCAATATTTTTTGATACGGGAGCGGATAGAAGTTTTGTGTCGATTACTTTTAGTTCCTTAATTGATATTGATCCAACAACCTTAGACAACGTCTTTGACGTAGAATTAGCCAACGAGAATTTAGAAAGGGTAGATACCATTATAAAAGGTTGCACAACTTGTTAAACCACCCATTCAACATCGATCTCATACCAGTAGAGTTGGGTAGTTTTGACGTCATCATAGGGATGGATTGGCTATCGAAATACCATGCCGTTATCATCTGTGATGAAAAGATCGTCAGAGTACCCTACGGGAATGAGTTTCTGATGATAGAAGGAGGTCAGAGCGATCATGCACACTCGTCAAGATTGAACATCATCTCGTGTACGAAGGTGCAGAAGTACATCGAGAAAGGATGCCACCTCTTTCTAGCTCATGTTACTGAAAAGAAAGAAAAGGAGCCCGAAGAGAAATGATTGGAAGACATACCAATTGTAAGGGATTTCCCGGAAGTTTTTCCAGAAGACCTACCTGGACTCCCGCCAGCCAGACAGATCAAATTTTAAATCAATTTGGTGCCAGGAGCCGCGCCTGTAGCGCGAGCACCCTATCGATTAGCACCAACAAAATTACAAGAGTTGTCTGATCAGTTGGCTGAACTATCAGGGAAAGGTTTTATCAGACCGATTTCTTCTCCTTGGGGAGCTCCGGTCCTGTTTGTTAAGAAGAAGGATAGATCCTTCAGAATGTGTATCGACTATCGAGAGCTGAATAAGCTAACCATCAAGAATCGATACCCACTCCCAAGAATCGATGACCTATTCGATCAACTTCAAGATTCGTCCATTTACTCCAAGATCTACCTGAGATCAGGTTATCATCAACTCAGAGTTCGGGAAGAGGACATCTCGAAGACTGCATTTAGGACTCGATGTGGCCATTACGAGTTTTAAGTTATGCCATTCGGCTTAACCAACGCACCAGCCGTATTCATGGACCTCATGAATCGAGTGTGTAAGCCGTACTTGGATAAATTCGTGATCGTTTTCATTGACGAAATCCTGATATACTCTAAGAGTGAGAAAGAGCACGAGGAGCACTTCAAGCTAATCTTAGAGTTATTGAAGAAGGAAGAGTTATATGCCAAGTTTTCGAAGTGTGGATTCTGGATATCAACTGTGCAATTTTTGGGTCACGTGATCGATAGTCAAGGCATTCACGTGGATCCCAAAAAGATCGAGTCAATAAAGGATTGGGCGACACCCACCAAAATACGCCAAATCTTAGGACTTACTGGTTATTACCGAAGGTTTATTGAAGGTTTCTACAATATAGCGAAGCCTTTAACTAAACTGACACAGAAGAATGTGAAGTACGACTGGGTAGATAAGGAGGAAGAAGCTTTTCAACTCCTTAAGAAAAAGTTGTGTAGTGCACCTATTTTGGCCTTACCTGAAGGTAGTGAAGACTTTGTCGTTTATTGCGACGCTTTACACAAAGGTTTGGGAGCCGTGTTAATGCAGAGAGAGAAGGTGATAGCATACGCCTCTCGACAACTGAAAACCCATGAGAAGAACTACACGACCCATGACTTAGAGTTAGGCTCAGTCGTGTTTGCACTTTGAATCTAGAGGCACTATCTCTATGGCACGAAGTGTGTGGTATACACTGACCACAAAAGCCTACAACACATCTTGAACCAGAAGGAGCTGAACATCAGACAGCATCGATGGTTGGAATTGCTCAGTGATTATGATTGTGAGATCCGTTATCACCCCGGCAAGGAAAATGTAGTTACCGATGCCCTCAACAAAAAAGAGTGGATCAAGTCTCTCAGAGTCAGATCGTTAGGAATGACAATCAGTTCACCTCTGCTAGCGAAAATTCTTGAGGCTCAGGTCGAGGCACTCAAGGAAGAGAACCGACCAAGTGAGAAGATTTACGGAATGCCAGAAAGTGAGAATGGCTTCGTAAAGAGATCAGATGGAGTTTTGTGTTATGGGGACAAAATTTGGATCCCGCTATACGGAGGAATTCGTGATTTGATCATGCACGAATCCCACAAGTCCAAATACTCCACCCATCCAGGATCCGACAAGATGTACTTGGACTTGAAGAAGCTATACTGGTGGCCAAATATGAAGGCCGATATAGCCGAGTACGTCAGTAAATGTTTAACGTGTTTGAAGGTCAAGACTGAACACCAGAGACTGTCCGGTCTACTTGTACAGCCTGAAATTCCAGAATGGAAGTGGGAACGCATAACTATAGACTTCATCACCAAACTGCCAAAGACATCGAGCGGTTACGACATGATTTGGGTAATCGTAGACCGTCTCACTAAATCTGCTCATTTCCTTCCTATAAAAGAAAATGATAACATGGACAAACTTGCACGACTATACATGAAGGAAATTGTTGCAAGGCATGGTGTGCCTATTTCTATCATCTCTAATCGAGACAGTCGTTTCACGTCAAACTTTTGGAAGTCACTCCAGGATACATTGGGAACAGATCTCGACATGAGTACAGCTTACCACCCTCAAAATGATGGTCAGAGTGAAAGGACCATTCAGACGCTAGAGGACATGCTTAGAGCGTGTGTAATCGATTTCGGGAACGGCTGGGATTGGCATCTGACTTTTCCAAGTTTTCCTACAACAACATCTACCACACCAGCATCAAGGCTGCACAATATGAAGCACTTTATGATCGTAAGTGCAGGTCGCCGATATGTTTGGCTGAAGTCCGAGAAAGCCAACTTACCGGACCAGACCTAGTCCACGAGACTACCGAGAAAATTGTACAGATCAAGAGCCGAATGCAAGCGGCTCGTGACCGTCAAAAGAGCTATGCCGACAAGAGGCGAAAACCCCTTGAGTTCCAAGTGGGTGATAAGGTCATGTTAAAGGTCTCACCATGGAAATGCGTGATAAGATTTGGTAAACGTGGGAAGTTGAACCCTCGTTATATTGGACATTTTGAGATTCTTACCAGAGTCGGGCCGGTAGCCTATCGACTCGAATTGCCATCTGAAATCAGCGTTGTGCATGACGTTTTTCATGTCAGCAACTTGAAAAGGTGTCTATCTGATGACAACCTTGCTATTCCTTTGGAAGAAATCCAACTTGATGAGAAACTGAACTTCATCGAGGAACCAATTGAAATCATGGACCGGAAAGTTAAACGGCTAAAGTAGAGTCGTATCCCAATCGTGAAGGTCCGTTGGAACTCTCGCAGAGGTCCCGAGTACACTTGGGAGCTAGAGGATGAAATCAAGCGAAGGTACCCTCATCTCTTTTCGAACACATGAGTGAAGCGAATTGAAATCCGGGTCGGATTTCCCCATTAGCTGGGTTGACTGTGACAATTGAACGTTTTGAGCATTTCTATGCATAAATGAACATTTTGAGCATTTCTGAGCATTTTGGGGAGCTGTCCCGCATACTGTAGCTTACAGTCACTGCTGAAAAAGTCTATTTTTGTCAGTAAGCGTAAGTTATCCTATTTCTGATAGTTACTGACAAGTTTCGTATTTAACTGAGAAGCTTTCTCGTATTTACTGAAAAGCAACCCCACACGTGTACCAAAACCACAGTATATATGGTAGCAGTCAAATAAATATATATTTTAAGCCAATAATAATATTTTACTATTATTCTGATGAAAGCGTCGATTAAAACTTTATTTTGCGTGTATGTGTCCAAAAACGTCAAAACGGGACTTTACGGTAACATTTAAGCTCACACCGACACACAATACACCAACGAGGAACAAAATTTCTTTCCTTCCCCCCCTTGGTGTCGTTTTCAGCCCAACTCCCCACAAGGAGACAAGAAAACTTATCCTAAATATCACTTAGTGGATTATGACACATAATTGTTTTGTTTTTATACCCTAAACACACCACCTAGCAAAACACAAATACATTTTATCCTCAAAACCTTCCTAGATCATTTTCTCTCTTCCAAAACTCACGACCAACAACAAAATTCAAGATCTACAAAAATCATTTGAAGTTTGAGCTAATCGGGTTGTATTTTCAAGTGTTTTGGGTTAATCGGAACGTATTGTGGGTAAATTTGGTGCAAATTGGAGTCTTTTTTGTCCCTATACCTCTCGACTTTTTCAAGCATTGTAAGGAAAACTCGTAAACTTTTTCAATCTTGTTCATTACATGTTCTTATGATGTTTAAAAGTGTTACCAAGTGTTAAATGATTATGTTTTGTTAAATTGAAAAAGCTAGGGTTTGATATATGTTTATGTGTGCTTGACATTTTTGAAGTTTTTATACAAGTTATGTTATTTCTTGCGTGTGTGGTAAATTTTGTTGCTTATGGTACTAGTTTGATGATATAAATGTGATTAGTGTTAATTACGCGAGTTTAAAACGAAATATACACTTATTTGAGTATATGTATAAATCGGCTAACTTTTAACTAAAACAAAAATTAGGGTTTTGAAAAATATAAAATTTTGGCACAAGTGGTGAAATGGTGAAATTAGTGCTTAATAACTTATTTTAAATAGCTTATTGAAATAAGCACTAGCTTATTTGTTTTGGCTTATTTTTTTGGGCTCATGTACGTACGAACTCAAGTTGGGTTGAGCCCAACTAACTTTCAGCTTATATTGAATATTTGACCACGTAGCTTATTTAAAGTGCTTATTTGATTTAAATTAAATATCGTTACGTAAATTATTTGGATCAAAAAGGGCCTAGGGCTTAAACTTAATTTTTTGGACTTTTGACTTGTACGACACAATTGGGCCGAGTCCAACTTAATTTCGGCATCTTTTGACTTTTTGACCAAACGATGTATTTGATGTGTTAAATTGATTTTTAAAACTTAACGGTATATATAATTTAACTTAAAAAGGTTAAATTGTTTCGGACTAAAAATGGACTATTGGGCCCATTATAACCTTTTCGGCCCAATAGTGGTTTCTGGTGACAAAGATGAGTTTTGGAATATTTTTGGATCTTTTATAAATATTTCGACGTATTAAAACGTTATATATCGATTAAAACCATTTTGGACTCGTTTTAACACTTTAAGCCCAATAAGACAAATAAATGGACTTTTTGGCCCAAAGTTGTAGTTATTGACTTTTGTTGACTTTTGAAAGTATTTTGACTAAACGTTGACTTTTATGACGAAACTTATAATTAAAATGTAAACGTAACGATATATATAGTTATAATGTTAAATATATATTTTTGGACTAGATTTGCAAATATTATTAACGTGGGGGACTATTTGAGTAAATTGCAACACTTGGAAAAAATGGAAAAATTGAATAAACGAACGGGTCATGCCCGATTTTTCTAAAATTTCAACACTTAGAATAGTTTCGGATAAAACCGACTAAAGGACGAAATATGCTATATTATTATTAAAAATATTAATTTTTCCAAATTAATATTTTAAACTTATTAAGACTTGTAAATATATTTTTATATATTTGTACACTACACCTTATTTAATTTTTTCTAAATTAAATACTTATAATTTTCTTTTATAATTATCATTATATCATAAATAATTATAATATTTATAATATAATATTACCCCACCATCACCATCACCATCACCATTATTATTATATTGATTTTTCAATATCTGTTTAATTAATTATAAGCCTTAATTAATTAAACACTTAATTATTAATTTTTATTTAATATATATATAATAATATATATATTACTTGCGTATTTTCCGATGACGAGTACTAAGCACGGATGTTTCCGTCACACGTATTTTCACCGTACACTTTCACCATGAGCCATCACCAAAGAATCTTTTACGATAAACCACTTTTGAAATGTACCTTACCACACAGCAAGCAAGAAATACACGAGCACTTGACACACGTTAACCTTTCAATGAGTTAAAACATTTAAAACATGAATTTTGCACTAAGACTTACCATACTGATCTAAGTCGCGTGTCGGAGCGGTTGCACTGTGTTATTTGTTGACTAGCAGATTGCTATTATTAAGGTGAGTTTATAGCCTCATTTTTATACGGATTGTTTTATAAACCTTGGGGTGAGAAACATGCCAAACTGTTTTCATGGACCAAAAATTTGAACTTTTATTTTTACACACTACTATGCGGATAACCTAAGTATGTATGATCCCACTGCGCCCACTATCATCAACCATCAATTCCTTCGTGAAGCGCGTATGGTATAAATAGATCTATTGGGGGTGACTCCCCCGTTCGGTTGGCCCAGCAGGTCAACGCGAACGTATACCATGTCGGATTTTTGTCGAGTGTCTGGAGATTAACACTCGCGGGCACCCTTATTTGCTATGCCGGTTGGCATATTGTTTGTCTAGTTTCGGTAGAATGAGCTTAGTGTTAGCATGCGGTTAGTGTGTGCCTGTTGAATTATTTGCTATGGTCCATATGTGCTTATTTGCTATATACCTATGAACATACCAGCGTTAGCTGACTTTTAGCATATTTTTCTCAGGTGTTTGAGAATTCATTTGTTGAAGGTAGGGCATGGCATCAGTCATAACTACCAGAAGTGCTTTTACACATGAATTAAAATCTGATTGGGACAGTCATGTTAAATGGGCCTTGTTTTATTTAAACTGAACTTGATGTATGACCTTTAAATTTAGAAATGTAAACTATTCTTAAAACGGATCTTCAAATCCGTTCTCTATATCTTTGTGTTGTGATTACCAATTTAGTAGCACCCAAACATGTATGTTTTCGCAAATTCAGATTTTGGGGGTGTTACACATATTCATGTTGTGGTTGTGAACATAAAGGGAGTGCAAGTGCATATACTATTGAAAACCGCAAAATTTTCCATTGCCATACAAAAGCTTGACTTTATGGAGTCAAAATCCATTACAATAGGCTAAATTACACAAACAACTACTTAATACTAAAACTGCTAATCATCTACCTAAATCAGTTTCCTACTTTCATTCCAAATACAGCACAAAAGACTACCAAAATCCCAATCAAAATCAGAAATAGTCTGTCATACAATTGTAACTTTGACTTTGTGAAAGTCAATTCTTCAAGCAACAACCTTTTTTCCATAGTTAGCACAGGAATGTGTTCTTGCATCTCATTCCTTTGATTCCCTTTCTTGACCTTTTGATGCTCTTCATATAGCAATTCCCTATAATACTCACTAGGTAAATCATCATCAAAAAACTCATAATACCCACACTTACTACCCTTGTCCTGTAATTACAACCAAATAAACAATAGAAATCAGTTAACTTAACTTATCAAACAAAAGCCCCATAAAATTCAACACCTTCAGAAAAAACCCAATTAAATTAGGGCCTACATATTTGGGACAGTTTTCACTGTCATAGAAAGTACAAATCCACAGTAGGGTCGAACGTACTTACCAATCACTCTTGGTGTGCCTGGAGCGTAATGAGCCATGTTCGATTTTTGTTTAATTTTTTTTTAAAGCGATTTGCGTTTTTTTGGTGGTGAGAGGTGTATTTGTGTGTGTGTGGTGAGAGAGGGAAGATAATAACGTTATAGAAAACGACAAAAATACTCCAGCGTGTATACCAACGTGTAAAGGAAAAACGTAAAAACCTTAATCACCCCGTATAGTGTCAACATAAGTGAGATTAGTAAGTTTAAACCCTCGGTTAGTAAAAAAAAATATGGATACATAAATCAGTAAAAAGTGGTAAGTTTGATACATTTAAAACTCATTATCCCTAATATATATATCTATCATTAAACCATATCAGAACTTGTGTACACATTTTTCAACTTTTGTTATTTTAGTTTTCATAATGCTTTATTTCAAAATTTTATTAAAACAATATTAAAAAGTCAATATTTTGCATTAAAGCATGTTTATGACACCATTAAAGAAGGTTGAATAACCAAATGTTTTGTGTTCTAGTGGTATTTTTTGTTGTGTGAAAAGCTTCTTAATTAAATTGTTTTTGGTTCAAGTCATGCTTAAAATATTGTGAGATAGATTTGTTGTATATATTGTGAGTGTGTGAGATAGTTAAGGGATGTTTGAAAGCCTTTGAATGAGGCAATTCAGAGGGTAGATCAAAATCGGTCAAAGGCAACCTTGTTTGGTAACAACAGTTTGACACACTGAACGATTCCAATTTGTTCTGTTCTATTCTGGGTCCCAAGCATGCAATACCATTCAACACCCATTTTTTCCACAATATTACCTTTTTACATCAAAGAAACGTTTCCCCAATTAATATTATATATCAATTTTTTTTTCTTTTTTCTTTTTCTGATTTTAATAAAAATTGAAGTTTATACACTTGTCCAACATGCCACAATAAACATGTAAATTTCACACTTTGGATAATTAAAATATAATTACTTAACTGAGTTTGTCTAAATAAGATATATAGAAAAAAAATTCGATTTATTAATAAAAGTTTTGACTAAACTATAAAATAATGTTTCAATTGTTATGCTTATTTTTTCTATTATTTTTATCAATGCACTTATGCCTTATTTATTAGGAAAATGACTGGGAGACTTAACATATGTGCCTAAATTTAGACCTAAACATATGTAGCATGATCTTGATGGTTTGTGAGAAAGTTGGTCACTTAGCTGCAACCATCAGGATGATGACACATAGGTTTAGACGCATCTTTTAAACATATCTTTAGGTCTCCCAATCATAACTCTATTTACTATTAGCACCTTATCATAAACGGAACACGAGGGTAAAATGGTATTTTTATGGTATTCAGATGATTCATTCAGAGCGATTATCAAACATGGTATTTTATTTAAGAACCAAGCTATACAAAGCATTTGAATCATTCAGACTATTAAATGATTCAGTGCTAAATCATGTTTTTTTTTTATAAAACAACCCCCTAGTTTTTGTTCAAATAAGAAAAAGAGAAAAAAGTTAAATAAATTTATAAATGTACAAATATGGAGATCTTAAATCAAAATTATAAAGACATATCCAAATCATACAACATTATGAGTTCTTAAACCTCTTTCTTGTTATAAATCTTTCTTTACTATAAAAATCTGATAAACACAAATGCATTTTGAAGATTTATTTTTCAATTTTTATTTTTTTAAGATATACACAAATGCATTTTGAAGATTTATTTTTTTATTTTTATTTTTTAAGATATACACAAATGCATTAAATTTGATAAACGCCAAACACACCCTCTTTTTTGTTTTTATTAACCCATGCACATTGTAATTCGTCCTCATTATACAATTTTGATTCCTGCCATGTTGGTTTAGTTAGGGTTGTCAGTGTTCCCAGAACAGGGTATAGATAATCAATCAAGGTACCGAATATTCACTTGAAATCGTGTAATCACTTTCCAATAGAAACTATTCGACCCTATGCCTGGGTTACACGAATATCTCTATGGGATAAGACCAAGTGATGTTCTTGTTTTAGGCACAAAATAAGAACCAAATCGTATTCAAGTATTTAGGGTTTGTGTTCTATATATCCATGCAGTTATGATATGACCTCTATTCATAATAGAATTTACTCAAACCCTAGCCCATGGAATTATGTATAATTAACGACCCATTAATTATAATAGTTTCCATAATAGTAGGAATCAGTGGTTATAAGCTTACCAGCAGGAACAAGCTTACCAGCAGGAACAATAAGCCTACCAGCACGAACAGACTTATACAAGCAGTAGAATTACTAGCAGTAGAATCATTACTACTGGTAGAAACTCTGCATAACCACTATTGAGTCAGGGTGTTCAGGGACCAAATGGGTGTACACTCCGTACCTCCAAACCCATTACCAGGTGTGAACTCATCCCTCAAGTGTACTAAATTTTCCAACAATCCTCCCCAAATTTAGTTCACTTCCTTTGCATGTAGATTAAACACAAAACAAAACATATGCATAAATGAAAATATCTTGAAGATTGAATTCTCATCTTAGTACATTACACGTTCAAATATTCGAGAATCAGGGTGTTCTAAGAATTGAACCCTTCAACCCATTTGAATACCTGAAGATAAAATACACATACATTTTCAAACACTTAAATACTCCTGACACTATACAAGCCATGTGTCCATATCCAATTCATAAATGTTGTAAAAGCTAAAAGTCCAAAGCTTCCTGAAGCGACAAAACTTCAACATTTACATAGGTGGTTCCTCTTTATTCATGCTCCTACTAAGCACTTTTTCAAAGAAATTAACCATTGAGAAGTAAATACTTCATCCTCCTTTCCAGCAGGTCCTGAGCACAACCTTGGGATGTTAATAAAACACGTGCTCCAGTCCACTAAATGTTTAGCTTTCCACATTGAACTCAGCTCCCAAGTTTCCTCAGGAGGGAGTTGGGTGTCTTAGCATTCAGTGACTAAGTTGGACTTCAAACCCATCCCTTTAACAGACTTTAAAACCAAGTCTCTAGCCAAACCCTTCGTCAAGTGATCAGCTAAGTTATGTTGAGATTTAACAAACTCTATAGACACCACCCCATTCATGATAAGCTCACGAATCATGCTATGCCTGACACCTAAGTGTCTAGACTTCCCATTGTACATTTGGCTATAAGCCTTTGCCAATGTAGCAGCACTATCACAACGGATAGAAATAGGTGCTATAGGTTTAGGCCACAATGGAATCTCAAGAAGCAAGTTTTTCAACCATTCAGCTTCTTTACCAGCAGCAGCTAAGGCCACAAATTCAGATTCCATGGTTGAACTGGTGATGCAAGTTTGCTTCTTGGATGCCCAAGAAATTGCACCTCCACCAAGTAGGAATACCCAGCCACTAGTAGACGAATTGTCTTCAGTGTTACTGATCCAACTTGCATCAGTGTATCCTTCTAATACAGAAGGATAACCAGTATATGAGAGACTATAATCCATAGTTCTCTTCAAATACTTCAGTACCCTCTGAATTGCTTGCCAATGATGAGCACTAGGATTACTAGTATATCTGCTCAATTTTCCCACAGCAAATGCAATGTCAGGTCTAGTACAAGTCATGACATACATTAAGCAGCCAATCACCCTAGAATACTCAAGTTGAGATACAGCTTTGCCAGTATTAGGCATTAGCTTCTCACTTGTATCCATAGGAGTACTCACTGGAGTACAATCAAAGTAATTAAATTTCCTCAACACCTTCTCAATGTAATGAGACTGAGAGATAGAAATTTTGTTACTTTCATGTTTAATCCTTATACCAAGGATAACATCAGCCTCCCTAGGGATGGCAACGGGGCGGGTTTGGGGCGGGGCGGCCATCCCCATCCCCAAACCCGTTTACCAAAGTTCTCCCCAAACCCGCCCCGATCCCCATCGGGGATTTAATCGGGGCGCCCCGTCGGGGCGCGATGCTTCCCCAAACCCGCCCCGTATTAATCGGGGATCTTATCGGGGTGTCTTCTTTAGGTGCAATTCTCGACCAAAGCCGCAACATTTCACATTTATTATTATTTTTAAACCGTTAGCAATAACTTGAAAAATTAAGAACCTATTAATAATCAATTATAAACAAGCCTTATTAAGTTTTCAACGATAGTATTATACATAAATAATGATAAATTATACCGCCGAAAATTAAAAATTAAAAATATAACACTGAACGAGTTTCTATAATCACAACTTTGCAATCTTACAAAGATAAAAAAAAACTAACAATATTAGAGTAATATATATTTATTACCTAAATACTAAGAAAATAATATATATGTATAGATATATTTGTATATGTGTATTTATTATTCGGGTGGGGCGGGGCGGGGCGAGGATTCCCCGCTCCCCGCCCCAAACCCAATTAAAATCCCCGTTTACGCCCTAAACCCGCCCCGTAACCCGATTAGCATGACCCGCCCCGCCCCAATTAGTTCGGGTTTCGAATTTCCCCGTCGGGTTCGGGTTTTTTTTACATCCCTAAGCCTCCCCCATATCCTTCATGGAGAACCTTGATGACAAAAATTCCTTTGTCAGGTCAACTTGATTTTGGTCAGTGCCAAAGATCAACATGTCATCAACATATAGACAAATGATGACTCATTTACCAGATTCATCAAATTTGCTATATACACATTTGTCAGACTGGTTAAGTGAATAACCACTAGACAAAACCACTCCATCAAATTTTTGATGCCATTGCTTAGGTGCCTGTTTTAGTCCATATAAGGACTTAATCAGTTTGTACACCATGCTTTCATTGCCAGGCATGATGAAGCCTTGAGGTTGGTTCATGTAAACCTCCTCATCCAATTCACCATTCAAGAAAGCTGTCTTCACATCCATCTGATGAATAATCAGATTGTGAATTGATGCCAAAGCAAACAACAATCTTATGGTACTGATACGAGCCACAGGAGCATAAGTATCGAAATAGTCAATCCCTGACTTTTGTTTAAAGCCCTGAATGACTAGTCTAGCCTTGAACTTTTCAATAGTTCCATCTACATTCATTTTCTTTTTGAAAATCCATTTGCAACCCAAAGGTTTGCAACCAGGTGGTAGATCAGCCAACACCCAAGTGTTGTTGCCCATGATGGAGTCCATTTCATCATTTATTGCTTCTTTCCAGAAAGCAACATCCTGGGACTTCATTGCTTCATCAAATGTTTTGGGATTAATGAAGCGAAAAGTGTACCGCTTTTAGGGGGTCATTTAAGCCCTTAATCGTATTTATTTGATCAAATATTGCCCTAAATCGTTCCTTTTGTCATTTTAGGTACTTTGGAGAAGAAATCTGGAAAAGGAAGCATTTTAGACGTTTTTGGAGCATAAAAGTGAAGAAAACGACAAAGTCTAAAAAATCTGCTGAAAAGTACCTTTGACGGCGTCAAGCCCCAGTGTGACGCCGTCAACCCTTGATAAGCCAGAGAGGATTCTGGAAGATTAAAGAGGGACGGCGTCAGAAGGCCGTCAACCCTTGACGCGCCTGAGAGGATTTTGGAGGATTAAAAGGGGACGGCGTCAAGAAGGCCATCAAGAAACCCTAACCGTGGCGAGGTGACGGCGTCACGCTCTATAACGTGACGCCGTCAGATCTGTTTTCCTATATATACTTTCATAATTTTTAGTCATTAGTGTGCAACTTTGTGAGGAGAAACCCTAAGACGATTTTTCTGCCATTTTTAAGGGTTTTATACCCTTGGATCTCCCATGTTCAATTGAAGATAAGTAATCAATTAATCATTCAATATGTCTATGTGTTGTTTGATTATATCTTGTTCTTGACTTTTATTTAACATGTTAGGCTAGATTTATCTTGTGTTTGCTTAGATCTAATGAAACCTAACTATTGATTATTGGTTGTTGGTGTGTTATTAATTGTATTGGATGATTGTTTATCGATGTTAGGCTTAAGAAAACTGGCTAACCTCCTATACGGTAACTTGCTTGAACGTCTTAAGAAACATGAACCAATGCGTACTAAGGTTTTTATGGTTGTATTTAATGCATGAGCGAATTCTAGTGATCCCATGTTAGGAGCTTCTTAGCCGGCTCGACATAGGAGTGAAGTAGGAGCTTATAGAGTTGGGGAAGTACGTACGCCACCCCACGATTGGTATTAAGGAATACACCCGTCATCCACACAATTAATACACACTAATCAACCGGTAAAAGATAGTTAGGGAGTAAAGAAATCTAAGTAAACACATTTCTCTCCATATAAGTTTCACAACCTTTTTATTTTCAGTCATTTTATTTTAATTGCATTTGTAGTTATTTGGGTTAGTTGACTAGCAACTAATTTCGCCCACTCCTTCAAACCCGAGATTTTACTTGCTTTCATAAAAAAATATAAAAATACAAAAAAAATCTTCCCTCACCCTTAGACCTATTAGAGTAGCTTTTCAATCCTAACGACACTATTCCCCTAGAGAACGATCAATCCCCCGGTACTTGCCACTACACTATACTACATCGGTCAGGTACACTGCCTGGTGGGGATTGCAAGCCTCTTAAGATCCCTCGAGAGGTAAAACCTGTTGTAAGGTCGCAAAACCACGCATCAAGTTTTTGGCGCCGCTGCCGGGGAATAGTTATTGTTTAGGTTGAATTTTTATTTTATTAGGTCTACTCACTAGATTCCTTTCTAGTGAGATTTCTATTTTATTCTTCTAGGTTTTCTTTAGTCTATCTTTTTTCTTCGTTTCTTTGTTCGTAACCATTACCATCCGACATCATGGAAGGTGGTAATATCCTCGATCCCAACAACCCACCAGCACAACAACACCCACCTCCTAGAGCCCATACCTTAGGAGACTACTCTCGTCCTAGCCACCATGGCTATCGAAACACCATTGAGCTCACTCAAGGAGCCAATGTCACTCCCTTGCGATCCGACACCATCCGGTTGGTGCAAAGCGGATGCGCATTCCATGGACTTCGTTCCGAAGATCCTAATCAACATCTCAAGGACTTTCTCAAAATCGTTGATTCCATAGACCTTGATGTTGCCACTCGAGAGACGAACCGACTGCGTCTCTTTCAATTCTCTCTGCGGGACCAAGCTAGTCAATGGCTAGAGCATCTACCCGCAGGATCCATCACCTCTTGGGATGATCTCACCACTCGTTTCCTTGCTCAGTTTTTCCCACCAGGAAGAACTACCAAGCTAAGGAATGATATCTTGATGTTCCAACAACGTCAAGGCGAAACCCTCTACGAGGCATGGACTCGATTCAAGGACTTACTCCAAAAAGTCCCTCACCATGGCATAGAACTTTGGCTCCAAGTCCAAATCTTCTATGACCACATCAATCTCTCAACGAGGCAAACCATTGACCAATCGGCCGGTGGTAAGCTACGTGATCTAAGTGCGGAACAATCATGGGCTCTCTTGGAAGATCTTGCTCTTTATGACAACGAAAGTTGGAATGATCCCCGTGATTTGAATAAAACGGTCAAGGCAATATCTTTGCCTTCGAACAATTCAAGCACTTCCGACCGTAGGATCATAGAACTTGAAGACCAAGTCAAGTTTCTTATGAAATCCTACGAGGCTCCTAAACCTTCAAGCCAAGTGAACAAAATCACTTCTTCATGTGAATTATGTAGTGGTCCCCACGACACTCGTGATTGCGTGGAACTCCCCGAACAAGCTTTTGCGGACTACGCATCCTCGCGTACCGACGGAGCGGGAGACAAGTGGTGATTCATACAACCCCTCATGGAAAAATCACCCAAACCTTAGGTGGAAACAAAACCAAAACGCACAACAAACCAATTCTTCCAACCCACCTAATCGTTTTCAATCAAGCGGTTCCAACTCAAACCGTACTTTCAATAACAATCCTTCCAACAATTATGGTAGTACCAATAACTTTGAAGGATTGATGTCCCAATTTATGGCATCTCAAGAAGCTCGGATAGCTAGATTCGAATCCGAATTCAATCAACAACAAACGGAGATGACCAATAAAATTGACAACTTATTGAAAGCCCTCAATAACCAAGTGCTATCACCTCCACATAAGGACGCTAGGAACACAAATAGCGGACCCCAAGTAAAAGACCCCTCTTCATCCAAACATGTCCACTTCGTCAACATTGTCACTATTAAACCAATTGATAGGAATGAGGATAATAGTGAACCTGAGGATGAGGTTAAGAAAGTCGAGGTTGATAAAGAAGTTAGGAAAAGTGAGATTGAAGAAGTAGATGATGATGAGGACTACTTCAATAGGCTACCCACTAAGGAAGAGCGCGCATATCATACAGACTTATTCGATGACCCCGAGACACCATACTTCCTAGGTAGACCAATTATAGAAATGGGCGACCCTTCTAATCTCAACATACCATGCAACATCGGACATTTACATGTGTGGAAAGCTTACATCGACCTTAGATCGCCCATAAACATCATGACTAGAGCCCACTACAACTTGATAATGAAAAATCAACTTGGGTATAGGATGCTCCCTGATAAGGGTTGGATGAGTAACTTCACGGGAAGAGTTAAGGGATTACCGGTTTATGTAGGAAACTTCACCTATGCCACCGACTTTGTAATTGTAGAAGATATCCGCCCAATAGTCGATGCATCCTTAACTCAAGTAGTTTTTGGAAAACCATTTGTTGAGGTCTCTAGAATGATTTATGAACCTTTCTTAGGGATAGTTAGATTTAAGGATGAGACCGATGAGGTAAACTACCAAATGCCATATAAGATAGATCAATTCCAACACTTGTCAAATGTTGAGAATGAGCTTAAGCAAGCAGTCTACTATAGGAATGATGGAGATAGAAGTAAAGGAGTAGACTATGTTATGGAAAGGATATCCGGTTTCTACAAGGATTGTTTGAAATTAGGACCGGAATATAAAACCGGACATGAGAATGGCCTAGAAACCGGGACCAATGATGGAGTCACGTAGAACCCGTGACTTTGAGTCTAGCTACAAGACTCGTTAATAAAGAAAAGCGCTTCTTGGGAGGCAACCCAAGCTTTATTTGCTTTGCGTGTTTATTTATTTGTTTGTTTGATATTATTTGCTTCCGTATGTATGTTTAATTTTTATTATTATTGATTCATGTTCGAAACTAAATTGTGAAAATGCTTTATCTTGTTTTTAACTTCGTCTTAACTACATATAAAGGTATTTTGCAAAAAGATAAGTGTAAGGGAAATCCAAATCGGTTTATTAGAACAAATGAACATGAATCGTAACAATAATAAATTAACATACATATTAGTAATTGTTTGAGTCAAATGCTTGTATCGAGTCATAATGATATTTTGCAGGAATTCCAGGAAGTAAGGTATAGGTTTTTCCAGAAATTTTCCGGAAACTTAACATGAGAATTCTGTCAGATCATTTCTGACGGCGTCAGGCTTTACAACCTGACGGCGTCAGGTTTTAATTTTCTGAAATTTTTGAAAGTTTTGTTTTTCTTCCGGAATCATAAAAAGTTTTTATTAAATCTCTAACTTATAAACTCCAGGAATCTGCAAAATAATCATTCCACAAGCATTATATCCTTATACAGATTTATCCCGCCGATGTTATGCAGGTTTTCTTGTTTGTTTTCTCAGGTTTAACAGGTTATTTTGGACAAGGAGATGTATGTGGAATCTAGCTTTTGGCGCTGCTTTAATCTTGAAGCTTCAACATTACCTTGGAAGAAGATCTAACCATGTTACCTCTTTATCCATCGAGCGAATCAGGGGAGTATTTGATTTCATTCTTTTACCTTATCTACTTTTACATCTTGTTATTTGAACATTGGGGACAATGTTCATCTTAAGTGTAAGGGGGGTAAAGTACGATACTTTAGAGAATGCTATTACGCTTGATTTTTCGTTTGTTTGATGGTAGATGTGTAATAAAACTGAGAGAAATACCTGTTAAGGCAATTTTAGTGCCAAATTTAAATTTTTTTACAACATATAGGAGTGAAACTTTGGTCTTAATGAGCGTCTCATGGATAGAAAGTTATATGACTAGCACAAAAACCGTACCACTAACAAAATTTTCCACCCCCAAATATGTGAGGTTCGCCCCTAGAATTGGTAGGAAAAGCATTTATGCTATGATGTGTGTACCGGTAGCACTTAGATTCTAGAACTTGCGTTAGGACCATTCCGAGACCACAAGTGAGACTACATTCGTGTAGTTAGATTTACTACATGATAAGAGGCATTAGGATTAACCCATTGTTTTACACCTGTGTTTTTGTTATAATTACATTGGCTACATTGGTCAAGTAATTCTCCCACACCCTTTGCGTTGTACTCATTTTTAGTACACGATACGCCTAGTACACCCCTCAGAGCCTATCTTTTCGTTTCTAACTTTAAGCATTTTACTTAAAGTAAGAATTTGTTTACACCCCACTTAAATGTACACCCAAATCGCCTTAGTCTACCTTGTATGCACTCATTTTTAGTGCATTATTGTGACAACATTTGTTTAAACCCCAAGTTAATTATCTAATTGATTACATGGTTGCTAAGTCGAGTCGTATCCTTGTACATATTGTTTTGGGACGATTGGGACTCATGGGTGAAGTACTAGTGTAATGGAGTAATGGGGAAGAACAACATTATTACCCCCATATGTGCTAAATATTTTAAAAGTACTTCAAGTGTTTCGATTATCTTAATTCGAGTCATTAGAATAGTTAATTGTAAAGTTATGTAAAAGTTCAAGTGTAAGGGGGATACAACCCCCCTGCGATGTATTATTTTGGATGGTAGGGCAAGAGTGTATGTAAAAAAAAAAAAAAAAAAAAAAAAAAAAAAAAAGTAGAAAAAAACATACGGACTACCATCCCGTTTTATTTTATGTTTATTTTATCTTTTTGTTATTTCTTTCATTAGCTTAAGTCGAGTCTAGTCTTGGCTTAGCAACGCCATATTGTACATGTAATTAATCAAGATCTTTAACTCGCCACCAGTAAAATATCCTTTATCCAACAAAACCGTGTTTATCATATCCCTACACCTAACGTTATAACCCGTTTAAAAGCCCTCTTTGATAGTTTATCTTAGGTGCTTACGCCTAGTGGAGAAGGTTTTTGATCCTTTCCCAAGCCTATGGTAATCTATTTGCTATGACAGGTAGTGAGAGATATTATCCATTTTCATTTATGAGATATACTTTTATGACACCTGAGAGATGTGAGTATCTAAACACTACTTGTGAGGTGCTAGTCTGTAATCTCCGTGCTTATTATGATTAAAGTGGAACGACTATTTGTTGTAATTACTTTTATATTAGCATTAAATGACTCCTAACTTGTATTTTGATTAGAATAAAAGCGCATTTGCTTGAGGACAAGCAAATCTCAAGTGTAAGGGTATTTGATGAAGCGAAAAGTGTACCGCTTTTAGGGGGTCATTTAAGCCCTAAATCGTATTTATTTGATCAAATATTGCCCTAAATCGTTCCTTTTGTCATTTTAGGTACTTTGGAGAAGAAATATGGAAAAGGAAGCATTTTGGACGTTTTTGGAGCATAAAATTGAAGAAAACGACAAAGTCTCAAAAATCTGCTGAAAAGTACCTGTGACGGCGTCAAGCCTCAGTGTGACGCCGTCAACCCTTGATAAGCCAGAGAGGATTTTGGAAGATTAAAGGGGGACGGCGTCAGAAGGCCGTCAACCCTTGACGCGCCAGAGAGGATTTTGGAGGATTAAAAGGGGACGGCGTCAAGAAGGCCATCAAGAAACCCTAACCGCGGTGAGGTGACGGCGTCACGCTCTATAACGTGACGCCGTCAGATCTGTTTTCCTATATATACTTTCATAATTTTTAGTCATTAGTGTGCAACTTTGTGAGGAGAAACCCTAAGACGATTTTTCTGCCATTTTTAAGGGTTTTATACCCTTGGATCTCCCATGTTCAATTGAAGATAAGTAATCAATTAATCATTCAATATGTCTATGTGTTGTTTGATTATATCTTGTTCTTGTCTTTTATTTAACATGCTAGGCTAGATTTATCTTGTGTTTGCTTAGATCTAATGAAACCTAACTATTGATTATTGGTTGTTGGTGTGTTATTAATTGTATTGGATGATTGTTTATCGATGTTAGGCTTAAGAAAACTGGCTAACCTCCTATACGGTAACTTGCTTGAACGTCTTAAGAAACATGAACCAATGCGTACTAAGGTTTTTATGGTTGTATTTAATGCATGAGCGAATTCTAGTGATCCCATGTTAGGAGCTTCTTAGCCGGCTCGACATAGGAGTGAAGTCGGAGATTATAGAGTTGGGGAAGTACGTACGCCACCCCACGATTGGTATTAAGGAATACACCCGTCATCCACACAATTAATACACACTAATCAACCGGTAAAAGATAGTTAGGGAGTAAAGAAATCTAAGTAAACACATTTCTCTCCATATAAGTTTCACAACCTTTTTATTTTCAGTCATTTTATTTTAATTGCATTTGTAGTTAGTTGGGTTAGTTGACTAGCAACTAATTCCGCCCACTCCTTCAAACCCGAGATTTTACTTGCTTTCATAAAAAATATAAAAATACAAAAAGAATCTTCCCTCACCCTTAGACCTATTAGAGTAGCTTTTCAATCCTAACGACACTATTCCCCTAGAGAACGATCAACCCCCCTGTACTTGCCACTACACTATACTACATCGGTCAGGTACACTGCCTGGTGGGGATTGCAAGCCTCTTGAGATCCCTCGAGAGGTAAAACCTGTTGTAAGGTCGCAAAACCACGCATCAGGGATCATCCTCAACATTAAAGCAATAGAAGTGTTGGTCAGAGACCTCATTCCTTGTTCCTTCAATTAAATATAAATGAAACTCAGGTCCAAATGATTTTGGAGTCCTAACCCTTGTGCTCCTTCTGAGCTCAGGTTCAGGTTGTTGAACCACAACCTCATCAGGAACCTCATCAGAGATTTCTGATACACCAACATCATTGGTTCCATTAGGAATCCTCTGACTTGGTCTAGGGACTGATGAGAATCTATTCTCATCAAAGATTGCATCCCTTGATTCAATTATTGAGTTAATTGAAACAGATTCATTAGGTTCAATAACATAGAACCTATATGCCTAGGAATGCTCAGCATATCCAACAAAGATGCATTCAATGCCTCTTTCACCCAAAAATTTTAATTTTGGACCAGGGAGTTTCACAACAGCCCTACAACCCCACACCCTGAGATAATTTAGGTTGGGTTTCTTTTTAGTCCAGAGTTCATAAGGGGTTGTTTTGTTCCTTTTGTTGGGAACCCTATTTAATAAATAGCAAGCTGTTAACATAGCTTCACCCCAGAACCCTTGACTCAGCCCAGAATAAGACAACATGGAATTAACCATCTCCTTAAGCACTCGGTTTTTCCTTTCAGAAATACCATTTTGCTGAGGAGTATAGGGGGCAGTCATTTCATGGATTATACCAACTGACTGGAAATACAGAGTATCCATGTACTCACCTCCCCTATCAGTCCTTAATCTTTTGATTAGAGACTCTTGTTGCAATTCAACCTCAGTTTTAAATACTTTAAATTTATTTAATGCTTCATCCTTAGTATGCAATAAATAAACATAACAATACCTAGAAGCATCATCAATAAAAGTCACAAAGTATTTCTTATTCCCCAAAGAGGGAGTAGCATGCAAATCACATAAGTCACTATGAATCAGTTCCAATATCACAGTTTCACGTTTTACACTTTGAAATGGTTTCTTAGTTATTTTGTTCATCATACAAGTTTTACACTTTTCAGTGTCCATGTCAAATGCTGGGATTAACCCATCCTTAGACATATCTTGCATCCTTTTAAAGTGTACATGGCCAAGTCTAGCATGCCAAAGGGTTGAATCATTCAATTTTGAGGTCGACATAAAAGCAGAATTAACCATATCATGAACAATGTTAAGCCTAAACATCTGATTACATAAATAACCAAAACCAATAAATACACCATGTTTAGACAAAACAAACTTATCAGATTCAGTCACTTGTTTATAGCCACAATTATTCAAAACACTACAAGAAACCAAGTTCTTCCTAATAACAGGAACATGTAAAACATTAAACAAAGAGACAATCTTTCCAGAACTGAACTTCAAATCCACACATCCTTTTCCATGCACCAGGGCTGTTGACTCATTTCCCATATGAAGAATAGAACCATCATTCATTGACTCGTAGGTCTTGACCCAGCTTCTATCTTTACACACATGAGTTCTTGCTCCAGAGTCAACCCACCACCCAACATCATCATCCTGCACAAAGTACACTTCAGATATATATGTAACATAATAAATCTTAAAAGACTTATTAAATATATTCTGACCTTTTAGGAAATTGGTATTACCATTCCCAGATCCACTCGTGCCTGATCCATTGGTCTTATTGCCAATCTTAACACCTTTACAATCCTTCCTGAAGTGTCCAGTTTTACCACACTTCCAACAAGTAGCTTTTGACTTCTTGTTAGGATCAGTTTTGGTGTTATCCTGATGCTTACGTTTTCCCTTGTTGTCATTGTTCCTGGAGGAGTTGTTATGCTCTACCAAATTGACAACTGATGGACCAGCAGCATTGCTGCTCTTTGGCTTGTCACTTTCATGTGCTTTAAGTGATTCCTCAATGCGCAAATGACTGCCCAACTCAAATAGAGTTAATTCCTCCTTCTTATGTTTTAGCATATGCTTGAAATCTTTCCAAGAAGGAGGCAATTTATCGATGATACAAGAGATTGAAATAGCCTCATCCATGTTCATCTTGTGTTGTGTGAATCGACCAAATATACTAAGAAGTTCATTGTATTGTTCCATGACAGGTCTAGAATCGACCATTTTGTAATTGTTAAAATTACTTACAAGGAACTTCTTACTTGATGCATCCTCAGCCATATATTTGGCTTCCAAGGAATCCCACAGTTCTTGAGAAGATTCAACATTTTGATAGATATCAAATAAAGAATCAGACATACCATTGAGAATTAATCCTCTGCAAACATAGTCATCATTCTCCCATTTGCTTCTGTTCCGCATCTGTTCCATAGTAGCATCATCCCCATGATCTTCAGGAATAGGTGTAGTCAAAACATAGACCACATTCATGCTTGACAACAAGAAGTGCATCTTATTTTGCCATCTTCTGAAATCAACACCTTCAAACTTTTCCAGTTTGAAAAAGTTAGCAGCCATATGCCTCATAGTAGCCGCCATTGATTATCACTAAAAAGTTTCTATTGAATGTTGGTTTAGTTAGGGTTGTCAGTGTTCCCAGAACAGGGTATAGATAATCAATCAAGGTACCGGATATTCACTTGAAATCGTTTAATCACTTTCCAATAGAAACTATTCGACCCTATGCCTGGGTTACACGAATATCTCTATGGGATAAGACCAAGTGATGTTCTTGTTTTAGGCACAAAACAAGAACCAAATCGTATTCAAGTATTTAGGGTTTGTGTTCTGTATATCAATGCAGTTATGATACGACCTCTATTTATAATAGAGTTTACTCAAACCCTAGCTCATGGAATTATGTATAATTAACGGCCCATTAATTATAATAGTTTCCATAATAGTAGGAGTCAGTGGTTATAAGCTTACCAGCAGGAACAAGCTTACCAGCAGGAAAAATAAGCCTACCAGCACGAACAGACTTAGCCTACCAGCAGGAACATACTTATACAAGCAGTAGAATTACTAGCAGTAGAATCAGTAATACTGGTAGAAACTCTGCATAACCACTATTGAGTCAGGGTGTTCAGGGACCAAATAGGTGTACACTCCGTACCTTCAAACTCATTACCAGATGTGAACTCATCCCTTTAGTGTACCAAATTTTCCAACATGTCAATCCTAACACAACTTTTAGGTTTGAGTTACCTTTGATTCTCTACAACTTTGATGTCTGCATGTGCTCTAGAAAGGGTGAAAGTGACAATAAAAGATACCGCTGATTTCAAATTAAAGTTTGCCTCAACTTAGTTTTTCTATATTTTAACTTCTTTAATTATTTATTGTCAACTACATTTTACTATTTAGTTATTTAAGCTGGTTATTTTAAAAGTTTTCTAACATCTGTGATGTTAACACATGTTTAAAAAGGTTAAATGAATATATATGTCTTTTTATTTATTTATTTATTTATTAATTATTTTTTTGTTGTTTTTTTTTGTTTTGTTTTGAAAGGCACCATTTATTAAGAAACCAAACCAAACACGTGATACAAAGAAATGACAACTCACTTTCTTAGTAAGACAATTAAAAGAGATAAGCCCAATATAATCTGTCTTTTTAAATAAGTTTACTTTTATATTAAACAAATTTGGATCTGGTAACATAAGAAATCTACGAAATTATTAACCAACATCTTAATCTAAATATAGTCATTTGAGTTAATTTAATATCAAGCACATGTCATTATAAGACCATGAGTAATAGAGGTTTTTAAGACGACACGTCGTCTTTAAAAAACCTCCAATCACACGACGCGTCGGTAGTTGATTTGAGCACAAATTAGTTGGTATATTTGTGGAGTATGTTTGTGTTTATAGTGAGATATATTTGTGTTTAAGTGAAATATATGTGTGGGTGGTGATATTGGTTGTTCTATTATACCTTGTTGATAGTGACGTTGACGATTTAGTGAAAAGTGATGTGACGTTGACTTGACAATAATAATGCTAGTCACCATCACACCTACTCTAACACATGATGCAAAATGCAAATCTTCTTACTTTAATTGACGTATTAGGTAATGGGTGTGTATACTTTTATGGCACTAAAATAAAGTGACCACTAGTAGTTGATGATAACATGAATCGAGCCACATCCACTTATGACTGAATCATAAAGAATGGGGCCACATCCACCTATGATTGAATCATCAAAGTTCATCTTTTTGAGCCTAACTTTTGGGATGAGACTGACACATACGCTTTTACTTCAATCTTCCAATCTTGCTTTTGGTTATGGTTTGAAGATTCAGCTTTCATGCAATCGTTTTAAACATACATCCAATGTTTTCGTATTGTGCGTTGGCTTGTCAAAAGTAAATTAAAGGAGAAAGATATACTTCGTAGTTCACCAGCAAATCTTTTTTTCCAACTTATATACGTACAATGAATATACTTTTATGATTAGTTGTACAAGTTTATCCCTCATATGCATTAAAGATAACCATTGTTCGTAGTTTTCTTAAAAGATTGAAAGAGGTGGGAAAAATAGGAGGAATTAGCAATCAAAACTTCTTATTTAAAGAAAAGGATAAATTTTGTGAACAAACAAAGTACAATCAAAATAAGACGTATGAAGTAGTTGAACATAAAAGTTTAGCAACTTTAACTATAGAGGTTTTTCAACTTTTACATTATAATATTCTTATAATACATAAATAAGAAAACAACTTTTCCAATATAACCCAAGTTATAGGTTTATGAGACCTACACGTTTTATTTATTTTCGACGCCAACCTCCTGAAAAAGGAAGGCTTTATCTGGTTTGAGTTTGTGTGGCGGTTGGTTCAAATCCCGTGGATTAGTCGGCCAAAAGGTCGAAAATCACGGTTATCATTAAAAAAAAAATGACAACAATTGTTAAGAAGATGGTGTTGATGCTATAACGCGGAAGCCCGGTTGCTACTATAACTTACACGGCGCCGTTATAAGCACCAAAAAATGGCCCTATAACATATTATTAACTATTGCACCGTGGTCTTTAACCGTTCCGCAAACTCTTAAATGATAATTTACATTTATTCTCGACTATCAAACTAAATTTGTAGAAAGCTAACAAACTAACAAACTAAATTTGTAGAAAGCTAACAAACTAACAAACTATAGGTTTTAAGCTCATATGCAAGTTTTCTTCTTTTGTATGTTTTTGATTTTCTTTATATCGTAGTAGAGTGTGTACTATAGTCTATACACTTTTTATGGCACGAATTTCAGCTATACAAGTGAGTCATAACATGTGAAAAATATTAATACAATTGCTGAAGTAACATACATACGCGTATATAATGGCATCATTGATATTGATTCAACTTTATACTTTTATATTTTTACCAAAGTAACCAAACGATAACTTTAAACAACTAAAGAACTTTTTATTACTCCGTAATAAATTTATTTTATGTCATGTTAAACAGTTTGTAATATAATAGAATCTCATCCGGTAAACTTTAATACGGCGTGAGAAAGTTAACGCCTCAACTTAGAGGTTGTGGACTTGTGGGTTCAAGACCCGCCATGGATAGTTGTGTGAGATTATATATTAGAACAATGAAAAAAATAATCATGCTTAATTGTTAGCCTAATGATATGATTGATTGATTTGAAGAAAACGATTAGTGAGAATTGGAAAAATAATACACTTGTCAAATGATTCACGATTAAACATACTAGATTACTACGCGCGTATAGTGGGTACGGTGTATAATAGCGCGTATAGCGGCCGGAGACTGTCAGGGTGAAGAAGACGGTGATGATGATGATGATGATGATGATGATGATGATGACGACGTGAAAGTTGATTCAAGGGCTGATGATGATTTTATAAATAAGTTTAAGAATGATTTGAAGATGCAAAGAATTGAGTCCATAATGAAGAAAAATGGAAAAAAGTAGAGATAACAGAAGGATTCGTTCTCGGGGTTTATAGCAATGATGCTCACATTGCGTGTTGACTTTATTGTGATACGGGCTTAATTGTGAAAGTCAAAAGAAGTCAACAATCAAAAGTCAAAGGACTAAAAGTCAAATATCTGTTTAATCGTTTGGGCGCCAAAAGTAGTTACAATCCCCAGCGATTCTTTTAGCTTACATACTTCACTTGTAATCATTTTTAGGATTCATTCAGTTTTATAACAATCATTCTCTTGTATCTTCAGTTCTGTAACAAACTCCAATCATTCAATAACAATCCCTTCACTATTCTTGTTTCTTAATTCAATAGTTTAGTGAATATTGTTGCCATTGACTCTTATCTTCCATTTCTTTAGTGATTTCAAGATAAGTACGTTTCAATTGGTATCTAGAGCCTCTTTCTTGGCATCTCATTCAAGAATATTACCCTGATATTCTTGATTTTCCGGTTGTCTTCTCCGGTCAATTTCCGGCAACAAATCAGAGATTTTCCGGTAAAAAAATCAGTCACCATTGATTTCTCTTGCTCTATTACACTAGATCAGTGCCAAACATCTGTACGGTCACGAGGCTAGCCCATTAGTGGTTAAATTCTCTAGCCTCGAACAAGCTGATCAGAAGCATTTGGTTTAGGTGATCAAGAGCAAGTTCAGTAGTTGTTATTCCATTTGTAGATGAGTAGTAACAATACTGGAGGGATGGTGAACACAAGAAACACAATCGTCAATCAAGATCCTTCAATGGAGTTACTCCAACAAACTGTTCATGATTTGCAACAAACCATGGCAGAGATGAGGTTGGAAATGCAAAGAATAAGGAGTGGTGAGGGTACCAGTTCTGGCAATATTGGTAATCTTGGTAACAATGGCAGAAATGGAACACAGTATGGAAGGGTGTCTAAAATAGAGTTTCCAAGATTCAATGGTGATGATGTGAAAGGGTGGATATTCAGGTGTAGGCAATTCTTTTGTCTTGATCAAGTAGAAGATGAGATGAAAGTAGGTATTGCTGCTATGCATGTGTATGATAAGGCCCTAGTTTGGCATCAACAGTTCATTAAGAGATTTGGGGAAAATAGTTCTTGGGAAGTGTATGAACAACAGGCTTTGAACAGATTTGGGGCAGTTTTTGAAGATCCAATGATGGACTTAAAGAATTTGAAACAAACTGGTAGTGTACAACAATATCAGGATTTGTTTGAAGATTTGGTGAATAAGGTGGAGTTGAGTGAAAAGTATGCCATTAGTTTGTTCATTGGGGGTTTGAAGGATGAAATTGGAATGCCTATTCGGATGTTCAAGTTGCCAACGTTAATGGATGCATATTGTCAGGCAAAGAAGCAAGAGGCCACCAATGCTGCTCTAAAACCAAGGTATACTTCTCAATCATCATTCAATAAGCCTTCAAGTTCTGGTTATGGAAATAAGTACACTGGAATCTTACCAAAACCTGTTAACAATACTTTGGCTTTACCTGCACCTAAAACTGTTAATACCAATAACATGCCTTATCGAAAACAATTAACTCAAAGAGAGTTGGAAGAAAAAAGGGCAAAAAATCAGTGTTTCTATTGTGAACAAAGGTATTTTCCTGGTCACAAGTGTAGTGGACAGTTACACTCTTTGGAAGTGATTTGTGAACCTGATAAAGAGGGTGTGGATGATAATCATATGGAGGTGTGGGAAGATTGTCAAGAAGATGACCAATTAGAAACTGATTTACAAGTTGTTGAAAACAGTCCACAGATATCTTTAAATGCTTTGTCTGGTGTTAATTCATATCAAACCATGAGGGTGAAGGGTGTGGTTGGAAAAAGGACTTTACACATTTTGGTGGATTCAGGGAGTACTCACAATTTCTTGGATGAGGGTACTGCTAAGAAAATGGGTTGCAAGTTACTTAAAACCTCACTTCTTAAGGTTTTTGTGGCCAATGGTCAAGACATGATGAGCATTTATGAATGTAGGGGATTTAAGTGGACTTTCCAGGGTCAAACTTTTATTAGTGATATGATGTTATTGCCACTTGGGGGTTGTGAGATGGTTTTGGGTGTACAATGGCTTTCTACCTTGGGTGAAGTGTTGTGTGATTTCAAAAAATTGACCATGAAGTTTATGTATAATGGTAGAAAGATTGTATTGAGGGGTACAACAAATGCCACCATTCATTGGATGCAAGGGAAACATGCTGTGGGAAATGCTCAGTTTAAACAAGCAGAGTTGTCATCTATGGCTCTCTGTGTGTATCCAGTTTCATTGTGTCAAATGGAAGAACAGAAAGAAGTGAATACAGAAGTGGACAAAGTTTTGAGCCAATATGATAGTGTGTTTGCTATGCCCACTGAATTACCTCCTCAAAGGTCACATGATCATCACATTCCTCTTATTCCAAATACCCAACCAATCAATGTCAGACCATATAGACATCCCCCTAATCAGAAAGATGCTATTGAAGCTATGGTCAAAGAGTTGTTGGATTCTGGTGTTATAAGGTCTAGTCAGAGCCCCTTTTCTTCCCCAATAGTCATGGTTAAGAAAAAGGATGGGTCATGGAGAATGTGTGTGGATTATAGAGAGTTGAATAAGCATACAGTCAAAGATAAGTTCCCTATTCCAGTGATAGAGGAGTTAATTGATGAATTGAATGGAGCTGTGGTGTTTACTAAGTTGGATCTAAGGTCTGGCTATCACCAAATTAGGATGAAGGAGAGTGACATTCATTAAACAGCTTTTAGAACTCATGAAGGTCACTATGAGTTTCTAGTCATGCCTTTTGGCCTCACAAATGCTCCATCAACATTTCAGTCATTAATGAACAGTGTATTCAAACCATTCCTCAGGAAGTTTGTGCTAGTGTTTTTTGATGACATCCTCATATATAGCAGCTCTATGGAGGGACATTGTAGCCATTTGCAACAAGTGCTACAAGTTATGCAGAATAACCTCTTATTTGCCAAGAAAAGTAAGTGTTGCTTTGCTGTTCCACAAGTTGAGTATTTAGGCCATATATTGTCTGCAAAAGGGGTGGCTACAGATCCTACTAAAGTTGAAGCTATGCAAAAATGGCCAAGTCCTCAAAACATTAAACAGCTAAGGGGTTTCTTGGGTTTAACTGGATATTACAGAAGGTTCATTAAGAACTATGCAGCCATTAGTCAACCTTTGACAGCATTACTCAAAAAGAATGCTTTCAAGTGGTCCAATGCTGCAGAAGTAGCCTTCAAGCAACTTAAACAAGCTATGATTGAAGCACCAGTGTTGGGGTTACCAGATTTTGATCAAGAATTTGTGATAGAGACAGATGCTTCTGGTAAGGGTATTGGAGCTGTGTTGTGTCAAAATGGTCATCCATTAGCTTATTTGAGCAAAACACTATCTGTCAAGCACCAAGCATTGTCCACATATGAAAAGGAGTTCTTGGCAGTAGTGGCAGCTTTGGAGAAGTGGAAAGGATATTTGTTGGATAGGCACTTTAAGATTAGAACAGACCACTTCAGTCTTAAGTACCTATTGAATCAAAAGTTAACTACTCCTTTCCAAATGAAATGGCTTCCTAAGTTGCTAGGTTTTGATTATGAGATTGTGTATAAGAAGGGAAGTGAGAACATGGTGGCTGATGCCTTGTCTAGAACTGATCATGGTGGTACTTTGTTACAAATGGCAGTTCCAACTGGTGTTACTTTGTTACAAATGGCAGTTTCAACTGTGGCAAGTGATGTCTGGGATAAGGTAAAAGCAAGTTGGAACTCTGACATAGATGTTCAACAGTTGATCCAATCCCTGGTTAATAAGACTTACAAGGGGAACAAGTACATTTGGCAGGATGGGGTTTTGAAGAGGAAAGGAAAGATTGTTGTGGGAGCTGATGCAGAACTAAGAAAACAATTGATGGGTCATTTTCATGGTGATGCAGTGGGTGGACATTCTGGAGTACATGTAACTTCTAAAAAGTTGGGTGCAATCTTTTATTGGAAAGGGCTAAAGAAAATGGTTAAGCAATGGGTTAGAGACTGTGATGTATGCCAAAGGCAAAAACCTGACTTGAGTGCATACCCTGGTCTGATTCAGCCTTTGCCTATACCAGAAAGAATATGGACTGAGGTATCTATGGATTTCATTGAAAAACTTCCAATCTCTCATGGTAAGTCAGTAATCATGGTGGTGGTTGATAGATTAAGCAAGTATGCCCATTTTATGGCATTGTCTCACCCATTTAATGCTAGTCAAGTGGCTCAAGTGTTCTTGGATGGGGTGTACAGGCTACATGGTCTTCCTCAGGCTATTGTAAGTGATAGAGATAAAATCTTCCTGAGCAATTTTTGGAAATCATTGTTTACTGAATTGAAGGTCAAGCTTAAAATGTCTACTGCTTACCACCCTCAGACAGATGGTCAAACTGAGGTGGTAAATAGATGTCTTGGATGCTACTTAAGGTGTATGTATGGGGAAAAACCAAAAGAGTGGGTTAAGTGGTTGCCCTTAGCTGAATTTTGGTACAATACCAACTTCAATACTGCCATTCAAACAACACCTTATGAAGTGGTTTACTGCCAAAAACCCCCAATCCACATACCATATGTGCCTGGTGATAGCAAGGTGGAGAGTGTGGACAGAACATTGCAGTCAAGGGAAGATGCAATTCAAATGTTGAAATTTCACCTCAAAAGGTCTCAAGACAAAATGCAAAACCAGGCTAATAAGCACAGAACTGATAGGCAATTTGATGTGGGTACATGGGTCTATTTGAAGCTCCAACCACATAGGCAAGTGACTGTTAGACAAGGCCAACAACACAAGTTATCAGCAAAATACTATGGTCCATTCATGATTGAAGAGAAGATTGGTGAAGTGGTCTAAAGATTGAAGCTTCCTAATCATAGTCAAATCCATCCAGTCTTTCACATTTCACAGTTGAAGAAGTGTCATGGAAGTGAACAACAGATGGGAGATTTACCTCAGCTAAGAGAAGATGGTCTGCTAGCCTACAAGCCAATGGCAATACTGGAAAGAAGATTGGGCAAAGTCAATAACAAGCCAGTGATGTATGTGCTTACCCAATGGACCAACAGACCAATTGAGGAGGCTACATGGGAAATCTATGCTGACTTGCTAGCAAGGTTCCCTGACTTTGATAACCCTTCTTGAGGACAAGAAAGTTTTGAAGGGGAATGGAGTTGATACGGGCTTAATTGTGAAAGTCAAAAGAAGTCAACAATCAAAAGTCAAAGGACTAAAAGTCAAATATCTGTTTAATCTTTTGGGCGCCAAAAGCAGTTACAATCCCGAGCGATTCTTTTAGCTTAAATACTTCACTTGTAATCATTTTTAGGATTCATTCAGTTTTATAACAATCATTCTCTTGTATCTTCAGTTCTGTAACAAACTCCAATCATTTAATAACAATCCCTTCACTATTCTTGTTTCTTAATTCAATAGTTTAGTGAATATTGTTGCCATTGACTCTTATCTTCCATTTCTTTAGTGATTTCAAGATAAGTACGTTTCATATTGGTACTCATTATTATGAGAGTATGCAAGTGAAAAAAATTCTACAAGTTCTAGACGACGCGAGTGAGATTCACGTAGTCATAATCATAAATGAGCAAGTGAGTGTTCTGAACGGCATCGCTGCTTATACATTCCCATGGTTTTGATGATGCTGATGATCAGAGTATCAGAACACTATATAATTGTCTAATATTGGTGACTTTTGTTGCAGAAAGAACACTATATATGCGTTGTTAGATCAAGTGATTTTTTAAATATAGTATCCAGAACTTCTTTTTTAGGCCATTTACTTAGAAATTAATTAATTGATTTGGGTCTGTAATTAGGGGGTGTTTGGGATTCCTTACTTAGCTATAGATTGCTTATTGCCAATAATCGATCTGTTTATCTCTCAAATAAACAGTTTCATTCCAACAATAGTATTTAGTTAGTTGTTCGTTTAATATAGAATCAATGCAAAGAGATGTCATAAAGTCATTTTTTAAAACACATACATATAACTAGGACCAATATCTTGCTTATTATGAAATTAGATAAACATTGTAAGAATGTTTATATATATAACTACACTACTGACAAATTATTTTATGAATACGCAGAACTTCAAAAGTGCGGTTGTTCAGGATATGATGAAGCTTTGAGATTGACTGAATAATACCCTCGATCAACGCAATAGTTCCTGTGAAACTTCTCTCATTGTTGGCCAAGCCTTTGGATCTGTGAGTATGCATGCTAGTACCACATGACAAACACGCAGAATTTCCTTTTGTATCAGCCTGTCTGTTGGGTAAGAGAGTCACTGGTCCAGTACATTTTCCAACATTGTACCATGACTGGTAGAGCAGTTGAGGGATGATAGACGCTCTCCGGGATGCTTCCCACCTATTGTTTCGAGTGCCACCACTCCAAAGCTATACACGTCACATTTTTCGTTCACAATCATGCTATATGCAAGTTCTAAATGATCACATACCAAAAAGAATTTTAGCTGCTAATAGAAATACATAAAATTAAGAAGCGTGAGAGAGTGTAGAAATAAGTACCTGGAGCAATGTATCCCAAAGTTCCTGCAATGACTGTTTGGTTGGATGAATCGGGGTCAAGCAATCTGGCTGCTCCAAAGTCAGCAACAAATCCTTCCATTTCCGAGTTTAGAAGAATGTTGTTGCTTGATATGTCTCTATGAACGATAGGCGGATTGCAATCGTGATGCATGTAAGCTAAAGCATGGGCTACATCTTTGATAATCTTCACCCTCTTCATCCAGTCCACTTCAACAGCCAATTCATCGTCACTCAATGCACAAAATAGGCTCCCTTTTTCCATGAAATCATATACAAGGAAGTTGCATTTGTTATGCAAACAAAACCCATAGAGTTTCACTATGTTCTTGTGTCTTAGGTTTGTTAATACTAGGACCTCATTCTTGAAGCTCTGGTCAAATGCTGGTTGCTTAGCTTCATATCGGTGAAGTTTTTTCAAGGCAAATGTTTGACCGCTAGGCAGTTTTGCTTCATAAACACTCCCGTAGCCACCGGTTCCAATGCAGTATTTGAGGTCAAAATCCTCTGTAGCTGTGATGAAGTCTTCATATGCAATTGTTCCATCATAATTCATTATCGAGCATACGTCTCCATGTTTTGTGATTTCAAGCAGGATTTTCTTTGTGGTAGCCTTTTTACGACGGTAAATGACATAAGCAACAACTAAGAAGCAGAATCCAAAGGCGATGGGTAAAATAATGACCAAATAGACAATGATTTTGTGGTGTGCGTTGCAAGTTGATTGTCCGGTCAAGTCATTGCATGTCAAGGGAAGTTTTGGATACTTTTCCGAAGAATTACTGGTAAGATGATTGTGAGATAGATTTATGTACATCAAATATGGAAAGTCAGAAATATTATATACTTCTCCAACAAAATTATTGCTACTGAGATCCAAGTATTTTATTTTGTTGCAATTAATTAGACTAGTTATAGCTCCAGTCAAAAGATTCGCAGTGATGTTTAGATGCTGCAAATTACATGGACCATAAAACAACACATTCCCCGATAATCTATTTGATGAAAAATCAAGGTAAGTAAGATTTGGAAGCTTTCCAAATTCAGGGTGAATCGGACCCACAAGACTATTATGATTCAGGTCTATATGTCCTAAGTTCATCAAATTTGCTATATCTAGCGGAATGGGGCCACAGATGGAATTCATGGCAAGGTTTAAAAATAGCAGCTGGCTTAAATTACCAAAATTTGAGGGAATTGGACCATCAAGATTGTTGTAGGCGAGGTCTAAAGATTTCAGCTGGCTAAGATTACCAAAACTTGAGGGAATTGGACCATCAAGATTGTTGTTACGCAAGTTGAATGTCTCTAAGTTTGGTAACTTCCCAAGTTCAGGATGAACAGAACCAATAAGAAGGTTGTAATTAATGTCGATATTTTTTAAGTTTATACAGTTTGCTATATCTAGAGGGATGGGGCCACTTATGAAATTCATGCCAAGGTTTAGAAATTTCAGTGCACGTAGATTACCAAAGTTTGAGGGAATATGACCATCAAGATTGTTGTCACCAAGGTTCAGTACAACTTGTGAACCAAGTTAGTAATCTCGATATTGCTTTGAAGGGAAACTTAAAGGACCAGAAGTGTAGATTAGAAACTTTGTAACCGCTAAGTTAGTTATGTTAGTTATTTTCTGTAAATATTCGAAGGGTCATGTCGTTTGGCTTGAACCTGTTCGAATGGACATGATGGTTGGAACACAACCATTCAGAACCTATAAATACTTGTGAACTTGTATTGATACATTAGTTAGTTAGACAAATAAAAAGTTATCTAGTTTCATATAATTGTTTGCAAATCATATTTGACTCACGAACACTTTGGGACAACATTTGGCATCAAGAGCCTCGTTTGAACCATTCTCGTTACACCATCAAAAACCTTACCAAAAAAACATAACCTTATTAACGAGAACCAGGAACAAAACAAAACCAGAAAACCCACGCTGAAACCTTAGTTTCAGGAACATACGCAACATTCTTGAACCTTGTTAACGAAAAAAGAAGTTGCCTAGATAACTTAGGGACACAAGAAAGTCGTATACAACTTTCCTAGTGTCGGATTTTGCAAACGGAAGGACACCAAACGAAGTGGTGCCTGTTTTGTTGTGATCATTTGTACACGACAACAAAACCAAAAAAAAAAGGAGAAACAATTGTTTTGAGATTTCTTGTTGGTGTCTTGCACACGACAACAAAGAAGGGACTTGTTGGTTTACTACAACGCAACAAGAAAGTAAGAAGGACGTCAAAAAAATTTGTGTATCCTTACCGAGATACACAAGAAGAAAAGAAGCGCAGAAAAATTAAAAGGAGCGTTGCTTGGGCAGATTTTGAAAGGTATACCGACAACAAACAATTCAAGGATTGTTTAGAAGCGTTAGCAATACAAGAACAACAACATATATCGAATCTAAGGCGACTTGATCACTCGCTGCAAAGAATACCGAAAGGTATTGGGTTGTTGGAGACACGGTGTGGATATAAGAAAAAGAACAAGGAAGTATTACGCAATAACGCGACGTAGGATACAAGCAACAGCAGTGAACGACAAACAAAACATTTTGTTTAGACGTTGGTTTAATACCGAGGGGTATTAAAGAGGAGACAAAGAAGAAAAGCAATTTAATTGCTTTCGGTAAAAATAATACCGAGACTTTTGTTGCGAGGGACTTGGAACAGGAAAACAACGAAAAACATAGGTTTTGTACGTGGCCAAAAACACTAAGGGTGGATTTGGAGAAGAAAGCCGAGACATAACAAGGGTCTAGGGCACGAAGTGGAACCAAGTCGAGACGAACAAAAGAATAACGTGAAGTGTGGTATTAGAAGGAGCAAAGTTTGGTTAGTATTCGACAACAACAATAATACAACCGAATTGATTTGATAGGAGACGAGGAAAGAAAAGAACATGGTTGATATAACTCAAAGTATCGACACACAAGTGGGAACACGATTTTGTTTTGACACAACATACGAGGTCACGAATTCATTATTTGGATTTCAATTATACTTTTATAGTATAGATACTTATTTCATACTATTAGGAAATCCCGAGAACTATATTGATCCCGTATTACTAGGATTCCCGGATAACTATTTTCTGTTCCCGTAGTAGTAAGATATACCATACTGGTTAGAATTCCCATACGATTAGAAGGTGAAGATTGTAAACACATTTAAGATGGCCGGTGACGATACAAACACTACACCAAAACCCGTAACACCTATCGCACAATATCAATGCCCTAAACTTAAAACCACAAACTACACTGTTTGGACCATACAAATTAGGGTTATACTTGAGGCACAAGGGTTATGGGAAACGATAGAAACTAAGGAAAATACGCAAGTAGATGATAAGAAGGATAAGGCAACAATAGCTTTCCTATATCAAGCACTAACCGAAGATGTGATTTTACAAGTAGCAAGTTGTAAAACAGCAAAGGAATTGTGGGAATCATTAAAAAGGAGACACGTTGGAGAAGAGAAAGTGCAACAAGCAAGATTACAATCATTGATGATTGGATTTAATGCACTTCAGATGAAGGAAGATGATACGGTGGATGCATTTACAAACAAACTAAATAGTTATGCCACGAAGGCTAAAGAATTAGGAAAAACCTTGGATGAATCACTTTTAGTACTAAAACTATTAGACTCCACACCAGATAGGTTCATTCAGATAGTAGCATCCATAGAACAAACGAATGATCTCAATAACATCACTTTAGATGAGATCGTTGGAAAACTTAAGGCATTCGAGGAAAGGATAAAACTCCGAAAGGGAGGACAAGTAGAAAGCCATGATAACCTATTATTCGCACAAGGCGAACACTCTAGAAATAAGAAACGATTCAACAAGAATAGGGGTAGATCAAACTACTCACGAGGAAACTGGCAAAATAAAGGAAATAGAGATAACTCGAATGGAGAAAATTCAACTCACAACGATAAGCCCAATAAATATAAAGGTGAGTGGAATAAGAACAAGGTAAAATGTTTCAATTGCGGGAAACATGGACACTTTAAGAGAGACTGTAGAAGTCCACCAACAACTCAGGAACAATCAAACCTTATCTTAGAAGATGATGAACCATCACTATTAATGACTACACATGAAGAAGTTCTTTTAAATGAAGGACAAATACAACCCGGAAAGTATGCTACAACAGATGCTAGCATATGGTATTTAGATAATGGTGCAAGTAACCATATGACGGGAACTAAGAGTCATTTTAAGGATATAGACGAAAACATCACTGGACGCGTTCGTTTTGGAGATGGATCATACGTAGAGATAAAGGGTAGAGGTTCTATATTACTAGGATGTAGAAACAAGGAGCAAAAGATAGTTTCAGATGTTTACTATATTCCTAACCTCAAGAGCAACATACTTAGTCTAGGACAACTCACTGAGATAGGTTGTAAGATCATCATGGATGGAAACAAGCTGACTTTGTATGATAAGAATAGGAAGTTGGTGATGAATGTAGAAAGATCGAAGAATAGACTTTACAGTATTAGACTGCAGATAGAGGCACCTATATGTCTCTTAGCAAATGTAGATAGCCAAGCATGGTTATGGCACGCTAGATTAGGTCATTTGAACTTTGACGACATCAACAAGATGACAAGAAAGGGTCTAGTGGAAGGAATACCAAGGATAAACCATGTAGGACAAATATGTGATGCATGTTTATTAGGTAAACACAGTAGAACACCATTTCTGAATCAAGCTAAATTCAGATCAAAGAACCCATTGGACTTAGTTTATGGAGATCTCTGTGGTCCCATAAGTCCAGCCACACATTCTGGAAAGAAGCTCATCTTCTTATTAGTAGATGACTGTACACGTTTCATGTGGGCCTACTTTCTTACATCGAAAGATCAGGCATTCAACACATTTAAGGAATTTAGGCAGAAGATTGAAATGGAGTTTAGATTGAAGTTAAGAATGCTAAGAACAGATAGAGGAGGTGAATTTACTTCAAATGAATTCACTAAATACTGTAAGGAGAACGGAATAGCAAGACAGTTAACAGCACCATACTCACCGCAACAAAATGGAGTAGTTGAAAGAAAGAATAGGACGGTGTTATCAACTACTAGGAGTATGATGAAAGCAATGAAGTTACCATTAACTTTTTGGGCAGAAGCAGTCAAGCACGCCATTTACATACTAAATAGGGTACCTACACGAGCTTTGGAAAATAAAACACCATATGAAGCACTCTACAACAGAAAACCGAATCTGGAAAACCTTAGAATATTCGGATGCACAGCTTATGCTAAGATAACAATCCCTCACTTGAAGAAGTTGGATGACAGAAGCATATCGATGGTTTACTTAGGAGTAGAGGAAGGATCAAAAGCATGTAGGCTATATGATTCTATAGGAAAGAAGAAACATGTTAGTAGGGATGTAAAGTTTATGGAAACAAAACCGTGGAATTGGAATGAGAGTGAAGAGGATACGAGCACACAAGACACATTTTGGGCTAGTTTTGTGGAAGACAAAGTTGACAAAGAAAATCCTACACCAGTCAACATAGAAAATGATGATAATACGTATCCAATACCGGATCAAATACCAGAACCAATACCGGATCCAGCATCACCAATCACACCAGCCACATACACTTACAACCCTAACTCAGAAACTGAAGAGGAAGCTACTTTTAACTCATTAGAAAGCACAGATCAAGGATTTGATGATATACCAATACGAGGTTTGAGAAACATAACGGATATCTATCAAGAAACACATGAAGTAGAAGCACCTAGCTTATTCTTCACAGAAGAAGAACCCCGTAATTACAAGGAAGCATCAAAAGATGAGAAGTGGATTGAAGCCATGGAAATTGAATTAGATTCAATCAACAAAAATAACACATGGATTCTTACCACATTGCCAGCTGACCAAAAGGCAATAGGACTCAAATGGGTTTATAAAACCAAGAGAGATGCACAAGGAAAGATCATCAAATATAAAGCAAGATTAGTAGCAAAAGGTTATGTACAAGAACAAGGAATAGACTTTGATGAGGTGTTTGCACCAGTTGCTAGAATAGAGACAGTTCGGTTGATATTAGCACTAGCAGCATATCATGGATGGCAAGTACACCACTTAGATGTAAAATCAGCATTTTTACATGGAGATTTGAAAGAAGAAGTCTATGTTACACAACCTGAAGGTTTCATTCAACAAGGAAACCTAGGAAAAGTATACAAGCTAACCAAAGCTTTGTATGGCTTAAGACAAGCTCCAAGAGCTTGGAATGTGAAGCTTGATCAAACTTTGAGGTCACTAGACTTCAAGAAATGTAATCTCGAACAAGCAGTTTATACGAAGAGAAGCAAGACTTCTACACTTATAGTTGGAGTATATGTAGATGATTTGATAATCACGGGCACTCCAAAGAAAGAAATAGACTTGTTCAAATCCCAGATGGAAGAAAAGTTTGAAATGAGCGACTTAGGACTGCTAGCATATTACCTTGGGATAGAAGTTACACAGACAGGAGGAGAGATTACAATCAAGCAGACAGGGTATATTAACAAGATCTTAAAGGAAACAAGTATGACGGATAGAAATGATACAAAGATACCATTGGATCCCGGCACTAAGTTGGTCAAGGCGGAAGATGGAAACCCAGTTGACGCAACTTACTACCGAAGCTTAATAGGAAGCCTCAGATACTTACTACATACAAGACCAGATCTTAGTTACTCAGTCGGACTACTCAGTAGATTTATGCAAGACCTGAAGGATCATCACCTGAAGGCAGTGAAACAAGTAATCCGATACCTCAAAGGAACAAAGGAACATGGAATAATATATAAGGAAGAAGGCGACTGCAAGATTACAAGTTACAGTGACAATAGTTCTGGAATCAACACCGATGAAGGAAAAGGAACTACTGGAATAGTATTTTACTTTGGAGAGTCACCTATTACTTGGTGTACTCAGAAGCAACCAACAGTGGCGCTCTCATCATGTGAATCAGAATTCATGGCGGCTACTGCAGCAGCATGTCAAGCCTTATGGTTAAAACGTTTACTTGGTAAATTAACTGGATTGGAAGAAAAGAGGATAACGCTTAAAGTTGACAACATATCCGCAATAGCACTCGTAAAGAACCCAGTATTTCATGGAAGGAGTAAGCATATAGACATTCGCTACCATTTCATTCGTGAATGCGTAGAGAATGGTCATATTAAAGTAGAACACGTTAGCGGAGAACTACAAAGAGCAGACATCTTAACGAAAGCTTTACCAAGACTCAAGTTTGTGACTATGAGACAAATGCTCGGAGTTCAAGACCTTGGACAAAGCAACGATCAAGATTAAGGAGGAGAATGTGAACCAAGTTAGTAATCTCGATATTGCTTTGAAGGGAAACTTAAAGGACCAGAAGTGTAGATTAGAAACTTTGTAACCGCTAAGTTAGTTATGTTAGTTATTTTCTGTAAATATTCGAAGGGTCATGTCGTTTGGCTTGAACCTGTTCGAATGGACATGATGGTTGGAACACAACCATTCAGAACCTATAAATACTTGTGAACTTGTATCGATACATTAGTTAGTTAGACAAATAAAAAGTTATCTAGTTTCATATAATTGTTTGCAAATCATATTTGACTCACGAACACTTTCACCAAGGGACAACACAACTAACTTTTGCAAGTTACTAAGTTCTTGTGGGATGGAGGCATTTAGTTTATTTGTGCTCAAGTCCAGGTGTACGAGATTAACCATAGAACCCAAAGATGAAGGGACTGGACCCGTAAAGTGGTTTCGACTTAAATCCAGATTATACAAATTCTTCAATCTCCCTATCTGAGTTGGGAGAATACCAGTGAAATTATTATTTGAAAGATCAAGGTATTCTAAACGGGTGAGATTGGCAAACGAGAAAGGTATTTTACCTGTGAGAAAGTTATTAGAAAGATCAAGGTTTTCCAAACGGGTGAGATTGGAAAACGAGAGAGGTAATTTACCCGTGAGATGATTACTATAAAGCGAAAGACATGTTAAGTTTGATAGCAAACCAATCTGCTCCGAGATGCTTCCTTCTAGCTTGCAGTTAGAAATATAAAGCTCCTCAAGGTTTGGAAAGGAAGTGAAGTCGAGGCTTCTCAGATCACCTAGACCTTCATTATCATCACAGTAAAAGTATATCCAAATGATACTTCCTTCTTTATTGCAATAAATATAAGGCCAGGTACAATGATCTGAAGAAGCATTTCTATCTCCCCACCAATTAGTTGCATGCAAAGCTTTTGCTTCACTTGATTTGTTGAAATCATTAGCACTGGTTTTTGCTAACAGAAAAATGAGCATCATAAGCACATAAGTGAAATTGAGCATATGAACAGCAAGATTTTTGGAGGAAGTAGGACACATTTTTAATGATCGTTTGATCGTCAAAATTCAAAAGTATAGTAAGTACTCAAGATTAATCATATGATATATTTTTGGTAATGATCATGCATATACGCATACACAAAACCAAGTCAATGGCAAAGAGTAAACGATGGTCAATACCAAGTCTTTGTTGAAAAATTCCACATAAAATTTTAAGGCCGGCTGAAGGGACCACAAAATTTCAATTTCATCCATTATTCTATTACGAGGCTGTATGTGAAGTTTAAAAAAACCCATATAATACATTGCATCTTTGCCACGAAATTTATCCCACTAAGGGCGGAGGGTGTAATAACTTAAGGTTAAACTTTCACGTCAGCGTCATATCAGCTTTAACTTTTTCACCTTAACTAAAAACAAACACCCCTTATTAACTCAACTATTTTCAAATTCAACCTCTAAACTAAAACTAATACTTCATTTAATAAACCACATAACATTAAATATTAAACATTACAATACGAATAAAAAAAATTACAACGAAAAAAAAACGAAACAAATACTTATTCATCGTCTTCGGAATCTTCTTGTTTTGTTGTCGTTGAAGATGTTTCTGCCAAAGATGCTCCATAAGGTCTAGTTGGAGTCGAGTATGCGTTTCTCTGTCGCGTATTTCTTTTGCATTTCGACGTTGGACATCACATCTTTCGACCTACCTGTCTTTCCTCATACGTGGTGACGGATCCACCCACATTTCGCCATACTCATGTAGTGCAAACTTTTGATCTTTTAAAATCATATTATGCAAAATAATGCAATAATACATGATTCTACGTATCTTGACAACTTCCATTTGACGTGCCGGTTGTTGTAGTATACCCCAACGTCCTTGAAGCACAACAAAAGCACGTTTGACATCCTTTCGTGCACTTTCTTGTTTCCTTTTAAAATAACCATGTTTATCGTCAGTTGTTGCCGAGAAGGATTTGACGAAAGTTGCCCACTATGGGTAAATTTCGTCATCTAAGTAATATCCCTGTTCATACCTGGTTCCATTTACCATATAATGTGCTACAGTGGCGACGTCATCAAGAATGTCGTCGAATAACGGAGAGTTATCTAAAACATTAATAACGTTATTCGCCCCACCACCCCGAAAAATGCATGCCAAATCCATAAATCTTGCGAAGCAACAGCTTCAAGCATTATTGTTGGGTATTTTTTATCACCCCTACCAAATTGCCCTTGCCAAGCCGCCGGACAATTTTTTGACTCCCAATGCATGCAATCAACGCTACCAAGCATTCCCGGAAAACCATGCCACCCCTCATGTCTTTCATAAATACTTTGAATGTGGGACCATGTTGGTTTTCTTAAATACTCCGGCATAAACAAATCAATAACGTGTGGAAACCGTAGGGGGGGGTGAATACGTTTCCATTTAAAAACTTAAAAACTTTTGTATCAAACACCCGATCAAGTGTGACATAATATGAAAAGTGTCAACACTAATCTTACATGAATTAGAGATAATATAAAGCAACATGTAAGGCATGTCACAATGACACAAACTTAGACATATAATAACTAGCAAGCCATGACATAAACACAACTAACACAACATAAGCATCAAACCACACAAATATAAATGCAATGCAAAACATAAATGTAAAGCGGTAAATGCAAAAATAAAAAGTAAAGAGATGAGTAAAGAAAGCGCAAACCGGACATGATGATTTATAGTGGTTCGGTCACGAAGCTTCTCTTCGCCCTACTCCACTCCCCGAGTACCCAACTCGAGAGTTATTTCACTAATCAACAAGCTCCCTTCTTGGCGGAGAAAACTATACAACATCGCTTACAATATTTTTCGACACTAAGCTAGATGTCGAGTTCTTCTTCGGGTGCAACCAAACCCGTTATGTTTTATGGCCCAACATAACAAACCTTGTGTTTTAAGGCCTAAACACATAAACCACGTCACTTACATTATTTTCCGACACTAAGCTAGATGTCGAGTACTAATCTAGCTAGTACCAATCTCACTCACGATCTACCTGATCTTCACCAATCACACAATCTACAAGATCCACATGATCTACACTCGATCTACCCGATCTACCTTATCTTCATACGATCTACCCGATCTACACACTATCAACACTAGCTACACAAGATCTTCCCGATCTCTACAAGATCACAATGATCCACACAAGATGACTAAACAACACAGTGACAACTTGATGTATGTCTAGATACAACAAGTAAACATAAAGTAATGCAAGTGCACTACACAATGACTATAACACCTTATATCTTCTTAATACTTTGTGTTCTTCTCTTGGACTAATAGAGGAATGAAGGTGATCTTTGGTTGGATGAAAGAATCACTCTTAAACAAAAGAAAAACTCTCTAAATGATCAAAGAAAGTGATCTAACTAAGAAGGGATTAGACCAGAGAAAACTGACTAGAAAAATCAAGTTGGAAGTGTAAAATGGTCCACTATTTATAGGCAAAGAAAAAACTAGCCGTTACGTACGGACGGTACCACTAAATACCCGACGGTACCACTAAATTTAGTGGTACCGTGGTACCGTCCCAGACAGGGACGCTCCAAAATTTGTTTTTAGTGGTGAATTTTATTTGGGGAAGTTTGGAGCTGATTTGGGGGGGGGGAAATAGCTGTTGGTGATTTTAAACTTATTTTTCAAATTAAAACATTTCTTTTTAATTCAAAAATAATTTGTAAACTGTATTTTTGAAAAAATGTTTTGTCACATTAAAAATGTGAAGTTTAGAACAAAAAAATTATTTCTTTGATCATCCGTCAAGTTTAAATTTGTTTGTTCATACCTTGAGTGATTTACGTCGGGATGAAAATCTACGACTCTGTTGAGGCATACTTGATACGTTGAGAGATGTTGATGTAAGTATGCGTTGATGATTTGTGTTTACAAGTAACTTGCGCATTTTACGTTATGCATTACATGTTACATGTTTGTCATTATTAAAACATAAGAAACCGTTTAGTTTAAATATCGTAGTATTTGCACTAACAATCTCTCCCTTTTTGATAATGACAAATATGTAAACCATAACACACAGTAAAATGTAAAAGTTACCTGTTTACACTCCCTTCTCCCCCTTTTGTCGAATCAAAAAGGTAGTTTAGCTCTCCCTTTAACTCACTCTCTACTCCCCCTTATTACACTACTTTCCTTTCTCCCCAGAAAGGCAAGCTTGCATCATCCCAGTAAAGTCTTCTATCACCACTTTTAAGACGACTCCATGCTATGTATTCAAATACTTCCGAGCTCCCCCTAGCTCAATGCTCCCCTATGGTGATTGAGTCCCCTTATCAAATTCTTACAAAGGCTTTTCCTACATCAAGGGTTAGCTCCGTGCAACATAATATATAAAAGAATAGGAGCAACATTATAGGGATAGAATACTTTTAGCAAGACATGCAAAGGTTAAACTATGTTAAAGTGTAGCTACCAAAAAAATGAGTTTGATGAGGTATGTGAGCATATCAAAGTATGCTAGAGGTTAGATACGTGATGAAAGTGTGCCAAAGGGATAAAAACGACGAAGAAAGCCCAAGACAGTTGAGCGACACAAAAATGTGAATGCATAATGTAATTCAAAGACACTAGAGAGTCACAACTTGACCGAAAACCTAAGGTGTAATTCTTCAACCAATCACACTAACAAGAACGAGATTCGTTCGTTGACTGACACATAAAATGACTTCTTCCAAGTTGTCATTGGAAAGGCAAGTTCTAACAAACCTTTTGAACAACATAATCATCTACCTAAGATGATTGGTGTCAATGATAGTTTGTTGATAAGACATACTCTAAATGATTACTATTATGACAAGTCATGCCATAAAGTAAACTCGATCAAATTTATACCAAAAAAAATGAAAATGTGAACGATAAGCACCTAGATGCGAATGGAAATGATTCCATAAGATGGGAAGTGTTGGATTTGACTAGGGGTGTTCATGGGTCGGGTAATATCCGCAGTAACCGAAAACCGAAACCGAACCGAACCGAAAATAACCGAACCGAATTCTTAACCGAACCGAATTGGTCAAAACCGAACCGAACCGAACATTTTATTCGGTTTATGGTTCGGTTATGGGTTTAGGATATTGACCCGAGAACCGAACCGAAAACCGAATTATAATTAATATTTAATATTTTTTATATATTAATTAAAAAAATATAACTTGACTAACCCTAGGTCCTATGATGTTAGGGTATTTTGTGTTCAATAGATGTTAAAACTTGTCTAGGTATGTCGTTTTGCATATATTTTGGCATACCGTAATGGGGACATGTGCTATGATTAGTTATTTTTTAGGAAAATTTCAGTTTTCGGTTTTGACCCATAACCGAACCGAACTTCGGTTCGGTTCTCGGTTCGGTTCGGTCACAAATATTTTCGGTTCGGTTCGGTTTTCGGTTATGACCCAAAAAAAAATTTTAACCGAACAACCCGAACCGAATAAACCGAATACCCGAGAACCGAACCGATGAACACCCCTAGATTTGACCTTTGAGGAAATGTGGGAAAAGACGGTTTAGATTAATATATCGTTTGCACTAAAAATGAGATGCATGATATATTTCAAAAGAGAAAAAGAAAATGAGCATGTGATCCTAACAGGGTTGTGGGCGAATATCTCTAACAGGGTTGAGGTAACGAAGTTCTAGAATTCCGTTTTGGATGATCCTAGATGTGAGTTAGAGATAATTTGGTGTATGAAGGATTTCGTGTGATTGTGTAGTTATACACTTTGGGTATAATGATTGTGATGGTTGAAGGTTATTGAACTAACTGGCACTATCAAGAGTGAAGTATAGTGATAAGGTTTGAGTGTAATGATCGATGGGTTGAAGGTTCTTAAGCTAACTATCACTGTCAAGAGTGAAGTGTAGCTAAAGGGTTTGAGTGGGATTGATATAAGGGTTGAAGGTTCTGAAACCAAATATCACTATCAAGAGTGAATTTTAGTTATAAGGTTGGATGTGAGGGTTGAAGGTGCTTGTATAGAACAAATATCTAGGTGGTCACAAAGAGTAGAGGTTAGGAAGCTAGAACCGATTGTGGTTTTATGACGGAGGTTTTGCTAAGTAGCGGGTACTTAAGGAATGAGTGTTTTAGTAGAGAATTCTAGGGAATAAGAACCACATTTGTGTGTTCTTGAGAGTGTTTGGTGAAAGACTACATGAGTGTGTTTTCGCTCCCCTTAATCGATGACCATCCGGACAAGATGTGTTGGAAAAAAAATAAAGAGGAAAACAAACGTTGACGGAAGCGATGAGCTTAGTAACGTCATGACAGGTGGTGGATAGCATACAATAAACTTCACCTTTGAAGTCACATAGCTCTTCTCAATCATTGTGAATATTCATAGAACATTCATATGATAAGGCATGTGATTACGTGGAAATGTGCTAAGGGTTAAGAAGATAAAATCTTCAAGGTTGTGGGGTTAGTGATAAGGTTCTAGTGAGGTTATCTATGTTGATGAAGAAGGGTTATCTCAACTTATCCTAGTGGTTCTTCGCTTGAAGTGTGTGGAAGATGAGTGGGATGCGGAAGCATTGGTAGTGTAGAACGAGGGTTGAGAATTATAGATAAGTTGAGAAGATAATGGATACGGAAGTAACCAAACATATGGTGTGTTTAGTACCATGCGGAAGTGAAAGGGGAAAAAGCTAAGGAATCAGAAGATATGCAGAATCTATTCTGATAGGAGACGGTTCTGGTTCAAGACTACAACGAGTGGGTTTTGATAGTGCTTTCGAAACTGTGATGATTAAAAACAAAATAAACTGTCTCAGCAGACAACGGTCCTACAGTACTGTTAAATTTAGCGGTACCGTCCCCTATTTAAGGGTACCGTGACCTGTTGAGGTCAGTTTTGACCAAGAATTAGATTTTTGACAAAGAAATTTCACATATGTTGTGATTTTTCTGGACCTTAGATTAAAGGAATTTATTCCAAATAAATTATTTTATGAATGAATCCAACGGGATTCGATGAACGTTGATCGAGAACGAGAGATGACATTTAATTGCATTTCGCAAATTAAATATACTTTAAATATTTCGGATGAAATATTTAAGTTGTCATTGGAATTTAAGAGGATTTTACGAATAAATCTCGCTGATTTAGTGAGACTTTTTGACACGAGGAGAGAATTTATACCTAATAAATTCTTTTTACGAGATAAACGAGACTAGACGAGAAGAGATGACTTTTATATTTTTCAAGGAAATACATAGGTAGTCATTAGAGCGATGTGAAAGATGACTTAATATTTTCAGTGAAATATTTAAAAAGTCATGAGACGAGACATAAGAGATGACTTCAATATTTCCAGTGAAATATTCAAGTAGTCATAAGAGGGATGTGAAGGATGACTTAATATTTCCAGTGAAATATTTAAAAAGTCATGAGACGAGACATAAGAAATGACTTCAATATTTCCAGTGAAATATTCAAGTAGTCATAAGAGGGATGTGAAGGATGACTTAATATTTCCAGTGAAATATTTAAAAAGTCATGAGATGAGACATGAGAGATGACTTCAATATTTCCAGTGAAATATTCAAGTAGTCATAAGAGGGATGTGAAGGATGACTCGATTTGGAACATAAGGATGGCTTAAAGTTGATTGAGGTTTGGTGTTTTTAGGGTGATTGATGAGATTTTTGGGATGAACATCCATTGTAGTTGTGAGATCACTGCACGTTGGTAGGTGATCAAGATTGACAACGAAAAAGAAGAGACTCAAAAATATCAATCTTCTTATAGGCATATTGCCCGTTATTCAGAAGAAAGAGAGTATCAACGGACTCTTGGCTAAATAGGATGATACGTTTGTTTTCTACCCTAAAATCGATAGATAAGTTTGATCCTCATTATCTATGAGGTGAGCTTGACACAAAACATGATGACAAACCTATGGGGATAAAAGGAACTAATGGAAATGAATATACTTGGTCTTAAGAAGTGTATATTCACACGAGGATGAAAGGAACTACTAATCACTTATATAGTAACTCGTGAGTCCTTTGTCACCCGAAGGTTGATGTTAGCTTTTAGCTTTTGGATGAGCGTTTTAACATATGTTGTTAAAAGGCTTGAATATGATGTTTCGGAAATGACATTTAACAATTGCGATCGCAAGTTAAACTTACTTGAATATTTCAGATGAAATATTTAAGTTGTCAAACCTACTCCGAGTTCTACTAGGTTTGTATCTAACCTCCCCATGACAAAAGGGTGTATTACTTGGAAGAAAGCGAAATGATGACCAAGGAATTAGGACAATTTCGCGACTACTTTAACTTATAGATTTTGACACTAGTGTATGACTATATGACGTCTAAGAGTTCATAGTGATAGGCATACCTAATTCATTATGTGCTAAAATGACATAGTGTGGGTGCAAAATTAAAAAAAAATCATGTAAAATGCACATAAGGAATAAATGCAAACATCATGAAAAACATGATAATCATTTAGCATTTAAGATCATGAAGACATTCAATCATATCTTACGAGAACATGTTATTATTTTGAAACACATATGTGGGATGCAAGCAATCTAGGTTCGCTAAGGAGGATCCTAATTACTACTTGTTCAAAATGAAATCCTAACAGGAGATAAAGTTCACCGATGTAAACTATCTTTAGTCAAATGTAGGAATGAAAATTTTTCAAGTTAGAGAATGAGTATGAGACTATCACTAGTGGTGCTCAATTCAGGCTAAACACGACCATTTTTACGGGTTATACCTCGAACCCAACTTCTCTCCTGGAAGCAATTCAACCGTTAGGTCAAATTGAATTTCTAGTGCGATAGGTTCTCCAGTAGTCATTCTCATGTTAGAAAAATTCAGATTCCTATATTTGCCTATCGAAGTATAGCAAAGATGATATTAGCTTATTTCGCTAATACATGGCCTAATATGACTCAACTAACCATATTTTGAAAGTTGGTTACGAAGATGACATGTCTTACACAACTTCTAACAAAGGCAAGCAAAATGTTTTAATATCGTGTTTGAGATTTAGAGGTTATTTGGTGGAGATGGTGCATTTTATGATCTCTTGGATAACATCTTTGTTTGTTGAGTTGTTACATGTTATTTTAACATGATTTGGTTAGAGATGCTCTAATGTGATACAATGTAGAATCTACTACATCGAGAGTGTTTCAAGAATGCTTCTTTGCATATCTTGAGAAAAGAATCTAGTAAAGGTTACTTACCTCAATAGATCTTGTGAGTATTATATGATGTATGATTGAAATGAGACATATTGTATCTTTCAACAAATATGCTTTTCTAAGAGGAAACTTATCACTCTTACGAATGCTTAGTAAAACAAGTATTTTAGTGTATGATCAATTTTACTTGTTTATGCAATGACACATGTTGTATTGGGTTATCACTCAAATCTAATATCCTATATTTGTTAAACAAGATGCAGTGTATTCTCTTGTAAAATAACCATTCATGTTACAAAGAAAATAAGATGCATAAGATATAAGTTATCCTTTTTCAATCTTTTGATAAGAGAAATACATGTGATATTCTCGAAGATTGATGACGTACATAATAGTTAATAACATATTATGTGTGACACTTTTACTAGACATGTGATTTTGAGTGTTGAGTCGTTCATGAGCAAAGTTTACATATGTTGTTTGTTTGCTCGTGTTTGGTTTTTCGGAAATGACACATTTACTAATTGCATTGCAATGTAAATTACTTGTATATTTCAGATGAAACATCCAAGTTGTCAATCCTACTTAGTTGTGTATTTTATGCATCTTTTAAACATATTACTTTAATGTTTGGAACACAACCATTGGACAAGAAGACTCAATATGGCATCTTCAACACGAGTGTGAGTTATGATCCGATGCATATTATTTTCGTCTTGAGAGGAAGTCATTATTTTCATAACAACTGAGTGTGATTAAGTATGTAGATTTAAGATAATATATTTCGTTATATTTTGATGTTATCTTGAAGCTAGACAAATAATGACTCTAATTTCATGTCCATACTCGAAAACTTGTCAATTAGATTCAATGATGATATTCATAATTTGAATAGTGAATTGATATGTACTCGAAATTTTTCTTGACCCTCACGATCACTCCTTTTAAAAAGAAAATAAAAATTTAAGGAGTGTGTTCCATTTATTTTAATACTAGTTTTATGTGTGAGGTTAATGACATATTAACTTACTACTTTGAGATTGTCATTTATTTTTATGTGCGAAAAACTATTTATTATTAAGTATAATTGATTGAGTGAAATCAATTGCATAAATATGTCCAAGGAATACAAGGCAAGTTGTAATCCTGGGTCGTTATCCCCGATGAAGGATGAATGGAATTTGTGATTCGGTTTGTGATTGTGTGGATTGAATGGTGAAAGGGATATTTTGGATTTCTATGCTAAAATATGTAAACATAAACTAAAAACGACTTATAAAAAATCTACTGTAAGCTAATAAAAAAAATATATCTAATAAAAAAAACGACTAAAATAAGCTACTGAAAAAGCTATCTATAATCTAATAAAAAAAATCTAAAAAATGTGAAACAAGTATATAAGCAATCCAACAGTAAAATTACAAATTTTCAGAACAAATAAGCTTGTAATGAACTTATGGAAATTCAAAAACATGGGCTGAATTAGGCAAAATTCATTAAAAATTTCAGCCAACTGAGGTGATTTTGCAACTAAGAAAAAGCTGTTAAAAAGCTAACATAAAAATTCAAAAAAATGTGGAACAAATCTATTAGCAACCTAAGAGTGATTGTACCGAATTTGAGCTTAATTGGGCTTATAATGAGCAAATGAAAAATCAAAAACTAAGGCTGATCTAAGCAACAATTATGAAAAAAGTGCAGAATTTGCAGCTGATAAAAAGCTGTTAAAAAGCTAATAAAAAAATTCAAAAAAATATGGACTAAGTGCACTAGCAACCCAAGATTATCAGTACCAAGTTTGAGCTTAAAAAGGCTTATAATGAAGAAATGAAAAATGAAAAACTAAGGATGAATTAGGTAAAATCAAGAATATGCAGTCTGCTATGGTCTTAGATTACCAAAGTGACTTCAAACTCACATCCAATGAGACCATCTATTGGGAATTAAGATAAACAGTTAAGACTGTTGCATGTAAGTTGGTACTGCTGGAAGATATTGAAGACAAGGCTGTCTGTACTAAGTCAGTTAGTACTGCTCACAAATTATAGTTAATACTGCTTATAATTTTTGTAATCGTATAGAATATAAGTATAGAAAGAATTTTGTGTATATATTACTTATATAGATGATAGTTATCTTTTACAGGAATCCTTAGTCTATAAAAGGATTGCCTAGGTTATTGAATAGGGTACGAAGTTATACGTAAGTTCTTAGAAAAGATTCAAGGTTGTAAACCCTAGTGATAGGAGATCACTCGTATTGTTGAATTAATAATATTGAATCGTTGAAGATAATTATTTGTCTCTTGTTCATATATACATTGTTTCATTCGTTCATACAAAACACATCAAATAAATCTTCTGAGTGCTTGCTAGTAAATTCCGCGTGCTAGACTAGCATTATTCAAAGTATCTATCTAACACAAGGAGTGTGTGTAGATCCGGTCAAGTGGTATCAGAGCCAGGTTACTGATACTTTGATTTAGAAGATCCAGACGAATTTGTTTAAGAAGAATATGGACATGGAGACAACTAAAAGTCAAACCAATATTGCTGCTAAACTACCAATGCTTAAACCCAATGAGTTCGACATGTGGAGATTAAGAATTGAGCAATTTTTTCAAGTGCAGGATTATGCACTTTGGGAGATCATAGAAGAAGGTAATTCCTTTAAGCCCACTGATCCGTTGTGATCAAGTCATATTTTTCCTATGAAACACAAGTGAAGTATGTGTAACCCGGTTCGTTAATGAAGGATGAATAGAATTTGTGAGATCGGGTTTGTGAATCGTGTTTGAAATCTGAAAATTGAGAGATTTTGGATTTTGATTAAATTTCCTACAACTACGGGAAGCATAAATAGGCTAAGGGAAACTTAAACATATAAAAATACAAAGGAAACAAATGACGAAATTAAAAACGGAAAATACGAAACTAAAAACGTATTTAAAAAGTGATTTTCTAAATTCTAAGTCCTAAAAATGTAAAATTATTTTTCTTAAATTCTAAATATTAAAAGAAAATTTTAGAAAAAAGAAATTTTTTTTTTGACTTTTTATTTATTTTTTATGAATTAAAAACTACAATAAAAGATTTAAATGATTTAAAAATAACAAAAGGCTTTGGAAAATTCTGAAAATTATTGAGTAAATCTAAAATTAAGTTCTTAATCTAGGAAAAATAAAGTAGAACTATCTAACCCATAATAAGCAGTTTTGGGTTAATAAGCAGTTTGCAAAAAGCTCTAAAATAAGCTAAACAATGCTAAAATTAACCAAAGGCTCAGAACTGGATCATCATACAGATTAACACTTAATGCAATTGAATAAGGTCAAATAAGCTCATGGAATAAGCTGATAAGCTTCTGCACAGTACAAGGACTAAAACAGTTTCTAAAGACTGATTCACCTACTTTAATCTAGTCTATAAGCCAGAAAGAAGCAAATCAGGGGAAACAAAAAGCCAATTATGAAAGCTTATATATCAGACTATCTCTAAACCCAAAATGCCCAAATGTGGCAATCAATTGCTTATCTGAAAAAGCCCTAGATCAGATGGTCTAAAAAGGCAAAACAGGTTCAGGATTGAGTGCAGGCTCAGAACAGGATTAAGGGCTAAATTGCAGACCTAATTTCAGCTACTAAATAAGCTCAAAGCTTAAATCCCAGATAATTCACTTAAAGCTTGCTATTCAAACTAGCTACAAACCAAAGATGAGGGTTTCAACTTGATTAAATAAGCCACAATTAAGTCAAGATCAGCAGCTAAAAACCCTATTTGCATAAAAAAACTGTCTGACCCAGCAGACCTGGAATTTTGGTGTTTTCTACTTGCAAACTTGACCAATTCTAAACCAGCTTTCACACACTTGTTATAACAAAAGAAATGCAAAAAGTTGGCACAAATAAGCTCAGCTTATGCTGAGCTTATTAGCACAGTTTTGGATCTCAAAATTTGCAATAATCAACTAATAGTCTTGAAATACCTAAAAACAGTTAAACACCCTACACTAACAGCTAAACTATCCTAGGATAAGCTCAATCAAACCTAGACACTTTGCAAATGAACAGTAAATAACAAGATTGACCCAGTTTGGGTCTTAACCCATACACTAGCTTAAAATCTGATTATGCAATTTTTAAACTGAAACAGGTAATTAAAGCTAATAATCTGGATGAAAACTGATTTGATGACTTAATTAAAACATGTTGAACAATTTTCCAAAAGCCAAAAAGCAGTCAAATAAGCTGAGCTTATTTGACTGTTTTAAGCTTAACTTGGGTTTACAAAACTAAATTGACACAGGCAATCTTAGATCATTAAACTAAGTCTTAAAATATCTAAATAAGCAATAGTGATCAGAAATAAGCATTTAAACATACAATTAAGCAGTAACAGTAAATTGACTTAATTTGACTTTTAATTAAAAAAAAAACTTGAACTTGAATTACAATACATGAAAGGAAAAATAAGCTAAGAACAATGTACCTTAAAAAAATGCTAAAATAAAACCTGCCTTCAAGGCTACAAATGACACACTATTTATACTAAAAAATCTAAGCTAAGGGTCTTCACGTTGTTGTGTTTCTTCTGTGAGGTAAAAGTGCCTTGGACTTCTTCTGTGCTTCTTGGGATTAATTCCAACCATTGGATTAGCCTTGGTGTGATCACAGCCTTTTATTCGACTTTGGCGCCCATTTTGGTGTGGATTGCCAGCGTGGCATGGGATACATGTGAGGGGGTGGGTTACACGTGAATAAGTACTAGCCTGGAGCTAGAGGGAGAGTGGTTAGGATGGGTGGTGGCGTGTGGCAGAGGTGGTGATGATGGTGTTTAGTTTTGGCGGGATTTGGGAAAGAAGAAAAGGTGAGTCTGACCTAGGTCAAACTAGGGATTAACTAAAATAAAAGCCGGGTTGGGTTTAGTATTTGGGCTAGGATGATTTGTTGGGCTTTTCAATGGTTAAGGGTTGGGTTGGTTATTTGGTAATAGTTAGGATACATGGGAATAAACCATAAGGACCAAAGTTGTAAATTTTGCAATCTTCATGGACCATTCCTGCCATTTCTCAAAAGTTCAGCTAGGGACCAATCTTGCCAATTAAAAATAATCCAAGGGCCATTTGTGTTGTTTTGGTATTTTTGGGGTTGACTTTGACTTTTCTTGATCAAATGCACCATCGTTGTCGAGTCGATCCAAAAATGTCCGTTTTCAATCCTTTGTACCTGAAACACTTAAAAACACAAAACCAAGGATATCTGCAATATATTTGGGTGTTTTTGGTCATTTTTGTGTCTTTTATGGGTGTAAAATGATGAGTATTTACACACTCATCAATCCCCCACATTAAACTATTGCTAGTCCCTAGCAATCCGATCATATGAAGTAATGAAAGGAACCAAGTATACCCCGTTTCGACTTTTTATTCAATGCAAGAAATTTAAACTAGAACAAAATAGATAACATGCTTGATTTTCAAAAATGGTATCATGGAACGGGATTCACACAAACTGGCTGACTCCAGGGAATTGATATCGTCATCCTCTTTTTAATACTCCCAACTAAGCTTAAACTCAATGTGCAAATGCTTTTGTAAAATGCTAACACTACTTATACTAATAATCTGTGTAAGCCGAAACTTAACTTTTCACTCCCATATTTATTTAAGTTAGGTGAATGTGCTTGATTTTCAAAATTTTGATCACAAAAATCGACGTTTTTATAAGGTTTTGACTAATACTAGTTGAAAAATAGATTTAAAATTCGCAACAAGCAAGCTTCAAAATTTATTGCATTTTGCAATATCATTCAATTTTATTTTCTTTTTTTTTTTTTTTTTTTTTTTTTTTCATTTTTTCATTCTTTTTTTTTTTTTTTTTTTTTTTTTTTTTTTCATTCTTAACTTTGTGCAATATAAACTAACGGAGTTTCACGGGAACCAAGACCTTAAACCTTCCTGGAATAAAGGATCCAAGGGCCGTTACAACGGAGAGTTCCAAGACCTTAACGCCTTTCAGAATTAAGGGTCCAAGGGCCGGTGTAAGAGGGTAGCCAAGACCTAAACGCCTTCCGGAAATAAGGATCCAAGGGCCGATCTTGAACCTTAGCTTTTTAGCACATTTATTTATCACTTAACTTTTTGCAACTTTCAAGCAACGTCTCACTTTCATTTTGCATTATTCTGACATATGCTTGTTCCGAAGTTTAAATAAATCTTTGAACTAGTATTTTTCAAAATCGTATGAAAAAATGATTTTGTGTGTTCAAATGTTTGAAAAATAAGCACTTATTAAGTCAGATTAGGAGCTACTGGGAGGAAAAGCCATAGATTACTTATATAAGCTCTAAAGAGAACCAACTACTCTACGCTTAGCATTTTCATTTGCACAAATCGTAAAAACTTAGTCTAAACATTAAGGAAGCAGCTAGATCAACACTCTAGCAGAGTCGGGATTCCCCTTGTTCTAACCTAATCAAGACTAACACACTTTTATTGATGACATTATTTTTTATTTTTATTTTTTTATTATTATTTTTATTTTTTTTATATATGTGACAAAATTTTTAAAATTTTGGTCAAAAACGGGGGTACTAGGGCACTAGAAGGTACATATGTGACAAAATTCGGGAGAATTCCCCCCCACACTTAGAATTGAATATTGCCCTCAATATTCAAAGTACCGGCTACTAAGCCGTCACTTTGAACATAAAAAGGTAATACCACGAACCAAGTGTGGAACAGAAATCTCAATTTTTCACAAAAAAAGGTTGAAAACGATATCCCTAGATAAACGTTAGCAAAAGGATAGGATATTAGGCGGCTGGATTGAAAACAGGCGCATCAATTAACACTATCCAAGGGAAACCTGAAAATCAGAGCAAACAACACACAAAAGGCAAGCACAGTGGGATTCCCCCACACTTAGTTGTTAGAAAGAAGAAAGAAGACAGAAACATGGGCGTTTACCCATGCAATGCTAATGTTTTTGTTAACCGAGTCACTAGCTTGACTCGACCCCGAATTCATTTGTTCATGGGGAAGCAAGTGGAAGAAACAATCTCCATCGGACTTTCATTCAATGTGTTTGAATAAACATTTGAACATAAGAAAGTTCCACACTGACGAGATACCCACGGTATTTCAATAGTAGAAACTATTAAGGACGATACCGGGGTCAAAGATGGTGTCCTCATTCCCGTAGGAGAAAAGGGAAAGAGAAATCACACCATATGTGATGAAGAGAAGCAAGATTTTTATGATTATCAGAAAAAACTCTTCATCATCAAAGGTAATGTTGTCTTCAACGGGAGGGAGGGTCGGGATAAAATCTTCAAGAACTAAATTCTTAAGATCAATAACATCTCCCCCCACACTAGAATCATTCTCAAGATTGAAATAAAAATGATCAAATTCCGGCTGAGAGAGTTCACCGGAGAACTCTTCGAAGATAACCGGATCATTTTTATCAAAGAGAAATGAGTCGTACTCCGGAAGAGAGATAAAAGCATGAGAAGTGGTGCTGCCACTACTCGTCTCTTCCAAAAGATCAACATCGAAAGAAAAAGCTTCATAAGCCGGGAGAGAAAAATCAGAATGAGAAGTGGGATTGCCACTACTCTTTTCAGCCGTATCAAAAGTAAAACTTTCATATTTGGAAACAAGATCCTCGAGCTCCGGAGGATCTGACGGCTTATTTTCAAAAACAACTTCCTTTGGGGGGAGGGAAAATAATGGTTCATCAAACATCATTTTTTTCTAATAACGGAGCATCTCCCCCCGGATCACCATCGGGCTCAACAATTTCCGGCGAAATTGGAGCATCAAATAAGAACATCTCGAGCTCTTCCATATAGATATCACTTCCCTCAATCGGAGGAGAAGTAATGGAAGAGTCGGAAATGATTGGTGCAGAAATAGGAGTGGAATTTTTAGTTCCATCCATAGAATCAACAATCTCGATACGACAAACCGATTCCGGAGATGGGACAAGTGGTGTGCTCTTAGAGCTAGCAATTTCCACCACTTCCGTTGTGGTCTCCGGATCTTGTTCATCGAAATCAAAAACACTTTTTACTTCCCCAGCACATTTCTCAAACCATTTGCTTGTGCCAGGGGTAATTTTCATTGATTTAAGCTCAGCATGTTTTTCTGAAGAACTCTTAACCTCGAATCTTGAAAGTATCGAATCAATCCTTTCAGATTTTTGATCAACCGTAGCAACGGTGCTTTTGGTGGTTAGAGGTTTAGAGTTCTGATTGATGTTAAACGTGACTTCTTCATTATCAACCCGAATGGTTAACTCTTCAGCATATACATCAATGAGAGCACGACTCGTCCTTAAGAAAGCTCTACCCAGAATGAGTGGAACTCGAGGATCGGCATCAAAGTCTACCACAACAAAATCAGTAGGAAAGTGGAACTTTCCTACTTTCACAATGACATCCTCAGCTATTCCGCGCGGATGAGTTATAGTGCGGTCCGCTAGCTCGAGTGTCATGCAAGTATCGGTAAGTTTCGGAAGAGATAATTTCTTCCATACCGAGAGTGGCATAAGGTTAATGCTTGCGCCAAGATCGGCCAAGGCAGAGCATTGAACCATCCCCGAGAAATCACATGCGATTAAAAACTTTCCGGGGTCTCCGAGCTTTTCGGGAAGCTTTTTTAGGAGAACCGCCGAGCATTGCTCATTAAGCGGGGTCTTTGCCATCTCAGTCAACTTATCTTTGTTGCTTAGCAAACTTTTTAGTGTAGATGCAAACTTGGGCATAAGAACGAGAGCATCAGCGAAGCTTATATCAAAGTGCAACTCATTGAAGATTTTAAAAAATTTCTCCATTTGTTGATTTGTTTTATCTTTAAGCTTCTGATCATTAAGCCTCGAAGGATATGGAATCGAGGGCTTAGGATTGGTCTTCGGAACATCGGGTTCCGGAATTTGAGATTGGACGACCGAAGGTTGGACGTGTACGGTACTTCGTGGGATTGAGAAATGCACCTTGTCCGTTGTCACCTCGGTATCTCGATTCACTTCCCTCGGGGGAAGGGGCATAGGAGTCGAGGGTCCATTATGCGTCTTACCACTTCGAGTGGTGACGGCTTTCAACTCACCCTTAGGATTAGTAATGGTATTGCTCGGAAGTCCTCCGGAAGATGAAGAAGCTTGGTTCATGTTCATATTCATGTTCATGAAACTGCTCATCATATTCTTCAACTCATTTGTTTGACGAGACATAGTAGTATCAATTTCCTTCCTCAGCTCGACTTTCATATTATTGATTTGAGATTGCATTGAACGAATGCTTGACTCAGTAATTTTCATGAAGTCATTTGTCAAAGGAGCTTGAGGAGGTTGTTGATAAACTTGTTGAGTTGGAGGTTGGCAAGGTTGGTTGAAATTGTTGCGGTTTTGATTGAAATTTTGAGAATTGTTAAAGTTTTGACCTTGATTTTGAACAAAGCGGTTTTGATTATTTTGATTTTGAACGGGTGGAAAACCGGGTGGTACCATAGCATTCGGTGCTCGGTAATGAGTTTCCGCTTGCGGTCGGTATTGATTGTAATTTACGGCTGCTACGGGAGCTTGGTAAAAAGAAGCATCGGTTGCTTGACAATCATAATACGCATGCGGGCCACCACAAGTTTCACACACTTTGTTTACGGCTTTGATTTGTTCCGGTTTATGAATTTCACTCTTAATTTCTTTCACTTCCTTCATCATGCAACGAATTACATCCGTTAGAGCGGCTAACGGTGTGGCTATCTCTGATGAGTTACCGGATGAAGAAGCTTGAGTGATCGGAACATTCACTTTGTTTCGAGAAATAGGAACTTTAGACTTATTTTCACAAATTTCAATCACATCTTTAGGTCAACGATTCAAGATATTGCCACCGGCGGCTGCGTTTAAAGAATCTTGATCGTTTCCGTTCAACCCATTATAAAACGTGTTGATTTGTTGCAACTCCGTGAAATCATGATGAGGGCATTTTCTGAGAAGATCTTTGAATCGTTCCCATGCCTCTCCGAAGTTTTCATCGAAACCTTGACGAAATCCAGAAATTTCATTCTTTAGATTAGTCGTCTTTGATGGAGGAAAGAAAAAATTGACAAATTTTTGTACAAGATCCTCCCAAGTTTCAATGGATCGAGGGGGTTCTTTTTCCAGCCAAGTCCGGGCTGCCCCATCGAGTGAAAACGGAAATAGCATCAATTTGATAGCTGTTTGCGGCACATCCTTGTAATTGATGGTCGAGGTTAACTTGTTGAACCAACGGATGTGTGCATATGGATCTTCACGGTCAAACCCGTGGAATTGATTTGTAGACACGAGTTGAATCAAAGGTGTCTTCAATTCGAAATGATCAGAATTGATTGGTGGTAAAACGATGGCATCTCCGTAACCCTCGGTGGGTGCTTGGAGCATTTCGGCCATTGTTCGATTGTCCGCCATTTCTTCGTCGTCTTGAAAATCAAGACGTCGACCTCGACGAATAATTCTTTCGGGATTTGAAACTGGTGAAAGAAGATTTGGTGAAGAAGCACGGGTGTTCATACACCAAAAAGAAACAAAATTTTAAAAAGAAAACAAAATTTGAACATGAAAATATTTTTGGATTTTATATATATATAGTTTTTTTTTTTTCGAATCGATTCGTCAATCGAAATTCGTTTCTCTCAAAACTACTCGCAGAGTGGCGGAGAAGCAAAGGTCCGCTCGAAAGCTGATTAAAAACCCGCCTCTTTCGGTTTGTCAATTTAATGTCAAACCATCCTTAAACCACTTGTATAGGTTGTAATTTCAAGATAATCCGAAAACAATTAACTCACGATTTTGTTTTGTTGGATCTTTTTTGGTTTACAACACTTTCAATAAAGTGAGGATATATTATTTATTTTTTTGGTTTTGTAAACACTTTAGGAAAAGTGTTTTTATTTTTTTATTTTTTTTTTTTTTTTTTTTTTTAGAAAATATTCACAAAAATACTATAAACCTTCACAAAGATTGGTTTATAAAACACGAACCGACAAACGAGATTTTAAAAATTCGCTACAGCCTTCCCCGGCAGCGGCGCCAAAACTCGATCCGTTGTGATCAAGTCATATTTTTCCTAGGAAACACAAGTGAAGTATGTGTAGCCCGGTTCGTTATCCCCGATGAAGGATGAATGGAATTTGTGAGATCGGGTTTGTGAATCGTGTTTGAAATCTGAAAATTGAGAGATTTTGGATTTTGATTAAATTTCCTACAACTACGGGAAGCATAAATAGGCTAAGGGAAACTTAAACATATAAAAATACAAAGGAAACAAATGACGAAATTAAAAACGGAAAATACGAAACTAAAAACGTATTTAAAAAGTGATTTTCTAAATTCTAAGTCCTAAAAATGTAAAATTATTTTTCTTAAATTCTAAATATTAAAAGAAAATTTTAGAAAAAAGAATTTTTTTTTTTTACTTTTTATTTATTTTTTATGAATTAAAAACTACAATAAAAGATTTAAATGATTTAAAAATAACAAAAGGCTTTGGAAAATTCTGAAAAATTTTGAGTAAATCTAAAATTAAGTTCTTAATCTAGGAAAAATAAAGCAGAACTATCTAACCCATAATAAGCAGTTTTGGGTTAATAAGCAGTTTTGGGTTAATAAACAGTTTGCAAAAAGCTCTAAAATAAGCTAAACAATGCTAAAATTAACCAAAGGCTCAGAACTGGATCATCATACAGATTAACACTTAATGCAATTGAATAAGGTCAAATAAGCTCATGGAATAAGCTGATAAGCTTCTGCACAGTACAAGGACTAAAACAGTTTCTAAAGACTGATTCACCTACTTTAATCTAGTCTATAAGTCAGAAAGAAGCAAATCAGGGGAAACAAAAAGCCAATTATGAAAGCTTATATATCAGACTATCTCTAAACCCAAAATGCCCAAATGTGGCAATCAATTGCTTATCTGAAAAAGCCCTAGATCAGATGGTCTAAAAAGGCAAAACAGGTTCAGGATTGAGTGCAGGCTCAGAACAGGATTAAGGGCTAAATTGCAGACCTAATTTCAGCTACTAAATAAGCTCAAAGCTTAAATCCCAGATAATTCACTTAAAGCTTGCTATTCAAACTAGCTACAAACCAAATATGAGGGTTTCAACTTGATTAAATAAGCCACAATTAAGTCAAGATCAGCAGCTAAAAACCCTATTTGCATAAAAAAACTGTCTGACCCAGCAGACCTGGAATTTTGGTGTTTTCTACTTGCAAACTTGACCAATTCTAAACCAGCTTTCACACACTTGTTATAACAAAAGAAATGCAAAAAGTTGGCACAAATAAGCTCAGCTTATGCTGAGCTTATTATCACAGTTTTGGATCTCAAAATTTGCAATAATCAACTAATAGTCTTGAAATACCTAAAAACAGTTAAACACCCTACACTAACAGCTAAACTATCCTAGGATAAGCTCAATCAAACCTAGACACTTTGCAAATGAACAGTAAATAACAAGATTGACCCAGTTTGGGTCTTAACCCAAACACTAGCTTAAAATCTGATTATGCAATTTTTAAACTGAAACAGATAATTAAAGCTAATAATCTGGATGAAAACTGATTTGATGACTTAATTAAAACATGTTGAACAATTTTCCAAAAGCCAAAAAGCAGTCAAATAAGCTGAGCTTATTTGACTGTTTTAAGCTTAACTTGGGTTTACAAAACTAAATTGACACAGGCAATCTTAGATCATTAAACTAAGTCTTAAAATATCTAAATAAGCAATAGTGATCAGAAATAAGCATTTAAACATAAAATTAAGCAGTAACAGTAAATTGACTTAATTTTACTTTTAATTAAAAAAAAACTTGAACTTGAATTACAATACAGGAAAGGAAAAATAAGCTAAGAACAATGTACCTTAAAAAAATGCTAAAATAAAACCTGCCTTCAAGGCTACAAATGACACACTATTTATACTAAAAAATCTAAGCTAAGGGTCTTCACGTTGTTGTGTTTCTTCTGTGAGGTAAAAGTGCCTTGGACTCCTTCTGTGCTTCTTGGGATTAATTCCAACCATTGGATTAGCCTTGGTGTGATCACAGCCTTTTATTCGACTTTGGCGCCCATTTTGGTGTGGATTGCCAGCGTGGCATGGGATACATGTGAGGGGGTGGGTTACACGTGAATAAGTACTAGCCTGGAGCTAGAGGGAGAGTGGTTTGGATGGGTTGTGGCGTGTGGCAGAGGTGGTGATGATGGTGTTTTGTTTTGGCGGGATTTGGGAAAGAAGAAAAGGTGAGTCTGACCTAGGTCAAACTAGGGATTAACTAAAATAAAAGCCGGGTTGGGTTTAGTATTTGGGCTAGGATGATTTGTTGGGCTTTTCAATGGTTAAGGGTTGGGTTGGTTATTTGGTAATAGTTAGGATACATGGGAATAAACCATAATCCAAGGGCCATTTGTGTTGTTTTGGTATTTTTGGGGTTGACTTTGACTTTTCTTGATCAAATGCACCATCGTTGTCGAGTCGATCCAAAAATGCCCGTTTTCGCTCCGTTTTCAATCCTTTGTACCTGAAACACTTAAAAACACAAAACCAAGGATATCTGCAATATATTTGGGTGTTTTTGGTCATTTTTGTGTCTTTTATGGGTGTAAAATGATGAGTATTTACACACTCATCACCCACAACCACAACGACTGTTGTTGAAGGTAAGACTGAAACAACGGTGCAAACAAAGCCAACTACTAGTGAAGAGAAAGCTCAGCATAAGAATGATGTTAAAGCAAGGAGCATGCTACTGATAACAATCCCCATTATCAATTACTGAACTTCAGTAAATACAAGTGTGCTAAAACTCTTTTTGAAGCTATTGTTGCAAGGTATGGTGGGAATGAAGCAACAAAAAAAACCCAGAAGACCCTTCTCAGGCAACAGTTTGAGAACTTCACAGCAACAAGCAATGAGTCACTAGATCATATGTTTAATAGGCTTCAAAAGCTAGTGAGTCAACTTGCTATTCTAGGAATTGAGATGCCTCAGGAAGATCTCAACTCAAAATTCCTAAGGAGTCTACCATCAGAATGGGCCATGCATGTGGTTGTCTGGAAGAATAAGCCATACATTGATTCTATGAGTGTGATGGATCTCTATAGCAACTTCAAGATAGTAGAACATGAAGTGAAGAAGTCTGCTGGATCAAGTTCAAGCTCAAGTTCTGGAAATTTGGCCTTTGTGTCAACTCCCAGTACCTCTAATCCAGAAGAAGAAGTTCAAGTTGCTGGAGCAGTTGGTACTGCTAACTCTAACAGTGGTACTGTTAGCAGTACTAATGGACTTTTGACTGAAGACACTTATTGTGCTTTCCTTACTACACAGCACAATGGTACTATGTTGACTTATGGAGATCTTCATGAGATTGATGAAGATGACATTGAAGAGATGGATATCAAGTGGAAACTCTCTCTTCTCAACTTGAGAGCTAAAAGATTCTTGAAGAAGACTGGCAAGAAGATAATCATAAACAGCAATGATGTTGCTGGGTATGATAAGTCAAAGATTGAGTGTTTCAATTGCCACAAGAAAGGTCATTATTCAAGGGAGTGCAAATTGCCAAGACAACAGGATGGCAAGAGTAGAGGATTTGGAAGCAAATCAAAGGTTATGGAAGTTACAGACTCAAGCTCAAAGGCTATGGTTGCCATTGATGGCTTAGGGTTTGATTAGAGCTACATTGCAGAGGAGGAAGCAGAAGCATCAACAGAGATGGCACTTATGGCTTTCTCAGACTCTGAGGTACAGGTTTCTAAATGTTCTAAATCATGTGATGCATTAAAAGAATTAGAAACACTTAGAAAACAATATGAAAATCAGAGAATAGAGCTAAACCAGACTGCTTTTAATTTAGCAAATCATAAAAGGGCTTTAGCTGTGTTAGAAGAACAAATTGTTCATTATAAAGGTAATGAGTCTAAGTTTGCTGATGATATGATTATTCTTAAGAGAGATTTGATGTTTAGGGAAAATGAAATTAGTGTGTTGAAACATGAACTGGAAAAGATAAAACAGGCAAAGGAAAACATTCAGATGAGTGTAGACACATTAGAGTTTGCATCTAAGGGTGTTAGTAAGATAGTTGAGTGTCAAATCCTCAATAAAGCTAAGTCAGGCCTAGGATACAAATCAGTTCCACCTCCTTATAGGGGAATTCCAACACCTCCAGGCATTGACCTAGAACACACAGGACTACCTGAATTTCAACTACCTGAGCTTAAATATGGTCCTCAACCTAAAGAGAATGTAGTTGATAAACCTGTGTATGAGAGTGCAAGTGATGCCTCACTTTCTGAGGATAAGGTGTCCTCAGCTAAGGACTCAGATGCTCCAACCATAGAGGAATGGACTTCTGATGATGAGGATGATCAGGCTGTGGTTAAGCCTATTAGTGTTAAAGTGGAGGAACCAAAAGTTCCCAAAGTGGTCAAACCTGAGACTGTTAGGCCTAGAGCTAATGCAAAACCTTTTAGACCAACAGTTAGGTATGCAGAAATGTATAGAACCACAAACAAGCCAAGAGGTAACCAAAGAAATTGGAATGGCCTCAAATCTCACCAACTAGGTGATGATTTTGTTTGTTATAGGAAAGCTTGTTTCTCATGTGGTAGCTTTGACCATCTTGCATTTTATTGCAACAACAGGGTAACTAGGTATTCAAATCCTAGGGTGAACTCAGTAAGACCTCCCACTCACCCTACAAATGCTAGAATGATACCTAGATCAGTTCTGTTAAGGTCTGGACTAAGAACAGTTAATACTGCTAAATCAGCAGTTAATACTGTCAAACCAAATAGACCTTTTTACCTTAGACAAACAGTTCAAGGTGCAAAAACTCTTTCTAAATCAGCACCAACAACTGTTAGAAAACCATTTCAAAACAAGGCAGTGATTAATAAACAAGTTTGGAAACCTAAAGTTGCAATTGCAAACCCAGCAGCTCATACTGCTAGGCAAGCAGTTAACAATGGAAGTTTTAAAAACACTGCTAAGGGAAATATGGGAAATGGTATTACTGCATCTGCATCATGGGTTTGGAGACCACTTCAATCTAATGGTACTCCAATAGTTCTAAAAAGATTTAATTATGTTGATGCTAGAGGCAAGCCTAAGTCTGTTATGGCTTGGGTGCCACAAGAAAATTAATTTTTCTTTTTATGTGCATTGTTAGTCATATGCTTGTTATGTTGTGAGACAAGTGCTCTGCACTTTGTTTTCTATTGTTGGACTAACAATTGCAGGATGAGTGGAGCTTGTGGATTAAATGCTTTATGTTTTGGACTGAATGGTGATTTGGAGCTCAGTGTGTTATTTGTACACACAACAAATGGTTATTGGTTCACCATATCTAACCCACATAAGAACCAACTAGTCCAGAGAAAACGGTTTCTGGTAAAGACTAATCAAATCCGTTAATGGTTGACAATTTACAAAAATTGTATGGTTATCAACTCACCATATCTAACTGTGAAGAGTTGGCTAGTCCAAAGCAAACTGCTATTGGTAAAGACATATCAAATCCGTTGATAGCTGATAGTTTGCTAAAAACTATATGTGTGTTATAATATTTTAGAAACCATATTAGTTTATACTGTTCTTTAAATTTTTTTATAAAGGTTTGTACTGCTAGTGCAAAGTTTATACTGCTAGTGTAAACTTAGTACTGCTGAACTAGCTGTTATAACTGACGTGTCAGTAATTAATTTTTGGTTAAAAACTAGCCGTTGGCGGTTTGTTGTGATTTTTACTGATTGAATTACGATTTTCGAGGGATCCTCTTCAAGATATTTTAACTTTTATTCTATTATATTCTAAAATAAAAGTTACCATATTCTTTAAGTCGGTTACATTAAAAATCCTAATTCTCTCAATAATATCTCATCTAACTTTCATCTTCTACTTTCTAACCTAAATCTTCATTATTCACCACAGTTAAAATCACACTTTACTAAGAACATCATGGCTAATTTGGATTTTGTCAAGACGCACAATCAAGTAGCTTTTCTTGAGAAAACAGAGGAGGGAGATGGACCGAAATTTTATGAGATTGTGGATTTTCTAAACTACTCCAACATAAGGTATGCTTTAACTGTTTCTCCTACTCTATATGTCTCTCACATCACACAGTTCTGGCATAATGCAACTGTCTTGACTAGTGAAGATAGAGACTTAGAAATTCATTCAAAAGTGGATGGCATATCGTTTGTTGTTACCGAGTCTGCACTTAGGAGACATCTTAAGTTGCAAGATTCAGATGGTATCCACACTATGCTTAACACTGAAATTTTTGAACAACTTTCAAGAATGGGGTATGACACATCCAAACAAAAACTGACTTTTCAAAAAGGATGTTTTTCCCCACAATGGAGATTTCTGATACATACTCTCTTACATTGCTTAAGTCCCAAAAAGACAGCATGGGAGCAATTCAGTAGCAATATTGCTATTGCTCTTATTTGTCTGTCAACTAACAAGGTCTTTAATTTTTCAAAATTTATTTTTGAGAGTATGGCATTAAATGTTAACAGTAAAACCAAGTTTCTTATGTATCCAAGATTCATTCAAACTTTTCTGTATAAGAAAAAGAATTTTCTCAAGAAACACAAAGAAACTTTTTCTACACCTAGCCTACAATCAAAAGTTTTTCAAAATATGGCTATGGCAAGTAGATTGTTTTTAGGGGTAGTAGTACCTCTCTTTCAGAAATGCTTCAAATTGAATTGAGTGAAGGTTCAGAAAACCCATCTGATCCCCATCACACACTCAATCAAAATCCTGAAAATACCCAAACACCCCCAACCATCACAACTTATAGGAGAAGGTCTCAACCTAGTCATACTAGATTTGCAACTGGATCCTTGCCCCATGATTCACCGCTCCTAACAGGTTACACAGTTAGAAGTGATGAGGGCAGTTCTTCACAAAATGAATTGATGGCTCTTTGTACCAAGTTGTCAGCTCAAGTAGAATCTTTGGAGAAGGAGCTCAAGTCTCATAAAGCAAATTTTGCCAAAGTATACACCAAGCTAACTGTTAGGGTGAAGAAGCTAGAAGAACATCTAAGGAGGAAATGGGCAAGAGCAGTATTAGATGAAGATTCTTCTGATGGTGATTATTCAGATGATTCAGGTGATGATGATGGTGGTGATTCTCCCAAACAGGGGAGGATATCAGATAAAGGCAAGGGGGATAGTTCTAAAACTCAGGGGAGGCATGAAGAAGGCACTAGTGAACATGATGAAGGTTTTGGTAATGTTGCTGATATAGATGTTGAAGATCAGGAACAACAAGAAACTACTCAGAAAGAAGTGGCAGTTCATACAGGTGAGATAGAAAAAGAAACAGTTCATACGGTTGAAATAGAACAAGAAACCGTACAAACTGCTGAGACACATTCAGATACTGCTGAGACAGAGTATGAAAGAAAAAGATCAGCAAAGGGAAAGAAGCCAATGACATCTGAAGAAGCTGAACAAGAAGCTGAAAGACTCAAGAAAGTAAAACCAAAAACTCAAACTCAGATTGATTATGATGCAGAAGTTGCAAGGAAACTTCTAGAGAAAGATTTAGCTGATGAACAAGCTCAGATAGCTCAAGATGCAGAATTAGCAAGGAAGTTGGCTGCAGATGATGTAAGAAACATAGCTGAATTCATGGAGAGAACAAGATCTGAAGATATTGATCAAGAAGTCTTCAATGAACAATTACAATATCTATTAGATTCTGATTTGATTGTAAGAGCTCAAGCAATGATGATTCTTAGAGATGAAGATCTAAGTGAAGAAGAAAAGTCAGAGAAACTTAAAGAATTCATCTTGTCAAAGAATAAAGAAGTTACTTGGAATGACTTAATGCAGAGAATTAGAGATAGGCAAAAAGCATGGTTACAAGATAAAGATGCCTACCAAGAAAGAACAAGTCAGTTTTATGAAGCATTATTTGAAGAACCAAGCAAATTACAAGATGAGTGATTTCATTGGAAAGACAGATGCTGAGATAGAAAAGAAGTTCTATGAGACCTATACAAGACTGAATACTTCAATCAAGAAGGATGCCACAAAGAGAAAGAAAAGAGAACCAGAAGAAGTTCTAGAATCTGATGTTACAAAAAAGTCAAAGTCTGGAGAAGAAAGATTATGAGATGGCAGATATGTTAGTCACAAAGATATTTAATTTGGCAGAGCAAAGAAAAATCAGTGACAATAGATTATAATGACAGATGTTTGGAAGAATCCCCCCATCATAGGAGATGAAGCTTAATTTGAAGAAACTTATTGATTTGCACAGAAATCATAAGTTTAGGGGAGGATTGTTGGGAATTAAGATAAACAGTTAAGACTGTTGCATGTAAGTTGGTACTGCTGGAAGATATTGAAGACAAGGCTGACAATACTAAGTCAGTTAGTACTGCTCACAAATTATAGTTAGTACTGCTTATAATTTTTGTAATCGTATAGAAGATAAGTATAGAAAGGATTTTGTGTATATCTTACTTATATAGATGATAGTAATCTTGTACAGGAATCCTTAGTCTATAAAAGGATTGCCTAGGTTATTGAATAGGGTACGAAGTTATACGTAAGTTCTTAGAAAAGATTCAAGGTTGTAAACCCTAGTGATAGGAGATCACTCATATTATTGAATTAATAATATTGAATCGTTGAAGTGAATTATTTGTCTCTTGTTCATATATACATTGTTTCATTCGTTCATACAAAACATATCAAATAAATCTTCTGAGTGCTTGCTAGTAAATTCCGCGTGCTAGACTAGCATTATTCAAAGTATCTATCTAACACAAGGAGTGTGTGTAGATCCGGTCACCATCTCTTGATCATCAACTTTAACAACTAAAAGGGACATAAATATACCACAACAAGGGCTGATTAAGCATAAGCTTATAAAAAGCTTATCAGAACAGTACCTTCCCTAAGATTAGGCTAACCATCTAAAAACCTCAAAATACTTCATATTAACTAAAATCCTCCTACAGACAACTTATATCAGTGAATTTAGACTAGATTAAAATTTCTCAAGTTGCACATGAACAGTGACAAGCTTATTTGACCCATCTTAGACCCTGTTCCAAACAGTCCTTTAGAGTGACTGTTTTGGCTTTGGAACTAAGCAAGGCCAAAATAAGTCCAGATTAGGCAACTCATATGTTAAACTAACTTCATTAAGCACTTATGAACAAAAACTAACTAGAAATAAGCCCTGAAATAAGTTAAACTAGATAATGCTATTTTTGGAATTTTTTAAGGTTTTTAAGCAAAAATACATTCCAAATGACCAAAGGCTAAGTAAAGCAATAAGCTGAAACAGGGAATGACAATAAGCAAATATGAGCATACAAGGGACAAATAAGCACTGGCAATAAGCTAATAAGCAGTTTTGACTATGGCTGACTTTTTTGACTATTTGAAATTAACACTGAATAAATAAAAGGGAAACTTACATTAAGCTAAAAAGATCTTGTATAAGCTGAATTCGACAGAACAGAGAGATTAAAACTGAAATTAGAGTTACAATGATCCGAAATTAAGCAAGCTTATCTAAATTTAGCTAAATTACACTACTCCTAATTTACACTATGACCTACTATCTAATTAACTCTCTTCTATGTGTGTGAGGAGGCTTTTATATCCTTGCAAAAAGCTCCTCTGGTCTCTATGAGCAAATCCCACCCCTTGGATTAGCTTAAATCAATCTCAGCCTTCCATTCTCATTTTTGGCGGGAAAATTGCTAAGTGGATTTCCAGCTTGGAAATGGTTATCACGTGAAGATGGTACTTGGACTGAAGCTATTGGAGGGGGGGGGGAGGTGGAGTGTATAAGGGAGAAGCAGGGTGTGGGTTTGTCAGGGAAAAGGTGAGAAATGGTGGTTTTGGTTTTTGGCGGGCCAATGGTAAAGGGATAAGCAGGGTTGACTGGTTTTGACTAACGGATTAGCTAAATAGAAACGGGGTGGGTTATTTTTGGGTTTATGGATTGGGCTGTGGCTATTGGTTGGGCTTGTGGTGGTTTTGGGTTTAGGATTAGGCTGGATTTAGGCTTTAGGATTAAAGGGTTTGGTTTAGTTTAGGCTTAGTTTTAATTTTGAGGGACCAAAACTGCCACATCTGTAAATTCAAGGACCAATTCTGCCAAATTTTGAAAAGTGTTTCCAAGTACCTTTTTTGACATTTTGATATTCTTGAGGGTTGACTTTTGACAATTTGAGCATAATCTTGGTCCAAACTTGTAAATTTCTTCGCCGGCCTCGGCTTTTTGTACTCTTTCCATTCTCGTGCTCGGTTTTGTCCATTTTATCATCGTTTTTATCCGTATCTCACATATCCGTACCTGCACATGCATAAACACAAAAACACAACATATTTGGCATATTTGGTTAGTTTTTGGTCTATTTGGTCCGTTTTATTAGGTAAAAGGTATGTGTAATTTAACACATATCAAAATCCCCCAGACTAAGGTATTGTCGTGTCCTCACGCAATATCATCAACTCACACTTTTAAAACCAAAAATTTCAAACCTCTTTTTACTAACTTTGAAAAGTAGCTAAATATTCAAAAGATATTAAGAAATCAAAAGTTCTAAAAACGCCCCGTTTTTTCCAATTTATTCATACTTATATTATTTTTGTATTTTTCTCTTTTTCTTGTGACAGGATGTTGACTTTCATTATTTCACAATAACTTTTAGGATCGCGGAGTAGGAAACACAACTCATAAAGAAGTGACCATACGGATAAAATTCATCGTCCCTGATTTTTCACAAGTCCCCAAACCAAGCTTAAAAACGAAATCATTGTTAAACACAAGTTAAGATGCTAACGCTATTCATGAATGTAATTTGTAAACTTTTCACTCCCCAATTGTTCTATAAGTTTGGCATTTTCAAAAGTTTGATCACAGAAATCGATATTATTATGGTTGTTACTTGTTTAAGTCAAATACTAATTTACCGGGAACCTCGAAAATCTAAGGATCAAAAAGGGCCTTTTCCATGTAGCGGCTTTCTTCTCGACACATCCCAAACCAGTTGGTTTTAGGTGACCAGGCTTTTGACACCCCACAGAGAATAGTACCGGAATCAGCGGAATTTCGATTTCAAAGATTTTGGATATTCCCACTAAGTTAGTATTAAATACTTAAATAGATAACAACAAACGACCATTTAGAGATTAGAGACTCAAAGGTGAGATCACTCCATGTAACGGCTTTCTTCTCGGTACATCCCAAACCAGTTGGTTTTAGGTGACCAGGCTTTTGACACCTCACAGAGAATAGTACCGGAGCTTTCGGGGTCTTTGAAATCAACAATTTACCAAATTACTGTTTAACCTTTATGACAAAATTGACGAATACTAGTTTAACTTCTGATTTAAATTTAAGAAAAAACAAGTTTCCTACATTTATTCATATAAACAACATATACATCTTTATTTTTGCAACATCAAAACTTATTGCATTTTGCAATATCATTCCATTTTCTTATTTTGCAATATCATTCCATTTTTTTATATATATATACATATATGCTTTCTCAAAAATTAAAATAAAAAGTTTAACTCGAACTCTATATCAAAATTGTATAAAAATTTATTTTGCATAACACAACGATTTTAACGTTCAAAAGTTTGAAAACAACACTTTTTTAGCTTCTGGGAGGAAAAACCACAGATTACACTAATGAGCCTTTAAGATAACCAACTAATCCTTGCTTAGCATCACAACTTATAATCAACTCTATCATTTCTCGTTCTTCGCAAATTTAAAATCTTTAATAAAAAGATCCGCGAATGCTTAGTCAAAAAGTTAAGGGGACAAGCTAGAGCTCAACACGCCCGGTCAAGTCAAAATTTTATTCCTACTCTCACCAGCGGAAAGTCAACAATGTGTCAAAACACTTATGATATTTTTGCAAAAAATTTTAAAATTTTCTCATTTTTTTGGAGGAAAAACCGGGTTGCGAGAGTATAAGGCAAAAATGAAAGGCAAAAATCAAATCGAAAGATTACCCCCCCCCCCCCCAGACTAAAATGAAACATTGTCCTCAATGTTTTAAGGTAAGGGTTCTTCTACATAAATCTAAGGTCGTTTATTAATTATGCCAAATAGATAAACGTTAGTAGATAAGATTTAGGATATTGGATTTCCCACAAAAGCAACGAAGGATGAAACTCGAGTGGAGAAAGACAAAACCACGAGCATGAGAGTCTTTTAACTTCGGACAAATCCTGGACATAAACAACAACAACCACAAAACACGAGAAATGGAAGAGGTAGACCTCCTCACGTTACACTTATTAGAAAGAAAATAGAAAGAAGATAGATGGATAAGCATGGGGTGCCTCCCACGAAGCGCTTGTTTTTTTATCGATTCGTTAGCTTGACTCGCCCCGAATTCAATTGTTCTTGGGGAAGCATGTGGAAGAGAAAATCTCCATCGGACTTTCATCCAAGATGTTTGGATAAACATTGAAGTACTTGAAAGTGCCACTCCGATGAGATACACCCGGCTCAAAAGGATGATTAATGGAGATGCCGGGGTCAAAAATGGTGTCTTCACTCCTGAACGAGTGAAGGAAAGGACAAGCTACCTTATAGGTGAAGAAAGGTAGAAAAACTCGAACGACATATGTGAAGTCAATATAATGGCGATCCTCAAAGGGAAATGTCACATATGTCGTAGAAAGAATGTCCTTTTGAATTTAGGGATTAAAAATTGAGGTCATATCATCAAGTTTAAAAATAATAGAATCTTTGACCTCATCGTTCTCTAACACTTCATCAAAAAGAGGATTTACGTTGCTAGAAAGGTACTCGTCATCAAATTCAAAAAGAGAGTTTGAATAGACTTTGACACTTTCATTTGGAACGTCCTCATCAGAAAGTGATTCGTCATCACTAGAGGAAAAATCATCGTTGGAATTGAAAAGAGGGTTAGAAAAAATCCTGGAAAAATATTCCGCAGTGTCAAGAGGATAATCACTACGAAAAGTCCCATCACATTCATTGTCGGATATATCCTCAGACTCACTTGGGATTGGGACAAGGTTCTCAACACTAGACTTTATGAATTCGTCCGATTCCTTTTCAGGAATAGTGCTAAGATGCTCATCCCCCATAATGAGAGAGTCCTCGGAGTTCATAGTCGGTAAGATGGATGTGATTGCAATAGACTGAGGGAGTTGAGAAATGATATCGCTCAAAGGAATAACACTCTCCTCGTCGTCTTCCTCATCATCGTCATCGAGAATGGCAGCCTTGAGAAATATGGAACGCCTTTGTGCTGCTCGTTCTTCGACTAGTAATTCTTCCATAGATTTTTCATGACGATTTTCTTGGGGAAGTTTATTAACAAAATCCTTAACTTCTTTTAGTAAATCTAGAACATGGAAAAGTTCTTGGTGAAGTGGCTGAGGTTGTGTTTGAATCATTTGGTACTGTGGAGGTTGGTCATGATAAGAATAGTCAAAATTGTTACAAGGGTCACGCTCATAGACAAGTGGGTTCCTCGTTTGAAAATCGGAGTTATAATGCGGACCTCCACAGTACTCACAACCATATGATTGATTCAGTGAAGTATGTGGATATTGGTCATAACAAAAAATTTGATTGTTATACGAAACCTGCTCATGGACAAGCGTGTTCCCTGTTTGACATTCAAAACCTTGGTGCGGACCTCCACAATATTCACAATAATATGTTTCCATCTCATGGTGTGGGGGTTGGTTAAGGAAATTGGTTGTTTCATTGTAGGGATTTTGGTCATAGATAAACCCGTTTTTCGAATTTACAATGCAACAACCGGGGCAATTTTCACCGTTCGGAGGACCTCCACACCATTCACAACCATAATGGTAAGATGAAGACATAAAGAAGAATTAAACTGATAAAAGGAATGAGAATATTATTTTTTATTTTTATAATTTAGAAACATTTTGAAAAACAAAAAAGGAAAATAAATTTGAAAAGAAAATCTTTTTGGGCTTTTATAAGAAAATATTTACGAGAGAAAACGATAACTTCACGGGGAAGGGTCTTCAAAACACGCATCGACAAATGAGAATCGAGAAAATTCACTTCAAGCCTTCCCCGGAAGCGGCGCAAAAATTGATTGAGTGAAATCAATTGCATAAATATGTCCAAGGAATACAAGGCAAGTTGTAATCCCGGGTCGTTATCCCCAATGAAGGATGAATGGAATTTGTGATTCGGTTTGTGATTGTGTGGATTGAATGGTGAAAGGAATCCTTAGTCTATAAAAGGATTGCCTAGGTTATTGAATAGGGTACGAAGTTATACGTAAGTTCTTAGAAAAGATTCAAGGTTGTAAACCCTAGTGATAGGAGATCACTCGTATTATTGAATTAATAATATTGAATCGTTGAAGTGAATTATTTGTCTCTTGTTCATATATACATTGTTTCATTCATTCATACAAAACACATCAAATAAATCTTTTGAGTGCTTGCTAGTAAATTCCGCGTGCTAGACTAGCATTATTCAAAGTATCTATCTAACACAAGGAGTGTGTGTAGATCCGGTCACCATCTCTTGATCATCAACTTTAACAACTAAAAGGGACATAAATATACCACAACAAGGGCTGATTAAGCATAAGCTTACAAAAAGCTTATCAGAACAGTACCTTCCCTAAGATTAGGCTAACCAACTAAAAACCACAAAATACTTCATATTAACTAAAATCCTCCTACAGACAACTTATATCAGTGAATTTAGACTAGATTAAAATTTCTCAAGTTGCACATGAACAGTGACAGGCTTATTTGACCCATCTTATACCCTATTCCAAACAGTCCTTTAGAGTGATTGTTTTGGCTTTTGAACTAAGCAAGGCCAAAATAAGTCCAGATTAGGCAACTCATATGTTAAACTAACTTCATTAAGCACTTATGAACAAAAACTAACTAAAAATAAGCCCTGAAATAAGTTAAACTAGATAATGCTATTTTTGGAATTTTTTAAGGTTTTTAAGCAAAAAATACATTCCAAATGACCAAAGGCTAAGTAAAGCAATAAGCTAAAACAAGGAATGACAATAAGCAAATATGAGCATACAAGGGACAAATAAGCACTGGCAATAAGCTAATAAGCAGTTTTGACTATGGCTGACTTTTTTGACTATTTGAAATTAACACTGAATAAATAAAAGGGAAACTTACATTAAGCTAAAAAGATCTTGTATAAGCTGAATTCGACAGAACAGAGAGATTAAAAGGCCTCTATATCCTTGCAAAAAGCTCCTCTGGTCTCTATGAGCAAATCCCTCCCCTTGGATTAGCTTAAATCAATCTCAGCCTTCCATTCTCATTTTTGGCAGGAAAACTGCTAAGTGGATTTCTAGCGTGGAAATGGTTATCACGTGAAGATGGTACTTGGACTGAAGCTATTGGAGGGGGGGGGAAGATGGATTGTAGAAGGGAGAAGCAGGGTGTGGGTTTGTCAGGGAGAAGGTGAGAAATGGTGGTTTTGGTTTTTGGCGGGCCAATGGTAAAGGGATAAGCAGGGTTGACTGGTTTTGACTAAGGGATTAGCTAAATAAAAACGGGGTGGGTTATTTTTGGGTTTATGGATTGGGCTGTGGCTATTGGTTGGGCTTGTGGTGGTTTTGGGTTTAGGATTAGGCTGGATTTAGGCTTTAGGATTAAAGGGTTTGGTTTAGTTTAGGCTTAGTTTTAATTTTGAGGGACCAAAACTGCCACATCTGTAAATTCAAGGACCAATTCTGCCAAATTCTGAAAAGTGTTTCCAAGGACCATTTTTGACATTTTGATATTCTTGAGGGTTGACTTTTGACAATTTGAGCATAATCTTGGTCCAAACTTGTAAATTTCTTCCCCGGCCTCGGCTTTTTGTACTCTTTCCATTCTTATGCTCGGTTTTGTCCATTTTATCATCGTTTTTGTCCGTATCTCATATATCCGTACCTGCACATGCATAAACACAAAAACACAACATATTTGGCATATTTGGTTAGTTTTTTTGTCTATTTGGTCCGTTTTATTAGGTAAAAGGTATGTGTAATTTAACACATATCAATAATATTCTTAGTTTTCGACATATCATGAGTATAAAAATAATTATCTTAACTATTTTTATACAACATACGTAAAATACTAAATGTTTAAAACATTTTTTGTGTGTGTTAGATCAATGCAAGTTTAATACATTTTGTAATACAATATCTTTCGACGCACATGATCAACTAACTTAGTTTCCATTCCTAAGAAGGTTACTAAAGCATCTTAAAACTTTCAAGATGTCGAAAACACGTATGCAAGAAAAGTGGTCTATGCCTATATGCAATGCAAAATCAATTACGCAACTTAGTGCAAGAAGTCTGGTCTAAGTCCTATTGACGCATAAGCCGAAAAACTAATAATCAACACATAGCAACAAGGCATGTAAAACGCTTGTGATTATAGATATAATTAGCTCAACTAAAGATAACAATAAGCAAATATATATATATATATATATATATATATATATATATATATATATATATATATATATATATATATATATATATATATATATTAACTAACAATACTAGGACACAAAGAAAAACAAATAGTCATTTAGCATAACACACAAAAATACTTATTGTCATTTTGTGTATTAAGTATAACAATGTATACTAAGCTTGATTTTATTTGAAAACGAATTGGTTTCCTCTCCATTTCAAAGATTTTTACCAAGTCACTTTGAAAACACGTCAAGGTTTAAAAGTCGAAACGCCCTTTTTTAGTTTAACCAAAAATTTACGCAAACGACATGGCCAAAAAGACCTTTAGTTGAAAATCAAGGACTCTAATATACTTTTATTTAGAACTAATTCATAAAAGTATTTTTCAAATGAAAGTAGACTCAACTTCGTTTAAAATGATGGGTGACACAACTCCTACGGACTTATGGTTGATTTTATATGAATTTCTGAAAATGACCCAATACTGAAAACATACAGACGGATGCACGGTACCTTTAAATACCCTACGGTACCGTTAAATATAACGGTACCGTCCTATATTTAGTGGTACCGTGACCTGTTTCCTGATTCAGTTTATTATTTTAGTGTGGCGACTCGACGAAAAGATGTAAAATTTAATAAACTAGATACCGAACATATAAAGTATATATTAAGCATCATTTCCACGTTTAGGACTAAAAAAGACATTTACGATAATACTTTTACTACAAAATAATGGTTTGTCCCAAACACTCCTTTCAAAACCGCATGACTTTACGACTCGTTCTAAAGACATGACCGGACACTTACAAACTCTATTATTTTATTGGTTTAAGAAAACCTTCAAGCTAGTATGACAAAGTATACTTAACAACAAAACTTGTAAATATTAAGCAACTAAATACTTTTCATATTTTATCACCTTCATGGGTAATTTGATACATGGATCGTACTCAATTTTGAAAACCATTTGTTTTAAAATTTTGAGCAACCTGGCTCTGATACCAATTGTGGAAACTGTAGGGGGGGGGTGAATACATTTCCATTTAAAAACTTAAAAACTTTTGTATCAAACACCCAATTAAGTGTGACATAATATGAAAAGTGTCAATACTAGCCTTACATGAATTAGAGATAATATAAAGCAACATGTAAGGCATGTCACAATGACACAACTTAGACATATAATAACTAGCAAGCCATGACATAAACACAACTAACACAACATAAGCAACAAACCACACAAATATAAATGCAATGAAAAACATAAATGTAAGGGGGTAAATGCAAAAATAAAAAGTAAATAGATGAGTAAAGAAAGTGCAAACCGGACACAATGATTTATAGTGGTTCGGTCACGAAGCTTCTCTTCGCCCTACTCCACTCCCCGAGTACCCAACTCAAGAGTTACTTCACTAATCAACAAGCTCCCTTCTTGGCGGAGAAAACCATACAATGTCGCTTACAATATTTTTCGACATTAAGCTAGATGTCGATTTCTTCTTCGGGTGCAACCAAACCCGTTATGTTTTATGGCCCAACATAACAAACCTTGTGTTTTAAGGCCTAAACACATAAACCGCGTCGCTTACATTATTTTCCGACACTAAGCTAGATGTCGAGTACTAATCTAGCTAGTACCAATCTCACTCACGATCTACCCGATCTTCACCAATCTCACAATCTACAAGATCCACATGATCTACACTCGATCTACTCACGATCTACCTTATCTTCACACGATCTACCCGATCTACACACTATCAACACTAGCTACACAAGATCTCCCCGATCTCTACAAGATCACAATGATCCACACAAGATGACTAAACAAGACAGTGACAACTTGATGTATGTCTAGATACAACAAGTAAACAACAAGTAATGCAAGTGCACTACACAATGACTCTAACACCTTGTATCTTCTTAATACTTTGTGTTCTTCTCTTGGACTAATAGAGGAATGAAGGTGATCTTTGGTTGGATGAAAGAATCACTCTTAAACAAAAGAAAAACTCTCTAAATGATCAAAGAAAGTGATCTAACTAAGAAGGGATTAGACCAGAGAAAACTGACTGGAAGAATCAAGTTGGAAGTTTAAAATGGTCCACTATTTATAGGCAAAGAAAAAACTAGCCGTTACGTACGGACGGTACCACTAAATACCCGACGGTACCACTAAATTTAGTAGTACCGTGGTACCATCCCAGACAGGGACGTTCCAAATTTTGTTTTTAGTGGTGAAAGTTTATTTAGGGAAGTTTGGAGCTGATTTGGGGGGAAAATAGTTGGTGATTTTAAACTTAATTTTCAAATTAAAACATTTCTTTTTAATTCAAAAATAATTTGTAAAATGTATTTTTGAAAAAATGTTTTGTCACGTTAAAAATGTGAAGTTTATAACAAAAAATTTATTTCTTTGATCATCCGTCAAGTTTAAATTTGTTTGTTCATACCTTGAGTGATTTACGTCGGGATGAAAATCTACGACTCTGTTGAGGCATACTTGATACGTTGAGAGATGTTGATGTAAGTATGCGTTGATGATTTGTGTTTACAAGTAACTTGCGCATTTTACGATATGCATTACATGTTACATGTTTGTCATTATTAAAATCGAAGAAACCGTTTAGTTTAAATATCGTAATATTTGCACTAACATAACGCACTTGTTAAAATTATCAAGACAATCACGTGAAGTATGCTCACCCATTTGCAAATATTCATCAAACGCATCGGGTGCGGTGCCATATGCCAATTGGCGTATGGCAGATGTACACTTCATAAGAACACTTATACTCATTCGACCCGTAGCATCGGGTGATTGGCTAAAGAATCTAAAATGATCTAGAAGAAAATCGGAAGTATAAGCTTCAATACCTTTGACTATTTCTAGAAATAGTTTCCGGCTCATACGAAATCTTCTTCAAAAATTCCGGTGCGGATACTTGCAACCGTGATTGAAATAGTCGTTACGCAAACGTTCTTCGTCAAGCTCACGTTCACGATAGATCGGATTACGGGACAAGCGAGGTTGAGCTGCTGCTTGTTCCAACTGTTGCTGATATTCGTACGTGGCTATCTTAAACTCTAAGTCAGTTTCGTCATCTACATCTGATCAGTTTGTAAATTCTTCGTCACTTTGATTCGGATCCATTGTGAATGAACAAGGTTTTTTTTTTTTGTTAGAGAGGAAGTATATAAATTTGAGTTTGAGTTATGGAAGTGTGAAAAAAAATTGTGTGTTAATTGGTTATTTATAGTGATGGAAAAAAGGTTTTGATTTTTTTTATTCAAACTAGCCGTTTTTAAACATTAGGGGGGTAAAATGAATTTTTTTTTTGTTGAAAACCAACGGTCACAAAGGGCGTAAAATGATTTTTTTTTTAATTGTTTCTACCCTTAACGCTGCGTTAAGGCTTTAACGCAATACCCCGGTGTGGTTAACGTGGGTTTAACGCACGAAAGTGAAAGTTTCACTCGCTTCAAAAGTGAACACACCGTGTGCTCTAAAAAATAATAAATAAATAAATAAATAAATAAAGCGTTATGCATTTAACGGACGTTATCTTTAAAATTACTAACAAATAAGGTGATAGAAATGTCGAAACCAGCCTCTTAACGATCATGAATCTCAAGCTCGAGCTCGTTTCGAGTCTCACACTTTTAGCTCGAGTTCAACTCGTGACATGTTTACAAGTTAGGGACCAGTTTTGTTTTAATGTTAGGTAAATAAAACTCAAATCGATCTTGGTTTGTTAAGTTAGGGTCGGTCCTGAGATTTCGGATGCCCTGGGCGAGCCGAGTGAAATATGCCCCTTGTAAACAAACAATACATTTTCTTTTAGGGGTTTAGAACCTGGTCAAGCCAGGCGGCTCATCCCCACGCCGATTTTTATTCATTAAATAAAATCTTACAAAATGAGGAGATAAATTCCGAATAACAAGATCAACATGGATCACCTTAAACGATGTCTTCGTGCATTTCTTGCAGCAAAAACATCAATTATCTTATCATAGTCGACATTTGCTAAAAATTTACTTTCAATACTCACGATCGCTAACCCGTTCAGCCTCTCTTGACTCATTGTACTCCGTATATAAGACTTCAATATCTTTAATTTTGAAAAGCTTCTTTCTGCGGACGCTACCGTGACTGGAATGGTTAACAATATCTTGTATGCAAGTAAAACATTTGAGAACATATCCATTTTCTTCGTAAACTCCATAATTTGAATGGATGTCCAAGGTATTTCTCCCTCGTATGCTCCATTAGGCAACATGTCCTGCAAAATTTGTGACTCCATAAACAAATCATTCCCATCAATATCACAATCTTTATCATTTGTCAAAGCAGATTCAAGATTCGAACAACATTCTTTCAAGTTCTTATCATCTAAATAAGCCAATTTTGACGCATTAAACATGAAACCAAATATAGATTCAAAATATTTCATTTGCTCAAATCTGCTATTTAATTGTGTAAGAGCCATATCAACTAAAACAAAAAAAATAATCGGTTCTAAAATTCTCTTTAGCAAATTGTTGTTCTTTTTCAGTATTTGGAATCTCATCAAAATGTTTTTTCCTACATGGAGCATGTTTTATAGGAAACTCAGGTTCAACTCCAATGGTTTCTGCAATTTGTTCAGCTTGTAAAATAGCATTTTCAAACCCACTTTCCCTATAGTTTTTAAAATAACAATAAGCATATCTTTAGACCGTAACTTGTTACTAACTAAATTAATTCTAAATAAAATATCATACTAAATAACCAAACTTAGAACAAATTCAAAACTTGAAAATTCACCATTTACCAATGATAGAGCATCTTTACATAATTTTGCGTCATCACTTACTTTAGCTAACTTGTTTAGAGCTTCTTTTATTTGAGAAAGTTGAGTTTTTATAGCTTTAACAATTTCTACACGAATTTCCCATCGAGTAGCACACAATGATTTTAAAGTTAATTCATCAATATACTCGTGTAAAACACTCCACCATTTTGTAGAACTAGAAAAGACAGTATTTATTGTTTGACATGTTCCAAAAAGGAGCTTTGCATTTTCACAAGAATTTGCCATATCACATAATACTAAACTAAGATATGACAACCACATGGCATATAAAAAGCTCTTGGGTTTATATCAAGTAATCTTTTTTGAACACCTTGATGTTTTCCTTTCATATTAGATCCATTATCGCATCCTTGTCCTCTAATATATTTAATATCTAAATCAAGATCTTTCAAAATATCCTGTAGCACATTAAAAAGACCTAAACCTGATGTATCTTCTACGACCAAAAATTCTAAGAAAAACTCTTCTACCTTTATAGGAGAGCTTGATACATCAACACATCTAATAATTAAAGTTATTTGTTCTTGGCGACTTACTTCGGGAGTGCAATCGAGAATTACAGAATAATATTCTGCCTCTTTTATTTTTTTAATTATTTCTGACTTTATCTCGGATGCCAACATCTCAATTAACTCATTCTGAATTTTATGACTTAGATAATGATAGTGAATTTCTTTGTCTTGAATTCTGCGAAAATGTTCGTTCATGACAGGATCAAACTCAGCAATCATTTGCATTATGCCTAAAAAGTTCCCATTAGATTTTGTATAGAGTTTTTCATTTGAACCACGAAAAGGCACGTCATATTCTGCTAGACATTTCACAAGATCAATTATTCTAATTAAAACTTCCTTCCAATGAATGGTATATTTTTTTATAAGTTCTTGTAACTCTTTATCAATTGTTTGATTTGTACTTAACCTCACCCGCAACTCAGACATAGTTCTCAAATTAATCATATGCTCAGAACTATTTTCATGGAACTTTAAAGAATTGCTAAGATGTTTCCAATCATTTATTCCTTCACTTGCTAATTGACTTCTAGATCTAGCATTTTTAAATAACTTACAACAAAAACAAAATACTTTATCAAGCTCTTTCAAGTAAATCAACCATTTTCTATCATAAGAATCGCCATTTTGTAACTTACGTGCATAATGTTCACTAGAGAAGTGTCTACCAAATTTATCTTTTGGATAATTTATATTAGTTTCTCTAACGACTCATTTGCTTACAAGTAACTCTTTTAAGTTTGAATCTAAACCATCCCAAACTCTTACATCAAAAATATTGTGATTAACTCCATCAACATAACAATTTTGAGGACTTTCGTTATTTTCTTCAATAGGTTTTTCATTATCTTCGCTAACATTAACCTCATCATCGTCTAGATTTTCATTATTTATTATATTTTCATTATCATCGTTTGCGTTAACCTCATCATTTTCTAGGTTTTCATTGTTTATAGGATTTTCTTTATCATCATTGGCGTTAACCTCATCATTTTCTAGGTTTTCTTGTTTATAGGATTTTCATTATCTATATTAAAGTTAACCTTGTCATTATTTTGTGCAACACTATTATTTTTTTTTTCGTTTTGATTACAAACCAATCCATAGAACCGTGTAGAGCTCGCTCAGATTTTTTTTTTTCATTTTCTATTTTGGGTACCTGACGGTTGTGAACGACGCAACATGATAATCTTGAGTGTAAATTTATCTACTAAAGCAAGAGTAATAAGTAATTAAGTATGGAACAATATCACCTGATCAAAATTGTTGAAGAGAAAAAAAGATGATCGCTTGGTTCATTTGATGCCTTGATTATTTCGAATTTGACTCTTATTATTTTTGTTCGTTAGAAACTTTGATGGCCTGATCCACTGATTGTTTGATGAAGAGAATAAAAAAACCTTTGAATAGTTGAATGTGAATAACTGATACGTGATGCCCTAGTCCTACGTCTGTATTGTTTCGAATCAGTCAAAGGTCAAATTACGTTATTAACTATTACTTATGAGTTACTAAAGTGGCTATTGGGCTTTTATAAATAATGCCCCTAAATGAGACTAGTATTGGCGAAGATGGACTCGTAAAAAGATGCCCCCTCTCTTGGGCTGCCCTTGGACCGTCGCCCTTAAGGCCCATAGCCAAATCTGGCCGTGTGTTAAGTACATGCTGCTTGAACTCGTTTATTATGCTCTTTTATATGAAAAGCTGCATATAAACCTGTCATGATGAATCCTGCGATGTATTGGTGATGAGTATATAACGCAGCTTGAGTAGTAACGAGTATGGCGATAATCCGCCGCGTTGCGGCGGGCCGTTGTGTTTGACAAATAATTGTCGGACCAGTTTTTATTTGCCAATGTAGGTAAGCTAAAAAAAATTTAGTATTTTTTAGTTAGAGTGTTTGTATTTTTTAGAAATGTAGTTTGCTAATTTAAATACATATGTTATTTTGGTAAAGTGTTATTGGGTTTGGGTTAGTTTTTTTTTGTATATTGGGCTGCGAAGTTACATGGGCTGTAGAAGGTGGGCTTTGGTTACTGTGGCAGGTTACTATAGAAGGAACGACGTCGTTTTGGTTGCCTTTCCGCGTTGCGGGGGGTTGTTGGTTAGATTTAAAAAAAAAACGGTCGTAGGGGTTAAAAAAAACGGCCGCAAGAATTTAAAAACAACAGTCGTGTTAAATAAATAAAAAAAAAAAAAAAAAAAAAAAAATTTTTTTTTTTTTTTTTTTTGAAAAAGGATTCCTTTTGCAAAGAGTCGCCAATGTCAGGGGTATTTTTTGCAAATTTTCGATTTTTTTTTTTGAAAAAAGGACTACTTTTGCAAAGAGTCGTCAACTTCAGGAGTATTTTTTTGCCAATTTGCGAAACTTGATTTTGGGCCGAAGGTGGGCTAAGCAAGTTACTGTAGCAAACAGTAAAAAAATATGGCCCGTTCCTGTAGATGGAACGGCGTCGTTTTGGTTCACATTTAATATGCTCTTATATATAAAAATATGCATATAAACGTATACAATCATACATGATAAACGCATATATAAAGCTAGGCTTGAACTCATTTATTATATCAGCCTCAAACAAGACTTGAGTCGGGCTCGAGCTTCTTCAGTAGTTATACTATAAATATTGTAATTTTGATGATAATAATCGTTAAAATCTTAGCAAGCTTAACAATTAAGTGTGTATAGATGAGTAAAATTCTCCTTAAGCTCATAGTAGTCTACACACGTTTAAGTACTTTTAGAAACATTTTTTGAATTTGCTTATTTCGTAAAAGACATAATGAATCATTAAAAAAGACAATAATTTGATAAAATTATTCAATCGTGTTAATACAAATATCATCTAAAAAACGTTATTTATATTTTACGATCTTTGCTATGTTTTGTTAACGAAAATTATAAACTTTATTTTAGCAAAACATAAATATGGTTAAGTCTTTTACATATATAGTCACAAGTCTTTCATAAACACAAAGTTAAAACATCACTTAGGTAATATATACATTTTACAAAGTATACTTTCATAAACTAGTTAATCTAAAATGGAAATGTATTTTTACATCATGGCATGCATCATCTTTGAGATCTTTGGAAGATATGATGAATATCTTGTTTAGATTGTTACTCAAAGAATCATGGAAAGATAAGGAAATCATGTAGGATACTAGAAGATATCTTGGAAAGATTTTTGGTAGATTTCCTGACAGGTCGCGCGGAACCAAAAGGGTACACGGACGAAACCATGTTTTTTGTTCCGCCCCATCCGTGGTTTGCTGAGGCTTTATGTCTATAAATAGCAAACAACACATTGTTGTTTTCTCATCACTTACAAGCATAACAACAACATAAATTCTTTCATACATCATTCCTTATATCTAACTCATTCATATTTCATTTTAGTGAGCTTCTTTTGTAGCAAGAAGATCAAAGCATTACATAAAGACATACAAGCTTCAACAGTGTGTTGCAAAGTCTTGTTTGTTCATCACTGTGTGAATTGTTATTATTCATACATCATTTTCTGTACCAAACTCTCATATACATCTGTAGCGATCGGTTAGTATTTTAGTCCTCAAAATACGTAGTGTTTGGTACAGAGACGGGTGTGGTTGTGCCCTTGTAAAAGAACTCGACATCTAGCTTTGTGTCGGAAATATTGTGTAAGCGAAGTGTAAAGGTTTTCTCCGCCGGTTAAAGGAGCTTGTTGATTAGTGAAGGATACTCTCGAGTTAGATACTCGGGGAGTGGAGTAGGGCAAGGAAAAAGAGTTCTTGTAGACCGAACCACTATAAACCATCGTGTTGTGGTTTGATCCTTTCTTTCCTTACTTGCATATTACTTATCGTTTATAATTTACATTTGTTGAAATCACATAAAGTTACCAAAGTAAATGTAACACCCCCATTTTCAATATACGCAGCGGAATATAAGTTGGGGTATTACTTCAGGTATCGTAGTCATGAAAATAGAAAACGACTCGAAAAGAGACGTTTTAGATAAAGTTGTTATCATTCATTATTAAAATCAGAGTTAAATAATAGAGGCCCCAGCGGGAAGTTTTGAAATATATTATAAAAGATACGTTATTTGTTGAATGATAATAAAATGGGCACTCTTTTTATAAGAAGAAAGTTCATTGCCACTCTGTGCCAAATCATGCTTTTAGTTACCTGAGATAAAACATGCTAAAAAGTCAACACAAAGGTTGAATGAATCCATAGCTTTTAAAGTTATAATCAGTTGAACACAAGCTAAGTAGAAAGTAAATCAGTAATATTGCAGTTCAGTATATATTGCCCTAAGTCTCAACACGCAAAACGTTAACAGATGGACATCATAGTAATGAACTATTGACGTAAATTACTACATAATTAAATGTAGTAATTATGCCCTCGAGTAGGAATCTTGCCAGTCTCGTTATTTACCTCAAATATAAGGTGCATTTGGCTACCTATCCGGCTAACACAAATGAGATGTCAATTCCAATAGATCTATTCACTATACTAGACGAGTACCCGTGCATAGCAACGGAGACTCCTAGCGGCAGACAATTAACGATATGCGATATTGTGATAAGTGTTTCGTATAACGTTCAAAATAGATAGTAAAAATATCGAAATGTAATTGCAAACGGTTGTAACATGCGATAATATGACGAACTCTTCCCAATTAGTCCAAGTTCCTACAAGCGATAGGTTCAAAACATATACTACCACATTAAACTTTAGGAGAGTTGCTATTGAGTTTAACTTATTAAGTTTATTACACACTCAAGTTAAAGCTCATATCAAGCTTGCTTATTTAGTCATGGTTGTTTATACTGAATTTGTTCTTAACGTCCTTAGGTGAGCTCAATTTGATATCATCTATTTTCTATATATCAAGAGCGTGACAAAAAGGCAAAAAATGGTGATCTAAAAATCATGAATACCGTTGTTCTAATGGATGAACCTACTTAAAACACTCGATGTACATCTAAGCCTTGAAGCCATTGAATAACTGATATCGATTATTTCCTGCTGTAACTTAGTAATGGTTAAGAAAACCATAATTCCTAATGTCGAATTTACCAGACCAAAAGTGAACATATTCAATAACATAAACAAATCACTGCAAACATGAGATCTAGTAACCACATCCCACATAAACAAACACCACAACAAAAATACAATCCACCAAACCATATCTCTGAATTTACCAGACCAAATAAACCATTACTGAGCGCAGTTTTTGATAATAAAAAAAGATCAAACATACTTGAAGCCACCAGAAAACATTTGGGTTTAAGCAAATACATTCGAAACTGACATTAAAAAAGGTAACCGTCCGCCTTATACAAATATGCAAGAAAAAAATATTCGGCCTCTTTATATTTAGCAACCCACCAAATAAATCGGGTTTATTCAGGATCTAAGAAAATCGAAGCCAACATGATGTAGATTGAACATATCAGATAACTTTTTTCCCAACATTACATACCCAAACAATCATCATATATTTGAGTTTTGCTTCAAACACATTATCAACTATCACTAAGAATAAGCATAAACTACTTGGAAACTATTTAGCCGTATCTCAACAGATCGAAAGAAATACAAAAAAGAGTACAGAGTGACCTTAGAAAGCATCATTAGCCATTCTTTAGCGACATTTTCCCTTGGTATAAAAAACCACAGCATGCTTGAATGATGAAGACAGCCAGAATATGGTATGTCAGATGATTTAATGTTTATCTGTTAAACGCAGAAGAATAAGTTACCTTCTTTGGGAAAGACATCCCCCAGTGCAATCTCAAGATGCAACTTTTTCGGCATCATATTGTTCCTGCATGGACAAATAGGTTTGTTTGAGTTGTGACTATATACAAACAGACATCAAACAATGTAAGGATGCAATTTGTTCATTAGAACAACCTGAACGCCAGAAACACAAGGCATTGAGCTCTGAGCTGTTTCAAATGATGTTCCTTAAAAGGCATGGAAGGTCCAACTGCAGAAGACGGTAAGGCAGGTAATTTTCCAGTATCTCTTGAAGCTTCATTTCTAAGCATTCCGAATTCAGAAACATTGCTTGAGATACCACCCTGTCAAAGGAAGGTCATGAGAAGACAAATACCTTACAAAACTAAAAGGTCGAGACTATAAATTTGGTTATGTAACTGTGACGATGAAAATAAAGATAATAACATACATAATCATGCAACCATAGTACAATTGTTTGTCATAATATTACAAATTCCACATCCATTACTCTCATTATAAAGTATATAGTTATCATTCTCGAACCAAATAGTTTCTTTGGTTTGTCATAATATTACAAATTCCACATCATCCATTACTCTCATTATAAAGTATATAGTTATCATTCTCGAACCAAATAGTTTTCACAAAAGAAACTATTTGGTTCGAGAATGATAACTATATACTTTATAATGAGAGTAATGGATGTGGAATTTGTAATATTATGACAAACAATTGTACTATGGTTGTCAATTAACACAGCACACATTTTTTTTAAATTAACAGATACGAGTTGAAACAATGAGGTTGTGGCACATTCAGATAACAAGTGACTCCTGGTAGACATAGCCAGAAAGACTAAGACTCTTGAGGGTACGTAATTCTAGTTAGATAGTGAATCAATGGAAGGCGCAAAGAACAATCAAGTAACCGTCTCAAGAAGTGCATGTGCTATGTATCATCCAAAATAACGCATCTCATAAGTGCAATTGAAACAAAAATACAACGCAGAAAAAAAACAGGAGAGAAAGTGATAATTAGCCATACCTGAACTGCCTTGCTAGCATTTGGTATAACATTTGGAAAGCCACCTTCATGATCCAGCTGGAACTTTATGCATCATATTTGCAGCATTCTGATTATCGTATGAACTGCTGAACTGCATAGGTCTTGAGTCCCAGGTTCAGCTGATTCATATGAACCCGAAAGACCGGCACTCGATCCAGGGTTCTTGACAGCTGTAATTAAAGTCACATGGAATTATGAACCCTTCTTGATAATAAATTGTGGTTTAATCAGTAGAATCACAAATCACCATGCATATCTTCTTAATGTAGTAATTTGTTTGACTTCTTTTTTATAGATGTAGTTTAAGGAAAGAGAAACCAAAACCAAGAAGATGATTGCAAGCCCCAGCAATTTACAAATTCAGTTTTATTCAATTTTTTATTATTTGACGTCACTTAACAATGACACAGCGTTCTTGAACACTGATGAAAGGTGCGACTAAAAAATAATAACAATAGTTATGGCATTAAGCTATAATACAGGTGATAATTTCTGAGATGATATTTCTTTTCTGAAGAAGTTTTAATCCTGGTACTTACAGTTGAGTTGATTTGCAGAACCTTGATAGATGTCCTGCCCTGTACTGCTAGGACCCTGGAGCGGCTTGCTTGAAAATGTTGCAATTTTTGCTGCGTCTTCCGACATTAAAGGTTTTTTGGACTCAACTTCCACTGGAGTTTGCTGTGAAGGACCTGCAGATAAATTTTGTTTTAATTAGATTGTAGAAGAATAATGCATGTAAAATGGGAGGGCTTAGTTCACAAACGCACCTGCAATGTGGGATAAGGATGCATCTCCGCCCTGGGTTCCACACACAAACAAACACATTCACTGAGCCAAAACACACCATCACCATCACATTCACAGTCAAAACACCATAAAGTAAACACAAAACAACCATATAAGTGTATAAACAACTTCAATAAACGTCAAAATCAAAACTTTATTGACAATCTACATAAACACAAAGTCAAAAGACCATAAACTGCGTAGCAGCAACCATATATCCATGTAATTAATTAACTTTGAAAACATGGCAAAATCAAGCCGGGTTGAGTTTCAAGCCTAATTACTTTTGACATTTTGAAAATGGCTATGCTATCTCAATAATTGGTACCTCTTAATTAACTGTATACATAAAGACATACTTAACTTATTTTATATACTAAAGAAAATAAAAATTAATTGGGCTTGCGAGTCTAATCGAGCTATATGTATGGAGCTCCAAAGGTCAGCCCCTAGATCATTTACTTAAAGATAAAAACTACCTATCCTCGACATTATATAAAATTCTCCATTACACATATACAGAAAGAATTCGACAAACAGCAAAATTATTCCCAAACTGCATAAAAATCAAGTCTTTCATATAAAAAACATCAACATTTATACCCTGCATCATTTAATGAACCACAAAACTAATTTTGACAATTTTAAAGAAACACAAAAGAAAACCATGCTTGTAACCCAATGGTGTGGACATGCAGCAAAGCGCGGACCAAGTTTCAACTTACCGAATCATATAGATAGATCTATTAATCGTTCGAATTCAAAAATATGGATCTATTAAAAATTTCAAAGGGTACCTCAAAAAAACTCAAAAATCGTCCATCGTAGTGGGCTGGTGATATCCGGCGGCGGCATCAACAATATTTGGGAGCTGCGGCGGCAACGACGACTTTTTTCGGCGAGATAGCAGTGGCTACAGCGACGGTAAGCGGCGGCACTAACAAAAATTTAATAAAAAATGTTAATATACATAGATCTTAAAAAAAAAAAAAAAAAAAAAAAAAAACTAAAGACATACACATAGAGTCTATAGATCTATAAAAAAAAAAAAAAAAAAAAAAAAAAAAAAAAAACCTTCAAAACATGTTTAATATGCGTAGATCTATTAAAAAAACTCATAAAAATACCTCAAAACATGAAAACCTGTTTGGTGGTCGTGGGTCTTGTCAGTTGAGGCGGCGGAGGAATGGTGGAGGGTGGATTTCGGTGGTGCGTTGGTTTTTGTGGTGGTGGAGTCCGGTAGTGGTGGCATCAGGAGGTGGTGGTGGCGTCGGATGGTGATGGTGTTTGTGTGGTGGGAGAGACGGTGGTGTTTGTTTTTTTAGGTTAAAGTGAGAGAGAGAGCGCAAATACGGTTTGGAGATATTTGTGTGTATTTGTGTGAGAAGGGTAAAATGGGAAATATATTATTTTCAACATTTCACAATGGCTTGATTTTTCACTTTTCCTATGATGACCATTCCTCCATTATACATAGTTAAGATTCGCGCATCACCCGAAAGTGATTAATGGCTCATGATTGAGGGGCTTTTAAGGGGCAACAGTTAAAACTTAGGCAATATCGATCAGGATAGCATACAGAAAAAATACTATGTTCTGTTTGTAGCATGGTATCTCCCACACAAGTTTGGAAAACGTATAAAAAGTGGGACTATGAACTCACTTTAGCAGTCTGGATGGAAAACAGTTAAATATAGTTGATAAACGTCTCGGCACGCGACCTGGTTGGTATGTCAAGTTTTAGTACTCATATCAAATATACGTGAGTTTTAGTATTCATTTCGTAACGTTTTGGTTGACATTAAATGTTTAAATGAGACAACATAAGTCTCTTCAAAAGTTGGTGGATGATAAGATTTTATCTTATTTCATGTTTTTATGTTTATGGTTTCGTTTTATATATATCGAGATAAATATATCTCGTTTATTAGTTTCTATTATAAATCGATTCGAAATATTTTTCTAATAATAATTATAAAATGTTACGCTTTTTAACCTTATAGTTTCGTATATTGACAGTTTATACCCTTGTAGTTTCATAAATGACAATTTTTACCCTTGAACTTTCATAAAATGACAATTTTTACCCTTATAGTTTCAAAAATGATAATTTTTACCCCTAAACTTTCATAAAATGACAATTTTTACCCTTGTAGTTTCAAAAATGACAATTTATACCCATGACTATTGGTCGTTGGCAAAAATGACCCTTGTTTTAAAAACTTAGAAATATTTACCTTTTGGCCCAATAAAACTCCATCTTTCAGATTTGGCATGTTTTACCCTTAAACTTTAGGTCGATTTCAGATTTGGTCCTAGTTATAAAAACAAGTAGAGTTTTGGCAGTTTTGACCCTCAAGGCATTTATGTTGTTTCGTGCGACATCCTTATTTCAATTTAACGCGTTTTAAACGTATGAAAAAGACACGACTTGTTACGACTCATTTATACAAGTTATGATAAGTTAGTAAACATCATTTCTACAGCTTATTAGCTTATAATTCAAGCTTATTAGCTCGAATTAATTAAAAGGGTGCGTTTGTTTACAGTTTGCGACAAGGCACAAAGGGACTCGAATAACAACGAGGCACAGCAATATTTTTACGACGTTCTTGATCCTACTATTAGCTAGTTGGGAGGTCTTTAAGTTGGCAAGTTTTCAGATTTTATAGGCTTCATTTGAATGTCAAAACAATTGTCCCAAGTTGGGTGTTTGGGACGTATTCTCGACAAAAACTGAAAAAGAAAAAGGATTTGGTTTTTGATTTTTAAGCATATAACCTAGTTTTTAATACATGTTAACATGATTATTAGCTCATCTAAGTTATCTCTTAAAGGTTATATAGCTTCTTGATTAGTAATGTGAAAAAAAATAAATTGGGTGTGTTTGGTTTTGCTCGACAAAAGAAAGAAAAGAAAGAAAACATGGTTTTGGACATTGCTTGCTATTACAACTTAATTTGTGACATATTTAAGTGTATTTAAGGTTTACCAAAGAATTGAAAAGGGTCTAGTTCACTTACTTGATCACTTATTCGATTAATAGGGTTTTTGGCAATGTGTCTTCGAAAAATGATCACTAAGGTTTCTCCTCCTCCTAGGCCTTTCCAAGGTTCTTCCTTAGCTTCTATTTGGTCTATTTGATCAGTGGGGAAATGAGAGTGGGCTGTTTTGGTGTGGTTCGAATGGTGGGATGAATATAGGATTATGAGAGTGTCGATTTATATAATGGTGAGGGAGTTAAGGTTGCTAATGGTTCTAGGTCATCATGTTTAGGGAGAAGGGACATGGTGAGGTATCTTATACCACTTGGAAGCCAAATGTATAGAGGAGGGAGTGTGGCGTGGTGTTAGGAGATGGTGGTGAGGTGTTTCATGTTCTAGCCAAAGAAACTAACTACTTTCAAGGGACAAGGTGATGTGTAGTCATTTGGGACATAGAAGAGAACTTGTGGTATATGTGTTGTTTAGTAGTTAGTGAGAAAATGGTTTAGTTTAGGAATAGTTAGGATCGAACTAGGGTTTAATTACATGGATCGAATGGGCTTTAAAGAGTGGTACATAGGCTATGTCATGTTGTACATTAGGGTTTAGAGAAGTAACTAGGTTAGTTTAGGGCTTGGTTTAGACATTTATTGGGTAGGAATTAAATTAGGGCTTGTATGTATTATATATATGTCGAATTGTACATAAAATGGTAAGGAATTTCGTTGTGCTTTAAAGGGTTGTACCATAGGCTTATTAGGGTTTTACTAAGGTTTAAGAAGTATAGAAAATATATTTTTAGGGTTTGCTTATGTTAATTTAAATATATGTTGTTTTAATTAGGTTTAAAGTATATAAATGTAGTTTTTAGGTTTTTATGCATTAGACACTTGTACATTATGTTTAGAGACTTGTACTTACATTTAGTATGCTTAAGAAATCTATTTTTAAGGTTGGTGCATAAAAGACTTGGATAATGTGCTTTAAAATAAGTACATTGTGATTTTTATATATATTATGTTGTTATGCATAAATGACTTGTACCTTGGCTTGAAAGACTTGTACACTTATAATTTGTAAAAATCATATATATATTAATTAGGGTTTATGACTTTATTACATAAAATCATAGTTTTGTGAGTTTAGGGTTTGTATCGGGAGTTAAAGTGAATTTAGGGTTTTCGTGCTTTAGGAGCTTGTACATTAGCTTGGATGAGTTGTACTTTACTGTTTTAGGGTTTAGTTACTCATATTCATTGTTATAATGGTTTAGGGTTTCGTAGAAACTCTAATAGATAGGAAACGTTTAGTTTGAACGTTTATTAATCGTACGTTAACGAATTAACGTAAAGTGGCAAAGAAGATATCGTAAAGTTTTATACTTGACATATGTAAATGTTTATGTGAAATAAACATTAAGTACATTGGTGCCGGTTCGCGTGAGAGCACGTTTATCAAGGATGTGAGTTACGTCACATTAGATAGTAGTCATGATCATATAAAAAAAATTATACGTAGAAAAAGGATAAGTATTCTTTATATAGAATATGAAATCGTTTATTACATAGTGAAATTTTACGAGTGGTTACAGTATCCCCCGTTGAGGGAATCTCATCCCGAGATTCAGTCTGTGTTAGTCGAGGTGTGGGGAAAAAGTAAAATATAAAAGGAGTTGGGCTTGTGTTGGACTATTGTGAACAGTGAATGTCTCCAAGAGTTGGGCTGAGATTTACTTAGCCCATTTGATAATATTGGGTGTACATTTTTGATTTCGTGATTCGCGTGTGAGCTCATCTCGGAATTCAAGTTTAATGTGGTTATTAGGGTAAGAGGTTATGGAAAAAGGGTCGTCGAGGAATTTCCATTCGGTATTCAAGAAAATGTAACTTCGTTAGATTTTTTTCATACTAGATGAAATAAATTTGAATGTCTCGCCACCTAATAAATCCAACGGCTATGAATAGTGAAAATAACGGTCATGAACAGTACATTCTAACGGTCATGAACAGTGGTTGTGAATAGTAAAATCTAACGGCTAGTTTTTTTTCCCTTATATATACTCCATTTTAATTTCCATTCTTCCACCAAACATATATCTCTTATTTAATACTTTCAAAATGCCGCATCTTATCACCATTTTAGCAATCGTGTATGTTGTTCTTGCGGTTACCTACTTGGCGTACGTTCATGATGAAGATTACTTATTCTTGTTTTGCGTTCTAGCGGTTCTTATGCCAATCGTTATCCTAGCTATCGGTGTGGACAAATTATGGGGGTAATAGTCTTGCGCTAGTGTTGTTAAAATAAGTCCTCGTTGTATTTCTATGTAATCCTCAATAAAAGTGAAATAACACTCGTTGGTCTTTATGTTTAAGATCTAGTCTTGCTATCGTATTTAATGGTTTGTTTGTATTTATCGTACAGAATAATCAAGGTGATACATCCCGTGGTGGCTCTCGCTATTGCTGAATTGGTGGTGGTCTTTGTTGCTATGGCGGGTCAACCTATTGGCGATTCTATACCTTTTCTTGTAATCATTGTAACATTAGCACTTCCATTGCTAATTATGTCGTTATGTATGAATTTTCGTGGATTCTAATAAAATTTGTGCTATTTGTGTTTTTCGTAAATCTTTGTGAATTCTTAGGGTTCTAATGTTTGTACTTTTGCCGGTTTCCTATCATAGTGGTGATGGGTAATAGGTGTAGGTATCTATTGAGGATGGTCAAAAGGGATGTTTATGAACAGTTTGTTTTGTCTCGAGATTTTTCTTTTGAATGAAGATTGTTATTAGAAAGTCTGAAAAGATAATTGTTCCAGTTACGACATGATTCTTCCTAAATTAGACATAGTTGATCAGGCTATGTATAATTGAGGACCGAATGATGTGATGTTTGGCTCAGTCACTGTGGTATTTATGCTTTTCAAAAAGTTTTAGATGGTGTTCAACGTGTTGTTTTTGTAAAATAACAACATAGTTATTTTTCAAAAGAATAAGAAAATTTTGGTTCACACTATGGTGATGAGTTAGGAATTTCTAGGGTGATATTAGGGTATCCTTGAAATGAATCTTAGGGTTCGTGTGAAAATCTTACAGGGTGTTAATAGTCTATTGTTTGGTCAAAAATAATATTAACCAAATTTCTAGTGAGATGGCAGTGTATTGTTACGTAATGACTAGGAACAGGGTAATTGGAATGGAAACTGAGATTAGACGTAATTGTGATTATTATGAATATTACAAGGTAGAGATTCCATACGATAGAAAGGTAGTTGTTACACTTAGGTTACATCCATCGTAACTAAGGTAGAGTACAACAGGAAATACAACTTAGAAAGTTTTAAACTACGGTTTATTTATCTGCAACAGGAATTTCTCTTCTGTTTAAACATGAGTGTCATTCCTTTGACGTTGTTGGGATCTTAACGAGTTCTCATTCTCTTGCACTAGTCTTGGTTTTCCCATTGATATTGTAGTTTAGGCACTGATTCTTGTAGTGTCCTTCTCCACCACATCCGTGGCATACTACTGCCGATGGCTGTTCCTTTTTGCCCATGGCTTTGCAGTCTCTTGTCTTGTGGCCTGTTTTTTGGCATTTCCCACATTTGGCAAAACAAAATCCAGTGTGATGCAACTTGCATCATTGACATGGAGGTTGTTTTCCACGATAACCATTTCCATTAGTAGGCGTGGCGATGCAGCCTCTACCAACTTCCTTCCTACAAGCTTGTTGGCGATGGTAGTTGATGCGATCTTGTAGATGCTTGCGGTAGCATTCGTGGTTATTGTGGTACTTGCAGTTGTTGGGGATAATGATTTTTCTCTCATTGAGTTTTCGCTTTTGGTTATTTTTCTTGGGTGTAGCATCTCGCTTAACTCCTAGGTTGGGAAATCCTTGGGGGATGGTAGGTTTAGTTATTCTTTCTGGACCTTTATGGTGAGTTGTTCTACAACCCGTGAAACTTTCATGGGTATGCTTACAAGACACAACCGTCTTCTTTTCTCCTGTTGCCATATTGTTGCTACTCGGATGAGCTACTGTAGTCACTTCGAGCATTACTACAACGATGTTAGCTACTAATTTCTGGATAGCTTCAGGAGTTATTGGTGTGGTTATTGCTGGTGGGGTATTTGTATTGTTCATGCCGGATTTCTTCTATCAATATCACAAGAAATATGAATTTAGAATTCACGTAGTGACCATATTAAAATAATTCGAGTATACTAGTCCTAACAAGTGGTCACAATGCGAAGTCATAACCAATTGAGAATCATAAAATTACGATGTGTCTGGTTAGTATCGTAGATAAATGATTAACTCTTGGTATGGAACTGCTAAGGAATAAACTAATTCATCTACAAAAGCTGAAATTCAACAACCTTCTCTTCATTCATCAAGTTTTCTTTCGAAATTTGTCTTAGAGGGTTCTATGGTTATAGCCTAGTTATGGTAGGTATAAGGAATCATAATAATTGTAAGTAATGTCATGGTAGGTCCAGGCATAATCGCTGAAAATAACATGATATTAATAACTTGTTCGATTATTTTTGCAAAACAATAGATACAGGGTCTTTTATTAATGTTCCATGTGGTAGGTTAAGGATTCTCTGTCTCTAGTATAAGTGTTTGGTCCTTTGTTGACAACAGTGGCCCTAGTTTCTGTTACTTGCTGTGCTATAAGTTGGTTTGTTGACTAAGTTCGGAGGAAGGGGAAAAGTAACATTTATTGCGTTTTGAGTATGATTTGGTTTGCAGGGAGCCATTTGTCTACTAAGGAGGGTAACGAATGGTAAGATTTTGCATGAGGTCATGAGAAATCATTACATGCATTCATAGCATCATAGTTGGACATGATAGAAAGAATTTATTCATAACAGAAAGATATAACAAAAGGAAGTTGTTATAGATTTAAAATTCGATTATAAATTCTGAAAGTTTAGAGCTTATTGGAGGATACAGGATACACTAACCAAAAACTTTTTGGTTTAGTGGGCACAACAATGATACATGTGAATTTAAGATCAGTTACGTCCTTGACGTAGATGCTTAACTTCGGCCTCAAGTTCTAGTTGTGCAGCTTTCATGTCTGAGAAGCGTTCCTGAAATTCCTGGTATATCCTCATTTGATTTGCCAACATGGTTTCTAAGGCGGAAATCTTCTGACCCTGGTTTCTTGCCGTATCTCTGGCCATCCATAGGGTCCTTTCAATGTCTTCCACTCTACCATGTGTCTGACCGTGTTCTCTCCTCAAACAGCGGATTCTGGAATCTAAACTTCTAATTTCATGGTTGTAAGTATCCTTTATCTTATCAACCTTCATTCCTAAGTCAAACACTGCTCGTCTCTTGGCATCGGCTCTTCTAAACAGGGTGTCAATGTTACGGTCGTACCATTCGAAACGTAATGGTTGTAACCCTTCTAGCTGTTCAGTGTGCATGTCTAGGGTGTGGGTTTGTTGATAAAGAAGTGTCCATATTGAATCACGAGAGTTTAAATTATAGTCAGGGGAATTAGGTGTAGATACGTCGTTTGGGATGTCTGGTATTGGGGAATCTGGAGTGTCAGGTAGTGGAGAGTTTGGCTCAACATCTTTCCGAATCATTTCTTGGTGTGAATTCTGTCCAACCTCAAATGTTGTCGGATAACCAATCAACTCTTCATCTGAAGTAGCTCTCCTAAGTTTCTGACGTGGAGGCGAGTGGGTAGGTGATGATGGTGGTTTCTGAGTAGGTTCCGTATTAGGTTGTGGTTGAGATATTAGTACGTAGGGATCTTCCGTATCCGGAATATTTTGATAGGTAGGTGATGTACGAGTAGTACAGAGGATAGTTTTGGTAATATCAACTGATTTGGAAGACATGGTACTGTAGTAATCCGTATATAGTAATTATAAGTAATTAATAATATTAAGGGAGTGAAAATAGAGGTGAAATAATCAAGTGTGTGAGAGTAAATATCAAGTGTGTAAAGATTAGTGTAAAATAATCCTAATAAGTAATGTTCTGAGCACGGTAATATGCAGGCACGGAGGGCGTAAAATGGTATGGTGTAAAATCATTTATTTTGAAAGTGTGGTTATAGTCCAATGTTTGAAAATATTTGGTTCTCTATAACCATGGCTCTGATACCAATCTGTAACACCCCCATTTTCGATATACGCAGCGGAATATAAGTTGGGGTATTACTCCAGGTATCGTAGTCATGAAAATAGAAAACGACTCAAAAAGAGACGTTTTAGATAAGGTTGTTATCATTCATTATTAAAATCAAAGTTACATAATAGAGGCCCCAGCGGGAAGTTTTGAAATATATTATAAAAGATAAGTTATTTGTTGAATGATAACAAAATGGACACTCTATTTATAAGAAGAAAGTTCATTGCCACTCCGTGTCAAATCATGCTTTTAGTTACCTGAGATAAAACATGCTAAAAAGTCAACACAAAGGTTGAGTGAATCCATAGCGTTTAAAGTTATAATCAGTTGAACACAAGCTAAGTAGAAAGTAAATCAGTAATATTGTTGTTCAGTATATATTGCCCTAAGTCTCATGACACGCAAATCGTTAACAGATGGACATTATAGTAATGAACTATTGACGTAAATTACTACATAATTAAATTTAGTAATTATGCCCTCGAGTAGGAGTCTTGCTAGTCTCTTTATTTACCTCAAATATAAGGTGCATTTGGTTACCTACCCGGCTAACACAAATGAGATGTCAATTCCAATAGATCTATTCACTATATTCGCGCTCACCCGAAAGTGATTAATGGCTCATGATTGAGGGGCTTTTAAGGGGCAACAGTTAAACTTAGGCAATATCGATCAGGATAGCATACAGAAAAATACTTGTGTTCGGTTTGTAGCATGTATCTCCCCACAAGTTTGGAAAACGTATAAAAAGTGGGACTATGAACTCACCTTAGCAGTCTGGATGGAAAACAAGTTAAATATAGTTGATAAACGTCTCCGGCACGCGACCTGGGTTGGTATGTCAAGTTTTAGTACTCATATTCAAATATACGTGAGTTTTAGTATTCGTTTCGTAACGTTTTGGTTGACAGTTAAATGTTTAAATGAGACAACATAAAGTCTCTTCAAAAGTTGGTGGATGATAAGATTTTATCTTATTTCATGTTTTTATGTTTATGTTTTCGTTTTATTGATATCGAGATAAATATATCTCGTTTATTAGTTTCTATTATAAATCGATTGAAATATTTTTCTAATAATAATTATAAATGTTATGCTTTTTCCTTATAGTTTCATTATTGACAGTTTATACTCTTGTACTTCATAAAATGACAATTTTTACCTTGAACTTTCATAAAATGACAATTTTTACCCTTATAGTTTCATAAAATGATAATTTTTACCCTGAACTTTCATAAATGACAATTTTTACCTCTTGTAGTTTCAAAAATGACAATTTTATACCCATGGACTATGGTTCGTTGCAAAAAATGACCCTTGTTTTATATATAACTTTGAAATATTTACACTTTTGGCCCAATAAAACTCCATCTTTCAGATTTGGCATCTTTTACCCTTAAACTTTAGGTCGATTTCAGATTTGGTCCTAGTTATAAAAACAAGTAGAGTTTTGGTAGTTTTGACCCTCAAGGCATTTATGTTTTTTCATGCGACATCCTTATTTCAATTTAACGCGTTTTAAACTTATGAAAATGACACGACTTGTTACGAATCATTTATACAAGCTATGATAAGTTAGTAAACATCATTTCCACAGCTTATTAGCTTATAATTCGAGCTTATTAGCTCGAATTAATTAAAAGGGTGCATTTGTTTGCAGTTTGCGACAAGGCACAAAGGGACTCGAATAACAACGAGGCAAAGCAATATTTTTACGACGTTCTTGATCCTACTAATAGCTAGCTGGGAGGTCTTTAAGTTGGAAAGTTTTCAGATTTTATAGGCTTCATTTGAATGTCAAAACAATTGTCCCAAGTTGGGTGTTTGGGACATATTCTCGACAAAAACTGAAAAAGAAAAAGGATTTGGTTTTTGATTTTTAAACTTATAACCTAGTTTTTAATACTTGTTAACATGATTATTAGCTCATCTAAGTTATCTCTTAAAGGTTCTATAGCTTCTTGATTAGTAATGTGAAAAAAAATAAATTAGGTGTGTTTGGTTTTGCTCGACAAAAGAAAGAAAAGAAAGAAAACATGGTTTTGGACATTGCTTGCTATTACAACTTAATTTGTGACATATTTAAGTGTATTTAAGGTTTACCAAAGAATTGAAAAGGGTCTAGTTCACTTACTTGATCACTTATTCGATTAATAGGGTTTTTGGCAATGTGGCTTCGAAAAATGATCACTAAGGTTTCTCCTCCTCCTAGGCCTTTCCAAGGTTCTTCCTTAGCTTCTATTTGGTCTATTTGATCAGTGGGGAAATGAGAGTGGGCTGTTTTGGTGTGGTTCGAATGGTGGGATGAATATAGGATTATGAGAGTGTCGATTTATATAATGGTGAGGGAGTTAAGGTTGCTAATGGTTCTAGGTCATCATGTATAGGGAGAAGGGACATGGTGAGGTATCTTATACCACTTGGAAGCCAAATGTATAGAGGAGGGAGGGTGGCGTGGTGTTAGGAGATGGTAGTGAGGTGTTTCATGTTCTAGCCAAAGAAACTAACTACTTCCAAGGGACATGGTGATGTGTAGTCATTTGGGACATAGAAGAGAACTTGTGGTATATGTGTTGTTTAGTAGTTAGTGAGAAAATGGTTTAGTTTAGGAATAGTTAGGATCGAACTAGGGTTTAATTACATGGATCGAATGGGCTTTAAAGAGTGGTACATAGGCTATGTCATGTTGTACATTAGGGTTTGGAGAAGTAACTAGGTTAGTTTAAGGTTTGGTTTGGACATTTATTAGGTAGGAATTAAATTAGGGCTTGTATGTATTATATATATGTCGAATTGTACATAAAATGGTAAGGAATTTCATTGTGCTTTAAAGGGTTGTACCATAGGCTTATTAGGGTTGTACTAAGGTTTAAGAAGTATAGAAAATATATTTTTAGGGTTTGCTTATGTTAATTTAAATATATGTTGTTTTAATTAGGTTTAAAGTATATAAATGTAGTTTTTAGGTTTTTATGCATTAGACACTTGTCCATTAGGTTTAGGGACTTGTACTTACATTTAGTATGCTTAAGAAATCTATTTTTAAGGTTGGTGCATAAAAGACTTGGATAATGTGCTTTAAAATAAGTACATTGTGATTTATATATATATTATGTTGTTATGCATAAATGACTTGTACCTTGGCTTGAAAGACTTGTACACTTATAATTTGTAAAAATCATATATATATTAATTAGGGTTTATGACTTTATTACATAAAATCATAGTTTTGTGAGTTTAGGGTTTGTATCGGGAGTTAAAGTGAATTTAGGGTTTTCGTGCTTTAGGAGCTTGTACATTAGCTTGGATGAGTTGTACTTTACTGTTTTAGGGTTTAGTTACTCATATTCATTGTTATAATGGTTTAGGGTTTCGTAGAAACTCTAATAGATAGGAAACGTTTAGTTTGAACGTTTATTAATCGTACGTTAACGAATTAACGTAAAGTGGCAAAGAAGATATCGTAAAGTTTTATACTTGACATATGTAAATGTTTATGTGAAATAAACATTAAGTAAGTTGGTGTCGGTTCGCGTGAGAGCACGTTTATCAAGGATGTGAGTTACATCACATTAGATAGTAGTCATGATCAGATAAAAAAAATTATACGTAGAAAAAGGATAAGTATTCTTTATATAGAATATGAAATAGTTTATTACAGAGTGAAATTTTACGAGTGGTTATAGTAAATTAAGTTTAAATACGGCAAAACTATTCAACCCCCCTTCTAGTTTTCCACAATTGGCATCAAGACCTACATTACTCAAGATTTTTAAAATTTATTGTATTTTAAAACTTGAAACGATCCATGTTTTGAAATTTTTAAAGAAGGGCAATCTATGCAAAGACCACCATTTTTTGAACAAATGGATTTATTTATTGGAAAATCCGTTTTGAAACATATGTGAAATCAAAAGATATAGATTTATGGTATATAATTATAGAAGGTGATCATAAACCTATTATAGAAGATATAGCAAATGGTCGGGATGAGGATATCTCTCTTACTTGTCCTTGTGATGAGCAAAAGAAGTTAATTGCAAAAAATAACGAAGCAAAAATGATGCTTCACAACACTCTAACTAAAAAGGAATTTGAAAGAGTCTTTATGTACAAAACTGCTAAAGAAATTTGGCAATCTTTAATAATTACTCATCAAGGAAATTCACAAGTCAAGAATAACAAAATTGATCTTCTTGTTCAACAATATGAACAATTTAGTTTTCCTGAAGATGAAATTATTGATAGTGCATTTGCTCGTTTTAACACTATTATTACTTCTCTCAAAGCACTTGTTGAATCCTTTTGTAGTACGAACTTTGTCAGGAAATTCCTTAGAGCACTTCATCCAAAATGGAGAGCAAAAGTGACGGCTATCGAAGAATCTAAAGATCTCTCAATGTTATCACTTGACGAGCTAATTGGAAACCTCAAAGTTCATGAAATGGTGATGGTGAGTGATTCATAGATTGTTAAAGGCAAAAAGGAAAAGATCAAGTCAATTGCCTTAAATGCAAGAACGGAGTCAAGTGATGATGAAGAATCTAGCTCTAGAAGTGAAGATGAAGAATATGCCATGGCCGTAAGAGATTTCAAAAAGTTCTTTCGAAGACGAGGAAAGTTTGTGAGACAACCTAGAGATGACAAGAAACCCTTTCGAAAAGATCGTGATGATAAGAAAGGGAAGGGTGAAAGAAAATGTTTTAGACGTGGAGACACAAGTCATCCCATAGGAGATTGTCCAAAGTCACCTAAAAACAAAACTCAAAGAGCTTTTGTGAGCGGTGCTTGGAGTGAAAGCGAAGATGACGATGAAGAACCAAAGAATGATGAAATTGCTCTCATGGCTCAAGATTCCAATGAGGTACATTTTGATTCATCTTACTCTTCTATTGATGATGACACATTACAAAAAGAATATAACAAACTGTGTGAACTTAGCTTAAAAATCATAAACAAAAATAAGTTTTTAAAAACTAAAAAAGAATTTTTGGAAAACGAAGTTTATGAGTTAAAAGAAAAAGCAAAATGTTTAGAAAATAGTAAAGCCATTGACACGGTATGTACATAATGTCAAGAGCTTAGACTTGAATTAGAGAAACTTAAAATCACACAGAATGCACTTATCAAACAAAACTCTAAGTTCAAAAGGTTTGATAAAAATATTTGTTGTGCGGATGAAATAATGAGAATTCAAAAATTACCACACGATAAAACTGGACTAGGTTTTATGAAATTAGGAGATTTAAGTAGTCTAAAGAAACAAGGCGAAAAAGTACAAGAAACCATTCCAACTGCCTCAGAAACCCACGGATCAGATGGAACCAAAAATTTGGTTCTGCCTGTGGAACAGTTTGGTTCCGTGGGAACTGTAGCAGAACAGAAAGTTCGTACTTCGGCCCGTACTGAATTTGTTAAAGTCACAAAGAAACCTAACAACACTACAAATGAAACTAAACAAAAACCAGCTGTTACAATAGGATTAGGACTTGCTAAAAATGAGTATAGATCCAAAACTACTCAATAGAGGCCTAAAACGACTATTCCCAAACGCCCCTTTCCAAAGAGAAACTACAACACACAACCCAACTATCAACAAAATGGTTGGAATCAAAACTTCCCAAGGCATTATCAAACTCCTAACCACATACCATGGAACTCATATCCACTATTCCCATACATGAACCAAGTAAATGAAATGTTTAACCAAAATGGACCCATGAGATATTGGGGACCAAATGCTTGAGTTTTTATGTAACTTAGGTATGCTTGAAAGTCGGGTTGGAACTGGATGAGTGGATAAAAGATAGTGGCTGTTCAAGACACATGACGGGAAATAAAAGCCTCTTCTCAACATACCAAGAGTACGACGGAGGCAATGTTACTTTTGGTAGCAAATTGAAAAGCAAAATCATCGGAAAAGGTACTATCTCTCATGACTCTCTCTCTATTGATAATGTTGCTCATGTTGATAACATAGGATTCAACCTACTTAGTATTAGTCAACTATGCCGTAAAAAGTATAATGTTCTATTTAGTGAAAACGAAAGTAAAATACTAAAAGATGGAATAACCGTAGCAAAAGGAGTTTTGAAAAACAACGTATACGTCATGAAAATTGATAAAACTTCTAAAGATAAGCTTTGCTTAACCTCGTTAGATGATTCCTAAAATCTTTGGCATAGACACTTAGGCCATGCTAATATGAGACTTATCCAATCTCTATCCTCAAAAGATCTCGTTAGGAACTTACCCAAGTTGAAATATGACCAACACTTTTATGATGCTTGCAAAATTGGAAAACAAGTTTATAGTAGCCATAAGGCTAAAAATATGGTGTCTACATCTAGGTGTCTAGAACTTTTGCATATGGATTTGTTTGGTCCATCCGCTATACAAAGTTACGGAGGAAACTTCTACACTTTGGTCATAGTAGATGATTATTCAAGATACACTTGGACAAAGTTTTTGAAAAGTAAAAACGAAGCTTTTGATAAATTTGAAATTCTTAGTAAGAAAATTAAAAACCAACTAGGAAGTCGCATTGTGTCAATTAGAACGGATCATGGTCGTGAATTTGATAATGAAATATAATTTGGAGCTTATTATGATGCTAATGGCATAACACATAACTTTTTGGCTCCTCGTACTCCTCAATCAAACGGTGTAGTAGAACGTAAAAACCGGACACTTCAAGAGATGAGTAGAACAATGCTTAATGAACAAAACATACCGCAAAAATTTTGGTGTAACGCCGTTGACACTTCCACCTATATTTTAAATAGAGTTTTAATACGACCATTTTTGAACAAAACTCCATATGAACTATATAAAGGTAAAAAGCCTACTTTAGGATACTTTAAAGTTTTTGGAAGCAAATGTTTTATTCTAAACACAAGAATATCTCACCAAATTTGACCCAAAGTCTTATGAAGGTGTATTCCTTTGATATTCACAAAATAGCAAAGCTTACATTGTTTTAAACAAAGAAACATTAAGAGTCGAGGAATCGTTGAACGTAACATTTGACGAAAGTCCACCTCCCTCTAAGACATCACCTTTGGTAGATGATGACTTACTTGAAAGTCAAATAGTTGAAAACCAAGAAAGTCTAGATAATGATAAGGAAGATGAACTATTAAATAAAGAAATAGTCAATATCAAAGAATCTAAAAGTCATCCATTTGATAGTGTCATAGGAAAAATTAATGAAAGAACCTTAAGATCAAAAGTCCAAAATCAAAGTAACTTCTTTTGTTTCATATCAACCATTGAACCAAAAAATATAAATGAAGCTATGAAAGATGAATATTGGGTCATAGCAATGCAAGAGGAATTAAATCAATTTGTTAGAAATGATGTTTGGACATTAGTTCCTCAACCAAAAAGTCAAACTATAATTGGAACAAAATGGGTCTTTCGAAATAAAATGGATGAAAATGGTGTAGTGTCTAGAAACAAAGCTAGGCTAGTAGCACAAGGTTATATTACACAGTTCAGTTCACAAAATACCATAACAGTCCCTAAAGGGCTGTTTGGTTTAGTGACTGTCATCAGGCCAAACACCTAGTATACTGTAGATGTGTCATTGAACCAAGTTTGCACAAGCTTCTACCAGTCCTTAGAATCTATTTTTGATATTTGATTAGTTCTAGAACAAGTTAGAACCATTTTGAACCCACTGTGTGAGTTTTGGACTGCCAAAAGCTCATTCAAGCTTATACAAGCCACTGGCTTGTTTAGACCATTTTCTTAGTATCTTTGAGTTCCTTTTAGTTCAATTCGTAGGTTCTATAAACCCCAGCCCATTGCACAAGGTGTGCAACAAGATAGCACTAGATCAGTTAGCAAAACTGCATATAGCAGATTGTCATAGTTTTTCGAAACTTTGCACATTTTTAATTCGATAACCATAAGCTCTTTTAAGAAATTTCTTTTTGATTCTCAAACCTCACCAGCTAGTCTACTTAGGATATTTTTAGTTCGAATTTTAGAACTCTCTTTGACCTCGAAAGATGCCCTCGAAGTGGGCATTTTTGCCCTGTGCAAAGAGCACATCAGCAATACCAATAAGCCATAAGCTCTCTTGAGCTTTTCTAGCTTATTCAGACCAGATTTTCTTGAACCATTAGTGTATTTAGATGTAAAAAAGTCCATAGCTACTTAGTCTATAAGCTTTTAACCTCTTCATCAGTTTATAGCTTGTTTGTAAAATCCAAAAATCTTAAAATCTAATAAATAGCCTACTGTTCTCATAAGCTACTTAAAACTAGCTTATTAAATAAGTTTTAAAAATAGTTCCTTAATTAAAGTTACTTATATTCAGCTAAAAAGTAATTAGCAAAAAGAAAAAGTTCAAAAAAATAATAATAAGTTTTTAGAAAAAGGTCCTATATGGATTCGAACCAGTGACCTGTCGTTCACCAAACCAAAGCCTCACCCAGTGTGCTAGTACTCATTTTTGTTAAACATTTACACCCTTAGATATTTAAATAATACTTAAACAGTTTAGTTTTATTAAGCTTATTATCTTTCCAGCTTTTTTGCAGCTTATTTAGAATAAGCTGTCACTTCCACTATATTTTTGTTAGCTCAGTAATCACTTCTAGTATTTTATAAAAAAGTTTCGTAATTTTTTGGATAATTTTAGTATTTTTAATCTATTTATTAGTTAAATTTAGTAATTAAATTATAATAAAAAATATAAAAATCAGAAAAATATAAATCTTTTTTAGATAATTTTCTTTTGTCATTTTTAAGTTATAAAAAATATTAGAACACCTTTAGAGTTAATTTTACATATATCTCAATGTTATACGCATTTTAATTAAATCCCGACTCGCGTTTCTAGTGTAATTTAGATTAAACGAAACACAGAAAAATAGTGATAGCTTCTATTTAATAGATTTTATCTTGTTAAAGCAAAAATATCTGATTCATCAATCACTCTAATCCAAAGCTTTTCACAGTTTTCAATTTCGCACCTCGTTGGGAAACGACCCAGGTGATCACTTGCCTGGTTTCACACTACACACGAGCATTCGTTCTGAGACTGCATATTTATATACGTTTTCAGACGGATCACACCCCATCCGTGGTTTGCTGAGGCTTTATGCCTATAAATAGCAAACCACACATTGTTATTTTCTCATCACTTACAAGCATAACAACAACATACATTCTTTCATTCATCATTCCTTATATCTAACTCATTCATATTTCATTTTAGTGAGCTTCTTTTGTAGCAAGAAGATCAAAACATTACATAAAGACATACAAGCTTCAACAGTGTGTTGCAAAGTCTTGTTTGTTCATCATTGTGTGAATTGTTATTATTCATACATCATTGTCTGTACCAAACTCTCATATACCTCTGTAGTGATCGGTTAGTATTTTAGTCCTCAAAATACGTAGTGTGACGGGAGTGGTTGTGCCCTTGTAAAAGAACTCGACATCTAGCTTTGTGTCGGAAATATTGTGTAAGCGAAGTGTAAATGTTTTCTCCGCCGGTTAAAGGAAATTGTTGATTAGTGAAGGATACTCTCGAGTTGGATACTCGGAAGGTGGAGTAGGGCAAGGAAAAAGATTCCTTGTACACCGAACCACTATAAACCCTCGTGTTGTGGTTTGATCGTTTCTTTCCTTACTTGCATATTACTTATCGTTTATAATTTACTCTTGTTGAAATCACATAAAGTTATCAAAGTAAATTAAGTTTAAAAACGGTAAAACTATTCAACCCCTTATAGTTTTCCACAAATCGTACATTTATTCAAGATTTTAGATTGAATATAATAATAAAAACTAACTTTAATTTAATATCAAATAATTAATATGAAATTAGCATCTCATTGCTTATTTTCGAAAAACTGTTTTCTTGCTTAAAATTAAGCAAAAATAAAAAATTGTTTAGATAATAAAACAACTTTTCTGCTTTAAAAAAACAGATAAGAAGAAAATCATAAACACCCACTAATGATGTGTTCTTTAGTTAAAATTTGAGGAGAAATGAAAGAAAAAAGAATGTTTTATATGTTCTTGAGTTTTTATAAAAGATGAAAAGGAAGTGGAGAGGAAGATGAAATGAATTTTTTTAATAAAATCTTCCGCTTATTTTTTAGAGGAAATTGATAGGAAACTTTAAAATATGTTGTGTTAAAACTAATATGCCCTTTTAAAAGAATTGACAATAAAAGAAGTAACTTGAACAAATTATTTTTCATTTCATCCAACTTAAAAACATAATTTATAATTACTTTCATTTTCCTTTTCTTTGTCTCAAAACAAATCAACAACTTTTCTTTTAATTCTCCTTTTCCTATTATTTTCATTTTTTTAAGGCCCATTTGGTTGACTGGTTTGTAAAGGGGGAATGGCTTCAATCCAAGAATAAATTGTTTGGTGAATAGGTTGGGTTTAAAATATTGGAATAAGTGGGTTGAACCATTCACAAAATCGATACAAAAAATCTAATCGCTGACGTGTCAGCGGGTGATTGGTTTAATAAAAGAGAGGAGAGAGAAACTGAAAAAAAATACGCCAATCACCTGTTGACACGTCAACGAGTGAATTTTTTATGTGAATTTTATGAGTGGGTGTGACATTGCTCTTATTTGTCTTCTTTGAATTTTTCATATATATTTTATTTTAATTAATTTATAAAACAATTATTAATTTTTTTCTCCTTATTTAATTCAAAATCAAATCTAAATCCAAATTAAAATTTAAATCCTAAACCCGTCTACGAACGGCCCCTAAAACCCCTTAATTTGAAAAACAAGAAAGTTTAGCTCACTTGAACTATATTACTAACGAACTTAGGGGTCGTTTGGTAGAATGATAATAGATATGAAAAGGTGTATCATTACGATTATTTATGTTTGGATGACAAAATTGGTATGAAAAAATGAATAGATATTTGAATTATGTAGTGGAAAAGAGAGGAGCCCACGTAATGGATTTCATATACACCAAATTGGTGGGTAATGAGTCTATGACTATGATATACATATTTCATTCATGGGCCCAATAAACAAACACCATTAATCGGTATGAAACTCATAACCTCATTCTGATATACTCATACCAAACACCATTAATCGGTAATGATGTGTAATGTTTGACAATAATATTTCTTTTATGTAAATGGTTTAAAGTTTAATCATGTGTAATGTTTGACAATAATATTTCTTTTATGTAAATGGTTTAAAGTTGTAATCATTTATCAGAAAAAAAAAAATATATATATATATATATATATATATATATATATATATATATATATATATATATATATATATATATATTTGATACAAGAATTTTAAGCTAATCATGTTATTTAAATGATTTGTGTATTAAACAAAGCTAAGTAAAAAAATATGATCTACTCAAGCATTTTTGCTATCCCTAAAATGCTAAAATCTATACTACCTTATAATGCATCTTGCACCTTCTCTCATATTAATTTTTTAAGGCTACTTAAAATATATTTTTAAGCAAATACAAGTAAAAAAACATAATTTACAAGTATTTAAAGAACAAATAAAACTAAAAAAACACTAATCAACCTACAATTATACACTATTAAAAACATCCCTTCACTAAAATATACAATTATTTAACCATAATGTACAATCTAATCAAGCTACTAAGCCAAGCACTTAAAAATAAAGTCATTAGGCTTCCCGCAGTGGTCGGTCGACCGGTTCGGTCGCCGCTACGCCGACCGAGTCGCCACCATTGCAGCATGAGGTTCGAACTGGGTCGGTCGGCTCCAACATTGGTTGGTTTGATAAATCACGAGGTCGCGTACTTATTTAACTTCACGAGTGGAGATGGTTTGTTGGTTAATGGTTGCATGACTCGCGAAGTTATTTAATTTAAATTATCATTCATTTGTACGGTTATTGTTAGAAAAAAAAATATGTAACCGAACAACATTTGCTCGCCGCAAAATATAGTCACGACGCGGGTACTCTGCTATTGTTAAAATCCAATAATCCAAGCACTTAAAACACCAGCATAAAAACATAACTTACGCAACTTAAAGGACCAGCATGTACACCTTAAAAGACTAGCATAGTTAAAGTTACTCAAATATAAAATTCTCACAATTTATAAAGTTATTGTAATGAAAAACATAAAATTAATAGACATGTCTCACCATAAATTTTATTCCGGAGTACCCGCCGTCACATTGCGCGAATACACTGCTAGTATATAGTTACGGAAGTCGATAATAGATTAATAACCTAATGAACAACATTAACCCGTTGACGACTGCGTATATTTCATGTTCAAGTTAATTCCAAAAAGTAAATGGTTCCATAATTGTCTGTACTCAGTAAACACATAAGTGAAAACATTTCTACAGTTTTTTTGTAGTTCTGCATTATCAATAAACTATAAAACACGAGTTTTCTCAACTTAGACATGTGAATTAATACGTGAGATGCGATCCTTTAGAAAGTGAAGAAAATTAAAAAGGCTAGAAAGTCACTCACAATGTGACAAGTGTCCACCACCCACTCCTTCCTTTTTTTCTTATTAAATTTGGTTAAGGGGCATTTTGGTCCTTTTAACCCCTTTTTTTATTCCACCCCAAAACTTTAAACGTAAATAATTTTCAAACGATAAACTTTTATGAAAAACCGATTTCACCATAATTTTTAAAAATTTAATTCTCTTTAATTTGGTATGCATTATGATATATGAATCGCAACTTTTTTTTTTCAACTTTTTAAGTGGGTGTTGATTTTCTTGAAATTTTCGGCATTTTCAGCTCTAATTTTGCCTAGTTTAAAGGCCGAATTTTGCAAAACTTAAAACACGAAAGTTGTAGCTTTTTGGCCATTCTTTACCCATAAATTTGAATCACTCAAATTCGATATAATATGAGTGAGATATCGCACGTTAAAGATGAACAATAACTGATGAACGTTATCAAAAATAACTGATGAACCAAAACACTTTGAAAAATAACCGACGCTAACTGATGAACATAAACACTTTGAAAAACAACCGATGCTAACTGATGAACCTAAACACTTTGAAAAATAACCGACGCTAACTGATGAACCTAAACACTTTGAAACACAACCGGCGCTAACTGATGAACCAAAACACTTTGAAAAACAACTGACGCTAACTGATGAACCTAAACACTTTGAAAAATAAACGACGCTAACTGATGAACCTAAACACTTTGGAACACAACCGACGCTAACTGATGAACCAAAACACTTTGAAAAACAACCGACGCTAACTGATGAACCTAAACACTTTGAAAAACAACCGACGCTAACTGATAAACTTAAACACTTTGAAACACAACCGACGCTAACTGATGAACCTAAACACTTTGAAACACAACCGACGCTAACTGATGAACCAATAATTAATGAACCAAAACACATAACACCAGGATAATAATTGATGGAAAAAAAAAAAAAAAAAAAAAAAACACAACACAATAACTGATGAACCAATAGTTGATGAACCAAAACACATAACAAGGGTCAATAATTGATGAACCAAAAACACATAATACTAGGATAATAATTGATGAACAAAAAAAAAAAAAAAATAACGCATCACAATAACTGATGAACCAAAAATTGATGAACCAAACACATAACAAGGGTCAATAATTGATGAACCAAAAACACATAACACCAGGATTTGATGAACCAAAAACACATAACACCAGGATAATAATTGATGAACTAAAAAACACATAACACCAGGATAATAATTGATGAACAAAAAAAAAATACAGCACAATAACTGATGAACCAAAACACATAACACCAGGATAATAATTGATGAACAAAAAAAATAAAATAACACAACACAATAACTGATGAACCAAAACACATAACAAGGGTCAATAATTGATGAACCAAAAACACATAATACCAGGATAATAATTGATGAACAAAAAAAAATAAAAAATAACGCATCACAATAACTGATGAACCAATAGTTGATGAACCAAAACACATAACAAGGGTCAATAATTGATGAACCAAAAACACATAACACCAGGATAATAATTGATGAACCAAAAAACACATAACACCAGGATAATAATTGATGAACAAAAAAAAAATAACACAACACAATAACTGATGAACCAATAGTTGATGAACCAAAACACATAACAAGGGTCAATAATTGATGAACCAAAAACACATAATACCAGGATAATAATTGATGAACCAAAAAAAATAACGCATCACAATAACTGATGAACCAATAATTGATGAACAAAAAAATAAATAACACAACACAACAACCGACGCTACAGGTGGAGTCTTAATTTCTAAATGCTCAGCAGCTATCATCAAGCTAAAGAAAAAGATGTAGTGCAATATTGACTAAACTTGAGTTCCTTAACACATAAAATATCTACCAACAAAATATTAACCTACTACACATATTTTAGTCCAAGCTCCTATAGACTTATAAATCCAACGCCCAATAAAGCTATGACATAACTATTAACTCCAGGTTCAGAAAACCTCCACGGCTACAATAAACTCGATAAGCAAGATGTCATTAAGCTTCTTACACGACATAATAAAACAATCTAACACTTCCGCTAATGATTAATCAGTCTCTTCTCCTAATTGATCTTCCTACAAATCTTTCCTTTTGATACAGTAACAAGCAACACCTTACAGCAAAACAATTAGTCGAGTCGTAAAAACAATTATTGATTGATTGATTGATTGGTGATGAAATGACATGAGATTAGATTACCTGTGTAACTGATCGGATGATGGCGGTGACGGTGGTTTAATCGGATCGGAGATTATTTGCGGTGGTTGTGATTTTGACGGTGTTGGTGACCGTGCAATGGTGGTGCAGTGGTGATTTAATCGTCTTTTATTTTTGTTTGTGATTGGGGATCTGATGAGAAATAAAGAGGGAAGAATGAGATGGGAAATAAAGAAGTGGAATGACGGGTATACCCTTGTTTGCATATATCCCTCTTTAGTTTGATCTGATTTTATATTATGATCCAAAGGCTGAGATTACTTTTTAGGCTTTTTAAACTTTTGTCACTTTGCAAATGATCCCAACAAACTTGCTAATCCCTCCTAAGGGTGTCAGTAGGGTCGGGTTGACCCGAACCGAACCCGATAATGCTTATCAGGTTGGGTTCAATCGGGTTGAAAAATCTTGTCGGGTTGTTTTGACCCGAACCCGATAACCCGATAGTGTTATCGGGTCGGGTTAGGGTTGAATTATTTTTCTTATCGGGTCAACCTGATAAGACCCGAAAAATACTATTTATTTCTTTTTTCCAATAAAACTTTGTAAGCAATTAGTCTCGATCCTGTAGATAGGTGGTAAATTGCATGTTTATAAACTTTAAATATATTTTATACTAGAAAGAATACAATGTATTTGTAAATTATTCCTTACGTGGATCTCTTGTACTGTTCTTATACATATTTGCAACATCAGATGGATTTATCTTCGAAAATTTAGTCAATGGAAAATTTAGTATAATGTTCTAAAATTTATTCATCTTGTGCAATTTATGCATGCTATTATTCGAAGTATATATTATCTCAATGGAAATAATTCTTCTTTATATGAATCTCTTGTACTATGAGCTAATATATACTTCCAATAGAGTTGGATTTATCTCATAACCTGACAACCCGAATCACCCGACCCGATAAACACCCGAACCCGATAACCCGATTTCTTATCGGGTCGGGTTGCAGGTCACTTTTTAAAAACTCAAAACCCGACTCAACCCGACCCGATAAACCTGACAACCAAATAACCCGACCCGATAATTACATAAATCGTCCTTGTGGTTAGACCCAAATTGCAAGTTTCTTCCTAACGGCCGTTTAGCCAGCGATTATTTGCAACGTTAGTCCTTTATACTAACGGCCATTTCTAATTAACTCAAAATTTGGTTTTCTTAAAAATAATTCTTTTCTACGCGGTTCTATACCGGGTTTTATGCATATTTTTATGCGCGGTTTAACATACATTTTTATGCATGTTTTTATACACGTTTTTAGACTCATTTTATATATGTTTTTATCCACGTTTTTATACATGATTTTATACGTCACATGGTTTTATACACGGTTTTATACATGTTTTTATACACGTTTTTATATACTTTTTTTTACATGTTTTTATAGACATTTTTATACACGTGTTTACACACGTTTTATATACGTTTTTATACATGTCTTTAAGCACGTGTATAAAAATGTTTTTATACATGGTTTTATATGCGATTTTACACACGTTTTTATACACATGATTTTATACGCGATTTTATACATGATTTTATACGCTGTTTTACACACATTTTTATACACGTCTTTATACATGGTTTTATACACGTCTTTATATAAAAACGTGTATAAGAACGTGTGTAAAACAACATATAAAACCATATAAAAAACGTGTATGAAGACGTGTATACAAAAGTATATAAAAATGTGTATAAGAACTTCTATAAAGACATGCATAAAAATGTATACAAATCCGTGTATAAAAAAAACGTGTATAAAGACATGCATAAAAACGTATACAAAAATGTGTATAAAAAGCGTGTATAAAAACGTGTAAAAAAACCATGTATAAAAACGTTTATAAAGACGTGTATAAAAACATATATAAAAACGTATATACGAACTTGTATAAAAACGTTTATAAAAATATGCATAAAAATATATATAAAAATGTATATAAAAATGTGTGTAAACCGTTTATAAAACTGTGTATAAAACCGCGTATAAAACCGCATAGAAAAGAATTATTTTTAAGAAAACCAAATTTTGAGTTAATTAGAAACGACCGTTAGTATAAAGGACTAAAGTTGCAAACAATCGCTGGCTAAACGGCCGTTAGGATGAAACTTGCAATTTGACCCTAACCACAAGGACGATTTATGTAATTAACTCTAACCAAAAACCCTGTCAAATGTTAAGATAGGAGGGATTAGCAAGTTTTGCACATTTGTTAGGAAAATTAAAAGAATGATACACAACTTAGTAAAAAGTGACAACTTCGATACATTTAGAAACAATTACCCCTTTTCCAAATAAATTCAGACACAGTAAAACACGGTACGAGTACATTACATAAAGACTGGAGCGATAAAAGTGAATTAAAAGCGTTTACGTGTGATTGTATAATAAATTGCACTCTCAAGCCTACCATCGGAGTATTCGAGGATGATGATGGATACACCAAGTCGTTAATAACTTGAAAATAAGCAACATAAAGACACCACAGGTTAGTCCTAACGAATCACTTCCGACGTGATAACAAGTATGTGATAAGAGAAATGGTAAGTAAGTTTTGTATGAAATGATTGAAATATAACTTAAAACATACTTGAATTCTCACTCCTCTATTTATAGCTGATGAAAATAAGCTCTGCTAGGCTTCTGTTATACTGGCCGAAGATCATGAGGGTGTTCCATGATATTTAGTAACCGTCAAAAATGGTGCCTCATGTTCCTAACTTGAAGAACAAGGCTTGATTGGTCTTTGAAACGTGGGTTTGACCGGGTTATGCATAATTTCAATGTAAATATCTTCGAAGGCGACCTCAAGATACGCAACTTCGGTTGACGAATTCCCTTACGGCTTGATTGGTCTTTGAAACGTGGGTTTGACCTGGTTATGCATAATTTCTATGTAAATATCTTCGAAAGCTACCTCAAGATACGCAACTTCGGTTGACGAATTCCCTTACGGTAGCCTTTATCTAATAAATAAACTTACATAATTTTTTGGGGGACTACGAGTGTTTTCGGAGTGTTGGCTTTGAACCTCATTTGAAGCATAGGTTGTGAAAAGTGTTGTGAAAATTATCCGGAGGGTACATCATCAACGTGGTTTGACTACATTGCTGGCGTAGTTCTTACATTTTTGAAAATGCAGGCACAATATAGGTTGTGAAAAGTTTTGATGTGTAATTATCGTTTTATTTATTTTTTTTCCTTTTCTCAATGGTAAATTTACAATATTAAAGTTAGCAAAAATAATAAAAACATGTATGAATAATATATCTATATATAAAAAACCGAAAAAGATATAAAAAAAATCCAGTTCGACGATCTGTATTCAAAAATAATAAAAACATGTAATTATCATTTTAAGCAGAAGCTACATTTAGGGGGAGGGAGTGGTTAGACCATACCAAACTTTACCAATTTCGCCACGTCATCATCTACCAATCACAACCTTCCATGTCAAAGTTTACCAAAGTTTACCAAAATGGTGGCGACGGTCACCAAAGTTAACCAAATCCCTCATTTTTCACATCACATTTTTTTTTCCATTTATTTTTAATACATAAACTATATAAAAATAAAAGGGATAATGGCACGAAAAGCACCATACTTGCCACTTTTTGTCATTGTATGTTGCGTCATTTTTTTTTTTTTTTTTTTTTTTGATTTAAACACAAACGTTTCTAAAACAGGCCATTTTGGGTACGGGTGACCTGCTGAGGAGGTTAAGCAGGTTAAGATAACGACAGTTAGTTTTATTATTGCAGCGTTAGTCCTTTATACTTAACGACCGTTTATTTTATTATTGCAACGTTAGTCCTTTACACGTTTTCGTCCGTTTTTACACGTTTTCGTTCGTTTTTGTCCGTTTTCGCCCGTTTTTACACGTTTTCGCACGTTTTTGTCCGTTTTCGCCCGTTTTTACACGTTTTCGTCGATTTTCACACGTTTTTTTTTTTTCCATTTTTACACGTTTTCGTCGGTTTTCACACGGTTTTTTTTTTTTTCCGTTTTTTACACGTTTTCGTCTGTTTTTACACGTTTTTTCGTTTTTACACGTTTTCGTCCGTTTTCACACTTTTTTTTCCGTTTTCGCACGTTTTTGTCCGTTTTTACACGTTTTCGTTCGTTTTCGCACGTTTTTGTCTGTTTTCGCCCCTTTTTTTCCGTTTCGTCTATTTTCACACGTTTTTTTCCGTTTTCGCACGTTTTTGTCTGTTTTTACACTTTTTTCCGTTTTAACACGTTTTCGTCTGTTTTCACACGTTTTTTTTTCGTTTTTACACGTTTTCGTCTGTTTTTACACTTTTTTTTCGTTTTTACACGTTTTCGTCCGTTTTCACACGTTTTTTTTCCGTTTTCACACGTTTTTGTCCGTTTTACACGTTTTCGTTCGTTTTCGCACGTTTTTGTCCGTTTTCGCCTGTTTTTACACGCTTTCGTCTGTTTTCACACGTTTTTTTTTTTTTTCGTTTTTACACGTTTTCGTCCGTTTTCACACGTTTTTTTCGTTTTCGCACGTTTTTGTCCGTTTTTACACGTTTTAGTTCGTTTTCGCACGTTTTTGTTCGTTTTCGCCCGTTTTTACACGTTTTCGTCTGTTTTCACACGTTTTTTTTTCCCGTTTTTACATGTTTTCTTTAACACGTTTTTCCCCATTTTTAAACGTGTGAAAACGGATGAAAACATGTAAAAACGAAAACGAAAACGTGTAAAAACGGACAAAAACGTGCGAAAACGGAAAAAAAACGTGTGAAAACGGAAAAAAACGGGCGAAAACAGACAAAAACGTGCGAAAACGAACGAAAACGTGTAAAAACGGACAAAAACGTGCGAAAACGGAAAAAAACGTGTGAAAACGGAAAAAAACGTGTGAAAACGGACGAAAACGTGTAAAAACGAAAAAAAGGTGTAAAAACAGACGAAAACGTGTAAAAACAGACGAAAACATGTAAAAAAAAAAAACCGTGTGAAAACCGACGAAAACGTGTAAAAATGGGAAAAAAAAACGTGTGAAAACCGACTAAAATGTGTAAAAACGGGCGAAAACGGACAAAAACGTGCGAAAACGTGTAAAAACGGGCGAAAACGAGAAAAACGTGTGAAAACGGACAAAAATGTGCGAAAACGGAAAAAACGTGTGAAAACGAACGAAAACGTGTAAAAACGAAAAAAAACGTGTGAAAACAGACGAAAACGTGTAAAAACGGAAAAAAATGTGTAAAAACGGACAAAAACGTGCGAAAACGGGAAAAAACGTGTGGAAAACGGAAAAAAACGGGCGAAAACAGACAAAAAAGTGCGAAAACGAACGAAAACGTGTAAAAACGGACAAAAACGTGCGAAAACGGAAAAAAAACGTGTGAAAACGGACGAAAACGTGTAAAAACGAAAAAAAAAGGTGTAAAAACAGACGAAAACGTGTAAAAACGTGTAAAAACAGACGAAAACGTGTAAAAACAAAAAAAAACCATGTGAAAACCGACGAAAACATGTAAAAATGGGAAAAAAAAAACGTGTGAAAACCGACGAAAATGTGTAAAAAAGGGCGAAAACGGACAAAAACGTGCGAAAAACGTGTAAAAACGGGCGAAAACGGACAAAAACGTGCGAAAACGAGAAAAACGTGTGAAAACGGACGAAAACGTGTAAAGGACTAACGTTGCAATAATAAAATAAACGGTTGTTAAGTATAAAGGACTAACGCTGCAATAATAAAACTAACTGTCGTTATCTTAACCTGCTTAACCTCCTCTGCAGGTCACCCGTACCCAAAATGGCCTGTTTTAGAAACGTTAGTGTTTAAATCAAAAAAAAAAAAAGGACGCAACATACAATGACAAAAGGTGGCAAGTATGGTGCTTTTCGTGCCATTATCCCAAAATAAAACACATAACATTTCATTAAAAATAAATAAATAAATAAATAAAATCCTACAATACTTGAAAAAACAACATTACCTAAAACTTAAAAAAAAAAAAAACACATCAACTAAAAACGACATAAAAGAAACTAGATAAAAGAACTAATCATCGAGATACGGCAAGTCTTGAGCCGCTACGTGCTCCGTGAGATCAAATCGAAGGCGGTGATGGACCTCTTCATCTATTAGCTCCGCCACAACGTTTTCGTCATACGAGTCGTGCCAAAATTGCAACGAGCTACCCGTGGAATCGTCGGTTGAAGACGGGTACATGTACTCTTCGGACGAAGTAGACATTTTTTTAGGATAAAAAGGTTGAGATTTGTGTGGTGATTTTTTTTAAAAGTGTTGGATAAGAGATGTTTTTTAGATATGAAATGAGTGTTGTGGTTGAATTGTGTAGTATTTATAGAGTGTATGGTTTAAAAAAGGGGTAAATTTTTTTTTTTTTTTTTTTTTATTTATTTTTTTTTATTTTTATTTTTTTTTTGGTGCCCAAACGGCTATATTTTTTATTTGGTCAAATTTGACCGTTGCACGTTCTATTATTGCTCCTCTCTCTCTCGGCAAAGTTTGCCGAACAACCCAACATTTTTTCCGGTGCCGCATGCCGGCGGCGGTGTGCCAATCGGCACCAAGGTTTGCCGAGTGGTTTGCCGCTCCCACTCCCTCCCCCCTTATATTTTCAATGTATCATCCGTCTTATACGTTATAATTGCACGCTAAAATACTAAATGTTCTTACAAATACTACATTTTGGCCGAATCACGTCAATGCTTTTTACAAAGAGAAATGATGGATCATCCTAGTTATTGTTTCTACTTGTCTTTCTAGTCACAGGATCTTGACAAGTGACAAAACTGACGGTTTAAATGTAAAAAGATAATGGGTGAAAAAAAAAAGGGTAAAAGCTATAAAATAGCCATGTACTTTTCGAAATTGTCCGTCTAGAACCACTTACTTTTTTATTACCTTACTTCACCAACGAACTTTCAAAATTTGTTTTGACTTCACCCATATGATCGGTTTATATTAAAATAATAACTGAAATGACTATATTACCCTTGTCATGGGTGAAGTCGGAACAAATTTTGAAAGTTTGTTGGTGAAGTCGAAATAAATTTTACAAAAAATAAGGGTAATATAGTCATTTCAATTATTCCATCCGTCCCAAAATAAGTGTCCAGTTTGACTTTTCAGAGTCAAACTGGTTCAACTTTGACTTTAAATATTTCTTTTGTGTTATATAATACTTGATGAAGAATTATACCAATGAAAAATACACTTAAAACCCAATCATTCATATATTTTGCATCAAGTATTATATAACACCCGCAAAAATAAATAAGGTCAAAGTTGAATCAATTTGACTCTGAAAAGTCAAACTGGACACTTATTTTGGGACGGAGCAATTATTATTTTAATAGAAACCGGTCATATTGGTGAAGTCAAAACAAAATTTGAAAGTTCGTTGGTGAAGTAAGATGATAAAAAAATAAGTGATTGTAGACGGACAATTTCAAAAAATATGTGACTATTTTATAGATTTTACCAAAAAAAAAAACACATTATATATTTGTTTGTGTAAGATGATTAGTCACTGAATTAGGAGGATAGCAAAACTCTTTTGCAAATCACTGAATAAAGTCATTAACTATTTTTTTCTTTTTAACTTAAGTCATTAACTATTGGAAAGAGCATTAACAACCTTGTGGTCTAGTGGTTGTAGCTTAACTTGTTAAACGAGCCACGGTGAGAGTAGTACCGGATGGGTGACCATCCGGGAAGTCCTCACTTTCAGACCACAGGGTCTGTTGGTATTAGGCAATGAAGAGGAGAGCCTGTGAGCCAGTGGTTGCGCAGGTTCGAATCAGAGCCGGCCCCGGTTTTCATCCGGCTGTTACTCCAGCGAGAAACCTCTTGTGGAGGCAGTACGGTTTCCGGGCGGAAGCCGTTTAATCCCCACTGCGCCAGCGTGGACCCGGTTCAGACAACATAGTCTGGGTATGTGGTGGATGAGGGTCTGCCAATATGGCGGGCAGGGACGGAACTTGAGCAGTTTTATTGGGGGGGCCGAAATGATCGTAAAGTCATACAACTCTTTTGTCTCCAAATTTTCAGGGGGGCAGAATGTAAATATATATTTTTTTACATTAAAATAGCATGAAACTTATAGTTAGAAGCAAGATTTTTTGGGGGGGGGGGGGGCCACAGCCCCCTTTGGCCCTTATTATATTCCGTCCATGATGGCGGGTACGACTCTAAACCAAAAATTGAAAGTCGCCTTAAAAAAAAAAAAAAAAAAAAAAAAAAAAAAAAAAAAAAAAAAAAAGTAAATTACACGGATGGTCCTTGTGGTTGGCGTTGACTTTCACGGATGGTCCCTTGACTTTTTTTTTTGCACTCACAGTCCCTAACTCGGAAACTACTAACACATATGGTCCCTTGACCAAACGTCCGTTTGGTCAAGGCGTTAAGTTGTATAACTGTGAGGGTATTTTCGTCCGAACACTGTAGCATCTCTCTCCCAACTATATATATATCACCATCACTCCAAAACCCTGTACTTACTTTAATTCACTCGATAATTCATGATTTGCTTTGAGATAGTTTCAAAAATGAAGGAAACAAGAAAAAAGAAATCGTACAAGACTCTGAAGATAATAGCTCAAAACGTTACGATACAAACCCAGGCGAAGAAGTTAATTTCACCGATCAAAAAGAATGTTCAGAAGCAGTTGACCCCAAAATTGAAATCAAAATTAGAAACTATGCTGCGGCATATAGCTTCTGGTATTGAATCAAACCCGACCGCAAACCCGAGAGATATTTTCAATTTTGTTTATCAAGTTATTAAAGAGAATGCGGAGGGTTCATATATGATAACGGTATTTGCTCTCAGGATTTTGCATAAGCAAATCAAGAAAGTGAATAACCTAAAAGAAGACCTACAAATATTGGGATTGTTGGATCCTTTTGTTGGATTGCTATGCAATGGTTTGAGCTCCAGCTATGAAGATATAACATCTTCATCTCTTATGTGTCTTTCACTTCTTGTGAAGTTTCAGTTACCCTCACTCGATGCACAAGCTGATAATATAAGAAGTCGTCTTTTTACCATCTTACATGGTTCTGTTAATGCCAGCAGTCCATTGGCTGAATCTTGTTTTCGGATGCTGACTGTACTTCTAAGAAGCACAAGTTTGAAACTTTTGAAAGTGCAGGCGCATATGATTCTTCAATTTTCAATTTTTGTTGATCTTGAAAGAAAGCCATCATCTATCGCACTTTCTTTGTTGGAGGAGATTGTGAAGCGTAAGGTTAATGTTCCCGAGATATTTGATCTTGCTAATCAAGTTGCAGAGTTAATGGTAACAAGTACCGATGATCAGATACGCAAGAAATGCAGTCACATATTTCTAGAGTTTTTGCTCCATTATGACCTTCAAAAAAAGCGCAGGCAACAACATTTCGATTTCTTGGTCGCAAATCTTGGGTAACTTTAAGTTCCTGATAATATTTCTGGTACTTGTAATGTTGAATTAGTTTATAATTTGAAATATGCACTCTTCTTTTCTTTTTTTTCTTTTTTTTTTTTTTTTTTTTTTCTTTTTTTTTTTTTTTTTTTCTGGTTGTAGTTATGTGCATTCGACTGGAAGAGAAGCTGTGCTTGAAATGCTCCATAAAATTATTATGAAGTTTCAGCCACCTATTGTAAATGAGCTTTCAAAAACTCTTTTTGTGCAACTGGTTCTCTGTTTGGCAAATGATACGGAGCAACAAGTTCGATCTATGGCTGGTACTGCTATAAAGATTTTGGTTGACCGCGTTGACTCAGCAAGTCTATGTTCTATTTTAACAAACACTTTGGATTGCTTGATGTTGTTGATTCCCTTGCTGGAAGTACCCTTGCTCTCGACGAACCTAAACCAAATGACTTCCAACTATCCCATTTAAATCCTTTTCTTTGGCTTCAACTATCTCAAAGCAAATCATGAATTATCGAGTGAATTAAAGTAAGTACAGGGTTTTGGAGTGATGGTGATATATATATATATATATATATAGTTGGGAGAGAGATGCTACAGTGTTCGGACGAAAATACCCTCACAATTATACAACTTAACGCCTTGACCAAACGAGGGACCATATGTGTTAGTAGTTTCCGAGTTAGGGACTGTGAGTGCAAAAAAAGAGTCAAGGGACCATCCGTGAAAGTCAACGCCAACCACAAGGACCATCCGTGTAATTTCGATACTATGGAAAGAGCATAAATTACAATAGTACATCCTGTCACATTAATTATCTCGGATCGGGCACCAACAGAGAGTTGAATCCATACAAAAATATTCTATAAACCCACTGACTGTCTCTCTAGTCTCGATCCACCAACACACACTAGCAACACAGATTGCGATCCCAATTTAATTTCCCAAAATCCATAAAAAAAATGCAAACATCATCATCAGCAGATTCATCAATAACACTTCACTCACACATAACCTCATCATCATCATCTTCATCATCACCATACCCAACACCAACACAACCACCTTTAACACGTTGCGTAGGTTTAAACCTCCTAGTTAAAGCAATCCACCAAGTAACAAACGGATCAATCATTGGTGTCCCTTATATCCAACGTAGAATCATTACTAGAAGAAAAAGACCCATCCAGTTTAACAACCTCATCATTTCCACCACTCATTTACTAAAACCCAAGAAACCCAAAAAACCGAAAACTAGAAAACCGACAGCTAAAAGACAAGCAAGAGCTGGTACGACATTGCCTGCTAAGTTTAAGGATTTCTCTGTTTTTCAACCTTTGACTCCTAAAACAAGATCAGAAAGATCATCAACTATTATGGCTGAATGATCTATGTTATAAGACAGATACCTTGGTTAGACTGCGTACATCTAAGTCAAAGATTCGCCCTCCTCGGGTTTACTCGATCTATGGTATTAGTCAATGTTTTCATGCAAATGTTCAGGTCAGCTGTTTTCAAGGGAGTTGGGAATGTATAATTCTTTACTTGATCCGGTTAGTTTAAACTAAGATCAATGAAATTTTTTTAGTGAAATCTTGTTATGCGAAAAAAGAAAGATCAATATTGTAGTTAATTTAGCTCTTTAAAGGAGATTGATATCATAAAGATTGTATTTTTTTTGTATGGGATTGTTGGCATTTTGAATAGATCAATTTTTCAAGATTTGATTTTTTGGATGTGTAAGGCAGTTGATATATTGAATTCAGTTGAAGGTTAATGAGTCGATTCCCTGCTAAAAGGTTTGTTTTATTTTCGGCTTTTAATGTATATGATCAAGTTTTATTTCAAAGTTGTAGTAAAATCAACTTCAAAAGCGGATTAGCAAATATTCTTTCAGAATGATTGTGCTCTCTCTTTACATACACAGAAAAAAAATGATAATGTTGGTGATTATCATGGATTTGTTCGTACGGAGTTATGTTAGGAATTGTTTACGTTTCTCATAAGGTTTCTGTTGACGAGTAAAGATAGACACTTGATGATTGTGTTTTTTGATTGAAGGCATAAAAAGTTACTGTAATTAGGAGCTGTTTGTGTTCATGATGTTCCTCATAGCTATATTGTGTCACTGATTGGTTAGTGTATATTAACTTGCTTACATTCTACTATATAGTTCAATTGAAGTTGACTTTGTACGATGGTGACCTAAAAGTTTGTTAATTTAGAGTGAATCTACCTTGTTGTGCACATTATCTGGAATTTGTGATGTTTTTCGTATATGACTTCGTGATGATACATAGTGAATCTACAGTGAGAGAATGTTGCCATTTCGTTGTGCTATAAGAAGATCATGATTTTAATATTATGGACTAATCAGATATAAGGTACCGGATATTATGGTTACCAAAATGAGAGCACTGAAAAAGCGCCAATGAGCACAGCAAAAGTTTTCTTGCAAGAAAGAATTGCTTTTCTTACATAATGCTTAAAGATGTTGGTTTTACTATCTGTATATACTATATAATTATTAATTAATGATGACATACTGAACATGCCTGCACCTGAGATTTACCAAAACGAAAATCAAATTGCTTGATCAAACCTGATATCTGATTATTGACTTCAACACTAATCCTTTGTGGAGAAGTTCATGAGTTGCACCAGAATTGCCACCAAAATTATAAATACACACCAAGTAAACCACCATTTGACCCAACAAGCTAATACATTGCCGTTCAATGAAGAGTGCCGAAGACACCTTTGCCATTCAACAAACAATACGGTTTGTGAGTTCAACCAAAATTATAAATACACATCAAGTCTCATTGGACCATGTGTATGTGAGTGTTAGCTGTCAACAAAATAACTATAACACCATTTGATTGCCACCCAACCAGCAAAACTAAACTACCTGATGAATAAATAATCCCTTCATAACTTATTACATAAAATTGCATTTTATCAGTTCTCAGATTTGGAACTACCATAGGCAAAATAAATAATAACATAGCCATGTCCATTTACCACCCATGTGTTAACTCTTATAATATGCTAATGAGAAAATATAGAAAACAGAAAGCTTAGATATCTGTGGGCAGATTCAAAGGACACGATGTGCACAAATAATTTATTGATAATTAAAAACTTATGTAAGTTCAATGACTTCATTATCTATTTCGCCTCATAGCATATTGATTACTACTGTTGCTAAATAAAGAAACAGAGATGTCGCACAGATTCAGCAGCAGGACACATCTGAGTTTACAGTCTGAAAGTTGATCTTGCCCAGTTATATACATTGTCATTTAAGTTGTTAAGCAGGATAGGTCTTACTTTCCACATTAATGAGAAGAATACAACATAATCTACTCGTGTATAGACAGATTTTTGTCAAAATTAACAGGATAAAAAATATAACTAACTCTTATATAATCTCCAAAAAACAAAATATTCAAATGAGAATACACATAAACCAGCTTTTAGTATTAACAAGCAACATACATAATAGACTAGAGATGAAAACGCTAGCATCCCATTTATTCAACCACCATGATCACTTGATCCAAAAAATAAAACCACAAAAGATGAGAGAAGATGACTACTATACTTTTAAAGTACCCTAGATGCAATTTATAAGTTAGTTTAAGCAACAGTCTTTTCGAATGCTCTCTCCAACCTTTGCTTAGAGGGAGAAGAGTGACAGCTTGACGATTTAAGCTACAAAGGACAAAAACACAAATAATTAGCAACCCGTGTAACCTATACTTGATGCGAATATAATAGAAGCTAATACTTTACTTTATTTTACCTCTCGGTGCCTTCTGGACTTTACAGACATTCCCATGGGTGATGTGCACGAGTTTGAAGAATCAGTAGCCTGTCCAGTATGAGTCCAGTAACTTCCAACAGTTCCTATGATCGGGGTCTCATCAGGGTTGCTGCGAGATGGTGACTTTCTTGGAGATGATCTTGCTGATATCTGTTTCACTTCATCAATAGTCCAAGCTCCTAAAATAGGTCGATCCTCAATGCTCTTCCAAGAAGTTGCCGTATCAGAGTATGAATACGAATTTCCAGTAGAATACTGACTCTCTTCCTTAGGTGCAGTAGTCTTCTCGGGCTCAACCAACCAACTCGAAAGGCTTGTAGTTACTGCAGTGTCGGTTTTTAGGTTCCCCTTTCGTCCTGCGACTTTAGAGATAGGTTCTTCAGACAATGGGATAGGCATATCTTGTTCTAAATCGACGTTTTCTTTTTCTTGGTGGTGATCCAAAGTAGGCAATGGTCTTGCCTTCAGTGTCCTCCATTGAGCAAGATTCTCAATGGGATTCAGCAATGAATCAACTCTCTGATTAACACCACTCTCATTAGAACAAAAACCGACCGTTTTCATAATCACTTCAGGCGAAGTACTTACTTTCAGTGGACTATTGACCTCCTTATCATCATCAACTTCAACTAGGAAAGACTCAGATACCCGCCTTTGATTAATCGACACAGAAAATAAAGACCCAGATGTTTCTTCTTGAACCAACACATCATCATCATCATCGTCATCTTCTTCCTCTTCATTAATTATACAATTATGGTACCTATGCATAGGCGGATACGATAAATAGCTCGAAACACTAGAACCCGAAACTGCTGGACTCTGAACCACATTTTTACTTTCGTCTATTTTCACTTCCTTCTCTCCATCACTTTCACTTTTTCGCTCGTTTTCCTTCTCAATTTCAACAAGAACACCATCATCTTCACACTCGTCTTTCTTTCTCTCCTTTTCATTCTCGACTTCGACTAAAAATGCCAACTTCCGATTTCCCTTTTCCTCATCATTTTTCCTCTCTTTTTCGTTCTCCAACTGCACTAAAACCCCTAATTTTCCGCTATCTTCCTTATCCTCAATCCTTTCAACATCTTCAATTGAATTAACATCTACATCTAAATAAGTACTAACCTTCCTCCTATCACTAGAACTGATCAGCTGATCTTCACTATCATCCCTAAAATCCCAAAACAAGTAAAGTCAACCACACGCACAAAATGTTCGATAAAACGCCTCAAAGAAATAAAACCCCATATTTCCTAAAACACCCTTCACAAACCCTAACTAAAAACTCATAAAAAATCAATTCCACATATCAAAATCACAAATTTACCTTGAATTTGAGATGGGTGAGTGAATGGAATCAAGATTAGTTGATTCTTGTGTTGGGAACTTAATCAAAGCCGGCTCGAAAATCTTGCCATTTCCCTGAAAAAAATTGTTAAATAAGCGATTCGGGTTACGGAAAAAGATAAAAACATACAGATTTGAAATGAGTTTGTTAAGGAAGTACCTGATCTGCTGCATAATGGTAAGAAGAAGATGAAGTGGGGTTGATGGTTTTTCGAGTCTTGGTGAAACAAGGGAAGATTGAAAAGCAGCCCATCAGAGCTGATGATGATTATTATGATTAATCAGAGGTTGATTGAAAGAGAAAGAGAGATGAAAGGTGAAGGGGGGAATGGCGGAAGGTTAAAAGGGTTTTGAAAAAAAGTGACCGTTGCTTGATTAGGCTCTTATGGGACCTTTTATTTCAACCCTTTTTGTTCTTGCTCTATTTTAATACTACCAAAGTATGTTTGGCGGTGTGTAACCGGGATGAGTGTGTTCCCGTCAATCTCGCCTTTTGTGGAAACTATCAAAGTATGTTTGGCAGCTCAAGGCAGGTGTGTACCTTATAAGGAGTGGAGTTTTCAGCTACCATTTACATATATGTTTGGTAAAGGAAAATGATTGAAAAACTTAGATATATGACTAATTATGTGTCTAAATCGATGTGATAATAAGTTAGTATTTGTTTATGAAGAAGTGGGTCCACCTACTTTCAACAACACATATAGGTTTAGACATATGATTAGCCATATCAGTTAGACATGTCAATCAATGCTCTTTGGTAAAATAGTTGAAGTTGAAGCTTATATCAAAGGACAAACATTTAGACATACAAAATTAAAGCTAATGGTATTCATGTAATTAAATTAGAAGAAAACTCAAAGCTTATTTTAAAAGCTTCATATGAATTTCAAAAGCTCTTGTAAGCTTCTGCACGAAACGAAGTTCCTACTACAAACTAGCTTATTTTAAAAGCTCAAGCTTTCATACACCCATCACAACCTCTACGCCATACCAATTGTATCTTTTTTATTTTAGGTTTTACTAATAGGGTTTAATGCTTTTACTCATATATTAATTTTATTATTCGATGGTTTTTGATTTTTGGAGCCACGTATCAACAAGGGTTGAACTTGTCGCTATATAAACTCAATTCGGGTAAAGTTATTTTGTTAAGGAGATCGACGATACTAGTTTAGAGTTGTTTGCAGCAAACCCAAGATTCGAATTCGAAACATTTCACATACTCCGTATTAGTTGGAGGAACTAATTTATAAAATGTTAATCTTTGCATTTGCATTTTGATAGATGTTAACCATGTTTTGCATTTATAACAAAAGATGAAACTACAATAGTCTAGAATCGCTACAACTCTAATCATGGTGACGACGAAGATTCTATAAAGTTTTGACGAGTGACATATTTGAAGAGGATAGAATGTGTATATGTGTCTAGGTTTACATGTGTTGCTTATAGGGAACTGAAAATAAAGTAAGTTATGGGAACTATTAAAATCTATGTTTGCGATTGGTTAATCGAATTTTAAATTTTGGATTGTTAAGAACTACATTGGTTATTTATTTCTTCAACGAGACATCATGGCCCGTGCGATGCACGAGCTTTGTTCACCATGATTAAATCATACTTATATTTCGGGTAAAAAATATTCGGGTTAACCTTTACAGGTCAATGTTTATTAGTGTTAGTTTTCATGACTTGCTATTTCTAATTTTTCAGCAACATAGTAGTAATTTCACATGAACCAAAAGAACTTGTTTGCATCTTATCGATGAAACAACACACTATATTATGTTTCTAAGTTTTCACCCATTAAAACAATTTTTTTTACGTAGATATATTGTTCCTAAATAACTGTTGAAAGATCTACATAAAACCATTCACATTGCTTGCATATCCGCTCATATAAGTTGATCATTGCAGGTCAATTTATGTTTGTGTTAGTTTGCATGACTTGATTTTTATAATTGTTTAGCAACATACTAAAGTTTCACGTACATGAACCAAATGAACTTGTTTGCAACTTATCGATGAAACAACATACTATATTTTTTTTTTTGAACATTCAAATCTTATTAGAATAAAGCTAGCAAGATGCTAGAAGAACAAAATATGAAAGGAAACATGATTTAGAAACTAAAGTTACACCATTTTTGCCAATCGTTACGGTTTGTGTTTGATCTATTAGTCAACCAAAGGGAGCTAGTGGTCATCACTTCTTTTGTTGCAAAACGGATTGACGGGGACCGGTTGGAGAATATACGATCATTACGGATTTTCCAAGTGACCCAGATGTATGCAAGAATGAGCAATTGGAGCAGCTTGCGTTTTGAGGGGTCAATGGTTGAGTCTTCATGGAGAGTAACCAGTTCATGGACCGATGTTGGTTTGGCTAGAGTGAGTTTGGTCCATGAGAGGATGAAACACCATAGGTAGCTCGTGAATGGGCAGTGTAGAAACAAATGCTTGGCGGATTCTTCACTATTATTGCATATTACACAGGTTGTAGTAGTCATTGGGATGTTCCTTTGTGCGAGCAGATTTGCGGTTGGTAGGCGATCCATCTCTAGTCTCCACCCTAGTATGTTAACCTTCTTTGGGGCAGTAGGATTCCAGGGAAAAGCCTATCTCTTTGGACCGTAGGTGGCTGCTTGTTAACGGGCCCTCATGGATTTTGTTGAGAATGAGCCAGTCGGGTCATATTTCCATAGCCAAGAGTCGCATGAGTTAGTCAAAGATACGGCATGAATCTGAGACAACAATGCTTGAAACTGATAAAGTTCCATAGGGGTTGCCGGGGGCGATATCCAATTCCATTCCCAGTTGGAGAAGATACCATTGCCGGTGCACCGGTCTTTGACTAGACATCCTTTGTATCTCTCGAGCTTGAAAAGATCAGGGAAAGAAGTGCATAGGGGTTCGTCGCCAGTCCATGAATCAATCCAAAAACGGATAGATGAGCCATCTTCTATTTTACCTGTGAACATGCTAAGCAAAGAGATATCGAAATTGTTAAATTTGGAGTGGAGCTTTGCTATATTGGCCCACACTCCCGATAAAGCAGGTTTAAGGGGGACAGGAGAACAGTTCCTATGGGATAAATGTATAGCGGTGATTGAGCGTGCCCAAAGGCTATCGGGTTCCACTCGAATTCTCCACCATCATTTCGACATCAAAGAAAGGTTTTTTGTTTTGAGATTGCCCAACCCAAGCCCGCCCTCGTCAAGAGGGGCAGTGACCCGCTCCCAACAAACCCAAAGGATCTTTTTTGATGTACCCGTGTTTCCCTAGAAGAAAGATTTGCGAAGAGATTCCAGCTTGGACAGCACACATTCCGGGGCCAAGTGCAACGAGAAATAATACGTGGGAAGACTATCAAGCACAGAATGAATGAGGGTGACTCTTCCAGCCATTGAAAGAGTAGATGCTATCCATTTGGATAATCGGTTTTCAAAAGTTTGTATTACCGGGTACCAATTCTTGACCAGATTCATGTTGGCACCAACTGTTAGGCCTAGGTAGGTGATGGGAAAGAGCCCATTTTGGCAGTTGAGGATGTTGGTCGAGGTATCAATGGCATTGGGATCCAGATTCAAACCGTAGAAACTGGATTTTTGAAGGTTGATTTTTAATCCAGAGGCTAATTCGAAGCACCTCAAGATTCTTGCAATGTTTTCAAGGTAGGTTTTGGACCAGGAGCCAATGAAAATTGCATCATCAGCATAGAGTAGATGGGAGATTGTTGGGCCGTTGTTGGGCAGTTTAATCCCATTGGTAAGGCCCAGAGTGGTGGCCTGTTGAATGAAACAGGAAAAGGCTTCCATAGCGATGATAAATAGGAAAGGTGATAGCGGGTCTCCTTGGGGAACACCTTTTTCGCTATTGAATTCAGCAGTGGAGCTTTCGTTTATGAGGATTGCAGATCGGGTTGAAGTAAGAATTCCTTTTATCCATCTCAACCATCTATCTGGGAAGTTCATCTGTTGCATTACTGAGATGAGGAAATCCCAATTAAGAGTGTCAAATGCCTTCTCAAAATCAATTTTGAAGCAAAAGGCCTCCCGTTTATTTTTCTTTAGCCAACCGATTAATTCATTGAGGATCAGGGGACCATCCAGGATGTTGCGATCAGTGAGGAAGGCGGACTGAGTTGAGGATATTAACTTGTTTATCAACTTTTTGAGACGGCTGGCCAATACTTTTGAGATTACCTTTTTAATGCACCCTATAAGTGTGATGGGCCTGAAATCGGTAAGGGTTTTGATGGAGCTGTTTTTGGGGATAAGAGTTATGTGTGATGAGCTACATCCGTGGCTAATACAGCCCGTTGAGTGAAAGTCAATAAAATATTGAGGAAATCCATCTTCAAAGTATCCCAGTAACGCTTAATGAATCCAAGATTGTAACCATCTGGACCAGAGGCTTTCCCACTTTCACAGTCCCACACAGCCCTGGTGATTTCATTCAGGGTAAAAGGAGAGGTAAGTGTGTCTGCATCCATCTGCGAGAGGGCTTTGAGACCATAACATGTGACTTTAGGCCGAATTCTCAATGTTTCTGAGAATTTGTTTTTGAAGAATTGGAGAGCTTCATCACGGATTGAGGGTGGATCTGTGTGCCAGACACCATTTATTTCAAGCCCATTAATACGATTCCTGGCGATACGGCTGTTAATGATGCCATGGAAGAAGGAGGTGTTTTCGTCCCCCTCTTTGATCCAGTGTGCCCTGGATTTTTGCTTCAGATCCAAGTATTTTGCTTGATCTAATTCTTGGATTTTTTTCTTTTGTCTCGGTCCACTTGGCAAGTTCTTCATCAGAAAAATCACGGGCATCAATGATATCATCAAGTGATTCCAATTGGGCTGTTAGGGTAGCTTTTTCTTGGTTTTCTTGGTTTCTGGAGGTGTGTAGCCATTGTTTGATTTAAGAATTAAGGCTTTTTAGTTTGGAGAGAAGAATTTGGTCGGGACGGCCATAGGCGAGACATGAGTTGAGGTGGTTGGTTACTAGGTCGTCGAATCCAGGTTTGAGAAACCAATAATTGAATACTCTAAATGGAGGGGGGCCGAAATCGGTAACAATGGTGTTGAGTATAAGAGGCCTATGGTCGGAGCGGGAGCGGGGAAGAACAGTGAGTGATGCCATGGGCCAGAGGTTCATGAAATCCGATGAAACAAGTACTCTGTCTATCTTACTCTTTTTATTGCCATTATCCGAAACATATGAAAAGAGTTTACCTTGCATCGTATATTCTTGGAACCCATTCTGGTGAATAAAGTTGTTGAAAGCATGAGCACATGCATCGATGAATTGAGACCCCTTACGCTCAGATGGAAGGCGCACAGCATTAAAATCTCCCAAGAGAATCCATAGACCATTTGTTGATGAGACCAGGTTGGTGATGTCTTCCCATAGAATCTGTTTTGCTCTTGTATCATTGGGTGCATAGACATTGAGTACATTGCATTGAGTGGTTATGCCATTTATGAAGCCGGTTGATAGAAGGTAGTGCTGGGATTTAACTGTATTTGTTAAAGTGAAAAAAGAAGGGTCCCATAGGTTGAGGATACCACCAGATCTCCCTTCGGTACCATATGTGGTGACAAAGTCATGTTTGAAGTTATGATTCCCCCATAAGAGATGAGGGAAGAAGAGCCAAACAAGCGGCGGCAAAGACAATGAACATGGTTGCAAAAACACTGGCGAACGGTGGCATGTTTTTGGTTTTGAGAGAGATGAAGTGAAAAGGTAAAGTGGGGAAGGAAAAAGGGGAAAGTAAATAGGGTATTAATAGGGAAAAACTATCCGTTATTTTACTATTCACGACCATTAAGTTTCAAATCACTACCATTAAAAATCCACTAGTCTCGACCGTTAGAACACTAACATTAAGTGTTAAATACTTCCTACTCTCGGCCGTTATCTTCACTATTCATAGCCTATAAAATTCATTAGTTGACCAAACATTCAAATTTAATTCGTCTGGTACGAATAAATCCAAATTGGATCTCGTTTCCTCAATATTCAAATGAAAATCTCTCGATAACATTTTTCCATAAACTCTCACCTCAGAACACCACATTTTCAACACCATCATAGACTGAACTTCGGGACGAAGTTCAAAATTGAGGGGTGGATACTGTGAGATCCCGCAAAAATCCATTGTAATCATACTCGTTAATCTAGGATAAACTCAGGTTACTGTTTAATAAAACCCATTTTTACGGGGGAATTAAAAAATTTTCTTTTATTATTATCCTCACCAAGTCACGTTATCACGACAATTACTGAACAACGACATTAATTCACGACACGTACTCCGAGACATAACCATTTTCTCTAAACGTGGATCTCTATAATCATGATCAGTACCACTAAATTCGCTACCTTGAACTATATAAACTTTCCTAATTACAAGTGATTATTACTAATTACTTCAACTAATTATGATTTAAATTACACTAATTACAATTCACTTCCAATAATTCATTACAAACTACATGGACCAACTGTCCAAGCCCATTACACGCTTCACCAGCCCAACTTCCAAGCCACTCTTGTTTTTGTTAGTTTATGCAAATTCGACAGCCACACACCCTCCAAAATGACTCGATATCTTTCGAATTTTAAACGCAACTCACGAATATTTTTGCACCATCTCATACATTACCCACTAGACAATATACGTGCCAAATTTCAGATTTGGATACCAAGTATTTCTATGATTTTGAAGGCCAAAGTGTTTGTCCCAACTCACCTAACTCGATGCACATAAAAATCACAAAACCCAACTAATTCGAAACCCGACTTTTCCTACGTTCCACAGATAATATTCTTAGCACAATATGATGTTTGAAAGGTGGATAGGACAGCAGTGGAAGTAAATGACTCGATAAACCCATTTGACACTCAACCGAAATATCTAACCGAATATGTATAAATTCCAATGACTAAAGACAAGTTCTACTAACCCTCCCATACCTCCCAATGATGTTTTAGAGTCAGAAGCATGCTCTAAATACTGCTCATCCACAGTAACACTTAATGATTGAGATAGAGTTAACAAAACGTGTGTAATTACATTCTCTATATATCCCACTCCTTTTAGCAACTCACTTCACTCACCTTTCATTCACTTCACTCTCACTAAATACCTTAAAAACCCAGAAGCAACTCTTGTCTCACCTAAGGAAACAAATCGAGTAAGGAGGTAAATACGTGAAACATATTGGAGCTCGCCAAAGCTTGCTGTCCTCATTCTTGCGTTCCATTCGATCTTCATTGTTTCTCTACCACCCTTAAGAGGTGCTGTAAGTATCTTGTAACTCTTTCGCTTACATTTCTCACATCCACACATGCATGCATATCCTATTTTATTTTTACACTCGAACGTATAAATATTTCTAGTATTTTACATGCATCTTCTTTTTCGTATAACCCACATCATGTGTCGAAAACTCCATCATGAAAGGCTAGAGATCGATTCACAATACCACTCTCACGTTTACACTTAATCACATGCATCATTAGAACGTATCATTTATTTTTGCAAAGATCGTATATGTTCTTTTATTCGAGTAGATTGCATGAAACCATCTGTTTATAACTCTCAATGAGGACAGGTTAAAAACAACACTAGTGCACGTTAGAATACATGCATGCACCCTCTTTTGTTTTCCACTCGAACGTATAAACTTCTATATTTTGAAACACACGTTAACATATTTTGAACCATGTAGAATGTCGAACTCTCTTTTGGGAGTCTCGACAGTTATCTCACCTACACCATTCATACGTTAACACTCCATGCATTGTTCGAACAGGTACAAACTTTATAGATCACATGTACACAATAAACAAAAACTGGGAAATATGCTAAGTGTTTCGAATATGTAAAACAGTCCACGTAGCCTAGAAAACAAGTCCATAATTCACAAATTATACACGTAACACCCTAGTCTTTTTGCACGATTCAATTGACCACTTGGCTAGCTAAATGTTTCGTATATTAAACTTTCTCTCACAAGCTCAAAACAACCCTCGAATCCACTTATTTAAAACTGCCTATCGCTAGCCCTTAAACCTCATTTTCAGAAAATATAAATCTAATTCGGTTGGGCTAAACTAAAGCCCAATAAGCTTTTGGGTGTAACCAGTCCAATGGGCCCAGGAAATGTATTTTCAGACTCATAAAAATAACCCAATTCCAAGCCCAAAACAGTTTACACGTTCTCGCCTCTAAAATTCTTAATGCTAAAATAAGCAATTGAAATAAGTTAAAATGAACTTAATAGAGTTATAGAAATTTTCAGAATATTTTTCCTATTATTATTATGCAAAAAGGACTAAAAATGTAACGCACTTTGACTATAAGAACTAAAATTGCCAAACTGTGAAACTTGTGGACTGAAGCTGTGAGAACAATTTATAAAGGACTTGAGTTGACCATTGAATTAACTTCAATGCCTTATATGGACTTTTGGACAATTTTTGGACTATTACTGGACTTTAGATTTAACAAAGGACTAACGACGTAACGAAATCACAGTTAGGGTAAAAAGTGTAAAATCTGAAAAAGGACAAGGACAAATTAATTTTACTTAACATTCTTATTTTATTTTCCATTTTTCACCCACCATTTCATATGCATTTTTATACATTTTAGTTATGTATATTTAATTTCCGTTATTTATTAAACGATTTCACTTGCATATCATGAGGAGATAATACTTTGAGTCGAGTGGCATAATAATCAAAATAATATCATGTATGATATTATATTCTTCTTAACTTGAGGCATTTTAAGCATATCACACGCACATCATCAAATCGTTGTACGATTTCTCACTTTCACACTCATCGTTAGTTATAAGTCGAATACTTAGATATTCCTCATATCCAGGTCTCGTAGTGAAGACGTTTTCATGATCATAAGCCTTACTTGATCTTATAATTCCATCTTGTCAAATACACTCCAGGTGAGTCGTGGCCCCTACTTTTAATACTTGTTTTTAATAACTCTTTTGGGGGAGATACATGCTTCAACTGTTTTAAGTATTTTTATACTTTGAAAACTCTCATGATTTACTCAAAATCATCAACTATGCTTTACATGTTTTGAATCATCCTTTGGAAGGGATATATGCTCGTTATATTTGCAAACTGCTTGCTTAGCTTAAATGCTATATTTGAAAAATAACATTTTCAAACTACTTGTTGTAACAAGATACTGAGACTCATTTTATGCATTCATATAACAACTGAATGTACTGTTAACTTTACTATGATACTTCTACATTTCAACAAGAAATAATTGCCAAAACTAAAGTACGCATATTCTATGAAACCCTGAACCCTATATTGCCTAAGTTTAACTATATTGCCATAAAGTCCCTCGATCATGAGCCATTAATCACTGCGGTGAGCGCGAATATAGTGGACAGCTTCGAAACCTGTAGAGGCTGACGACCTATCCCACTAAATACTGGATGGAATGCCTTATGGCTAGTCGTATTTAGTCGCGATACACTATATTTGAGACATAATAGGATGAGGCAATCACCTATTACTTAGGGCAAAACCATCAGTAACCTGATGTGACTCCGCCGTTTTACGGTACTTTTGTTAACGTTTTGCGCGTCATGAGGCTTAGAGCAATATAACCTTATGAATATATATGTCTTCCTATATATATTCGGATACAGCTGTATTTAGTAACGACCACTCCACACTGATAGACATCAGACTTTTTACTATTGTTTTCACTATGTGTTTGGATTATGCATCATGTACTTGGAACTTAACTATCATATGTGACTTAGTTGTGTCTTATGATAAAGACAACTCCATGCTTGGCATATCGTTACTTTTAAAAGTTGAACCATTATTGCAAGCATATAACAACGTAACTCATTTTCATTTAAACTTGAAACTTATGATCATCTGAGTTCATAAATGATTTACTCGTGGATTTTTACCCAATTGCAAACTTGCTAGTTACTTCAAGAAGTACTAGTATTTATTTCAACTATCATTGTACAACTCTTGAATTCATTGAAAGAAAGTTATTTTCTATCAAACTCCACGAACTCACCAACCATTGTGTTGACGTTTTAAGCATGTTTATCTCAGGTAATCAACGGAGCAGGACAAGACACGGAGCGGGCATTAAATACTCTGATAACTTAAATGGTGTGAAAATCAAATATGTCATTCTTTCCAAATTACTATACTTTTGTGGGATTTTCAAATCAGATATTTCAACCTTTGTACCAAAAACTATTATTTTGAATGACATATAACTTTCAAAACGCCTTTTCAAGCCGTTTTCTGAAATTTTTGACTTCGATCCTCAGTGTAACACCTAATTACTTTCCGCTGCCACAAAACAAATTAGGGGGTGTTACATGGATTCCAATACAAGTGCCCACTGCAATGGTGTTAAGTACTTCCTTCCTAATGTCATTTGGGGTGCTTTTGGTGGTGGTGTTGATCACAGCAGGTGGTGATGTTTGAAGAAGTGGTGGTGGTGGTGGTGGTGGTGATGAGGGTGGGGGTATATGGGAAGTGTCTGACATAGGATGCTCAGGCATTGTGTTAATTGGAGGTGGTGGGGGGAGGTGGTCTGGTATGATGCTTTCTAGTTGTTGATTATGATCAGATGGATGTTCGTCTAGAGAGTGGAGGGATTGAAGGGGGATGGGGGTTGGCCTGATTCTGGAAGATAGCTTAGAGCTAGAGTGTAGAATAACCGGGGCTGTGAGGGGTAGAGGTGACAAAAGTGGTCGTTGAAAGAGCGAGGTTATGGGGGGAGAATTCAGGTCAATTTGCATGGAAGGAGAGAAGGTTTGCGTGGGTGAGGAAGGTCAAGGCCTTTTCCTAGAGTTAAGTGGGGTGTATTTTTGATCATTGTGGTATTGAGATGGAAAAGGGGGGGGAGGGGGTGGAGTCTGAGGTGGGTGTTGTGATCTAGGGAGGTTATGATTTGTTTCGTCAGAGGGAATTTTTGGGGTGGTGCATGCATGGTCGTTAAGAGGCGTGTTGGTATTTTTTTTGGGATATGGTGATTGTTGGGAAAGGTTAGTTTTGTCTTTTTGGGGACATGGGGAATGTTGGGAAAAGTTAACATTAATTGTACCTTTTGGATTCCCAGGATATGATTGGTCCACTGGGGAATGAGAAGAGTCACTGGATTGTTTTGAAGTTATTCCGGCAGCTTCCATGTTCATGCAGGAACTTTCTTTGGTTGACTCCAGAAAGGATGGCCTCCAATCCTTGGAGTCTTCTGTCACTCTGGTGAGATAAGTTTTGTTTCTCCACTTGAGGGTAACATGACGTTCAATTGATTGGTTCGATTTTGTGAGGATGTTTACTGTGTTATTGGATAGGTTTTCTTCATTGAAGGTGGCAGTTGAGGGTTCATTGACTTTACCTAAGGTGGAGGCAATTTGGTTGAACACTTTGGGGTCCCAAAGGGTGGGAGGGACACCATAGATTTTGATTGAAACTATCCGTCCATAGTCACAATCTTGGCCATTCCAGATATCAAAGTTTGAACACCATTTTTTGAGCAGCTTCGATTGTGTCTGCAAGAAGTTTGTTGCAATGACGGAGGCATTGAAGCGAAGGAAAATGGAAAGACCACCCACGTAGGTGATGTGGAAGCTGGTGTTAGTTATGGATTCATGTAGCATGCTTTTAAGGTTTTGAAGGGTGGTGATGTCTTTTACAGTGGCTATTATTGAGGTTTTCTTCCATGGAGATGGAGATATGAGTTCTTGAGGTGGTAAGTGAACGATGGTTGTTTCAGGTGGGGTGTTTTCCATTAGAATATCACGAAAGGTGGTGTGGGGGTATTCTGGGTGACGTTTAGGAGGTGGAGGGAAAGTATGGTGGTTTGGATGGTGGTGATGGTGCCGTTTGTTAAACCAAGTTGGGGGAGTTGGGTTTGGTTTGTTGGTGGTTTGTGGGTTGCCAAATCTGTCATTTTTTGTAGGATAGACCCCAAGAACAAGGCCATTGGATTTTGTTTTCTGGAGGGTTGCAAGGAAGGTATCTGGGTTTTGTATGTCTCGAAATCGGATAAAGCCAAAGAGGTTGTTATATTTGTCTTTTTTCTTGGCAACATAAGCATTAACAAGGTTGTCATGGTTGTTGAAGTGATGTTTAAGGTCAAGGATGGTGAAGGAAGTTGGGAGATTGTATACAAAACAGGAGGTGATTGTAGGGGAGGTTGTCTTCTTTCTGTGCTTGACTTGTCTCCATTCTGTATTATTCCTAGTTGTTGATTCCGGTCGTCGGAAGTGGCTGTCACATGGAGGTTTCTCTCTCTCACTCTCTGTCACACACATAGTTGAACACATCACTCACTTCTATTCCATGAATTTCTCCAATACTGAAGAAAGTTGTAGAAGTTTTATTTTGTTAACGAGGCAGCATGTCCCGTGCGATGTACGAGCTTCGATTACCATGATGTAACATCAGTATGGCAACGGTTAATTAGGTGTGTCAACATTAGTCACGAAACTTAAAGTGTTAAACTAAAAAATTCGTTGTAGTAAGCTTTTACAAATAGAAATGTTTCATACAAAAGATACTCAAAGATGCGTTTGAACATTAGTACATGTGGTTGTAAGTAGTAAGTGCACGTTTGATTTGCTTGCTTAGGGGTTCTCATTTTTTAGGTTCCTCACTTTGATCATCCTTCCATGCTGATATGCTGCACAAAGAATTTTAAATATAAATTTAGGAAGGTGATATATTTAAATTCAATCACACGTTTTAAAATTGTGTAAATTTTATTTGTGTATAATGGGTTATTTTATAAACATACTAATGTTAACAACTTATTATATAAACATATTAATATTTTAGTTAGTATTGTAGTCAAACATATTTTATGACTTATCCCTTTTCACCTCTAAAGTAAAAATCTTCCATTTCCCACTACACATAGAACCGCTGATTCGTAGTGCCCAAATTCCTAAACAGTTGGTCGCTAATTGCATGATTAAAGGGGGCTCCGCACGGGTTTTGTTTATCATGAAAAAATCTTCAGTTTTGCGAGGTTTATGTGTATTTAGTTATTATGCTTAATTTTGATCGGGAGCTTTCAAATGAATAAATGGATTGAGTTATGTGTATTTAGTTATTATGCTTAGTTTTGTTCGACGATACTCGAATGAATAAATGAAGTTCATTTAAGTAATCTTTGTGAATAGAGTTGTTTCAAGAAAAATGTATCAAGTTCAAGATTGATTTTCATCATCTTAACATAAAACATGTTATTTGAAAGCTAAAAAATTTTAAACTATTTCAAAAGAAAAATAAAGTGTGTAAACTACACATAACGTAAGAGTTTTTTGTTTTTTTTTTTTTTTTTTTTTTTTTTTTTTTTTTTTTATGTTTTATAAAAGACAACATGTTAAACCAAATTTCATGTACACATAACTTTGTTGTTTTTTCTCTCTTTTTTTTAGCATAAAATTCAAACATTATGTGACTTGAACAGTTTACAAAATTTCTTGAAGATACTCTAAACCCTAGCCTCTTTAGTCATTATTGATCCTCATGTTCTCATCACATTTCATCAATATAGCTTTAACAGTTCTTACTTTATCACTAATATATATTAATGGCAAAAATGGCGGGTCGGGCGGGTTCGGGCAACGGATCAAAATGGCTTAAGTCAAACGGGCACGAACCAAACAGTCGCTTTCTAAAATTCAGGTCAAATGGGTGTGGGTCAAACGGGCACGGCTCAAATGGGCGCGGGTCAACATTGTATTTATTAAATACCAAGGGAACTAAAATACAATATATTTAGTTTCTCAAAACACACTATATTTAATTGTAAATTTAACTTCATAGCATGAAGTCTTGAGTTAATATCCTTTTTATTGGTGTTTAAAAAGTTAAATGCTACTGTAGTGAACGTAAAATTGGAAAAAAAAAATTATTTAGTTAAAATTAAAAACACAAATATATAATAAAACAATTATGGTAATATCTTTTTCCCAAAAAATATTGATAAAATTAATATCAATCTATCACCTTGCACCTTCTTCTCAAACTCGTATCCTATCCCACCCTCTTTTCCCCAAAAGCATTATTATTGATACAATTAAAACTATTATATATTTTAATTGAATTTATGGTTTCGATTAGTTTAAATCCTCGTGGTTCATTTTTTGTGTGGGTGGTGGTGTTGTGATAGTGGTGGTGATTGGTGACGATGGTAGTGGGTGTCGGAAGGTGGTGGTGATCTTGGTCATGCAAGTCAGTTGTCAATGTATCTCTTTTGAACAAAAATCAAATCGCCCATCTTGCCCAGAGAAGATAGAGCCTGTGCCCATTCCAACCCGTTCAAGATCCCATCTAAGAAGTTTATGATATTATCATTGTTTAATTATCAATAAATGGGTTTCTTATTCTATGAGTTTAGCAAAGTTTTTCATTTTATTGTTATTTTAATATTAAACAGAGGTGTAGCTTACCAGTGCTAAGCGAGTTGCAGGTGATTGCCTTGATTCAGTTTAGATATTAAAATTTGGATTTTGATTTATTCATCTGCACTCCGAAACCAGTGAAGATACCACAGGTTTGCATTCCATTTAAAGAGTATTAATTTGTTTTCATAGTTTTTAAGAGTAATTTGGTTTTTGGTAGATGATATCTGGTCGCTGGTAGATATTTTATAAATTTAGGAAATTTGGTACGGATCAAAATTTATGCAAACAACTTCACATCAAAATTGTTCAAGTAAAATCAAAGTCTAGAACAAAGTATTGCGCATCTCTGTACCATCTTCATTATTGTAAAATTACCAGATAGAAAAAACACAATATTTTCTAAAATCATTTGTCTATTGACAATCTTTTTATGCTTGTTTCGGTTGTTGAAAGCTTCCATGTGAACGATGTTTCTCATGCAGTGCTTCAACTCATTGTCACTTTCTTCGGTCATGAGAATTTTAAGTCCGCGATGGGTTGTCACTTTAGAAAGTGCAACATAAAGTAGCCCATGACTTAACACAGGCCTCGACAAATAGAGGGTGACAAAGTTAAGTAAATGTCCTTGGCTTTTAGTGATGGTCATTGTGTAGCATGACTTTATAAGGAACTGTCTGTTTTTCACTATGAAGGGCCATTTTGATTGCTTAGACGTGAGTGTGATTCTCGGTATTAGGACGGTGTCCCCAATATTTGATTCGATAATGATTTTTGCTCAAATAACAAACTCTCCAATATGGGTGATGATTAGGTGAGTTCCCTTGCATGGATTTACATTTCGTAATAGCATCATTGTTGGCTCTTTTTTGAGGTTCAGGGTAAGGCCATTCCCGCACTTGCACCTTGCACATGTCAAGTATTGCCAACCATTATTAGTTCTAGTGTTGCTGATTTCCAGTTCACACTTGATGGTTGCAGCCTAGTAAATGGAGAAGTTTAGAAACAATATGGGGTAAAATACTATAATAGGCAGAAGGGTAAAAGCATGAAAGCGCCTCTTTTTTTTTGCTACACCATGATCTTAAATGTTCTTCAACTGTTCCATTCTTTGGTTTGATTTTCTGAATAGGTAAGCTATCCTGGGTGAGATCCACATCACTGCAGTCCATAAATATAAGCAATGTTTTTTTACTTGGCAAGTATTAAAATTTGTTTGCAAAGACTAAAACTTAATCACCTGATTTGCAATATCATTTGGAAGATGTGGTAAGTTAAATCCAGAAAGTGGGTTATTTATAAATCTCAATTACCATAGGTTACAAAGTTGCACATTTACTTTAAGCAAACAAAAGGACACATTAAATAATTCATGTTCTTTATCCAGGCATAGAGTCGGATGTTAAATGGATGCCAGAAAGCCCAAAGTGTACTGTTATGATACATTTGTGATGAAGGAAGTATATAGTTGAGTTTATTGCATTCTCTTTATGTGGCATGGAAATTTGGAAGGGTTTTTGTAATTGTGTAGTATCTTCAAAGCTTTTTTAATTAGATCTAAAATGAGGCTGTACACAGGCTTCATGAATGAGGCTTTACAACTATTTATCCTCCTTTTTTTGGGAGTGTCTTAAAGTCAGGCCACATCAATGAGGCTATATAGCTTTTCTTCGTTTCTTTTTTTTTTTTTTTTTTTTTTTTTTTTTTTTTATTATTTTTTTTAATGTATGACTTGTATATTTATGTGACTTTAAAAGCTCTTAAAAGGTTTCAAAAGAAGCTCCACATTAAGGATCTTTCTTAGATACTTGTATTTCGGGTAAAAAGTTATGTTGACATCTCATGAGAAGATTACAAATAACTAAATACATTCCAAAGAAGAGGCTTTGTTCATCACAAAAGAATCATACATGTATTTTCGAGTAAAAAGGTGTTCAGGTTAAGTTGACACATTAATTTTTTTTAATACAACATTTAAATTTATCTGTTTAATCATTATAACCCATTACCATACGATAAACAACACATCTCAATAAAGTTATAAATCACAACTCTGAAACAATAGTTATCATGTATTGTATTCCTTGAGGTCTTCGTTCAACTAAGATTGTGTCGAACCCCACAAAACTTAATTTTCATCCTACAATCCTAGGCAATACTAATAGCTATATAAGAGATCCAATAATGAGCTGCTAAGCTTTCGGTCATCATCGATCCAAAATCTATCAAAATTATGATGAAAACATTACATGATATGCATGGCATAGAATCTACACACATGAACATCTTACCTCATCTTTACAATAATTTAGAAAACACTTGGCTAAATATGATTAACATATATTGGTATATTCTTTGTAACATAACGTTCTTTGTATCCTACTAATTAAAAACAAATAAACACAAAAGAAAAACATAGCGTTCCAAAGGATTGCGGGAGAGGAAACCCGGGACAGTCAGATGGGTTCTTTGTGATTCTTTCATATAACCTGCTCCAATATCTAATCCTTTACCAAGCAAAACCACATGCATGTTCTTATAACCTTTTTAATTTTTATATCATATATGATACATCTTTTGACAGTTACATATGATTGTTGTGAGATGTTATTATCTTATCTTCCACGCATACTTTGCAGTCCAACAGAGGAAGTATGATGTTTTAATTTTTAAAATAGCAGCTTGGATAAACTTTGTGATAAATTTATTACACATGGCGTTTTATGTTTGATATATCTTCTTACGGGGCATTGGGTGATGTTCCTTCTTGCTCTGCCATATCTTTACAACAATGTGAGATTGTAAGTATTCTTCACCACCTAATTAATAAATGTAAAAGAGGGTAGTACCAAAATATTACAGTTTTGATGGGATATTAGTCATCTAACGTTAATTTTATGTGTGTGCATCAAATTCGCCTGTGTACATATCAATTACCATTCAAATATACGCTCTATGAAGATCACTCCATCCAACTCGGCCTTTAGTCACCCTGCAAAATGTAACAAACTTTGAGTCAGACTACACAATAATTTCTTTTTATCTTAAATGTGGAGGTATCAATAAATTTGGGAAATGACATAAAATTGAAGCCAAAATCCATAGTCCATGCACAACATATGTTTAACATGCTAAAGTATAAGCAAGATAAAACATTGGTTTCTGGCAGCCAGTTATAAGCTACACAAATGAATCTAGTTCTATCTCATTATACAATAATAAGTGAACATTGCCAAAATATTTTATTTGGTACCAATAGATCCTATGAATAGCAAGTCATGGATCCCTTCATTTGTACAGACTTCCAATTTTACACAACAAATACGGGATTTCACATGATCTTTAATTGTCCAAAAGAAACTTGCTTTCATGTTCTTATTCATCTTCCTTGCAGCTCTCCTTTTCTTTGGCATCTTTCTCGGCCACAACCTTAGACATATTGAACAACTTTAATTGACATCAGAATTCAATCGCGAAAAAAATAAAAGCACACAGTACTAAAAAAAGGAATTTTTATTTTCTAAGCGAACCATTTTTAGTATGTTTTCATAGCTGGCCCGACTAACCAATGAAAACGCTAGAACCAACACATCAGCTCCTCGATAACTCAAGGGTACATGTTGTAATCTTCTTAACCTTTTGAGTTCATTAAATAGTACCCAAATTAGAAACAACATGATATTGATTTTAAATTCTATAATACGTTTACTACTCAATGAACTAAATTTGCAATTTCAGGTGTCGTTTTCCTATGTGTTACTAAAAATGGAAATATATATGACCTGTGATTATGGATAAACTCTTACCAGCAGTGTCCCACAGGCTTAAATTGACAGTGGTGCCTTCAACTACAACATTTGCACTAAAGTTATTAAATACAGTTGGTACATAGTCTTGGTTAAGATCAAATTATTAGGATTAGGGTTGCACCTTCATGAACACACAAATGTGTGTTCAAATGAAACGTCATTAAAATGTAGTGGATCCATATTCCATCATTAACCATTGTTTAATTGATCAATGTGATTTCTAACATCCTGTATAAAAGATGCATCACCAGACCTATTCTTTCTGCACGAATTCACAGCTGGACATGGAGCAGCAGCAGCAGTCGCGGAAGAATCCTGATAATTTTTTGTGCGGTAAGGTAAACCAAGTAGTGGGTTATTTATAGACCCCAATAAACATATCAAGATCTCATATGCTATACTTGTGCATTTATTTATGGCAAATGAAAGGACACATGAAAATCTGACTTACGATTTGTTAAACGATACAAAAGCCCAACTTTGAGAGGATTATACATGAACTTAAAAGCTGATTTAAATACCATTAATGAGCTATAAGAATAATACACTTTATCACACTTACAAATCATGACTATCTATTTAATAATAGATCACATGAGTACATGATTGAGTTTGGGATCAATTGAGTTTGTACCATTAATGAGGTGATTAAAAACTCTATAATGAGCATGTACACGATAAAAGATATATGCTCACATTTATGAAACTTTAAAAGCTATTAAAAGCTTTCAAATGAAGCTCTAGATTAACAAATTTCTTAGCTTAATTTGCATAATAGAACCCGAAAAACCCTGAATCAACAAAGTAGCTAAATCCTTAGTCAAGACAGAATCAGAATCACCTTCAAAAACCACATTCTTACAATCATCATCATCAAAATAACATCTTATCCACCCTTGTGAAACACACCCTTTAACCTTATTCTCATCAACCTTGTATTTATTATCAAGGGGTTTAGGATTCTTGCCATAAAACAATAACAAACACCAAAACAAACAAATTTGCCCTCACACTACAAGAATAACAAGAACTGGTGACTAAGAAAATACCGACGACACAATGTCGTCGGTATTAAACGCTAAAAGACAAAAAAATCACTTGAACGTGGCCAGCCTGCGTTGATTTTTTTTGTTGTTAAAATCCCGACAACACGTCGTCGGGACCATAATGGTCAAATTTGACTTCTCCCCCGCCTCTTAATAATAGCGAATAATTGGGCGGGAATTTGACCCGCCAAGATGTTACCGACGCCATGTCGTCGGTAACATACAAACTAAAAAAATTATAGTAATTAGCGTTTGATTAGCGTTTAGTTTTTTCATAAGTGTAATTGTCCCGACGACATGGCGTCGGGGCGTATTTAGACAAATGTTTTTGCTTCCCCCGCTTGTGAATAATAGCAAATAATTGGGCGGGATTTTTTCCCTCCTGTTTTGTACTGACGACATGTCGCCGGGATTATGTTCCCGCCTCATTTTACCTTTGCCCCTCTAATTTTTTACTTATATATAACCAATCATCCTCAACTCGGTAAAACGCACATAACCCAATCGTCAATTCTCACAAAACACACATAACAATGGCTGGTTACACGCCGGAAGAGGAGTGGCCAAAGGTTTTATCGTCGATGGGTCTCTTTAATGAAGTTCTTAATACATATGGTGTCACAATTCGCATTTTTTGGGTTTTTACTATTCATAGGTTACTATTCACCGATTAGGATTCATCATTTTCGGAGTCAGTATGAGATTTCAAGAAGTCGTCAAAAATTTTACTATTCACGTGACACTATTCATCCCTGGAGGGAAATCACTATTTATGGGCATCATTCATCATGTTGTAAACCTGGTTTACGGGTATTCAAATGCGCGTAACCAGTTAGGTTTAGCTGCGTATTCATGCATCATCAGTAAAGACGCATCATACAGACTAGAGTAGTCTGCATATCATCAGTAACATCATTATCATATCAGTTCATGCATGGGTTTGTGTGATTTTCATTAACGTATGCTTAATTGTTTAATTAACGTTACCACTCAGTTATTTCTACTAACATTATACCCAATACTCCCGACAATGATCCTAACACATTTTCAAACTAATTATAATGATATAGAGATTATATTATTACTTTACCCGGTGTTTTTAAACCAATCGCTATATTTTTCGTTTGACGCTTATAACTCCGTCGGTTTACGAAATTTCAATCCGATAATCATTCTAACACCCGATTCTTGCAAGGAATATGATTTTACAATTTTTACAACTTTGTCGTATCTCATTTCACCTCGTCACGAGTTATTTCTAGTTAACTCGGTACCCGATAACACTCATTTTATACACTAAACTAGCTAACTCTTAAATAAATGGAGACACTTGCATTTAATTACATCAAATCCTTCCATCTTAGCTCCATGTGCCGCCCCCCTAAAACACCCCTAATTCTTCCAATACTTGATTGCTAAGTACATGCATTAAATGAATTTTTGGTGATTTAATTTCAAGTCCACTAACCAAAACACATACAACACAAAATTAAACTAGCAAAAGCTCCATATTTCCTCTCCTATCTCCTTCCCCATTCGGCCAAGCTAAGAACACCATCTCAAATCCATAAATTTTTCAAGTTCAAGTCATAATCATACTCCATTTACCTTCCTAGTTATGGATTTGTGATCAAACCTCAAGTTTATTACTCATTTCTTATCAAAACTCATCAAATCATCAAGTAAGTTTCAAGAACATGTTTTGATCATCTTATAATTTCATTTGATTTATATGTTCATGTATTTTCAAGTTATATTAGCTATCCATGCAAGTTATTTATGTTTTACATACCACTTTTGAACATAAACTATCTTAATCACTAGATCTATAAGTTTCACTAATGATCTCATGAAACCCACCAAGTTTGGTGATGTTTAGGACCCCATGACACCCTAAGAAGGTGTATGGTAGGATTTGCGAACTTGTGGAGTTGATTTGAGTTAGTGTGGTCAAGTTTAGAACCAAGGAAATGAGTTTTTAACAATCTAAATAACCTACTGTCCAAAATCGTGTAAACTGGAAAACTCAGAAAATGTTGAACTATTTTGGCCTTCATATTCAGAAATTTCTTTCAAAAACGAAACCGTGGCCGCTTGAATCACTAAAAACCGACTTATAACGAAGGAGATATGATTTTTCAAAGTTAGGCGACGAAAAATTATTTTCTGAAAATAGCTTGCTGTTTTTCCGAACTTCAAGGGACAAAACGAGACGTTAGACGTGATCTAGACGAGCCGACCTATTGAAAATATGTTAGTTCATATTTGTACGAACCCGTGGATATAAAGAACGTAGAAAACGAGCTTATAACGACCGAGATACACGCGTTTGAACCCGACGAACTCTACTTTATTTTTGACAGCCCTATTAGAAACTATTTTCTAAGTATAAAAGTTAGTATTTTTACAAGTCATAACATTGATAGCCGGTTTTCTATCTAATCAAGACGCGTATGATCAAAAGTCAAATAACACGACATTTAGACAATGTTACAAGGTTTTCAAGAACGTCGAGTTTATTCACTAACACTTAACGTACAATATTTCACGACTAGTTTCACGAAGCCATTTTGGGCATATTTTCACAAGTTAAGGAAAATATTAATTTGCGACGAAAACATTATATTTGCCGATAGAACACCAAATGAGGATCGTGGAGTACCGTTTCAACATAATTTCACGAAAAGTAGTTTATAACTTAACGAGACGTCAAAAGTGTATTTTTCGTCGATAAACGTTATTTTTCAAAATCATCGAGTGGTATCGATAACATACGTATTTGCATGTGTAGTGTCATTTCATGACTTACATTAGATACATCATTCATAATAGTTTGCGGTTAGAGACCGAGCCACATTTCATCATATCCACTATTGTCATTGTTGCTATCGCATCAGGTGAGTTTCATAGCCCCTATTTTTATACGTTTTGCACTCTTTGGGGGAGATACATGCTTAAACTGTTTGCTTTCGCTTTTACTCAAGACAATTTTACTCATAAGCTACACTATACTTTTATACTCTTAAACATGATGTGTAGCTTTATTACGATATGTGCCTTAATGTGTGAACACTATTCTATACGCTATATTCTTTAACCACTGTTTAACTCCTGGATGGAGCCGACGGAGAGGTATTGATAGTACTATCGGGCTGACGCCCCCACCTTTGGTCAGCGATTCTTGGCCTTGGGTGAATATAATCCAACTATGCTATATTCTTGTTTATTCTTGTCATGAGGTTCAGTTGGTTGTTATGCTTTACATTAAGTGCATTCATATCGTATACACCCATGCCTCACTCATACTATATTTTAGCAGTGGGTTGTGAACACACAGGTTGTAAGTTTTGTATGGGCGGGATTTGCAACTGAGTGGATTTACAATGCCTTTGCTGTGGAGACTGATGAGTGGCCTTTTACTCATCATTTTATACTCGAAAAACCCCACAAAAATGACAAAAAACACCCAAATGGACCAAATATTGTTACAAATATCATTGGATTGTGTTTTATGTGTTTCAGGTACAAAAGGATTGAAAACGGGGCAAATATGGACGAAACCGAGCTTGGAATGGAAAAGAGCTGAAAACCGAAGCAGGAAAAGACATTATTCATTCGGATTAAATTCAAGCTCGAAAATCCCAAAATGGCCCTTGGATTATTTCAGATTGACAAGATTGGTCCCTAGTTGAACTTTGGAGAAATGGCAGGAATGGTCCCTGAACTTTGCAAGTTCACACTTTTGACCCCTAAACAAAATACTACCTATCCTAAAACTACACTTAACTAACCCACTCAAACTCAATCCTAAAACTAAACCCACAGTCCACAACTTAAACCCATCCCAAGTTACCAAGCCCATGACTTAGGCCCACACCCAAAAATTAACTAAATACGGGTCAAACCCACAAGCAAACACTGTATATCTTCTTCCTAATCCCAATTAACCCGCCAAAACCCTCTAACCCCCATCTCTGTCACTTTCACCATCTCCACCTCACCACCTCCATCCAAAAAACCCACATGGGTGTGTTTCCCTCACCCCTTTGCCACCTCAGCGATCCAAAGGGATTAACTCTCATCTACGGCTATGATTTCATGTTGTGGGGAGCAAGCAAAAATCAAGGGTCAGAGATTAAAGCACAAGAAGAATTGGATTTCTCTCTCACACAAGAAGCACAGACAAGCAGAAAAACCCTAGATAATTTTTAGTATAAATAGTAGCATATGTATCAGTAGTTCGAGAGGTTTTTATTAGCTTAAAATTTAGGTAATTTTTCTTATTTTTTGTTTTTGTTGTTTATTTTTAATTTCCAGCAATGTAATGTAATTTTAGTTAATGCAAATTTAATTTTTATTGTTTTACAATTTGGTCAACAAAAGTCAACTTTTCTGTTCAAATGCTTATTTCCAGCTTATTTTCTTTTATTTGTGCTTAGTAGTTCTGTGGTATGCCCATGTAACTCAGTCTACTAGCCTTGTTTGATTGTGCCCTTTTCAGCCTTAGGAAGTGTTAGAAAGTCAAACTTAGCATATTGAGAATATTGCTTATTAGCTCTCACAAGCTTTAAGTTTTTTTTTCAGCATTGGTTTTTGGTGTCTTTAGGATCCATTTAGTCCATAGTTAGTAGCTTGTTCAGTCCCTTTAAGCCTTGATCAATCCATGCTTAATTTCAGTCCACAATAGATAGCAGACTAGTTTCTGATTTTTCCATTTATGCAGCCCTTTTGATGATTTTTAGTTGGATCATTTTAAGTTGTTATCAGCTAAATTTTTGCACCAATGATCTTTGCTGGCTGAACTAGCTAGTACCATTTTTTTTTTTTTTTTTTTTTTTTTTTTTTTTTTTTTTTTTTTTTTTTTTTTTTTAGGATTTTTATTTAACTGCTTTTGAATGGCTTGAAACTGCCCCAGTTGGGCTGCATTACTCCGCACACTCAACAGTCCCATTGATGTCTTTTGGCTTATTTGTGCTTGTATTGTGCTTATTTCTGGACCTTGTTGCTATTTGTAATTTTGATTCTATCATTTAGTTATCTCAGCTTATTTCCATTAGCTTATTTTTAGCTTTTCAGTCCTTAGGTTCTTCAGCTTAGCCTATTTCATTTCTTGTTCCATCTGATCATATAAGCATAAGCTTATTCTGAGCTCTTTGCTAAGTTTTAAAAAATGTTTCCAGTTTAAAAAGTGCTATTTTAAGTTGCTTAGTTTGTTTTTAAAATTTTTCCAAAAAAATAAATGTTTGCAAAAAAAATGCCATGTCTGGGGTTCGAACCCCAGACCTCTAGCTCACAACACCACAACCTTACCATTATGCTCTAAGTTATGCTTGTTTATTATTTTGCAACATTTATTTCTTAACCCTTTTTCCCATTTAAGCAGTTCGATCTTAATAACTTTTTCCCAGCTTATTGTAATAAGCTGGGACATCCTTTATATTTTTCATAGCTTTAGTTTAGTATAAAGTATTTTTAGAAAAAATTTCAGAATTTTCTCTTTTCATTTAGTATTTTTAATCATTTATTTTCTTTAAATTAGTTTTAAATTCGTATTTAATTATTAAAAAGTCAAAAAAATATAATTCTTTTTTTCAAAATTTTATTTTGTCATTTAGGACGTAGGAAAATTAATTTGGTATCCGTAGGGTTAGTTTTTATAGAATTTGACGTTTATGCACGTTTTTAGTTTACCGTTCGCGTTTATTAATTTTCGTTTTATTAGATTTTAAAAACCAAACTGAAAATCCATATTTCTAGCATTTTAATACCAAACCGAAAATGATATCCTCAATTTCACACCTCGTTGGGACTACGACCCGGGTATACGCTTATCCGGTTTATTACAATTGATTGTTGCGTTAAATCGTCGCGAGTTGACTTTTCTTCGTGAGAGGTTTTGACTTGTGAACTACTTTGACCATCAACCAGAGACTTTCTCTAAAAGCTATTCAACTTATTTAAAACGAACTCTATGAACTCACCAACCTTTGTGTTGACACTTTTGAGCATGTTTGTCTCAGGTTAGTAAGGCGATAACGGAAGCATGAAGCATAGAGTCTTAGGGCATGTTTTGGAGACTTGTGCTATTATCGTTTACCATTCGATATGTTTTATAAACTTATGTATTAGTACACTTTGGGATCTCTTGTTTTGTAAACTCTGATTTTCTATTTATTCGAATGGTAACTTTTTAAAACGTCTCACTTAGAGGTCGTTTTCTATATCTTGTATTTTGTGCCTTAAGGTTGCACACCGTTGACACTATCGTTCCGCTGCAATATTTTGGGGGTGTGACATATGGCTACAAAATTTATGATGAATATGGTTCTTATAAAAACATTAGCCCGTGGATGAGAGACCAGATTTTGGAATGGTTGAGGAAAAAGCCGTACTACAGAGAGATATTGGACGCTCAAGCTGATGATGTTGGAGAGAAAAGCACGTTGGAAACCAAAATTGATGATCTGGGAAATAGGATAACAAATCTTGAAGCTATGTTTGAACATTTCATCATGCAAAGGAAAGCAAGGAAGGGAAAAGATAGTGCATGTTCTAGCAAAGTGGGAAGTAGCAGCAAAAAAAAAATGAATGGGCGATGTTTGTTATGGTCTATGTCGTGTGTTTCGTTTGCTTGTCGAGTTGTTTCGTTTGCTTGTCGAGTTGTTTCGTTTGCTTGTTAAGTTGTTTCGTTTGAGTCTGTATGAAATGTATGTGGTTGAGAACTCTTGTGTGTTTTAAATAAAAGGTTTGCCTTTGTGTTTGTTAATTGTCATATTGTTCCTTCAGTTCCATTCTTTATGCATATGTAATTTAGTGTTGAAAAATTGTATATTTGAAATACCCTGTTGTTTAAAGGGGTGTTTGGGCACCATAATCTGGTTAACTCAGAACCTGGTCAACTTTACAAATCCATAAGGTGCTTTGAGGTTTCGAGATGCGTTTGATGGGAAGCATTGGGAATATTTTTGGGTGTGGTTCGACCCAACAAGAAACGGGTGTATGTCATGTTCGATAACTTCATCATTTCTATCTTTTCACAACAACAACAACATTTTATTAAACACAACAATAACACAACAACAACAACAATAACACAACAACAACAACAATAACACAACAACAACAACAATAACAACAAAAACACTACTACATACGAAGATTTTCCATGTCACCTAACAGCTCACGGAGTATTGCATCCGACTGACATGCGTGGTCGTGGTCGTCGGGATTCCTTGCCATTTCAAGTTTTGCCTCCAGCGTCCTTACTCTTGTCTCTAACACCTGTGTGGAAAACTAGAAGGAGGGTTGAATAGTTTTACTGTTTAAAATTAATTCGCTTTGTGACTTATCGTGATTTCAAAGTAAAGTAAACAATCATGCACACAAACAAGTAATATAAGTAAATAAGTAAAGATAGGAAAGATCAAACCACACAACACAGTTGTTTACAGTGGTTCGGCTACAAGGACTCTCTTCCTTGCCCTACTCCACTCCTCGAGCCTCTAACTCGAGAGTTTTTCTTCACTAAGAAACAAGCTCCCTTCTAGGTGGAGAAAACCTTTACACGTCGCTTACTTCTTTTTCCGGTACTAAGCTAAACACCGAGTTCTTTACAAGGGTACAACCACTCCCGTTGGTTCTTTCACAAGGGTACAACCACTCCCGTTTGGTTCTTTACAAGGGTACAACCACTCCCAACACTCTTTGTGTTTTAAGGACTAAAACACTAACCTCACATTACTGATATAAATGATACAAACAATGATATGCAAACTAGTACAAGATCACACAATGGCCAAGCTAAACGAATAACGACAGAACGTTGATCCTTGTATGCTTGATCCCTTTGCTACAAAAGGAAATATCAAATGAATGAATGAATGATATGGGTCAGAAAATGGGATAATTATTAAAATGCCCCGGTTGCCCAAGTGCTAAGACTATCCGCCCCAGTTTTACAAAATTCTCCCCTTAGACCAGGGCAACTTGTCCGACCAACCACAGAATGCCACGTCACCGACCAAAATACGTAATGTATTTTGGGCAACTTTTGATTTTTGGGCAACCGTATATTGTACAAGTGGTTTTTTGGTCATTTTACATATTATTCGTATACACCTCTATCATTTATCTGTCCATTCCTTCCTCCAACAGATCCAACACATTTAACACTACCATACCATCACCAATTTCACACAATTATAACTCCCTCCACACCATCGAAACCCCATCACCACCGAACCCTCCACCGACGCCGTAACCCTCCACCGCCGCCGTAACCCTCCACCACAGCGATGTACGCGGTTAGGATAACAGCTCCCTGTGTTAGGATAACACATCAAAAACCTAATTCTTCTTCTTCAGGTATTTTTTATTCTAATTAATTAAGTAAGTCAATTATGATTCGTGTTTATTTTTCCATAGTAATGAATTATGTTAGTCAACAGACCCGACAGTAACATTTTTCTATTTTTTTTCAGATCTGAACAAGTGAAGGAACTTGAACAGGAAGTTGCCGAAAGTATGTGATCAATTCAAATGGGTTTTTTATAAAATATATTTATGATGGTTTTATATATTTACTGATGTAAAATTGTGTGGCAGTTTCTCTAGAAAAAGATGAATATAAACTCGTAGACCCAGTTGATATCTTAACACTCTAGAGAAATCAGAGTTTTGGAATAAAGTGGTCAGTCCACGTGCGCTACATTTTATGGAAGTTAGTAACCATTTTTATTATGTTTTATGAATATCTGCGCTCTGTTGTATTTACAGAAATCTAAAAGATGGACTCGGAGGAGAGAAGCTGTAGCTAAATTAACTAAGCTTGCTTCAACAAAGAGGATTGCTCCTGGAGCTTTTACAGATTTATGCTTTATACTTAAGAAGGTATACTGGAATATCTGACTATAGCTACCTAAATTTCTAAATAGTTTATGCTTTCATGGAATGTGGTTTCTGTTATCTCTATATTGAAATTGCTTTTATCTTTTTAGCTTATCACGGATCGGAGTATTTCTGTTCGGGTAGAAGCAGTCCGAGCCATTGGGAATCTTGCACTGGGATTAAGAATCAATTTTTCTCCATATTCACACATTTTGCTGCCCGATTTACTTGTAAGAGTACATTTATGATGTTTGTTTTAGATTTTTGTGGAGTTATTTGTAGCAACAACTAACATGTCTTAACGTCATTTAGTAAAGGTTATGTTAGTTTGTATTAGTAAAGCTAACATGTCTCAACAGCTAACACAAGTAGAATATTCGATCTAATTATATAGGATTGTAATTAACTTAAGTGTCATATGATGGAGGTTTTTCAGGCGATTGATACTAGAACAGATTAAACGTTTGGAAATTGCGTGTTAGTTTTGTTAATGGTAAAGTTCACGGAGTCTTAAGATGTGCTAGGGGTAGTGAATTATCTCAATCTCATAAAATATGAGTTTAGTCTCTTCATTGCACTGAAGTGGAATATTTGATCGGATTGGTATTGGATCTGATTAAAGATTTGAAAATTGAGTTCATGAGTCAGTTTGTTTACGACTCTGTGCTTGTCCATGCGAATCAGCTCTAAACGAGAAAGTCGTCATTTTGGTTCTGAAGGAGCCTAGTGACCACACCCTTACACTGCCTTTAATTGGTTAAATGAACTTTGCTTGTTATTGATTTATAACTAACCATGTTTGCGTGTAAGAAGTGAAGTATGTTTTTTTGTTTATGCTACTAGACACCAAGTTCTGTTTCTGATATTTTTTTCTCAATTGTGTTTGTCCCCTTCTGCGTTTTAGATGGATGTTTATTAGGAAGAAAAATTATGTTATGTCTTCAGGTAAAATATATTTATAAGAATAATAGTACTTGAAGCATTACGTAGTCAGAGAAAAGAAGGTGCTTAATCACCAAAGCAAAATAAAAAGCAACAGGATCTCTAGATGGAAGTAATAAATTATTGTGAAGCTTTATAGTAAATCAGTAATGAGGACAAGTGAGTTCTTTGTGCCATGTTTTTCAATCAATTTTTCTCAGAAACTCGCATAATCACGATCATGTTTGAGTCTCTAGCTTCATTCTACTTAAGGTATTTGTTTCATTGGCCTGAAATTGAAGTGGTATAACTGAGTAGTTGAATACTTGTTTTTTTCCTTCTAATCTTACCACCTTCAACTTCATCTAAACTTTATTTTTTCTACCAGATCATCTGCACCATAACTCCAGCTTCTAGCAATATGGAGGAGACTCACAATACATTAAAATTTGCAAGCAGGGCAAAGCGTGTTGAAATCTATGCTTCTCGCAACAAGGTCTGCTATGGAGCTAGTATAAGTTCTGCTATGGATACCACCAGCTGACAGGAGGTTTTTTCTCGACGCCTATGAAGTGGGAGAGCTTTGTTACGCTAGAGCTACTTCGAATTGTGTTTCATCCATTTTTTATGTATTTTTTCGAGATTTGAGAATTTTAGAATGAGAATTGTCAATGAAAGGGTATCCTATGGAGGTGTGTAAAATACATTGAAATCAATTAGAAGACTATGTACCCCAACATGTTAACCGAATAAATTGCTATATTTTTTCTTCTTCAAATTGTTCTTTTCAGCATGTAAATTCATGGTGATTTATCTGTATAACAGTCAACTATGACCCATTTTGCTGCTTATGACCCATGGACTTGGAAAAATTGTCACTAAAGTTACCTATGCCTACTGTGATTACTGATTTGGATGTAAGTGTACTGATGTTGTTTATGATTATGGATACTGAGTCTGGATACTAATTTGGGTGTAAGAACGACTTTAATGGCAGCATAAAAAACATGTGCTTCACTTTCTGGAAAAACAACCAGTCTCTACTTAGCAAAAGAACATCCCTCGAGGTAGATGTGCAGATCGGGTTCAAGTTAAAAAGTTAAAAATGGCAGGGTCGAGGTAGATGCTGCTTGATTGACTGTTGGAGTCAGAAGGTTCGGTGGTCGAGAGTATGTGATCTGGTCGAGGGTATGTCATTCTGCTGCTAACCTTAGCATCATGCTACTACTATTCAGACTTGTTAGGAATTTTATATTTTATGTAATAGTTCATTGCTGCTGTTAGAGTTAAGCAGTTCCTGCTGGTAGTGTTAGTTACTGCTGGTACTGGTTCCTGCTGGTAGCTTTGTTTTGTTCCTGCTGGCAGTATTCATTGCTGCTGGTCATAGCGTATTTTTTGGGCAACTTTTGTATTTTTTGAGCAACTTTGTGTATTGTTGGGCAACTTTTGTAATTTTTTGGGCAACTTTTGTATTTCTTGGGAAACTTTTGTATTTTTCGGGCAACTTTGTGTATTTTTTGGGCAACTTTTGTAATTTGTGGGCAACTTTTGTATATTTTTGGGCAACTTTTGTATTTTTTGGGCAACTTTTGAAGCAGTTCCTGCTGGTAGTGTTAGTTACTGCTGGTACTGGTTCCTGCTAGTAGCTTTGTTTTGTTCCTGCTGGCAGTATTCATTGCTGCTGGTCATAGCGTATTTTTTGGGCAACTTTTGTATTTTTTGGGCAACTTTGTGTATTGTTGGGCAACTTATGTAATTTTTGGGCAACTTTTGTATTTTTTGGGCAAGTGGGGAACACTTGTCATCGTATGTGATTTTCCTGCTGCTCGTTGTAAAGTCTTGAAAACAGAGAGGATCATTGAAAGCCAACAAGAACTTGGAGTTAAAATAACTAGAATGAACCAGCAAGAAAAGAAAACGAGCAATGTAATTATGAATTCTTGGCCAAACTACACGCTTAGTACATTACGATATTCGAGTACTTAAAAGATCAAAGTACAATTTAATATTCGAGTACTTAAAAGATCAAAATACAATTTAACAAACATATGAGAAATGAATCCAAGACAGCTTCACGGTAGAAGAACATTGAAATACAGCTACTTTTGTTTTTGATCTTGATCACAATATTGAGCAAGCCTTTTGAGCCTTTCCCTTCTTTTTCTTTGACTTTGGTGGTGCAACAACGACTTTAATGGCAGCATCAAAAACCTGCTTCACATTCTGGGAAAAACAACCAGTCTCTATTTAGCATAAGAAAATCCCTCGAGGTAGATGTGCAGATCGGGTTCAGGTTAAAAATGGCAGGGTCGGGTTGAGTGACAAGCACACGTGACATCTGAACTGCTGATCTGACAGTCTTAACCCGGTGTACTTAAAATTCTGAACACTCAGGTGTCATATCGTTGGCACAATAGTTGAGTCAAGTAACCTAGCCCATCCTTTCATTTACAGTCTCTACTCTATGAATTACATCATACAAATATAATCTATCAAATATAAATGAGATATACATAAAACTGGCTATATGAATTGACCACAAATCACTTGCTGAATCCCTAAATACTGATTATTATCCAAAGAATTACAGAATGCTAATGCTAATTGCTACATTGTCATATGCTTTTCTTAATACTTCTTAGTGAGCTTGGGAGCACCTAGTCACTCATTGTTTTTGGTTGTAGCCAAAATAAGATCAGCAGTACCAACGAAATCATATCTAATGGCCAGTTAACAGAAACACGAGAAGCTCATGTCTATCCAGTCAAAAAAAGATCCCGAATTTCGCAAACTAAACTAAACAGTGAACATTAGTTCATAGACTAAAAGCATGTCATAAAGTCATAATGAAGTATGTTTTACAGTTCAAATGACTACTCACAAGTTTGCAATCGTTATTGAGGAAGCTCACGGCTTTTGCTATACGCTGCAGACCCCAGGCATAATATTCGTCCCTGTTGCCAGAAAGCAGCAACTATTATGAACAAATAAATTGAAAAATTGCATAACACACAGCAACAGCATGGACCAGAGATTGGAATTTTTTTAATTTAATTTTTTTTATTTATTTATTTTTTTTTTTTTGTCATTTCAGCAACATGGTTATTCTAAAGGAAACAAGCAGAATAAGAGCTTGAAGAGAGAGTAAGCCACTTGACATCATGGTGACCACATAAGATGAATATAGTTATGATAAAAAATAGATAGAGAATAATTAAGATAGCGTCCCAAAACTAATTTATAATAAAACTTTATTATCGAAAAACATAAAATTCATATTATTTCGAACTAGTAAACAGATTTATAGAAGGAGCTGGTTAGGAGTATACTAGCTGAATGACTTGGAAACAAAACAAACGGACGATAAGATCCACGAGAAATGAGCCTATGTACCTTTTTGTACCTTGTAATCCTAATTCCTTGATTTTTTCCGCGAGTGGCACAACAGGTTCAGTGACAATATATATAGTGACCTTTGTAGATGAGCCATCATTTATTTCAGCCTCGGTACTATGAAGAAATGACAAAATGTTTGGATGCCTGACCTGAAATATATAAATTATAGATTTATTTCACTTGCAGCAAATAAGATAAAAAGAAGCTCACCAATAGTTTACAAGTTATCATTTTTCTTTCCAAATTAAATAGTAATCTTTCCAGTTACCAGCACCAAGAACTAATCACAAACAATAATGAACTTACATGAATAATACTATACTAGAATATTAATTAAACTCTAGAATATTAATGAAACTCTGGTAGTCTAATAGACATTAGGCATCTGAAACCAGCATACAGCTGCATAATGCATAATGCATTGCTTAAGAATAGCAAAAAAGTCATAGTCAAGCAGTTCATGCGAAATGGACCTAATTTAGTATATATTCATATATACCACATGCAAATTATCTGTATACATATGGAAAATGGTATTGTGAACAAATATCATGGTCGAATGGATGAACCATCATGAAAAGCCTATTAATGTTGCTCTTGTTGAGTAACTCACTGTTCGAAGCCGTTTGACACCATTGCGCCCGGCAGCTAAACGTCCATCACCAGCATTACTTCCTGTGAGTGAAAATATCGACACGGGGGATCCATCCACCTGAAGAAAAAAAAATCAAATTTACAAACCAATCGATTCAATCAAAAGAAACATTACAAATAAAGTACTTGAAAGTATCCTCCCACACATACGGCATTTAAAAATTATTAAAATACAATGAATTGGCAGGAAGAAATATCCATGGCAACAGATCGCTAGAGCTACCCAAAGGCAGATGTCGCCTCAGATTACAACTAACAAATGACTACCAGTGTGGCACAACCAACAATCGTAGTCGTTCACAAGGGTTAGTGCAGAAATTTTGACACTATTCATGGAGATCGATCATTTTAGTACCACACATGCCGTTTCAGATCCCAGTTCATTGCACTGTACAGTGACTGCAATGATCACCTTAAGTTTTATAAACCCATACGGATGGAAGACAAGTGTCATTCAACTATGCACAGACAGCAAAAATAGAATGATATTCCAAAGCAGATGGTGCGGGTGTAAAGCTAGCAAACTTGCAAATTTCAGGCCAATGAAACAAATACCTTAAGTAGAATGAAGCTAGAGACTCAAACATGACCGTGATTATGCGAGTTTCTGAAAAAATTGATTGAAAAACATGGCACAAAGAACTCACTTGTCCTCATTACTGATTTACTATAAAGCTTCACAATAATTTATTACTTCCATCTAGAGATCCTGTTGCTTTTTATTTTGCTTTGGTGATTAAGCACCTTCTTTTCTCTGACTACGTAATGCTTCAAGTACTATTATTCTTATAAATATATTTTACCTGAAGACATAACATAATTTTTCTTCCTAATAAACATCCATCTAAAACGCAGAAGGGGACAAACACAATTGAGAAAAAAATATCAGAAACAGAACTTGGTGTCTAGTAGCATAAACAAAAAAACATACTTCACTTCTTACACGCAAACATGGTTAGTTATAAATCAATAACAAGCAAAGTTCATTTAACCAATTAAAGGCAGTGTAAGGGTGTGATCACTAGGCTCCTTCAGAACCAAAATGACGACTTTCTCGTTTAGAGCTGATTCGCATGGACAAGCACAGAGTCGTAAACAAACTGACTCATGAACTCAATTTTCAAATCTTTAATCAGATCCAATACCAATCCGATCAAATATTCCACTTCAGTGCAATGAAGAGACTAAACTCATATTTTATGAGATTGAGATAATTCACTACCCCTAGCACATCTTAAGACTCTGTGAACTTTACCATTAACGAAACTAACATGCAATTTCCAAACATTTAATCGGTTCTAGTATCAATCGCCTGAAAAACCTCCATCATATGACACTTAAGTTAATTACAATCCTATATAATTAGATCGAATATTCTACTTGTGTTAGCTGTTGAGACATGTTAGCTTTACTAATACAAACTAACATAACCTTTACTAAATGACGTTAAGACATGTTAGCTGTTGCTACAAATAACTCCACAAAAATCTAAAACAAACATCATAAATGTACTCTTACAAGTAAATCGGGCAGCAAAATGTGTGAATATGGAGAAAAATTGATTCTTAATCCCAGTGCAAGATTCCCAATGGCTCGGACTGCTTCTACCCGAACAGAAATACTCCGATCCGTGATAAGCTAAAAAGATAAAAGCAATTTCAATATAGAGATAACAGAAACCACATTCCATGAAAGCATAAACTATTTAGAAATTTAGGTAGCTATAGTCAGATATTCCAGTATACCTTCTTAAGTATAAAGCATAAATCTGTAAAAGCTCCAGGAGCAATCCTCTTTGTTGAAGCAAGCTTAGTTAATTTAGCTACAGCTTCTCTCCTCCGAGTCCATCTTTTAGATTTCTGTAAATACAACAGAGCGCAGATATTCATAAAACATAATAAAAATGGTTACTAACTTCCATAAAATGTAGAGCACGTGGACTGACCACTTTATTCCAAAACTCTGATTTCTCTAGAGGTGTTAAGATATCAACTGGGTCTACGAGTTTATATTCATCTTTTTCTAGAGAAACTGCCACACAATTTTACATCAGTAAATATATAAAACCATCATAAATATATTTTATAAAAAAAACCCATTTGAATTGATCACATACTTTCGGCAACTTCCTGTTCAAGTTCCTTCACTTGTTCAGATCTGAAAAAAAATAGAAAAATGTTACTGTCGGGTCTGTTGACTAACAGAATTCATTACTATGGAAAAATAAACACGAATCATAATTGACTTACTTAATTAATTAGAATAAAAAATACCTGAAGAAGAAGAATTAGGTTTTTGATGTGTTATCCTAACACAGGGAGCTGTTATCCTAACCGCGTACATCGCTGTGGTGGAGGGTTACGGCGGCGGTGGAGGGTTACGGCGTCGGTGGAGGGTTCGGTGGTGATGGGGTTTCGATGGTGTGGAGGGAGTTATAATTGTGTGAAATTGGTGATGGTATGGTAGTGTTAAATGTGTTGGATCTGTTGGAGGAACGAATGGACAGATAAATGATAGAGGTGTATACGAATAATATGTAAAATGACAAAAAAACCACTTTTACAATATACGGTTGCCCAAAAATCAAAAGTTGCCCAAAATACATTACGTATTTTGGTCGGTGACGTGGCATTCTGTGGTTGGTCGGACAAGTTGCCCTGGTCTAAGGGGAGAATTTTGTAAAACTGGGGCGGATAGTCTTAGCACTTGGGCAACCGGGGCATTTTAATAATTATCTCGTAAATGAATGAGTATGTATTTAAGCTATATGAGTGATAAAATGGCCAAATGATCAGCTTGCTATTTATAGGCAAAGCTGAGCAACTGGCGGCGGATCCGGCGGATCCCTAAATTTGGATCCGTCTTTGTATCCATTTGGATCCGCCGTGTCAGGCCAGCTAAGAGATCTTCAAATCTTTCCAAATCTTGCCATATCTTTCCATATCTTCAAATGTCAACTCTTTGGCTTGAAGATCTAAACAAAATATCACAAAATCTTACCAAGATTGTGTACATGATGCATGCCATGATGTCATCCTAACTTTTGAAAAATAAAGTTTTCATTTTAGGAAATAAACATGTAAATGTATAAAATGTAAATTCTAGTGATCTTGTGAAATGTAAATGTGTTTTAAAAAGACTTTCGCTTGTATTTATGATTTGCTAAAAGATATACCTTGTATTTGTCATTAACAAAACTAAGTAAAGATCATAAAATATAAATAACGTTTTTGGGACGATATTTGTATTAATAATCTCCCCCTTTTTGTTGATGACAAAACATAAGGTGTATTTTTAAGCAAATGAATAAATAAAGTATAAGTCTTTTTAAAAATATAGATTAAGTTTATTTTATGCAAGTTTTGAAATCAATTTCAAGTATAAATGTATGTACTGTGATGTTTCACAGTAATGCAAACTTAATCCTTTCTCCCCTTTTTTGTCGAAACAAAAAGAAGATATGCGTAGCGGAATGCGATTTTGAGAACTTTAAAGCTCCCCCTTGATTTATACTCCCCCTAAATGGAGTAACAAGGATATGATGTATGATGATGTATGATCCTACAAAACAAATGGTTAGACTATGATATGCTCCCCTTTGATGTATACTCCCCATTTCTAGAGTACCAATGTAGAGATCTATAATTCATAACACAAACACAAGGTAAATGATGGATTGAATCTTAGAGAGAGAAAGAAAGAGTTAGGATTTCTAGTGAGAGAAAGTGAAAGAGAAATGTGTATTAGATTAGAAGCTTCAACCCTTCCCAAGTGTGGGAAGGGGTATTTATAGTACAAGACATAAGTGCCCCGAGTGGGTTGTGGAGTGAGCTGACAGTGGGTAAAGACCCGACCCACTCCACGAATACTATACTAACTAAACTAATAATACTAATAATACTAATAATTCTAATAAGCCTACGAGCTACACAAATGCTAAATAGATACTCGGGGTGACCGAGTCTTCACATGAATATTTATATTCCTAACAATCTCCCCCTAAGGGAGGTCACCCCGGAAATAATAATTTGAATTCTAGCATTCTATTACATGACTGTAACTTCCTAGCTCGTAGTCTTTGATTCTTCAAATTCATTACTCTTTGTACATTCAGCAGTGTTCTTTTGATGACCGTTCTTCTGTCTTGGAAGATCTTTGGTGATTCTTTGATGTCATCATCCAACGTATGTCTCCAGGTCATCTTTTAGCATTATGTCTCCATGTGATGTTGTGATCTTTGGGTCGACATGCTCACATTTTTCTGAATCATGATTTTCAGCATCAGAGTTGCGGAAGCAGTGTTGAAGGTCTTTTAGATATCATGATTTCGTTGATTATGATGATGATGGTGTAGTGTGAGCATGTGGTGATGGATTGGCATCTTGTTCAGCAATCAGCTACAACTGCACTCAGCTACAACCGCCAGGTGTTCCTGCATACGACAGTTAGCAATAAAACGTACGGTACTTACAGGTTCGGACTTCGAGATTGTTAACAGCATAGTGTGAAAACTCTCTCTAATCCTTACCAAGGCCGTTCCTAAATCAGAAACCCACAGAGGGCTTTAAAGATCTACCATAGTAAATCAACGATTAGGTGAGTCGCTGGAGTTCACTCCACAACTGTAGACCGTTTGAAACCGCCGCGACCACTAAGCGTAATCCACAAGGAATTACCGAAGTGACCTGCTTTCAGGGCTGTTTGATGTTGACCCTGGCAGGAATTTCCATTCAATCACTGAGAACTACATTTGTAAATTCCCTCATAAATGTTCTGGCAAATTGCTAAAATCTGCGTAGGACTCATAAGTTTACAACTGATGTCCTTAAGGTTTGAACAACCAGTGTAGAAGTAACACGTGTTCCTATGAGATCTTATGATGCATCTCGTGGCTCTAGACTCGATAAGTGCATTTTTGGTAGTCGGAGACTGGAGCGGTGTCTCCTGTTTCAATATCAACATAACTCGTAATGAGTGGTCGATAGATTATGCAGGGTTCCCCGTGAGAATGAAACAAGTCCTTTTAAGAGAACTTGAGTGGCTTAGAAGGTTTGGTGCAGTGCGTCACTGGGTCCATGACGTCTTGTCTTCAATACCGGTTTTACCTTGGTAACAACCAGTAGTATATGAATTGAACCCGGTTTCTGCCCTAAGGTTGAATAATTGGAGGGCTATTTCTTTTCACCCTTTCTCATTTCATTTCTTTTTAATTCTTCAACCCCTTATTTCTCCTTTCTCATATTACTACTTTTTTCATGATCATACCTATGGACTTTCTAATACTAACTATTCGGTATTGTCCCTGGGTAGATCCCTCCGGCTCTGGCGGATCATAGGACGGTTTTCCTAACCTTAGCCACCTTATAACTTCATGACTATCCTATGTTGCCATTTACCAAATCCTTGAAAAATCTCTCAAAGTGTTTATGATTATGAAACACATTTTGCTAACACCTTGAGAGTTTTATATTTTTCAAATGCTCCCCCTCAACATGTGCTCGGATGATTTTATTGTAAATTTGCACATGTTGGGTGGAGTTCGCACTTTTTGAATTGATCAACTTTCAGTGAAGATGACCGATTCGAGACACACTTACATCACTAGTTAGACTAGCATGAAATTATTACCCGGCCTGGTCAAGTCCACATAAAGTTTCTTGAAACGGTACACTCTACTCAGACACGTCCTCTTCGAGACACGCTTACATTACTGGTTAGACCAGCTTGAAATTATTACCCGGCCAGGACGCATCCTTTCGATTGATGACAGTTTATGTTTCGTCAATTCATTGGTGAAGTCTGAGTCACGCTCACATGAGATGCCACATCCTTTTTCATCCATTCGCTCCCCCTCAATATGTGCATCGATATACGAAAGAGTTTACCACATATGGGAGAGCCTACACTTAAGACCAAAACATCACATTTTTTATCAGATTTCATATTTAAATCACATTCTCTCCCCCGATTAAAAATTTCAAACCATTTGAGATTTGTGATCCCAATTGATTTAAATAAGTTAGAAATTATTGGAGAAAATGTGGTCAGTTTTAATATGTGCTGATAATGGAACATGCAACTGCTCCCCCACAATTAATGAGGGAGATTCACTACTTATCATGTACAAAGATAATTGTTATGACACAAATGATATTGACCTTTTTGCGCAGATGATGTGATCATCCGCTTCTCTGAGGGAGTCAGTGGTCAACATCAATTATCCATCCACCAATAAAACATTTCCCACATGTTGTTGATCCCCACTTGGCGAGACCAGAATAAGTACTGCTTTGCTGAAATGAAGGTGATGGAGGTGAAGACAGTGTTGTTGTTGTTGTTGCCGATGTTGTTGTTGTGGTGAATTCAGAGCCAATCAATAGAGTTTGAACATCTGATCAAATGGTTAGAGCGGGAACTAGCACATTCATATTGGCCATGGAATCTGCATAAGAATATCAACACAGATATACATACATACAGATACACTTTTCATTAATAGCTACCACATAGCAACTTGCCAACTCATAATACCAAATTCATCGCATAATCAAACCATAGTCAGGAAATCCATCAAACCGCTATCTAGCATGAAGAGCAATCAGCAATCATGAACATGGCAATTCACTCATATTTCAACATTCAACTCAGGATCTTAGGGACAATATTCTAACATGATAGCTATATACCTAAGCAAATCCTGAGTGCATAAGAAATAAATCAACAACGATTAAACAGCTATCGACTAACAAAAGTCAATCAACATTTGAAAATCATTCAGATAGATCATACACATGCCTGTGGAGTATTCAAGAACATCAAACACAATGGGTTTTCTAACTTCTTTTAGATTTTGAGTTTTACAGTATTTAGGGGATTAAACGAGGATTCCAAAGTGACACAAATGAACCTTCTAGTTACATAAAGCTAGGAAACTATCAGCAAATTGCACATAATGCCCTAAACTTTCTAGCAACTAACACATTTGGCCATTAGATATAAAGCTTAGTAAGTTCCTCTTCAACTAATACCCCATTAACTACAAAACCTTTTCTAACAATTATGAGTTAACCAAGAAACCCATTTGATGATATAAAATTAGAAATCACTCTCCCCCTCAATCAGTGACCCGTATTCTAGTTAAAGAGTTGTATTCATTGATTGAGTGACAAATTTTATGAACAATCCAAGTCTAGAAGAATTTCAAACAACACGTAACCACCAAGTGTCTCACAAATAACTTTAAGAAGAATCATAGAAAGAAAACTATTTGTATACAAAGAAGATTTCTCTTCTTTTACAAGAAATGATGCACTGAAATGTACATCAAATCGGGGATGCACGGATATGAAGTAATCCATGCCCGGGTGAACTTCACCCGTTGTTAGGAACAACCGTCTTTTTGCCGACGTGCTTTCCTCATTTGAAACGCGGGTTGCTATCTAAAGTAATAGCAAGCCATTTAGACATGTTTTAACCGGTTAATATAACTTCTGCTCGAGCTTCATTTAAAGACCCGTGTCATTATTGAATGAAATTTCTAGGTCCGTAAATGTTATCGATAAACAGAAGACATGTCTAGAAGAACTATTTTTGGTATTTTCTGATTTTCTGATTTTTAGGGCTTTTCTTGGTTTTATATTTTTCTATTTACAATTTGGTTTTATAAAAGTTTTATGAAATTGGAAAAAATATTTTTGAGTTTTTATGATTTTATGATTTTATGTATTTACAAAGGATACTTGAAGAATTACCACCTTAATTCTTCTTTGATAGATTTGTTCTTCACCACCTTGATGAACTTGATGCAGCAGCGCTGAGAGTGGTCTTCAAACTACATTACTTCTTTTAGCTTCCTAAATCTTCTCAGCTGCCATCTCTTTACTTGCCGAAGAACAATGTGAGCAGATCTAATTAGGGTTTAAATCTGGCTTTTCACTCTCCCCTAATTAGTGCTCTCCCCCAAACTGAAAACCTTTCTGATGAATGCCCAGAATATGAAGAAGTCTTTTGATAGCCAAATGAATGCCGTCTTTAGTCTTCTAACACACAACGGAAAATGTAGAACAGACTGTAGACTCGACCTTCTTCAAGATTGTCCATTTGGGGAACTGAATATCAACATCTTCATCTCACCAAATGCATTCCAGTAATCTTACATATAACCCCTCAGCTTGTAACATACACATGAGATGATAACACCAAAGTAACAAGTTGAAACACTGATCATCTTTAATTTGTATCATAAGACATTAATCCCGATCTCGTGAACTTGTTGTGCGTCCTTGGTGTACACATTTCTCTCCCCTGATGGTTACGATTAATCGGAATCATCATAATGATGTGTACATGAAGCATAATGATGTATACATGAAGCATTTAACTAGAATCACTTTATCACTGATTATATCAGCCCGTGAGAAGATGTCGAAGGGTCGGGAGGTAGAATTCCATGAACTTGTTCTTCAACACCTTGATGAATGACTAGAGATATGCTTTCATGAGTTGTTGGAGAAGTACTAACAGATGGTACTTCTTGAACCATTGTGGTTCAAGAAGTAGTACCAGTTGTATCAACAGATATCTGTGCATCAGCGAGAAACATAGGAGATACAACACTTGATGGATCTGAAAGTATTCTTCAAACCAATGGTTGAAACAGCATATCTTCTTTCTTCATAGACGGTGGAACATATAGTATTGAAGAAACTTGGTTTGCACGACTCCTGAACTGATGTATTCAGGAGTCGTATAACCATTTCTCAAACATCAATAAACATGTAATTTATTCACCCTTTCCCCCCCCCCCCCCCTCAAAAATTGCATATGACTGCCATTTTTGATTGAAGGTGTGATATGTGTTAAATTACACATATCTTTTACCTAATAAAATGGATTTAAAAGACCAAAAACATATAAAAAAAATGCCATATATATGCTTGTTTTGGTGTTTGTACATATGCAGATACGGATATTGAGAAAAAGGCAAAAAGAAACACAAAATAGACAAAAACCGAGCACGGGATTTGGAAAGAGCAATAAATTGCGAGTCTATCGTTAATTTTATTTGGAGCATCGTGGCAAAAGAAGAGAAATTTCAAGATTATTTATTTCAAGGACTAATGAATTAAATATAAAGAACGATGAGGGACCAAAGGTGTTTAATTCATATGAAGTTTTATAAGACAAGGACTAGAATTGAAGAAGAGGGGTGTAAAGTGTCAAATTGAATCGAAGTTGAAATAAAATTAAAGTTCTAGAAGGTGGGGTCCACTTAAAGGAGATAGCAAAGAAAAAAAAAGAATCAGCTGTGCTCTACTTCCAACATGCGACAAGAAAAGAAGAAAAAAAAAAGAAAGAAGAAAAGATAGCAAAGTTGGTACGTGATCTTCATTTCCCAAATTAATTCAAGCTTCCGCGTGAAGCATCCTAGCTCCTCCACTAGTCCACTATCTTTAGCTCCAACAAATCAACAAGCGCCACGTGGCAGTGCTTGGAGCAAATCAACCGACTCAATTGCCTATAAATAGCACATGATCCGAAATAGTTTTGTGGCAGTAGTTTTTTTAGTTGTAGTTAGTTTTAGATAACTTTTATTTTTTCTTCAGTATTTTTATTTTTCAGTAACAGTCTTTAACTTGTAATTCTCTCTTCACGTTTATTTTACACAGCACAGTTCTTAATGTTATTCGAGTACCAAAAATTTTAGTCTTCATTTATTTTCATCGCACACATAGTTCATTTTAATTAGAATAGCAGTAGACAGTCTTGACGTTTAATTTTCTGCAACAGTTATTTCTTTCAATTTATATTATGTTTTAACTTTATGTTTAGCATTTAATTTCTGTCTTCTTAAGCATTTAATTTTTTGTCTTTTTAATGTTTATTAGCTTTTAGCCTATTATGTCTTATTATCTCTTCTCTTGTTCACCCTCTAGCTCGATTCAAACACAAAAAGAGATGCATGAGCTTATTAAGCTCGGCTTATTTTCCAAATAAGCTTTGACATTTTTTAAGTTTGAGAGCACTTATTTATTTATTTATTAGTTTTTATTATTTAGATCTAGTTAGTTTAATATTTATTTTTATTTTTTTCATATAAAGATTGCAATTTTTTTCTTATTAATTCTTGAACAATAAGCTATTTAATAGCTTGTTCATTTAGATCTAGTCCTTAAACATACCCGATTCGCGTCTATTCTTCGGAGTGGGCAACTTAGCTTCGGGTGGACTTAGATCTAATAGTTTTAGTTATAAAGTTTTAATCTTTTTACTTTTTAGACTACTTTTAGCTTATTTTATATAATAGTATTGCTTATTATTGTTTATTATTGCTAACCTTTAATAAAGTTCTTGTTTTTCTTTGATCTCTTATCATCTCATCCTAAGGCGAGGAGCTTAAGGGTCTTATAATCATAAAAATAATTAAAATTTACAACTTTAATAACTTTTATTAAGCTCTTTAGTTAACAAAGTTTTCAACTTTATTAACTAATTAGTAAAAATTAAAGTTAATAGAGAAATAAACTTTAATAATTTATTTTGTTTATAAGATCGGGTGGTAATTCTTTCGTGTAAATCACCGGGTCTTATTCTCTTACATTTTTATCATTTTTAGCTTAAATACTTAGTTTAATATTATGTTTACTATTTTAGAATTAATTGTTGTTAGTTTAATTATTATTTAGCAAGCATATCTTTTTATTTTCACTATTCAAATACGTATCACGACTCGAACCGAAAGTTCCATTCAACCTTCGTTGGGGATAACGACCCGGGATTACAACTTGCCTTGTATTCCTTGGACATATTTATATATTGATTCCCGCGATCAATTTTTGGCGCCGTTGTCGGGGAAGGCTTGAAGCGAATTTTTAAATCTCGTTTGTCGATGCGTGTTTTGAAGACCCTTCTTCCAAGAAGTTATCGTTTTCTACCGTAAATATTTTCTTATAAAAAAACTCAAAAAGATTTTCTTTTCAAAATTTATTTTCCTTTTTCCCTTTGTGTTTTTCAAAATGTTTTTAAATTATAAAAACCCAAAAATAATCTTCTCATCCCACTTACACGTTTAATTCTTTTTATGTCTTCATCTTACAACTATGGTTGTGAATGGTGCGGGGGACCTCCAAATGGTGAAAATTGCCCCGGTTGTAGCATTGTAAATTCTGGAAACGGGTTTGTCTATGACCAAAATCCCTACAATGAAATAACCAATTTCTTTAACTAACCCCCATACCATGAGATGGAAACATATTATTGTGAAATTTGTGGAGGTCCACACCAAGGTTTTGATTGTCAAACAGGGAACACGCTTGTCTATGAGCATGACCCTTGTAACAATTATGATTATTCTTATCATGACCAACCTCCACAGTATCAAACGATTCAAACTCAGCCTCAGCTATCTCTTCAAGAATCTTTCAAAGATGTATTCCAAAAACTTCAAGATATGTGGAATGAGCTTAAAAATTTAACTGTTAAACATACCCAAGAAGATCGTCATGGTAAATCTATGGAAGATTTACTTGCCATAGAACGAGCAGCACAAAAGCGTTTCTTGTTTAATAAGGCTGCCATGCTCGATTACGAAGATGAGGACGACGCGGAGAGTGCTATTCTTATGAATAATACCATTTTTCAACTCCCTCAGTCCATTGCAACCACATCCATCTTGCCAACTATAGAATCCGAGGACTCTCTCATTATGGGGGATGAGCATCTTAGCACTATTCCTGAAAAGGAATCGGACAAATTCATACAGTCTAGTGTTGAGAACCTTATCCCAATCCCAAGTGAGTCTGAAGATATATCGGACAATGAATGTGATTTTGCTATTTGTGATGATCATCCTCTTGACACTACTGATGATTTTTCCGGGATTTTCTCTAACCCTCTTTTCAATTCAAACGATGATTTTTCCTCTAGTGATGACGAATCACTTTCTGATGAGGACGTTCAAAATGAAAGTCTCAAAGTCTATTCGAATTCTCTTTTTGAATTTGATGATGAGTATTTTTCTAGCAAAATAAATCCTCTCTTTGATGAAGTGTTAGAGAATGATGAGGTCAATGACTCTATTATTCCTAAACTTGATGATATGACCTCAATTCTTAATCCCGAGATTCATAAGGACATTCTTTCTCTGACATATGTGACATTTCCCTCTGAGGATCGCCATTATATCGACTTCACATATGTCGTTCGAGTTTTTCTACCTTTCTTCACCTATAAGGTAGATTGTCCTTTCCTTCACTCGTGTGGGAGTGAAGACAAAATTTTTGACCCCGGCATCTCCATTCATCATCCTTTTGATCCGGATGTATCTCATCGGAGTGGAACTTTCAAGAACTTCAATGTTTATCCAAACATTTTGAATGAAAGTCCGATGGAGATTTTCTCTTCCACACGCTTCCCCAAGAACAATTAAATTCGGGACGAGTCAAGCTAACGACTTGATCATAAACAAGCGCTTCGTGGGTGGCAACCCATGCTTATCCGTGTGTTTTGTATTTGTGTACTAATAAGTGTGACGTGAGGAGTTTTATCTCTTCCATTCTTGTGTTTTGTCTCTGTTGTTGTGTGCATGAATGGGCCGATGTGTGAAGAATCTCGTGTTCATGGTTTTGTAAATAAGAAGTCCTGTATCCTTAATCTTATCGACTAACGTTATCTATTTGGCATAATTCATAAACGGCCTTAGATTTGCGTAGGATGACCCTTACCTTTAAAACATTGGGGACAATGTTTCGTTTTAGTCTGGGGGGTGATCTTTCGATTTGATTTTACCTTGCATTGTGTCGTTTATCCTCGCAACCCTGTTTTTTCCACCAAAAATCCAAAAAAATGAGAAAATTAAAAAAAAAATTGCAAAAATATCATAAGTGTTTTGACACATTGTTGATTTTCCGTTGGTTAGAGTAGGAATAATATTTTGACTTGACCGGGCGTGTTGAGCCCTAGCTTGTCTCCTTAACCATTTTGACTAAGCATTCGCGGATCTTTTTTATTAAAGATTTTAAATTTGCGAAGAACGAGAAATGATAGAGTTGATTATAAGTTGTGATGCTAAGCAAGGATTAGTTGGTTATCTTAAAAGTTAATTAGTGGAATTTGTAGTTTTTTCTCCCATAAGCTAAATTAGTGTTGTTTTCAAATTTTTAAACTTAGAAATCGTTTTATTACAAACTTTTATACAACTTTGATATAGAGTACGAGTTCAACTTTTTATTTAAATTTTCGAACAAGCATACTTTCTTAAAATTGGAATAATGTTGCAAAAGCAAGTGAGTAAAATCACAAGTATGATGCAAGTATATGTATGTGTTAAAAAAAAAAGGAAAAAAAAATGAAAAAAATTAAAAATATGTGTTATGTGAATAAAAGTATTGTTTTGAATAAATGTATAAAGCTTGCTTTTTCTTAAATTTAAATCGGAAGTTGAACTAGTATTTGTTAATTTTGTGTTAAAAGTTTAACGGGAATTTGGTAGATTGTTGATTTCAAAAGACCCCGAAAGCTCCGATACTATTCTCGAGGGTGTAAAAACCTAGCCTCCTAAGCTTTGCTAAAAGGACAAGCTGAGAAGAAAGTCGCTACATGGAGTGATCTCATCTTTGCGTCTTTAATCTCCAAATGATCGTCGGTTATTGTCTTTTTAAGTTTTTAATACTAACTTAGCGGGAATCCTAGAAATCCTTGAAATCGAACTCCCACTGATTCCGGTACTATTCTCTGTGAGGTGTCAAAAGCCTGGTCACCTAAAGCCAACTGGTTTGGGATGTGCCGAGAAGAAAACCGCTACATGGAAAAGGCCCTTTTGATCCTTAGATTTCAAGATTCCCGGTGAATTAATATTTGACTTAAACAAGTAATAACCATAATGAAGTCGATTTCTTTGATAAACTTTTAAAAACAAGCACACTTACCAAACTTGTAGAATAATTGGGGAGTGAAAAATTTACAACTTACATTCATGAGTAGCGTTAGCATCTTAACTTGTATTTAACAATGATTTCGTTTTTAAGCTTAGTTTGGGGATTTGTGAAAAATCAGGGACGATTAATTTTATCCGTATGGTCACTTCTTTATGAGTTGTGTTTCCTACTCCGTGATCCTTAAAGTTATTGTGAAATAATGAAAGTCAACATCCCGTCACAAGAAAAGAGAAAAATACAAAAATAGAATAAGTGCGAATAAAATGGAAAAACGGGGCGTTTTTGGAAAATTTTGTTTTCAAAAGCGTGAATTGATAACATTGCGTGAGGACACTGCAATACCTTAGTCTGGGGGATTTTGATATGTGTTAAATTACACATATCTTTTACCTAATAAAACGGATTTAAAAGACCAAAAACATATAAAAAATGCCATATATATGCTTGTTTTGGTGTTTGTACATATGCAGGTACGGATATTGAGAAAAAGGCAAAAAGAAAGACAAAATAGACAAAAACCGAGCACGGGATTTGGAAAGAGCAATAAATTGCGAGTCTATCGTTAATTTTATTTGGAGCATCGTGGCAAAAGAAGAGAAATTTCAAGATTATTTATTTCAAGGACCAATGAATTAAACATAAAGAACGATGAGGGACCAAAGGTGTTTAATTCATATGAAGTTTTATAAGACAAGGACTAGAATTGAAGAGGAGGGGTGTAAAGTGTCAAATTGAATCAAAGTTGAAATAAAATTAAAGTTCTAGAAGGTGAGGTCCACTTGAAGGAGATAGCAAAGAAAAAAAAAAAGAATCAGCTGTGCTCTACTTCCAACATGCAACAAGAAAAGAAGAAAAAAAAAGAAAAAAGAAGAAAAGATAGCAAAGTTGGTGCGTGATCTTCATTTCCCAAATTAATTCAATCTTCCGCGTGAAGCATCCTAGCTCCTCCACTAGTCCACTATCTTTAGCTCCAACAAATCAACAAGCGCCACGTGGCATTGCTTGGAGCAAATCAACCGACTCAATTGCCTATAAATAGAACATGATCCGAAATAGTTTTGTGGCAGTAGTTTTTTTTTAGTTGTAGTTAGTTTTAGATAACTTTTATTTTTTCTTCAGTATTTTTATTTTTCAGTAGCAGTCTTTAACTTGTAATTCTCCCTTCACGTTATTTTACACAGCACAGTTCTTAATATTATTCGAGTACCAAAAATTTTAGTCTTCATTTATTTTCATCGCACACATAGTTCATTTTAATCAAAGTTGAAATAAAATTAAAGTTCTAGAAGGTGAGGTCCACTTGAAGGAGATAGCAAAGAAAAAAAAAAAGAATCAGCTGTGCTCTACTTCCAACATGCAACAAGAAAAGAAGAAAAAAAAGAAAAAAGAAGAAAAGATAGCAAAGTTGGTGCGTGATCTTCATTTCCCAAATTAATTCAATCTTCCGCGTGAAGCATCCTAGCTCCTCCACTAGTCCACTATCTTTAGCTCCAACAAATCAACAAGCGCCACGTGGCATTGCTTGGAGCAAATCAACCGACTCAATTGCCTATAAATAGAACATGATCCGAAATAGTTTTGTGGCAGTAGTTTTTTTTAGTTGTAGTTAGTTTTAGATAACTTTTATTTTTTCTTCAGTATTTTTATTTTTCAGTAGCAGTCTTTAACTTGTAATTCTCTCTTCACGTTTATTTTACACAGCACAGTTCTTAATGTTATTCGAGTACCAAAAATTTTAGTCTTCATTTATTTTCATCGCACACATAGTTCATTTTAATTAGAATAGCAGTAGACAGTCTTGACGTTTAATTTTCTGCAACAGTTATTTCTTTCAATTTATATTATGTTTTAACTTTATGTTTAGCATTTAATTTCTGTCTTCATAAGCATTTAATTTCTGTCTTAGCTTTTAGCCTATTATGTCTTATTATCTCTTCTCTTGTTCACCCTCTAGCTCGATTCAAACACAAAAAGAGATGCATGAGCTTATTAAGCTCGGCTTATTTTTCAAATAAGCTTTGACATTCCTTAAGTTTGAGAGCACTTTTTTATTTATTTATTAGTTTTTATTATTTAGATCTAGTTAGTTTATTATTTATTTTATTTTTTTTAATATAAAGATTGCAATTTTTTTTCTTATTAATTCTTGAACAATAAGCTATTTAATAGCTTGTTCATTTAGATCTAGTCCTTAAACATACCCGATTCGCGTCTATTCTTCGGAGTGGGCAACTTAGCTTCGGGTGGACTTAGATCTAATAGTTTTAGTTATAATGTTTTAATCTTTTTACTTTTTAGACTACTTTTAGCTTATTTCATATAATAGTATTGCTTATTATTGTTTATTATTGCTAACCTTTAATAAAGTTCTTGTTTTTCTTTGATCTCTTATCATCTCATCCTAAGGCGAGGAGCTTAAGGGTCTTATAAGTATAAAAATAATTAAAATTTACAACTTTAATAACTTTTATTAAGCTCTTTAGTTAACAAAGTTTTCAACTTTATTAACTAATTAGTAAAAATTAAAGTTAATAGAGAAATAAACTTTAATAATTTATTTTTTTATAAGATCGGGTGGTATTTCTTTCTTGTAAATCACCGGGTCTTATTCTCTTACCTTTTTATCATTTTTAGCTTAAATACTTAGTTTAATATTATGTTTACTATTGTAGAATTAATTGTTGTTAGTTTAATTATTATTTAGCAAGCATATCTTTTTATTATTTTAGTGTTAAAAATCTAAAATCTCTTTATTTTTACTATTTAAACACGTATCATGACTCGAACCGAAAGTTCCATTCAACCTTCGTTGGGGATAACGTCCCGGGATTACAACTTGCCTTGTATTCCTTGGACATATTTATATATTGATTCCCGCGATCAAGGAGTGAATAAGAATACCATCAATGGTAAGTAGATCCACTTGATAACTGACATTTTGTTTATTCACCCTTTTCCCCTCTCAAAAATTGCATATGACTGCCATTTTTGATTGAAGGAGTGAATAAGAATACCATCAACGGTAAGTAGATCCACTTGATGACTGACATTTTGTTTATTCACCCTCCCCCCCCCCCCTCAAAAATTGCATATGACTGCCATTTTTGGTAGAACAAGTGAATAAGAATATACTCCAGTGTACGTTGATCCACTTGATGACTGAGTGAGCATAGGAAGAGCATGAAACTTGTTGATGAGAATGGTCATAAACAAGAAGATTTCTCTTCTTCCGAAGATAAAGCGCACTTAAGCGTACACCTTTCTTTTCTTTGAGGAACGGGGCCTGAAGTGTTATCTGCAGACGCCATTATGTTGACATTGAGGCCCGAGGCTTGAACTGTAGTGTTCAAACGTCATAGTCGATGAAGAACGAGGCCTGAACTGATGTGAACAGACATCATTGTCAATGAAGAACGAGGCCTGAACTGATGTGAACAGACGTCATTGTGTTGATGTTCATCAAGCTTGAATTGGTTGAACCCCTACTTCATGAGATATCAATCTTTTCGGCACCCAAACCCTGAGTCTTTCCTTAATATGAGTGAATGATGTACCTGCACTTAAGTAAGGACTACCTGCACTGACATTAAGAGTTTGTTTGCATTTATATGGGTTAGTGATATCAGCATCTAGACCATTTGGGGTTTCACTGTCAACCTTGGTTTTGCACACGGTGAACATCTTTCTAATAGGTATCCACCTAAGACCAACAATTTTAAAAATTCTACCCGTTGGTATCTACCTAAGGCAAGATCTAGGAGTGTTTGGTTTCTCATGTACAGTGGAAGACTTGTTTAGAGAAGACCTTTGTCCTACAGCAATCTGCCTACCAAGTTTCTGAGTATAACTCTTTGGTTCTACGGGCTTGTTGTTGTTTCTAGTTTTAGAGGATTGAACCTTAGCACGAGCATTCACTTCCTTCCGGAATTTTGTTACACAATCATCATGGTTTGCATTAAACATACATTTTTGACAAGTTGAGAAAATATAGTGTTTGGAGTCAGAAAAAGATCTAGAATTCTTAGAGTGATCAGCTACGGGAATCGCTTTAATCGATACGCAACTACTCTTAGAAGCAGGCAACTTCCTAGTCTTTTCATGTGTGTTTTTCTTAGCATCCTCTAGGTTGTGATTCTGAACACTGTTTTTATGTCTAACATGTTCCTTTGGTGTCACAAATGACACACGCGTTGAACTAATCCTAGAATAACTATACGCACTCATGTGATGAGGTTTTGCAAGCTTACATTCCTTTTCATTAGATCTAGGTTGTGAAGTGACTGGTTTTGGCAAAACTTGTTTCGCATCAACTTGGGAGGCAAACCGTGTTTTTGAAAATTTTGGTCGTTCAGATTTAAACGCAGTCGGTTGTCTAACAACTGATTGGTTTCTAAGTGGTGGTTTCCCCAAGATTGATGGTTTTGCAAACCTAGTGTTCACACCATTTTCTGTCAATTTTCTCAACTCGTTTTTCAACGATGCAATTGCAAAACCCTCTTCCTGAAGTTGAGGTTTGAATTCATCATTTTTGGCAATCAAAGAGGTTGTTTGTTCTACTGTCTTAGTTTTCGCTTCTTTGATTGAGTCACACAGTTCATTGCAACGAATTTTCAAAGTCTCATTCTCAAAAAGTAATTCAGCCACTTTATGTTCTAATTCAGTGTTTTTTGTTGCATTAACATCATTGTCATGTTTAGCCTTAACTTCATTACACATATCACGCATCTCAGCCAAACTATTTTTCAGGCTTTTGATCGTTAAGTTTTTGGCTTCTAGCAGAGCTTTCAAATCATTTATTATAAAGAATTCACGGAATTCAGGGTGTTCCGGATTTTTACATGGTAGCTTAGTTTGAAAACTTTCTTCCTTTTGTTGCATTGCGATTTCAAGAGAAATACAATGTTTTTCAAGCTGTAAAAATCTTTTTGAAAGTTCATTATAAACATACTTTTCAACCATATTATTTGATTTGGGAAACTCAGCCGTAAGCAAAGAACTTGATGCATCATCATGTTCAGCATCTTGATCAATTTCTCCCCCCTTATGATTCATATTTGTTGAATCAGAGATGATATTGCTATCAGTCTTTTACAACAGATATGTGTCATAAGTTGGTATAATTTGATCAGTATGTTGTTGTTCATTAGAAAGAACATTATGTTGATCAGACAGATGTACCTCAGCAGATGGTACATGGTGATTTATTGGACTGAGATCGCCATCCACGCCATGTGTGATATCAGTTCCTGAGCCTTTGCTATCATCATGCTTGATGTGCGTGATGTGTCGTTGCGGTTTAGCAGTATTAATGCCTACTCAAGTTTTAAATTTATATTTAGCCGACTTATCAATAACACACACACTTAACGAGCAGTGTACCCGGTCAGTATGAATATAATGGTAAGTAGAGTGTCGATCACTAAGAGTGGAACGTATTATCTAGTTATTTTAATCAGTATTTTAATATCCTAAGTTAGCTGTACAACCTAATCTAACGCAAGGGGGGTTCAGCCTGAGAGACTGGCACGGTTTGGTTATGATTAAATAGTAAACTAAACTAATGAGCACGAATCAGCGATTAGCACACACGTACACAGATAGATACTTGAGACAATAAGAAGACCTGTCCTGATAATTAAGTAGCTTGTCACTTGTTTTATTGCTAGTTTTATATGAAGTGTATATAATTAACCCTTTCTCGTTGGCTCTAATCTTATCGGCGAGTAAACCCTTAATGATCACTTATGTCTATCCCACTATCCTAGAATATTGAGCATTTGCGATGCCCACGTTTCGTATACGCTAGAATAGATAGGCGAGGAAGGGGCATGGCGACCCAAGCAATGCTCAGCTAGACACAGAGGTTATCAATGCACTAATAAAAGTCACCAAAGACATCAACATATAAACTTTAATTAATGGGAAAACAATTTTAAGGGGTGGACATGATATTCCGTAGTCACATGACATCAGCCCATCAATCCTGATGAATTAAAGTGTACTAATACAATAAAACAAAACTACTTAATGAATTGAATACATGCAGGACCTTCTTACAGCTCTTGTATCTTCGTTCAGGGTGTGTCTTGTGCTGCTAATACGTCTGAATTCGTCTCTGGTTTGGTACTCGTACGTATGGTATCTTGCACTGTCCAACCTTTGAAATTCGTCTGACCTTGGGGTATTTATAGTTTCTGTCTGAGGGTTAGATGCGGCGCATAGGATAAGTAGATGCGGCGCATTGACTTAACTTCGCGTGGGGTCCAAGATTAATATATTTAGGAATATTCGTACACCGCCTTAAGATGCGGCGTAACTCCATTTCTCTATGCGGCGCATGTCCTTTGCTGTCTTGGATTGTAACTTGTGAAATCTTGATAGTGATACGCCGTATGTTAGAAGTGGGATGCGGCGTATCTGGAGTTGAATGATCTTGATCTTGTACATTTCAGTAGACTCTTAACATCTTGCTTGTTTTGCTCCATAATTAGTCCAAAATCGCCAAGTTTCACATAATACTTGTTTTTACCTGAGAATTACAAAAGTAAACATTAACGTATCAATTCTCATATATAATATAATAAAACAAGTCAAATAAATAGGATAAATGATGATAATAAAATGTACTTATTTGAGTTCATCAAATATCCCCCCACTTGAACTTTACTTGTCCCCAAGTAAACCTTAGAATAAATCTTATGAAAATGTATCCTAAAAGATATTAGGATTTATTTTTATATTTAAGCATGTATTCGTTTTGTCATAATTGCACAACCAAACACTTAACGAATTAGAAATAAAATAAAATATTTCGATAAAAACAAATCTAATCGTTTAACTGTCCAGTCGTGACGAATATTCTATCATAAGCTTGGCAAGTATACGCATCTCCCCCACTAAAGCCAAAGAATAACAAGTCTAAAGCGGTAAAAAGGGTTTGTTGGTTAAGGGTTGATCATCCTTTTTAATCTCTATCGATCTCATATTCCAGAAAAGGCGACAAAATCACAAATACATGATCGAATCCACGACCACGATACTTGCAATTGCTCAAATCCTTAACTCGAATAGGCTAAAGATAGGACCAAGTAATCTTTACCAATAATATTATATCAAAAAGGGCGACAAAATCATAAATACATAGCCGAATCCACGACTACGATACTTAAGATTGTTCAAATCCCTAATCTCAATAAATCAAAGGTTTGGATAAAGAATGATGTAGGGTATGGATAATATTTGGGATACAAATTGGTGTAAAATGAAAAATAAACAAAACAGATAAATTAAAATCCTAAGTGTGGTTAATCACTTTCCCAAACATCCCATGAATAAGACTCATATCATTGAATAACTCACGCTTTAACACTTGAAACACACGCTTTAGGTAGACACGAATTATACTCAACAAGATCTCAATCAAAGAATAACCTTAGTTGGCTTTCCCATAACGGCCAACTCCCATTCAATCCATAAATATAATATACAACAAATAGTGGTGATATCGCCCACTTAATACAAAACTTTACATAAGTTGGTTAAAACAAACTTCCAACTTTTCTTTTTCTTTTTCTTTTCTATTTTTTTTCGATTTTTTTTTTCAACATATATGTGTAAAATTTCACAACTTTACTATCACTATTTTCCGGATAATTTTTTCATACTCTTCATACTTTCAGAAATAACTGTAATAGTGAAAGTAGTAAACACACGAAAAATAAACTCAAAGTTATACAATATTTACTTTCATACCAATTGCATTGTGCAATTTCCCGACCTAACCAAAGATAATGAATTACGCACGCGAACACAGGTAATGTAAGGAAACACACTTTGCCTAAAGCAATTAACCAACCACGGATTTTAATCTACAGGGTAGGCTAAGGTGTAAGGGTGTAACGAAACAGTATAACAAAGGTGTAAGAAACGAAAGGAATGGCTCTGAGGGTTTTTCTAGGGGTATCTTACTCTAAAAGTGAGAGTAACAAAAGGGTTTATACGGGGGTTAACTAACCAATGTAGTTAGTTAATATCACATAACATATAAAGGCTATTTGGGTGTAATCCTAGAAATTTACTAATTTAGACAAGTCATTCCAATTATATAGATAATACTTATTATGGTGGTCTCGAATAGTATACAAGCCAAGTTCTAAAGTTTACAAGTCACCGGCACACTCATAGATTTGTGAATTTTGATAAGTTCATAATTTTTGGAAATAATGTTATGTGTGCAGCTATGTAATTTAGAATTTAAACAAAAATATGCTAAAAATTTTAAATTTTGATATATTAAGCGCATTTTAAGCACATTTTGCAAAAGTTTAGGACAAGTAAGTGTTCTAATTCTCCAATCCCCCCACTTAAGTTAAACAACGTCCTCGTTGTTTGTATCAAAGATTAAAAACTGGAAAATAAAAGAATTAGAACAGAAAAACTCCCCTGAGATTTGCTCGGTATGATCCTCCATTATTCGTGTAAGAGCAAAAATCAACTTTCTTCTGGATTAGAACGTTTAAGCTTCATAGATGATGTATCCACAGAAATTGCAGGAATCTATAATACCATTAAGACTTTAACACACGTGAGTTAAGAAGGTTCAAACTTGCATAATACATTAGTAGTTAGTAAAAATAAAACTAAAAAATTAAAATGAAAATCATCAGGTCAGTCGATACGCCGTATCTTATGGAAGAAGATACGCCGTATCGAGCCTGGAATAAAATACGAATCAGAATAAAAGATGCGTCGCATTCTTAACCAGGGATGTGCCGCATTAAAATACTGACAGAAAGTTTTAAAGTCAAAAATAATAAAAATGCAGAAAATTAAATAAGATATGACCAGTGCAGGCGATGCGTCACATCTTAGGATGGAGATGCGCCGCATCTTCTGCAGGTCTGACAGACTCGACACAGAAATTATGTTCCCGTAATTATGCGCCGCATCTTCTGCAGGATGGAGATGCGCCGCATCTTCCGGGTTGTCTCCCGGTCAGCACTTGTCTTTATTCCAGAGTCTTCAAGTTAGACTCACGTTCAGCTCCTTATTTTGTTCTTGTTACGTGCCATCCTTCTTCTTTCATCCGAAAGATGTTCCCGTATAGCTCCGCAACATTTTCTTCCGTTCGACTTAATCTAATATATTTTTTGGTCTTCGTCGCAACATATTCCTCATCAGGTCCCAAAGAGTATTTGATGACTTTAAATTTTTCAGAAATTATCATGGGTGGGTTATTATAAGTTATCCCAAGTAGTTGACATTTTCTTTTGATGAATTCTTCTTCGTCTCTATCAACAAACTTGAAATAAGGATCCTTATTCAAATAGTCATCAAGTTCATCAATCAATTCTCCTTGCGACTCATAGTTATTATCATAGGGATCATAATTAACCTCGTTAAAGGATTGATAATAATCTTGAATCTCATCCCATTCTCTTTTCAATTCCCATTGCAAGCGTCGACTAAGCTTTGTGTAATCATCAAATTGTCCATGCACCCATTCCCATAAAGTAGTGTCCGATGCTCCCTTAAGTTCTTTTAAGTAGTTGATTCTACCTTTTTCTTGCAAAGCCTCTGCTTTACGTGGGCAGTCTTCAACTTTTTCATACCAATCATCGTCTTCAAAGTATACATCGTTTCCAACCCGTTTCATTCCAATTATACTTCCCCCATTACAGGTTTCATCATTCTTATAATCACAGGTTGGCCATTCACTAAATCCATCCTTGAAGCGGAAAGGTTTACAAGTGTGATCAATATGCCCAAATTCCCATGGTTTATCCCAAACCCATGGTATTTGGTCATTCCATTCGTAGTACCAGGTGTTTTTGAACTCATCATAAGTTTTGAACCCCGGTAGATCTCCAGTTAGCACATCAGCGTCGACTTGAAGAAGGTAATTAAATTCTTTGAACTGTTCGCACAAGGGTGTCTCATAATTGAACACATCAATGTCTATGCTGAATAATTCTTCAATGCCTTCCTCGATCGTTGAATCGTCATGTGATGTTCCATTGTTGCTTTCTACTTCCTCATCTTCCCCTCTCATCCAATATACCCATAACACATCATTAGTAGCACGGTCCATGATCTTATGGTTATTGAACTTACTAGCTAACCAATTTGAAAAATCAACATTGTTAGGATCGTGGTTAACGTCAAAGCTAGTGTTACCAATCATGTTCCTTCTTATCTCCATGAACTCATTAAATTGTTCTTTAAAACTTCGTGTCAACCATGAGGTCACAATCCGTTTGACTTCATTCATAGGAGCAAATTTGGGATCGCCGTATTTAAGTTCAAGCCACTCTTCTAAAGAGATATCCATCAACCTTACCAACTTTCCATGAAATAGTATCTCCGATTCAGCATACATTCTTTCGTTATCCAGATAGCTCTTATCTAATCCCCAATACTGTTCGGAATAAGGCTTATAAGAAGTTTGTATAGGTTGGACTTCATAGCTTTTGTTGCTCGATTTGTTGACTGCATTTGCTGAGTTCATGTATTCAATTTGGAATTTCCCATCTTTTTCTTCGATAGTAGTCCAAGTTAATCCTTTAGATTCAATGATGGGCCATAAGAGTAACAATTCATCTTCAGTGTAGCTCATTAGTAAATCATAAGAGAATATCCCATCTTCAATATTGCATAAGCGTTTGAATTCCTTATAAGTAGCTTCAAGAGGGGTCTCCCAAGAGAATAAATCGGCATCAATCATGAGCACATTGAAGTTGACATCTTCAAAAACTTCCACTTCGAATGAATCCGAAAGCAAGAGTTCCTTTTCCAATTCTGAGCTTTTAGTAATGCTTAATGCTGGGAACTTGCTCAAGCTAACTTCATAGTTATCACACTCGTCATCACTTTCCAGAATTAACGGCTTTTTGGTGCGGGACTTTTCATTGTGCTTATCATCCATAAGTTCCTTAGCAAGATATCCGTTCACTGACATGTCTTCCATAGCAAAACCTGTCATCATAGGTAAAATCGTCAGTAGGATTTGTTCGCTAGAAGAGAAATTAATGAATTTAGAAACGGATATAAAAATAACTGATATCTGCAGATGATGTGTAATACCTGAAATTTAGAAAGCATGTTAAATGACCAAAATGCCCCTGAAACTTTAAAAGTTAATTAAATCATATATAAAGTACCAAATTAATTCCGAATCTCTGGTAATGAGCTACATATGACATGAAATAATTTTAAGACAACATTTTAATATTTTTGCATGTCCTAAAATTATTTGTAAACAGAAAATATTAATTTTAGTATTTAATTATATTTATAAATCCATTTAAAACAAGATAAATACAAGTTAAATTAGGAAAATGATACCAAATCAAATCCTTTTTATTTTATTTGATTTTAGCCAAATATCCAGCCCATATTCCCCCTCCTAAGTCGGCCTCTTCTCATATATATCAAATCCCATTATTTTTTTTAAAGAAACAAACCGATTAAAATAAATCCCTAAACATCGACAAACCAAAAATCCCTTTTGTCTCCATTCGACTTTCTGGACAAGAGCTAGTATTTTTCTGGTGTTCATCAAGGATTAAAGTAGCTAAGAAAAATAAGAGTTGGGTTGGGGAAGGCTTGATTCGAGCATGGTCTCTTATTTTTGTCGAATTGTTCATACGGTAAGGTACAAATTCCAAATATCCCTTCCACACGTTCTAAATTTGATTTAGCATTTTTCTAGTGTTATTTGGATCACATATGACTCATAAAAATTGATAAAGTCGAATCATGCAAGCTTGAATGATCATACGAATTTTAGAGAGCTAAAACACACTTAAATTCCAAATATGAGTATACGATTTTTTTGGGGCTGGTTCATAATTTTTACATGTTCTATGATGATCATATAAGTCTCAAAAAATAGCCATGTGATTTGTTGAAGCTTAGATTAATTGATCTTGAATTTAATTGTAATCAGATTTTAAGTAAAATAGAGGAAAATTAAGAAAAACCCTAAAAACGAATTAGGGTTAGGTTTTTCTAGTATGATCTGAGTAATAAATGCATGTCATGATTGTTTAATGATTGGTTTAATTATTGGGATAAATTAGGTTTAGTTTTGGTGATTTTAAGTGTAAACCGATTAGGGTTTTAAATATAAAGGGTGTGTTTTGTAATTAATGAAACTTGTAGGTTATTTTTGTAAGGTTATTTAGGTCAGTACTAATGTATAAAAAGTATAACATAAGGGTCCTAAGTGTAAATATTGCAAGAAAAGAATTAATTTGTAATTATAGGGTACGATTTGTATTTTTAGAAATTAAAGGGACTAATGTTGTAAATTATGAAACTTGGAGGGTAAATCATGCCATACATTAAAATAAGAGGTATATTCTGTAAATTAGTGAATGTAAGGGCTTGTTATGTAAAAATGAGTATAATGAGGGTTAATTGGTAACTTATGTAAGTATAGGGTTCATTTTGTAAATTAAATAATTAAAGGGTATAAAGCGTAAAATTGTGGAATTTAAAGGACTAAGAGTGTGATTTTGAATACTTCATGTATTTAAATAAGTAACTTGTAATAATTTCATTTAAAACCCTTAACTTTGGAATATGTATATTAGAATCCTAAAATATGAGAAGTTGTCATAATTAACCCTAAAATATTATAAGATGATCAACGAAACCCTAATTCCATAATAATGCTATATGAATGAATTGACCTAAATTTATAATATTAAAATCCTTCTAATTATGGAGACTTGCTAAATAAGGAAACTTTCTTAAAATGGAAACATAACTGAGAATCCCTTGAACTTCTGTCTTCTACTCCTTAGGTTCGAGGAAGGAGTAACTTGACCTCTTTCAGCTTTTGTCTTTGTTCTTGCTTGCAAATAAGGTACAGATATTCTGCCCTTCTTGTAAGGTGCCTTCGTTATCTTGATTTCTTATTTTGATTCGTTTAGGATTCCCCAAGCCATTGCTATGTTTCCCTTGTTTTGTGAACCTTAGATTTGAACCTTTGCTTTGAACTCTTGTCTTGATCCTTGTTCTGAACCTTGCCTTGAACCCTGCTATGTTTCTTTTGATACTTGACATGACCTGTTCATCAACTGGTAACCTGGATGATTAAGACCCTGGGATACTTGAAGGTTCATAGGATTTTATAACTGTTTTTTTCTTAGTTACATATGAAGAGGTTTTGAACATTTCTTTTAAAGACTTTTATTATGAAAACTGTTTTAACGATCGCTTTTATTAAAACCATTTTAAAAGGATTTCTTTTAACGAATTGTTATGAACCTTCTGGTATTTGACTTTTCTGATATTGACCTCCTGATAGTGAACCCCTGCATTGATCTCCTGCTATGAACCTTGATATGAACCTTGCCATACACCTTGCCTTGAACCTTGATATACTTGAGATTTTAGCGGGATGAGAAAACCCTTTTAATTATGAAAATGTTTTAAGCAAATCATTTTTATAACTATCTTATTGAAGACTATTTTATGAAGACCATTCTAAAAGACTATTTTTATGAAAAGGCCACTTTAAAAGATTATTTTATGGAAACTATTTTAAAAGGATTATTTTCAAATGAACTTTTAGATTGAACCTTTACTATGAACATTTGCTACGATCTCTTGTCTTGACCATTTGACTTGAACCCTGATACATGGATATAAACCCTTGATATATGACTTGACTTGAACCCATTGATAAAACTTGAACTTGAACTTGAAACATGAGACTTGAAACCTGATACTTGAACCACTTGATACTTGAACTTGACTTGTACACTTGACCTTGACCTTGACCCACAGTTTGAGACTACGAGCCATACTAGGCATGAGGGTTTCATGTCCTTGTCATTGATGCACCAATGACTTGACTTTTGGGTAGGAAAGTGATTACCTATCCCGTCCCTGCCATGACTTGATACTTGACTTGCGCGTAGATGAAGACATTGTGGCAGCCTACAGGGGCGCATGGATGCATCCTAGATTTGTACTTGACTTGACTTGACTTGATTACTTGAATTGTTTAGTGACATGATGGTTGTGTGCGATACACGTCATTCACTCTTGGGAGCTTGCAACTCCAACCCTTGGAGGTATCCCCTCATATTATACTTGGCATACCGAGGTCACCCCTCCGTATACATGTATACTTGTTTACTTGACTTGATTTGATATGTTCTGGGTTCGTAGTGGATTTCTGTTTCTGTTACCCTATGACTTGATATTTGACTCGACTTGAATTGAACTTGGGCTGGTGGTGGGTTACGGTTTACTTTACACCTACCTATTGTAACCAATTCTTGATAACCTTTCTCATTTCTTTCCTAACTCTTGTTATACCTTGTATTATTTCCTTTACCTCACCATCCCTTTTCTACTGCTTTGTATCGTTATATCTGTTCACTGAGCTTTCGTAGCTCAGCCGCATTTCTTTTCCTGCGGCAGGTTTTAGTTTGGAAGCTGGGTATGAGTGGAGAGTACTTGGATTTAGAAGACCTTGATAGCTATTGAAGATGATTAGAAGAAATTTTAGTTAGTTTAGAAATTATTGTATTATAATCTTGTAGTTTCCTATCACCTTTGTAACCATTGAAATTTTATTGTATTATTAATGTCAAATGCTTGTGTTTGTTCTGATATGCCACCGTTGTTGTGATATCTTTACCTTTGCCGGGTTGGGGTGTTACATGATGCGCCGTATCCAGAAAGTTGGATACGCCGTATCTTATAATCGTTAAAATTCAATCAGACTTTTATTCAGAAAGCAGATACGCCGCTTATAATTTAGAATGCGCCGTATCAATTTTAAATTATCAAAAATCGTTTATATTTATTAAAATTAAATGCGTCGTATTAACAAAAGTTAATGCGCCGTATTTTCGTTACGTTTCAAAATACAAGATTTTTGATTTAGAAGATGCGCCGTATCGATAGAGATCGATGCGTCGTATCTGTTTAATAATTCGAAAACTGTTTTTAATTTAAATAGAAAATACGCCGTATCTGTTAAAACAGATGCGTCGTATGGCGTTAGGGTTTAGAAAAATTTCTTATAAAAAACACAATACGCCGTATCTTGGGGAAAAGATGCGTCGTACTTGAATTTATTAAACGCGTTGTATTTTATAAAAATTAAACGCAATACGCCGTATCTGTGAAAACAGATGCGCCGTATCGTTTGTATCAGCACAGTACAACGATAGCAGAATGCAGAAAAATAAAATCAAAACTAAAAACAAACAAAAGAAACAAAAATTAAAGAAAACAAAAAACACACAAAAACAGAAAATATGCAAATAATACAATGAATGCAATTTATCTAATATATAACAGGGTTAGTGGTTAGAATCTAAAAATTAAAAAGAAAAACCTAATTAAAATACTAATCAAATTAACCGATAATAACAATTCGTTCCCCGGCAACGGCGCCAAAAACTTGATGCGCGTGATGTGTCGTTGCGGTTTAGCAGTATTAATGCCTACTCAAGTTTTAAATTTATATTTAGCCGACTTATCAATAACACACACACTTAACGAGCAGTGTACCCGGTCAGTATGAATATAATGGTAAGTAGAGTGTCGATCACTAAGAGTGGAACGTATTATCTAGATATTCTAATCAGTATTTTAATATCCTAAGTTAGCTGTATGATGCGTGGTTTTGCAACCTTACAACAGGTTTTACCTCTCGAGGGATCTCAAGATGCTTACAACCCCACCAGGCAGTGTACTTGACCGATGTAGTATAGTGTAGTGGTAAGTACGGGGGATTGATCGTTCTCCACAGGGAATAGTGTTCATTAGGATTGAAAAACTACTCTAATAGATCTAAGGGTGAGGGAAGATTCTTTTTGTATTTTTTATATTTTTATGAAAGCAAGTAAAATCTCGGGTTTGAAGGAGTGGGCGGAATTAGTTGCTAGTCAACTAACCCAAATAACTACAAATGCAAATAAAATAAAATAACTGAAAATGAAAATGTGGTGAAACTTATGTGGAGAGAAATGTGTTTACTTAGATTTCCTTACTCCCTAACTATCTTTTACCGGTTGATTAGTGTGTATTAATTGCGTGGATGACGGGTGTATTCCTTAATACCAATCGTGGGGTGGCGTACGTACTTCCCCAACTCTACAAGCTCCTACTTCACTCCTATGTCGAGCCAGCTAAGAAGCTCCTAACATGGGATCACTAGAAGTCGCTCATGCATTAAATACAACCATAAAAACCTAGTACGCATTGGTTCATGTTTCTTAAGACGTTCAAGCAAATTACCGTATAGGAGGTTAGCCAGTTTTCTTAAGCCTAACATCGATAAACAATCATTCAATACAATTAATAACACACTAATAACCGATAATCAATAGTTAGGTTTCATGAGATCTAAGCAAACACAAGATAAATCTAGCCTAGCATGTTAATCAAAAGACAAGAACAAGATATAATCAAACAACACATAGACATATTGATTGATTAAACAATTACTTATCTTCAATTAAACATGGGAGATCCAAGGGTATGAAAACCCTTAAAAATGGCAGAAATTCGTCTTAGGGTTTCTCCTCACAAAGTTGCACACTAATGACAAAAAATTGCAAAACTATATATAGAGTTTAAGGGCTGACGGCGTCACGTTATAGATCTTGACGCCGTCACCTCGCCGTGTCTAGGGTTCCCAGATGGCCTTCTTGACGCCGTCCCTCTTTAGTCGTCCAAAATCCTCCCTGGCTTATCAAGGCTTGACGCCGTCAGAATAGAGCTTGACGCCGTCTCTCGTTAAGTTAAACTGTGATGGCCTTGATCACCTTAAAGGGTGACGCCGTCAGATTTCCTTTGTAAAATTCTCTGGCTTATCATGTGTATTTTTCATATCCACCTTTTTTGCCAAGCCATGACGCCGTCAGGAACAATACCTGACGCCGTCAAAGGTACTTTTCCAGCCGATTTTGAGACTTTGTCGTTTTCTTCACTTTTATGCTCCAAAAACGTCCAAAATGCTTCCTTTTCCAGATTTCTTCTCCAAAGTACCTAAAATGACAAAAGGAACGATTTAGGGCAATATTTGATCAAATAAATACGATTTAGGGCTTAAATGACCCCCTAAAAGTGGTACACTTTTCGCTTCATCAAATACCCTTACACTTGAGATTTGCTTGTCCTCAAGCAAATGCGCTTTTATTCTAATCAAAATACAAGTTAGGGGTCATTTAATGCTAACATAAAAGTAATTACAACAATTAATCGTTCCACTTTAATCATAATAAGCACGGAGATTACAAACTAGCACCTCACAAGTAGTGTTTAGATACTCACATCTCTCAGGTGTCATCAAAATAAATCTCATAAATGAAAACGGATAATATCTCTCACTACCTGTCATAGCAAATAGATTACCATAGGCTTGGGAAAGGATCGAAAACCTCCTCCACTAGGCGTAAGCACCTAAGATAAACTATCAAAGAGGGCTTTTAAATGGGTTATAACGTGAGGTGTAGGGATATGATAAACACGGTTTTGTTGGATAAGGGATATTTTACTGGTGGCGAGTTAAAGATCTTGATTAATTACATGTACAATATGGCGTTGCTAAGCCAAGACTAGACTTGACTTAAGCTAAAAACAAAATAACAAAAACATAAAATACACATAAAATGAAACGGGATGGTAGTCCGTATGTTTTTTCTACTTTTCTTTTTCTCAATTTTTTTTTCTTTTTTTTTTTTTTTTTTTTTTGCATACACTCTTGCCCTACCATCCAAAATAATACATCATAGGGGCGTTGCATTCCCCTTACACTTGAACTTTTACATAACTTTACAAATAATTATTCTAATGACTCGAATTAAGATAATCGAAACACTTGGAGTACTTTAAAAATATTAAGCACATATGGGGGTAATAATGTTGTTCTTCCCCATTACTCCATTACACTAGTACTTTACCCATGAGTCCCAATCGTCCCAAAACAATATGTACAAGGATATGACTCGACTTAGCAACCATGTAATCAATTAGATAATTAACTAAGGGTTTAAACAAATTTTGTCACAATAATGCACTAAAAATGAGTGCATACAAGGTAGGCTAAGGCGATTTGGGTGTACATTTAAGTGGGGTGTAAACAAATTCTTCCTTTAAGTAAAATGCTTAAAGGTCAAAATGAAAAGATAGGCTCTGAGGGGTGTACTAGGGTTATCGTGTACCAAAAATGGGTACAACGCAAAGGGTGTGGGAGAATTACTTGACCAATGTAGCCAAAGTAATTATAACAAAAACACAGGTGTAAAACAATGGGTTAATCCTAATGCCTCTTATCATGTAGTAAATCTAACTACACGAATGTAGTCTCACTTGTGGCCTCGGAATGGTCCTAACGCAAGTTCTAGAATCTAAGTGCTACCGGTACACACATCATAGCATAAATGCTTTTCCTACCAATTCTAGGGGCGAACCTCACATATTTGGGGGTGGAAAATTTTTTTAGTGGTACGGTTTTTGTGCTAGTCATATAACTCCTATCCGTGAGACGCTTATTAAGATCAAAGTTTTACTCCTAAATGTTGTAAAAAATTTTAAATTTGGCACTAAAATTGCCCTAACAAGTATTTATCTCAGTTTTATTACACATCTACCATTAAACAAACAAAAATCAAGCGTAATAGCATTCTCTAAAGTATCGTACTTTACCCCCCCTTACACTTAAGATGAACATTGTCCCCAATGTTCAAATAACAAGATGTAAAAGTAACAAGGTAAAAGAATGAAATCAAATACTCCCCTGATTCGCTCGGTGGATAAAAAAGTAACACGGTTAGATCTTCTTCCAAGTGAATGTAGAAGCTCCAGGACTAAAGCATCGCCAAAAGCTTGACTCCACATACATTTCCTTGTCCAAAATAACCTGTTAAACCTGAGAAAACAAACACGAAAACCTGCATAACATCGGCGGGATAAATTCTATATAAGGATATAATGCTTGTGGAATGATAATTTTGCAGATTCCTGGAGATTATAAGTTAGAGATTTAATAAAAACTTTTTATGAAAACAAAACTTTCAAAAATTTCAGAAAATTAACACCTGGCGCCGTCAGATTGTAATGCCTGACGCCGTCAGAAATAATCTGACAGAATTCTCATGTTAAGTTTCCGGAAAATTTCTGGAAAAACCTATACCTTACTTCCTGGAATTCCTGCAAAAACATCATTATGACTCGATACAAGCATTTGACTCAAACAAATACTAATATGTATGTTAATTTAATATTATTACGATTCATGTTCATTTGTTCTAATAAACCGATTTGGATTTCCCTTACACTTAACTTTTGCAAAATACCTTTATATGTAGTTAAGACGAAGTTAAAAACAAGATAAAGCATTTTCACAATTTACTTTTGAACATGAATCAATAATAATAAAAATTAAACATACATACGGAAGCAAATAAAATCAAACAAACAAATAAATAAATAAACACACAAAGCAAAATAAAGCTTGGGTTGCCTCCCAAGAAGCGCTTTTCTTTATTAACGAGTCTTGTAGCTAGACTCAAAGTCCTTCTACCCTGTGTAAGTGAGCTCGTCATCGAGGACGTCTTTAGGGTTAAGCTTGGATTGAAGTTTTCTATTGGTCCACTTAGTACAATATATCTTTTCAAACTTCTCTCCATCCGGGTCATACAATGTCATCTTAATATGCCATGACCCATCTCCATCTTTGGGTGGTTTGTCCCAATCCCACTTATGATCATCGTCCTCACAAGTCCACTTATTCATCCCTAGGTTAATTGGCAAAACTCCTAGGAAATCAATCATCTTCCTAAAAACTAGAGGGTCTTCAAATGGATCCAATTCGGTGTCCCTAGCCAAGAGTTGTTCTACCGCATGTGTTCGGTTCACAAAGTCCTCTTCTAGGTAAAATGGGCGTTGGGGTCCTATGAAGTCTCTATCGATCCAAGGTCCATATCTAGATGGTCTCCTATTTAACTCTAACCAATGGGGTGTTGGTTCATCACTAGTATCATAAGCATGTTTCTTCACATCATAGACTGACCAAGTATCACCTTCTCCTACTGCTATCTTAGATTCCTTACAATCAATCATAGCACTAGCGGTCGCTAAAAATCCTCTACCTATCAACAAGGGGCATGTAGGGTCGCTAACCATATCAAGGACGTGGAAATCGGCTAAAATGGTTAGTTTTCCAATGTGTACTAACACGTCTTTGACTACTCTAACCGGGTAAGCAACACTTCCATCCGCTAAGCCTATTATCACCTCGGTTTCTTCAAGTTTTCCTAGTTTTAGAGAGGTGTAGAGAGGTAACGGAAGTAGGTTAAGGCTTGATCCAAGATCGGCTAATGTGTCATAAGCCTCCGAATTACCGATCTTGCAAGGTAGAACAAATAAGTCCGGATCATCTAACTTCTTAGGTAGCTTGTTTTGAACGAAGGCGGTCCCTTTTTCGCCTAACTTGAGCTTCTTCTCATCCAACACATCAATAACCGGACTTTCAAGGTGGAGCTCCTTGAATTCATTGTCAAGGTTTTGAGTGGGAGGTGTTTCAACTATGTTGTTGACCAATTTGGATATCATAACTTCTTGGTCATTTTGAACGACTTGGGTTTGTTTGAAACACGTGCTCATGGAATTGACCGAATAATATTGTGGACAAGAACTAGGAGACGAAACCGACGAGATGGCGTTGACGTTTAGTTTCGGGTTCTTGACTGTGTTGCTAGGGAGTGCTCCCATTTCTCGGTCATTGAGGGCTTTCAACAAAGTGTCAATCTTATTGGTCATCTCGCTTTGTTTTTGTTTGAAATCGGCTTCAAACTTGGCTAAACGAGCTTCTTGAGATGCCATAAATTGGGACATCAATCCTTCAAAGTTATTGGTACTACCATTGCCGGAAGGATTGTTGTTGAAAGTACGGTTCGAGTTGGAACCGCTTGATTGGAAACGATTAGGTGGGTTGTATGAATCACCGTAGGGGTTTGGCTCGGGTTTGAAAGTGTACCACTTGTCTCCCGCTCCGTCGGTACGCGAGGATGCGTTAGTCCGCAAAAGCTTGTTCGGGGAGTTCCATGCAATCACGAGTGTCGTGGGGACCACTACATAATTCACATGAAGAAGTGATTTTGTTCACTTGGCTTGAAGGTTTAGGAGCCTCGTAGGATTTCATAAGAAACTTGACTTGGTCTTCAAGTTCTATGATCCTACGGTCGGAAGTGCTTGAATTGTTCGAAGGCAAAGATATTGCCTTGACCGTTTTATTCAAATCACGGGGATCACTCCAACTTTCGTTGTCATAAAGAGCAAGATCTTCTAGGAGAGCCCATGATTGTTCCGAACTTAGATCACGTAGCTTACCACCAGCCGATTGGTCAATGGTTTGCCTCGTGGAGAAATTGATATGGTCATAGAAGATTTGGACTTGGAGCCAAAGTTCTATGCCATGGTGAGGGACTTTTTGGAGTAAGTCCTTGAATCGAGTCCATGCCTCGTAGAGGGTTTCGCCTTGACGTTGTTGGAACATCAAGATATCATTCCTTAGCTTGGTAGTTCTTCCTGGTGGGAAAAACTGAGCGAGGAAACGAGTGGTGAGATCATCCCAAGAGGTGATGGATCCTGCGGGTAGACGCTCTAGCCATTGACTAGCTTGGTCCCGCAGAGAGAATTGAAAGAGACGTAGTCGGGTCGTCTCTCGAGTGGCAACATCAAGGTCTATGGAATCAACGATTTTGAGAAAGTCCTTGAGATGTTGATTAGGATCTTCGGAACGAAGTCCATGGAATGCGCATCCGCTTTGCACCAACCGGATGGTGTCGGATCGCAAGGGTGTGACATTGGCTCCTTGAGTGAGCTCAATGGTGTTTCGATAGCCATGGTGGCTAGGACGGGAGTAGTCTCCTAAGGTACGGGCTCTAGGAGGTGGGTGTTGTTGTGGTGGTGGGTTGTTGGGATCAAGGATATTACCACCTTCCATGATGTCGGATGGTAATGGTTACGAACAAAGAAACGAAGAAAAAAGATAAACTAAAGAAAACCTAGAAAAAGAAAATAAAAATCTCACTAGAAAGGAATTTAGTGGGTAGACCTAATAAAATAAAAATTCAACCTAAACAATAACTATTCCCCGGCAGCGGCGCCAAAAACTTGATGCGTGGTTTTGCGACCTTACAACAGGTTTTACCTCTCGAGGGATCTCAAGAGGCTTACAACCCCACCAGGCAGTGTACCTGACCGATGTAGTATAGTGTAGTGGTAAGTACGGGGGATTGATCGTTCTCCACAGGGAATAGTGTCATTAGGATTGAAAAACTACTCTAATAGGTCTAAGGGTGAGGGAAGATTCTTTTTGTATTTTTTATATTTTTATGAAAGCAAGTAAAATCTCGGGTTTGAAGGAGTGGGCGGAATTAGTTGCTAGTCAACTAACCCAAATAACTACAAATGCAAATAAAATAAAATAACTGAAAATGAAAATGTGGTGAAACTTATGTGGAGAGAAATGTGTTTACTTAGATTTCCTTACTCCCTAACTATCTTTTACCGGTTGATTAGTGTGTATTAATTGCGTGGATGACGGGTGTATTCCTTAATACCAATCGTGGGGTGGCGTACGTACTTCCCCAACTCTACAAGCTCCTACTTCACTCCTATGTCGAGCCGGCTAAGAAGCTCCTAACATGGGATCACTAGAAGTCGCTCATGCATTAAATACAACCATAAAAACCTAGTACGCATTGGTTCATGTTTCTTAAGACGTTCAAGCAAATTACCGTATAGAAGGTTAGCCAGTTTTCTTAAGCCTAACATCGATAAACAATCATTCAATACAATTAATAACACACTAATAACCGATAATCAATAGTTAGGTTTTATGAGATCTAAGCAAACACAAGATAAATCTAGCCTAGCATGTTAATCAAAAGACAAGAACAAGATATAATCAAACAACACATAGACATATTGATTGATTAAACAATTACTTATCTTCAATTAAACATGGGAGATCCAAGGGTATGAAAACCCTTAAAAATGGCAGAAATTCGTCTTAGGGTTTCTCCTCACAAAGTTGCACACTAATGACAAAAAATTGCAAAACTATATATAGAGTTTAAGGGCTGACGGCGTCACGTTATAGATCTTGACGCCGTCACCTCGCCGTGTCTAGGGTTCCCGGATGGCCTTCTTGACGCCGTCCCTCTTTAGTCGTCCAAAATCCTCCCTGGCTTATCAAGGCTTGACGCCGTCAGAATAGAGCTTGACGCTGTCTCTCGTTAAGTTAAACCGTGATGGCCTTGATCACCTTAAAGGGTGACGCCGTCAGATTTCCTTTGTAAAATTCTCTGGCTTATCATGTGTATTTTTCATATCCACCTTTTTTGCCAAGCCATGACGCCGTCAGGAACAATACCTGACGCCGTCAAAGGTACTTTTCCAGCCGATTTTGAGACTTTGTCGTTTTCTTCACTTTTATGCTCCAAAAACGTCCAAAATGCTTCCTTTTCCAGATTTCTTCTCCAAAGTACCTAAAATGACAAAAGGAACAATTTAGGGCAATATTTGATCAAATAAATACGATTTAGGGCTTAAATGACCCCCTAAAAGCGGTACACTTTTCGCTTCATCACTGTACAACCTAATCTAACGCAAGGGGGGTTCAGCCTGAGAGACTGGCATAGTTTGGTTATGATTAAATTGTAAACTAAACTAATGAGCACGAATCAGCGATTAGCACACACGTACACAGATAGTTACTTGAGACAATAAGAAGACCTGTCCTGATAATTAAGTAGCTTGTCACTTGTTTTATTGATAGTTTTATATGAAGTGTATATAATTAACCCTTTCTCGTTGGCTCTAATCTTATCGGCGAGTAAACCCTTAATGATCACTTATGTCTATCCCACTATCCTAGAATATTGAGCATTTGCGATGCCCACGTTTCGTATACGCTAGAATAGATAGGCGAGGAAGGGGCATGGCGACCCAAGCAATGCTCAGCTAGACACAGAGGTTATCAATGCACTAATAAAAGTCACCAAAGACATCAACATATAAACTTTAATTAATGGGAAAGCAATTTTAAGGGGTGGACATGATATTCCGTAGTCACATGACATCAGCCCATCAATCCTGATGAATTAAAGTGTACTAATACAATAAAACAAAACTACTTAATGAATTGAATACATGCAGGACCTTCTTACAGCTCTTGTATCTTCGTTCAGGGTGTGTCTTGTGCTGCTAATACGTCTGAATTCGTCTCTGGTTTGGTACTCATACGTATGGTATCTTGCACTGTCCAACCTTTGAAATTCGTCTGACCTTGGGGTATTTATAGTTTCTGTCTGAGGGTTAGATGCGGCGCATAGGATAAGTAGATGCGGCGCATTGACTTAACTTCGCGTGGGGTCCAAGATTAATATATTCAGGAATATTCGTACACCGCCTTAAGATGCGGCGTAACTCCATTTCTCTATGCGGCGCATGTCCTTTGCTGTCTTGGATTGTAACTTGTGAAATCTTGATAGTGATACGCCGTATGTTAGAAGTGGGATGCGGCGTATCTGGAGTAGAATGATCTTGATCTTGTACATTTCAGTAGACTCTTAACATCTTGCTTGTTTTGCTCCATAATTAGTCCAAAATCGCCAAGTTTCACATAATACTTGTTTTTACCTGAGAATTACAAAAGTAAACATTAACGTATCAATTCTCATATATAATATAATAAAACAAGTCAAATAAATAGGATAAATGATGATAATAAATTGTACTTATTTGAGTTCATCAATGCTTATCTGACTCTGTCCCGTTTTCCATATGTTGTGCCCTTTCATTAATGAACCTCTTAACATTACTCAAAAGTTGGAGTAATGTAACTCTGAACACGTCAACCTCGGTTCCAGTGTAGTTAGCAAAACACTTTTTCGTCATTTCACTGTCATAATCATAATCCTCAGTGTATTACGAATCAATGAACACTTGGAGTTGGTTGTTGATCACCCAAAAGGCAACCATGGATCTACTTTCAGAAAATTCTCTTTTGTCAAGTTGTTGTTCAAGTTGATCTAAATAGAGAATCATTTTGACTATGAAATCCTGAACATCTTGACCAAAGAGTGTTGTGAACGCCCTTTCGTATCCTCCCAAGTGTCCAAGTTTTTCAAACAGAACCTTGAGATGTGAATGAAGTAGTCGAAAACATTCAATGCAACTTTCCTTTACATTAGGCAACATTAGTGACTGGAGCAACTCTCTCTCTCTCTCTCTTGCGAATTCAGGCACGAAGATTCCACATTAGTATTATCAGAATCACCCACGTTTATTTGTTGTACATGATTGGAAGTATTTTGTTTATCACATGTGTCGTACAACTTGAGTACCTCAGATATGAAAGAATCTGACGTAGTAGACATGATGTAAACGTGCACGGTATTTTACAATTCTATGATTCAAACCGAGAAATAGATTCTTTCGCGGGATTTTACAAAAATCAAGAATGAACCGTTAAATGATAATGATTACTTGAAAGTGTAAAGATTATGATTCGGTTTGGTTGAAATGAGTTTAAGTGATGAGGTAGACAAGTCACAGTGAATTTCAGACAACGCTCGTGTTTTGAAATCCGAATAAATCCCGTAGCTATATCCAATAAACCCGAAAATATCTAACAACTAGCACGGTAGTTATATCCAACGAACCCGAAAAATTTCACCCAAGAATAAAATTAATCTCGGATAATTGAAGCTCACTCGAAGTCGTTGACCAAAATTATACCCCAAATATTTATCCCAAACCAACCAATCTTAAGAAAAGAAAACAACAATTCGTCCTTGTGATACTTACACCAATATTAGCTCAATGATAAAATTTGGAACGCACACAAGCAGACCAATAAACCCAGCCCAAGGAACAATCCCCCAATCCAAATCCAATTAAACCTAATTTTTGGTATATAAGCCACTTAATCTACACATAATCTAACCCTAATTATCCTCTTCCCAAAATGCAGTCACACTTTGTCTCTAACCCTAATCTCCAAATACAACGCATCCCTCAATATTTCAATCACAAATCAATAACAAAAACTTGACTCCCCTTTTTCTCTTGTTAATCCGAGCATCACAGTATCCCTAAACTGTTTCATACACAACCCCCTAATCAGTTCCTCCTTAATCTCAAACCAATACGAGAAAGAAGAAAAAAATATTAAACCCACAAGACTGGCTTCAAGATCAGGTGAAGGATTCAAGGTAGGTTGAGTTGTTTAATTGTTTTGTTTTGTTATTGTGACCGAACAAAAATCGATTGATGTAATATGTTCACCAAAACAATCGATTGATTGATGATGTGATATTGTAGGATAGGCAGCGATTGTAGGGATAATTAGTTGTTGTTGTTGTTTCGACTAAATTAGGGAAGAATGTGATTTGGATTTTGGATTTCGTTTCTTGTTGTAATTAAGTTTTGTATTCGGATTGGATATTGATCTTGGTTTGTGATTTGATGTTGTAATGGATTTGATTTTTGGTTTTTCTTTGTTTTGTGTTCGGATTGGATTTGGATTTGTTATTGTTTAGTTTTTGTTGTTGTTGTGAAATGAGTCTGTTATCTATTACTGCTTCTTCTTGTTATTTCTTTTTGAGTTAACAGTTGTGAGATAACTTCAAATCGCACACCTAACAAACAAATCGCAAGAGAACTTTGTCACTTTTGGCAAAGCACAAAAGCCACTTTCAAGAAAGTACCAATGTCAGTTTACCCGTTTTGGCTCTATACCCATTTTTGGCTACTGTCCAAAACACAGATAACAAACCAGGAAAATCACAATAATAACTTTTCCCTTTTTACAACAAGTTGCAACAAGTGATTGTCAAATCGCAGTCAAGAACACTGCCAAATCTTAACCAAGAAAAAATGTTCAAACTCGACTATCAAATCGCAGTCAAGAAATATTAATGCAATAAGGACCAGTTTTTGATATAACTCACCAAGAACCAGTATTAGATCAGTTTTTGATATAATACACCAAGAACCAGTATTATTAACACAGGCTAAGATGGAACAAATGAGGCTTAAACAGTTAAAGCCCAAACACAAATGGACTTGTGTTAGTAGTAAATGAAATGAGCAAACGTAATAACATAACACTATCTTGTCATGTGTATTCGAACCAAAATAAGAAAGAAAGAAAAATAAGTTGGGAACCAGATCCACGAAAATAAGAAAGAAAATAAGTAAAATCTGAGTTTGTGTATATGAATCAAACGAAAAAATAATCAAAGAAATTCAAGTACCCAAGATCAAACATGTCTCTGATATCAATTGTAGAGATCTATAATTCATAACACAAACACAAGGTAAATGATAGATTGAATCTTAGAGAGAGAAAGAAAAGAGTTGGGAGTTCTAGTGAGAGAAAGTGAAAGAGAAATGTGTATTAGATTAGAAGCTCCAACCCTTCCCAAGTGTGGGAATGGGTATTTATAGTACAAGACATAAGTGCCCCAAGTAGGCTGTGGAGTGAGCTGACAGTGGGTAAATACCCGAACCACTCCACGAATACTATACTAACTAAACTAATAATACTAATAATACTAATAATTCTAATAATCCTACGAGCTACACAAATGCTAAATAGATACTCGGGGTGACCGAGTCTTCACATGAATATTTATATTCCTAACAACCAACGTATACATTTCAAGAGTGAAGAATACTATAAAATGATGAGTTAGTGTATGATATACTCCCCCTCGATCTATACTCCCCGTTGCTAGGGTACCAACGTATATGATTTAAGGTTGAGAAAAGCTACAAGATAAAGGTTAGTAATACGTCAACAAAGAAGAAAAATGCATATGTAATAGTCAACCAAACAAGAAAGGTCAACCCATTTGACTTTAAAAAGTCAAAATGAAGTGTCTGATCAAAATTTAGTACCTAATGTACATTTGATCAAAGCAATATGTGAAGTTAAAACAACCATACTATGATGTTAGTAGTCTAAGATGAGATAATATGCTTAATGTTGATCACCCACAAGCATAAAAACATAACATTCATTACTTGGAAAAAAATGATGTTACATTAAAACAAGGAAAATAAATCCTAAAAAGACAACTTCTAAAACAACATCCTAAAAAGTTCCTATAAGAGGAAACTAAAAAGCTCCTATTGAGGAGGATGAGAGATTGCATTGAGACGCTCGAGAATGTGGTTCAATATGAACCTCATTTCATTTTGGAGCTCATGGACTAAAATGTTGGTCCTTTGGGCCAAATGAGCGGTTCTCTCGCAATGCGAGCAATCATGACTTGAAAAACCGGGAGGAAGAGTAGTCTCATGGTTTGGTGGTGGTGGTTGGTTGTTGGATGGTTGTTGTTGTTGGTTGGATGATGGTGGAGTGGGGATGGAGTTCATCAAGATGGTTTGTAGATCCATTGCTTCATCAAGGCTAGATCCAACCATATTAAAGAGAGCATGGAGACGGGTGAGTTCCTCATTGATCTCTTCTTGGGTTTGTGGCTCATTTATCCACATTGCTTCATTAATAGCAATTAGTGTGGATGCGGGTGAGAGAGGTTGTTTTTTAGGTTGAGGTGGTGGTGCATCACGGTATAAAGGACTGTGGATATCATGATAAAGCGGATGAAAAAGCATGGGTTCTTGACCGTCAAAGGTCATGGGTGGAGGATTGGTTGACCTTGGTGGAAGGTCTTCCAAGTCTTCAAGGTATGGATGTGGTGATGTAGGTAGAGTCCTAAATAACTCCATTGGTTGGAGTTTGGGGGTGATGGTGATCTAACAGGTTGTGATGGAGCGGGTGGTGGAGTGGTAGCTATTGGAGTAATTGTTGGTGGTGGAGTATGAATGACTACATTTGGTGGTGTTGGAGTGGAGAGTGTGAGGAAATTCTCACTTGCAATAGGTGATGAGATATTTAGAGGAGATGATTCCTCTGATGATGAGTTTGCTAAGTTTATGAAGCAACATGGCTTGACACTAATGCGGGCAATTCGTTTTGGAGGTCTAGAGGTGGAAGAGTTGTTAGATTTAGTCATAGTGAAGTAAGGTAGCTAAGATGTACAGTAGAGAAAGTAGAGGAAATGGTGAGTGAGTGAGTTTAGTGATGATCCTAAGGTACTAATTTATAGGCAGAAGGTTTGTTGGTCTGTGTGTTTGGATTGGATGTAAATCCAATGGAGAATGTTGGTTCCTAATGATTTGGAACAAAAATTTAAGCTTGTCATATCCTAAGGTCAATCCATTGAAATGGAGTTGAGTGATATGATGGAGATTTGCAGTAAATGCAAGGAGATAGTGGAAAATCAGGTGATTTTATATTTCCATGGATTTGACAGATCCCTCAAAAGGGTTTCTTGCTTGTATTAGAAAGGTAACTCACATGTAAAATTTGAAAATTCAAATTTTGGTGGGAAATTGAGTTCTTAGGGCTCTAATAGTTCCTAAATCATTCTAGAGAGTTCAATGATCAGTGAATATAATCTAAAGAAGCTACAAATCAAAATCTAAGTGTCGGGATGAGTCGGGAATTTTTGAAAATTTTTACTGTTGGTACCCATGGATCCAATCGACAACAAAGGCGGAGCCAAAGTTTGGGATTCGTGGGTTCTGGACTGGCGGATCAAAGAGATACACTAGGCGGATCCAAAAACTGGGATCCGCCATATCTGTCATTCGAATGTGCTAAAACAAACAGAGAGATATGCAAATTTTGCGTTTTTCAACCAAAACCCGAAAATTCTCCTATAACGTATGTAATAGCTAATATGTACTACAAATATACTAAATATATATATTCTAACACACGTTTGGACAAAAATAAATCCGATCATCATAACTCACCTTAAATGGAGTTAAGCCAAACAGTGGCTTATTCTCGGAAAATTGATAACACTAAGTGTTATCGACCTGCAAATCTGAGTTAGTTCACATACACATCAAGTACTAATATAATATCTCAAGATACACATAAGTTTAACACATCATTGTTTGAAAACGTCTAGACCCAAACACTCCTCTCACTTGAACTTCTTGCTCAATTTCTTCATACCCTTGTGAAGTTTCATGATCCAACGCCTTAAATTCTTCACCATTCCTTTGGTTTGCTTGAACTCCGGTGATTCATTCGCAATCGGTAGAAGTTGACGCAAGTATTCCAGTGGAGTGATTCTAGTGTTTGGCAAGCCGTCATCGTCACTCATTAATGATGATGATGATGATGTTTGAGGACGAGGGCGTTTGCCTTTGTCAACCGCTACCCTAAAATCGCTTAATGGAACAAAGGTGTGTGGAATCTCATCATAATCGGGAACAAGTCCTAAGGCATTTCTAGGAATGGGTGCAAAGGCTTTATAAAGACCAGTCAAGAGCATCCCGTAGGGCATAGCGGTGGTACCTTGTACCGGAATATTGGCCATTCGTTTGGCGATATAGTATGCAAGGTTGAAGGGTTGATGAGTTGAGACACAATACATCATATAGCAAAGACAAGCGTTGATGTGATCCCGATTTCCAACGGTGCATATGACATTAGCCCTTAACACATCTTCTAACTTTCTAAATTCAGGCTTGAGTTCATTGAGCTCCATGGCAAATGGGTCTCTAGCTACTTGACGACCTCGATGCATCCTAGTTGGGTTGTTCCTAGGTAAGAAGAGATGCTCCCTAATGGTTTCTTTGTCGGTCAAAGGTGTGGCATATGATGCCGTTCTACCAAGGTTGGATTCTAAAATTGTCAAAGACCATTTATCGGAGTAGACACATGTTCCATAATTTAGAACTCCTAAGACCTCACCAAATTGATCTAAGGGAGTATTGAACAAGGTTCCATTGACACTAAAGTGAATGCTCATGAGACCATTGTCGCTTGAACTAAGACCTATGGTTGCATAGAACTCAAGAATGAACCTAGGAATGATAGGCTCATCAATGTCTAAAAGACAATCGAACTGAATAGCGGCCAATTGCTCGCGAAGATTGGTATCTTCATAGAATGAGGAGTCTACAACCCTACCCTCATGGACGTATCATTTTTCTAAGGCTTTGAATATATTGACTTGGGCTTCGGTGAGACCCTTGGTTTTGTGGTGTTTGGGAAGGTAATCGATGGTCTTTTTGTGATCATAGTTAGTTGCGGGAGGCATAGTTATCAGTGATGATTTGAGCACAAATTGGTTTAAGAAGATAGCCTAAATTATGATTTTTGTGAATTATGGGTCCAATACAGTAGGTGATAAGTTTTAGGGAGAGTAATGAATAGTACAGAGTATTTGTTGAATAAATATAAAAACTGCCTCAGCAGATGACGGATCCGGTGGATCCTAAACAAGGGTTCCGCCCTTGTTGTTGTTTGGATCCGCAGGATCAGAACTCAGGTTGAGTTTTTGCCGTGTTTGGTTGATCTAAGGTTTGAGCTAACGTTTAATCTATTCACTAGGTTCCATTAATCCTAAACCAAGTCTAAGATAGTTGAAAGGTTCTCTCTTGAGAGGTTTTGTGAGGATATCGGCAATGTTGTCCTCTGAGGAAACTTTCTCAATTGAGATGTTTCCCTTCTGAACATTGTCACGAAAGAAATGGTGACGTATTTCTATATGTTTTGTTCAAGCATGTTGGACTGGGTTTTTGCTAAGATCGATAGCTCTTTTGTTGTCGCAAAGAATAGGAATGTTGTTGAGTTAGATTCCATAGTCGACGAGAGCTTGTTTCATCCACAGTGCTTGTTGGCAAGCTTTTCCTGCTGACACGTACTCGGCTTCAGTTGTTGATATGTCGAGGGCTGTTTGTTTCTTAGCAAACCATGTGGTGAGACAATGTCCTACAAAAGTACAAATACCACTAGTACTTTTCCTATCAACATAGTCACCGGCATGGTCTGAGTCGGCATACACTATGGTTTCTACACCTGTCCTTTTGGGATACCATAATCCTAAATGTGTGGTGCCTTTAATGTATCTAAATATTCGTTTAACGGCTTCAAGATGAGATATTTTGGGATCTTCTTGAAAACGTGCACATAGACAAACACTAAACATAATGTCCGGCCTACTAGCCGTAAGATAGAGCAAACTACCAATCATTCCTCTATATTTAGTGCTATCTACGGATTCGTTTTCTTCATCCATTGTGAGTTTGGTTTCTGAGGACATGGGTGTTTTCGTAGGTTTTGAGTCTTCAAGACCAAACTTCTTAAGCATATCTTTGATATACTTTGATTGGTTGAAGAATATCCCATCTTCTAATTGTTTTATTTGGAGACCTAAGAAAAAGTTTATTTCCCCCATCATACTCATTTCAAACTCGTCATGCATGATTTTTGAAAAATCGTCGCATAAGTCTTGACAAGTTGAGCCGAATATAATGTCATCCACATATATCTGGACGATGATAATATGTGATCCCTTTTTCTTGGTGAATAGAGTATCGTCTACTAGGCCCATGGTATACTTATGGTCAACTAGGAAGATCTTAAGTCGATCATACCAAACTTTTGGTGCTTGCTTAAGTCCGTATAAAGCTTTCTTAAGTTTGTAAACATGATTTGGTTTTTCAAAATCGGCAAAGCCGGGAGGTTGTGCAACATATACTTCTTCATTTATAAATCCGTTTAAAAATGCACTTTTGACATCCATTTGAAATAATTTAAAATCATGTGCACATGCATACGCAAGTAGTATCCTAATAGACTCAAGTCTAGCTACGGGTGCAAATGTTTCATCGTAATCTATACCTTCTTGTTGATTGTAGCCTTGTCCTACTAGCCTAGCTTTGTTTCTAGATACTATGCCATTTTTATCCATTTTATTTCTAAACACCCATTTTGTACCGATTATGGTTTGATTTTTAGGTTGTGGAACTAGTGTCCAAACATCATTTCTAACAAATTGATTTAATTCCTCTTGCATAGCAATAACCCATGATTCATCTTTTATAGCCTCATTTATATTTTTAGGCTTAATTGTTGAAACAAAACAAAAGAAATTACTTTCATTTTGAGCTTTAGATCTCAATGTTCTTTCATTAAATTTTCCTATGATGTTTTCTAATGGATGACTTTTTGTTTCTTTGATGTTGACTAAATCACTTTTTACTGGTTCATCTTCTTTATCATTTTCAACATTTTCTATATTTTCAACCATTTGACTTTCAACTAAGTCATCATCTACCAAAGGTGATGTCTTAGAGGGAGGTGGACTTTCGTTGAATGTTACATTCAACGATTCCTCGACTCTTGAGGTTTCTTTGTTTAAAGCTATATATGCTTTACTAGTTTGTGAGTATCCTAGAAATACACCTTCATACAACTTTGGGTCGAACTTGGTGAGATAATCCTTTGTGTTTAAAATGAAGCACTTGCTTCCAAACACTCTAAAATATCCTAAAGTAGGCTTTTTGCCTCTGTATAACTCATATGGAGTCTTTGTCAAGAATGGTCTAATTAGAACTCGATTTAGAATATATGTAGATGTATCTACAGCGTGACACCAGAACTTTTGAGGTATGTTTTGTTCATTTAACATGGTTCTACTCATTTCTTGAATTGCCCTATTTTTACGTTCTACCACACCGTTAGATTGAGGGGTTCGAGGAGCTGAGAAATTATGAGTTATGCCATTGGCATCACAAAAAGCTCCAAATTGGATTTCGTTGTCGAATTCACGACCATGGTCAGTTCTAATTGATACTATGTTACTTCCTATTTGATTTTGAATTTTCTTACTTAAGATTTCAAATTTATCAAATGCTTCGTTTTTAGTTTTTAGAAACATAGTCCATGTATACCTAGAGTAATCATCTACTATTACCAAAGTATAGAAGTTTCCCCCGTAACTTTGCATAGCGGATGGACCAAACAAATCCATATGTAATAATTCTAGACACCTAGATGTAGACACCATGTTTTTAGCCTTATGGCTATTATGAACTTGTTTTCCTATTTTGCAAGCATCACAAAAGTGTTGGTCATATTTCAACTTGGGCAGGTTCCTAACGAGTTCCTTAGATGATAAGGATTGAATTAACCTCATATTGGCGTGACCTAAGCGTCGATGCCATAGAGTTGAGTTTTCGTCCAAGGAGGTAAGACAAAGCTTGTCTTTAGGTGTTTTGTCGAGTTTCATAACGTAAACGTTATTCTTCAAAACACCTTTTCCTACAGTTATGCCATCCTTAAGTATTTTACTTCCATTTTCACTGAAAAGGACGTTATACTTTTTGCGGCATAATTGACTTATACTAAGCAAGTTAAAACCTAAATTATCTACATGTGCAACATCATCAATAGAGAGAGAGTCATGAGAGATCGTACCTTTTCTGATGATTTTACTTTTAAGTTTGCTACCGAATGTGACATTACCTTCGTCGTACACTTGGTAGGTTGAGAAAAGGCTTTTGTTTCCCGTCATGTGCCTTGAGCACCCACTATCTTTGATCCACTCATCAGGTTCTAATTCAACTTTTAAGCACACCTAAGTTCAAGAAAAACTCAACCGTTTGGTCCCCAATATCTCATAAGTCCGTTTGGGTTAAACATGACATTATCATGGTTCATGTAAGGAAATGGTGGACAATTGTTCCACGGCATGTAATTAGGACCATGAAAGTTTCTAGACATGTTTTGGTTCCAATTACTTTGGTAAATATGTTGTGGGTTAACATTACTTTTTGGAAAGGGGTGTTTGGGAAAACTAGTTTGAGGTCTCTGTTGAACCGTTTTAACTCTATACTCGTTTCCAGCTTGACCTCTTCCTATAGAAACTGCTGGTTTTTGTTCGTTATTAGTTATACTAGTACTAGGTTTTATAGTGACTCTAATGAATTTAGTACGGTCAGTTTTTAGAACCTTTTGTTCACAACTTGTACCGGCGGATCCTTTTGGTACTACTGGCGGATCCAAAACTTTGGATCCGTCGGATCCGTGGGCTTCTGACTTAGTTGAAACAGTTTCTTTTTCTTTCACAGTTTGTTTCTTAAAGTCACTTAAAGTTCCTAGTTTCATAAAACCTAGTCCGGTTTTATCATGAGGTATTTTTTGTATCTTCATTATCTCATCTGCACAACTTATGTTTTTATCAAACTTTTTAAACTTGGAATTTTGTTTGATGAGATCTTCTTGTGTGGTTTTTAATGTTTCTAGTTCTAATTTAAGTTCCTGACATGACACACACGTCTCTTTAGCATTTTTACCTTTTTCCATCCGTATCTCCTTTTCTTTAAGCCAATAAACTTTGTTTTCTAAAAGTGTCGTTTTGGTTTTTAAGAACTTATTTTTGTTAATGATTTTAAAAGTTATATCACACAGTTTGTTATATTCTACTTCTAAGGTTTCATCATATATAGAAGAGTATGATGAGTAAAATGTACCTCTTCTGTGTCGTGAGCCATGAGAGCAACTTCGTCGTTCTTAGGCTCGTCATCATCTCCTTCACTATCACTCCAAGCTCCACTGACAAAGGCTTTTTGAGACTTGTTCTTTGGAGGCTTAGGACATTCTCCTATTAAGTGACTAGAATCACCACACCTACAACACTTTCTGTCTACTTTTCCTTTCCTATTATCACGGTCTTTTCGGAAGGATTTCTTTTCTTCATGAGGTGGTCTAACGAAATTTCCTCGTCTCCTGAAGAATTTCTTGAAATCTCTTACGGCCATGGCGTATTCTTCGTCTTCGCTACTAGAACAAGACTCTTCGTCACTTGACTCAACTTTAGCTTTCAAGGCAATGGACTTCATTTTCTCCTTCTTGCCTTTAACTATTTCTGAGTCTTTTTTCATCACCATTTCGTGAACTTTGAGGTTTCCTATGAGCTCGTCCAGTTTCATACTTGAGAGATCCTTAGATTCTTCAATAGCTGTCACCTTTGCTCTCCACTTTGGGTGGAGTGCTCTTAGAAATTTTCTGACAAAATTCTTACTAGAAAAAGATTCGTCAAGTGCTTTAAGAGATGTAATAATAATATTAAACCTAGCAAACGCACTATCAATGGTGTCATCTTCAGAGATAACAAATTGTTTATATTGTTGAACAAGAAGATCAATTTTGTTATCTTTGACTTGTGAGTTCCCTTGATGAGTGATAATTAGTGATTGCCAAATGTCTTTAGCCGTTTTACACATAAAAACTCTTTCATATTCTTTCTTAGGTAAGGCATTGTAAAGCATCATTTTGGCTTCATTATTTTTGGCAATCAACCTCTTTTGTTCATCACTGTGACGAATAAAAGAAGTACCTGCATCCCGACCACCTGAAATATCATTACTTATGGGCTTGTAATCACCCTCTACAATAATATACCACAGATCTATGTCCTTTGACTTCACATATGTCTCAAAGCGATTTTTCCAATATATGAAACAATTTGGTTCAAATAGTGGTGGTCTTTGCATAGATTGCCCTTTTTTAAAGTTTTCAACATCCATTTATCATTTCAAGTTTTAAAAATACAATATATTTTGAAAATCTTGAGTAACCTGCTCTGATACCAATTGTGGAAAACTAGAAAGGGGGTTGAATAGTTTTACCGTTTAAAATTAATTCGCTTTGTGACTTATCATGATTTCAAAGTAAAGTAAACAATCAAGCACACAAACAAGTAATATAAGTAAATAAGTAAAGAGAGGAAAGATCAAACCACACAACACAGTTGTTTATAGTGGTTCAGCTACAAGGACTCTCTTCCTTGCCCTACTCCACTCCTCGAGCCTCTAACTCGAGAGTTTTTCTTCACTAAGAAACAAGCTCCCTTCTAGGTGGAGAAAACCTTTACACGTCGCTTACTTCTTTTTCCGGTACTAAGCTAAACACCGAGTTCTTTACAAGGGTACAACCACTCCCGTTGGTTCTTTCACAAGGGTACAACCACTCCCGTTTGGTTCTTTACAAGGGTACAACCACTCCCAACACTCTTTGTGTTTTAAGGACTAAAACACTAACCTCACACTACTGATATAAATGATACAAACAATGATATGCAAACTAGTACAAGATCACACAGTGGCTAAGCTAAACGGATAACGACAGAACGTTGATCCTTGTATGCTTGATCCCTTTGCTACAAAAGGAAATATCAAATGAATGAATGAGTGATATGGGTTAGTAAATGAATGAGTATGTATTTAAGCTATATGAGTGATAAAATGGCCAAATGATCAGCTTGCTATTTATAGGCAAAGCTGAGCAACAGGCGGCGGATCCGGCGGATCCCTAAATTTGGATCCGTCTTTGTATCCATTTGGATCCGCCGTGTCAGGCCAGCTAATAGATCTTCAAATCTTTCCAAATCTTTCCATATCTTTCCATATCTTCAAATGTTAACTCTTTGGCTTGAAGATCTAAACAAAATATCACAAAATCTTACCAAGATTGTGTACATGATGCATGCCATGATGTCATCCTAACTTTTGAAAAATAAAGTTTCAATTTTAGGAAATAAACATGTAAATGTATAAAATGTAAATTCTAGTGATCTTGTGAAATGTAAATGTGTTTTAAAAAGACTTTAGCTTGTATTTATGATTTGCTAAAAGATATACCTTGTATTTATCATTAACAAAACTAAGTAAATATCATAAAATATAAATAACGTTTTTTGGACGATATTTGTATTAACAACCTATTTTTGTGATTCCAGCATGTTTATCCTAAGATCTTTGGCATTACAGTTTGAGCACTCTGCTGGTGCAGATCTAGAACCTTGAGATGTTGAAGCAGAAGAGATTACTCTTAAGTGCTCATCAAATTGAGTCTTCCACATAAAATATCCACATCCATGATATTTTTGTCTTGGATGTTACATAGTAAGGAAATCATAAGAGATTACAACCCAATTACTTGTATATTTACATAAATAAGAAATGTATGATTGTTCACATTCGACATAAAATATCCACAACTCGACTCATCCGTTTAACATGTTATGTATATCTATAGCATCTCGACTCATTCGTTTAACATCTCATGTATAACCATAGCATCTCGACTCATTCGTTTAACATGTTATGTATATCCATAACAACTCGACTCATCCGTTTAACATGTTATGTATATCTATAGCATCTCGACTCATTCGTTTAACATCTCATGTATAACCATAGCATCTCGACTCATTCGTTTAACATGTTATGTATATCCATAACAACTCGACTCATCCGTTTAACATGTTATGTATATCCATAACAACTCGACTCATCCGTTTAACGTGTTATGTATATCTATAGCATCTCGACTCATTCGTTTAACATCTCATGTATAACCATAGCATCTCGACTCATCCGTTTAACATGTTATGTATATCCATAACAACTCGACTCATCCGTTTAACATGTTATACATATCCGTAGCAATGTAACCGAATCCTATAAACAGGACATGACAAATGAATTAAACTACAATGACATATCGAAAAGTTACATTATTCGACTCAGGACATGACAAATGCATTAAACTACATGTTATGTATAATAATATGTGTGTTTACTTTTTAGGTTGAGGATTTTGGCGGGATATTTTATTTTTAAGCACGAATTGTTACCGCCTCAAGTTAAAGATGTTGGGTTTTGGTTTTTTATGTTAGAAAAATTACCGGGACAAGTTAAAATTTTGACTAGTTATTTTTTATATATTAAATAAAAGTAGTTAAATTAAATAACTTTTATTTTAATTTTATAAAAGTATTTATTTTAAATAAAATTATTTAACTTTAAATAAATTTATTTAATTTTAATTATATATTAAATAAAAGAATTTATACTAATTAATTTTTTTTAATTTTATAAAAGTAATTAATTTTAAATTAAAGTATTTAATTTTAATTATACAATAAATACCGACACCATGTCGTCGGTATTTATTTAGAAAACCCCCCCCCCCTCCCCCTAAAATTTTCATTTATCCCACCAAAAAGCAAAACGACAAAAGATTTTTATTGGTCCCGACGACTGTCGTCGGAACAATTATAAGTTATATTAAAAGTACAAAAAACCAGATCTGGTCAAAGACTTAGAAAAAAAATTGATCTATCCTCAATTATTGCCGGCGATATACCACCACCACTAATCTACCAAGACCACCACACCATCACTACACCACCACATTCGCTACCACCACCACAGTAGCTCTACCACCACCACCACAGTCTCCACTACACGAGCACCACTGTGCACTTCTTCCCCACTTCTTCTCATGTTTAATTCTTTCCTCAACCCCTCATTTGTTTAATTCTTTTTCCCCACTTCTTCTTCTTCCCCACCACGCAGGTACTTTTAATTTTGCTATATATTTTTTTTTAATTTATGTAATTTAAGTGTTAATTGATGTAGTAATTCTTAACTTTTTTATATCTTTTTTTTTTATATTTTATTATTATTATTTTTACAGCTGAGTGCTAGCGAGAGTCGAGAGCTGAGACAGCCGAGACATAGGTAATGTGGTCCATTTTTTATTTTTTTAAACTTTTGGTATCCCGACGACATGTCATCGTCAATAGTTTTAGCTCTTTTATTAAGCAACCGGTATAAATGTGCTCTCTTTTTATATAGCCCAAGCCCGAGACTGCAGCCCGAGATAGCAGCCCGAGACCGCAGCCAGAGAGACCATAGCCGAGACAGTATGTTACTTGTTTTTTCATTTTTGTGCTTTGTTGTATCCAGCCGTAGTAGTTGTAGTTTTCCAGCCGTTGTAGTTTATGTTAAAACATATATCGTCCCAAAAACGTTATTTATATTTTACGATCTTTGCTTAATTTTGTTAATGACAAATACAAAGTTCATCTTTAAGCAAAAGCATAAATATAAGAATAAGCCTTTTACATTTATAGTGATAAGTCTTTTAAAACATATTTACATATTACAAGATCTCTAGGAGTAACATTATATACATATATACATTCACAAGTTTCTTCCTTAAATTAGAAACTTTATTTCTTAAATATTAGGATGACATCATGGCATGCATTATGAACACAATTTTAAAAAGATTTTGAGATATCTTGTATTGATCTTCAAGCCAAAGAGTTGACATTGGAAGATATGAAAAGATATGGCAAGATATGGAAAGATTTGAGAATCTCTTAGCTGTCCTGAAGTGGCGGACCCAAACCCATACAAGGGCGGATCCAATTTTAGGGATCCGCCAACTGTTGAATCAGTTTGCCTATAAATAGCAAGCTGATCATTTGGGCATTTTTATCACTCATATAGCTTAAATACATACTCATTCATTTACATATCACTAACCCATATCATTCTTTCATTTCATTGATCTTTCCTTTTGTAGCAAAGAGATCAAAGCATATAAGGATCAACCTACTATTGTTATCCTTTTAGTATAGATTCTGTGTGATTTTGTATTAGTTCACACATCATTGTTTTGTATCATTTATTCAGTAGAGTTTGGTTAGTGTTTTAGTCCTTAAAACACAAAGAGTGTCGGGAGTGGTTGTACCCTTGTGAAAGAACCAACGGGAGTGGTTGTACCCTTTGTAAAGAACCCGGTGTTTAGCTTAGTACCGGATAAAGAGTAAGCGACGTGTAAAGGTTTTCTGCGCCTAGAAGGTAGCATGTTTCTTAGTGAAGAAAAACTCTCGAGTTAGAGGCTCGATGAGTGGAGTAGGGCAAGGAAGAGAGTCCTTGTAGCCGAACCGATATAAATATCTGTGACCAATGGTAATTTTCACGTTGTTAATTAATATTATATGAGTATTAATTATTTTTAAGCTAAGCATTTCTATGCGCATTTGCTTGTTTCTGAGTATTTTGAGCATTTTTGAGAGCCGTTTCGCATACTGTAGCTTACATTCACTGCAGAAAAATTACATTTTTGTCAGTAAAGTTAAATTATCACATTTCTGATAGTTACTGACAAGTATTAAAATTAATTGAGAGCTTTTTCACATTTTTCTGAAAAACAACCGCACGCGCATACCGACAGCACAGTACATATGGTAATAGTCAAATAAATATATTTTTGAGTCAGTAATGACATTTTACTATATTTCTGACGAAAACGTGGTTAAAAACTTTATTTTACGTTATCGGGTCCAAAAAGGTCAAACCGGGACTTTACGGTAACTTTTAAACTCAAACCGACACACTATACACCAAAGCGGGATAAAAACTATTTTTGCCCTCCCCTAAATAACCCCTATCCGGCCACATAAGCCAGACCAAAGCACATGGGACACCTAATCATTCTATCCTTAAATGTAATCTAGTTTTGCTTAATATGGTAAAATGCCTTTTGGATTTTTAAGATCTTATCCTTTATTACTAACCAAAATAACTATGATCATCTCTTTTTCTACCTCATTTGTACGCTAACTTCATCAAACACAAACATTTACTTACAAAAATTTTCACTACAAAGATCAAGATCATAAGTGTTTACATAAGGTTTTGGGTAATTTGGAGCTTGATTTGGGTAAAATTAGCAAGGTTTTGGGTGTTCTTTGGTCTCCTATCACACGTATAACTTCAAACCATTGTAAGGATTCTTAAAACTTTTCTAAATTTGTTAATCTCTTGTGTATTTGGTGTATAGTGATGTTTAAAAGTGTTAAATGTGTATGTTTTGATAATATGATTTAAGCTAGGGTTTGATCTTTAATATACTATGCTCGACATTTTTAGATGTTTATGAGTTAGTTTGTAGATTTCTTGCTTGTGTGGTAAATATTGTTACATATAGTGCTTATTTGATAATACAAACATTAGTTATGGTTTTTACACTAATTTAAGCACTATGTTGATTTTTAGAGGTTATATATGGTTCGGTTATGTTTAAAAATATGAGATTATTGGGGTTTTGAAAAACATAAAATTTTGGCTCAAGTGGTGAAATGGTGGAAAAATATATTGAAGTGCTTATTTGGATTAGCTTAATTAATGAGTTATAAGTTACAAAATAACAAGAAAAAAAAAGAGGTGAAAATAAGTTGAGATATATCATATGGGTCGAATGGATCTTAAAATAGTCAAGTTTGACTTTTTGACTAAGTAGCTTAGTTATTGGAAATTATTTGATAAGTAAAAAGTGTATTTGGTAACTAATAATCACTAATAAGTAACTAATAATAACAAATTGGACCAAATGGATCTTTGGGCCAAAAAGCCCACTACATTACTGTTGGGCCGAAGCCCATAAGTATTTTTGAAAGTTTGACTTTTTGACCAAACGGACGTATTGAACGAGTAAAATGATTTTTAGTACCACGACGATATATACGTTATAACTAAAAACGTGTTTTGGGCTAAAATTGGTTATTGGGCTTTTTCAATAGTTTTCGGCCCAATGAGCCATAAAAATGATAAATTTGATTTTTGGAATATTTTCCGACTCGCCGAAGTTAATAATAGTTAACAAAGCGATAAATATAACGATAACTATTTTTGGACTTGTTTTAAGACGTTTAGTCTCCGAAAGGGTAAAAATTGACATTCTCACTAAATTAACATTGAAATGAACTACTGTTGACTTTTTGACAAAATATTGACTTTACGTCGAAACCTAATGTAATACTTAAAAGTGAAGATAACGAATAATATAACTACGAAAATATTCACGGCACTTGATAAATATATCACGAAAGTATTTTTGCACTCGAAACTAATTAGTGAAATGTTTGAGTAAAAGTTGCAACATTTGAGATAAAATGGAAACGTTGTATAAACGAAGGGGTCATGCCCAAATTTTTAAAAAATCCAACACTTAGAATATTTTTGTGAAAATACTTAACTTAAGTAAACTTTATGGAATTACTTAACAAAACTTGTTTTCTTATAATAAAAGTTGCAACAAAAATAATAAACGATGTTTCTAAATATAATAATTTTTCACTAACTATATCCTATTAACTATTCTTCAAAACTTATTTAATTAATCTCCATTAATTAAATATATGAGAAGTTAACTTAATATATATATATATATATCACTTGCACATTTAAATCGCGAATACTAGCACGGATGTTCCGTTACGTATTCCCACCATGCACTTTCACCATGAGCCACCCCCAAGAGTTACAATAATAAATCGTTTCGAAATATATTTTACCACACAGCAAGCAAGAAATACACGAGCACAGGTCAAACGTAAAACTTTTCAAATAAAATAAAAACACATGAGACACGAACGTTTTGCTAAGACTTACCGTACTGATTTATGTGCTGGTCGGCGCGGTTGCATTATTTTGATTGATTAGCTGAATTGCTGTATTTGAAAGGTGAGTTTATAGCCCCATATTTTATACGATTTTTTCTTTATAAGCTTGGGGTGAGAAACATGCAAAACTGTTTTCATGGACCAGAAATGAATTTGCTTTTGAGATCACACAGTATGCAGAAACCTAAGTTTGCTTAATCCCATTTTGTGCCCACTATCATCTGCCGTTAATTCCTGTTTGGGAAGCCGTTTGTTATAAATAGATCTATTGGGAGTGACGTCCCCGTTCGATTGGCTCGGCATAGCCAAGGCGAACGTATACCAAGTCGGGTTTTTGGCCAAGTGTCTGGGGATTAACACTCGCGGGCACCCTTATTTATTTTGCTAACGCTAGTCGTGTTGCATTGTCTTAGCATCGGTAGGATGAGGCTTAGTGTTTGCATAACGGATAGTGTGTATCTGCTGAATTGTTTTTATGATATTGCTATTGGTCCATATGTGCTATTTATTTAAACCTATGAACTCACCAGCGTTAGCTGACTTTTAGCATGTTTTTCTCAGGAAACTGATGTGCGTTTAGCCGGGTGCAGTGCATGGCGTCAGTCACAATAAATGATGGAAATGTTTTTAATGCGTTTACTCTGACAACTGGACCTTTTTAATTTAAATGGGCTTCATTTTCATCAAAATGGATTTTATGTAATGTTACATGACTTAACTTATGTAATATATTTTAAAACGGATTTTTAATCCGTTCCCTATATCTTGTGTTGTGATTTCAATCCAGTAGCACCCAAACTGTATGCTTCCGCGAATATTATGATTTTGGGGGTGTTACAGATTGGTATTCAGAGCCTAGGTTATAGAGAACGTGGTTTATAAAAACCTTAAACCATAACCAATTTTGAAAAACTTTCCATCATGACCACCGGATGCCTGCCAGTTTAGCTTGCTATGACTTGAGCATTTGTTGCTTAATTGATTTGAGTGTTATTTGCTCTATTTGATTTACTGTTTTGACATGCTATTTGAGCGTTATACTGAGCATATATGATATAAGTAATTTCTATATACTTATACGTGTCGCACTATATTTGTCACAGATCATGTCTCTCCCATTCGGCACACACTCTGAGGTAGATACTGCTGGATGCACTTCTCAGACACAGCAGCCAGTTCCGTTCATAGATGACCCACTGATGGAGGTTATTCGTGCTGCTGCTCAGCCATCCATTCCAGTTCAGCCTGCACACACCACTTCGGTATCCACCTCACCGTATTTGCACAGATCTACCACAACACACCGTTCATCACCAGCTCAGTTGTACACCTTTACTCAGCATGATCTTGATACCCCCACCTGTTCACCGACGCACTGCTCGCATGTCGGTATATTCTGGACCTTACTAGCAACTCTCAGATTTCCCAGTTTTACCACCTAGGAAGAGGGTCAGATCGGATTTTGAGGATACTCCTACTGACTCACCACCTCAGTCACCTGTACCATCTCCAGACTATTCCCCACCTAGTCAGAGACGTAGGAGATCAGTGGAGACCTATTCGGATGAGGACGAGGATCCAGTGGAGGATCCAGAGCAGGTTCAGGATGAGCCTACTCCTATTGTTGCTGCTGAGCATACTCCTATGGGTTTAGAGGATGATAGGGATAGGGATACTCCTATGGATGTAGATCAGGGCATGATGCCGAGGGATGGAAAGGGCATCATGGAGGATGTTCAGGGATTGTTTGAGGTTGGACAAAGCTCGAGAGATGCACAGTTTCAGGGTTTGGATGATAGTCAGTGGTTGGACATTGCTTGTGATGTTAGCACGGGTGTACGTGCAGCTAGCCCAGAGTACACACCGTCATCTCCTTCTTTTATACCACCATCTCCGATGCCTACCCCACTCCCATCACCAGTGGCTTCTCCATTAGCAGATCATGAGGAGCTTACTGAGATGGATCAGATCTGGATTCAGCTGACGAACCAGGCGAACCTACTTGATGTGCATTCAGATCAGCTTGGGAGATTGGAGCAGTCTGAGCGTATACAGACTGTGGAGAGGCGGATTGGGACTATTGATCAGGCAGCTTGTGTTTTATTTGAGGAGTTGTATTCTGACCGTAGAGTGATGATTGGGTTGAGAGCTAGATTGGATGCTCTAGAGAGGTTACATGGCAGGGAGCTTAGAGGATTGGATTTTAGGGCCATTGGTTTAGGTAGAGGCCATAGTAGGATATTGGGTATGATGAGACGTGCCAGAGGCGTTGACCGTATGCAGTGGCAGAGGATTTCGACTGCTGAGCATACCATTGGATCAGTGATGAGGGAGAACCAAGAGCTTAGAGACCGGGTAGCCCAGCTAGAGACCACTATTGGAGGATTGACCCGAGCATTTGAGGAGCTACTCATTGCTAGGATCGACCACTAGATGTAGGAGCAGTGATGATGTATTCCTAAAGTAGTAGTAGTGATGATGTATTCCTAGAGTAGTAGTAGTGATGATGTATTCCTAGAGTAGTAGTAGTGATGATGTATTCCTAGGACTATTAGTATTTCGGTAGTATCTTAGAACTAACTAATGACGAGCTTGTAATTTTGTGAACCTTTATCTTTTGATATATATATAACAAGCTTAGTCTTCCTATCCGATTATTCATTTTCCTCTGTGGTTGACTTTATTCTTGTATTTGTTTTCGCTATCCACATATCGGTATGATTTATTTTCCTATAACCAAAAATCTCATTTATCGCCATCTCTTGTGATGCAGATAAATGGCACCAAAATGAAAGTCAACCAGAGTCACACGAGGACAAACTGTTAACACACCTATTCAGACAAAGTCGGTAATGGGAAGAACTACTGAGCCTGTTGCCCCGACCAGAGTCACACGAGGACGACCCGCTAACACACCGGTTCAGACAAGGTCAGTGAGGGGAATAACTGCTGGGGATGTCGCCCTGACCAGAGCCGCACAAGACCAGACAGCTGAGGATGTCGCACCAACCAGGGCCGCAGCTACTACCCCAGTGGTGAATCAAGCAACACTGGATCAACTAGTTGCTGATCGTGTGGCAGCCGCTCTTGCAGCTGTGACCAATTCGACCACCAACACCGGAACATCTAGGCCAGTGACCAACAGCCGAGGTTGTACTTACTCTGAGTTCCGAAAAATCATGGTTGGAGGATTTGGAGGAACAGAGGGAGCCGTTGGTTTGACTAGATGGATTGAGAAGCTCGAAACCGTGTTTCGTATCAGTGGATGTCATGAGAATGACAGAGTCAAGTTTGCATCATTCACTTTCATGGATTCCGCTTTGACCTGGTGGAACAACTACATGAAGTCTGCTAATATGGATGTTGCTTATGCTATGCTTTGGGAAGATTTTAAGAAACTAGTGATTAGGAAGTATTGCCCACGAAATGAGATTAAGAAGTTAGAAATTGAGTTTTGGAATTTGAAGGTGCAAAACAACAACATCGCTGCTTACAACCAGAGATTTCAGGAGTTGGCTTTGCTATGTCCAGAAATGGTCCGGACTGAAGCCAGATTGATTGAGAGGTATATCGGTGGTTTACCGAAATCTATAAGAGGTGATGTGATTACCTCGAGAGCTGTAGATCTTCATGAGACCATGGAGACAGCTAACAAGTTAATGGATCAGGAACTGGAGGATATTCCAGAGAAGAGTACTGACCACAAAAGGAAGTGGGAAGATCACTCCAAGGGTAACAACAACAGCTCTCAGAACAAAAAGCAGAATGGAGGCAAGGTTTATGCAGTTGGTTCAGGAGACAAGAAGGGTTATGATAAGAATACGCCTTTTTGTAACCGCTGTAAGTTACATCACAGGGGACAGTGCACTGTGAAGTGTAACAATTGCCAGAGGATAGGGCACTTGGCAAAGAACTGTAGGGCAAGACCACTAGCCACCGCACAAGCAGCACCACCCTACAATCGTAAGGCGGATGTCACCTGCTTTGGGTGTGGTGAAAAGGGTCATTATCGGAACGAGTTTATGCCGTAGCAATAAGCCCCGAAATCAAGGAAGCACAGGACGACCCGAACGTGGTGACGGGTACGTTTCTTTTAAATAATCGTTATGCTTCAGTACTTTTCGATACGGGAGCAGATAGAAGCTTTGTATCGACCGCTTTTAGTCCTTTGCTCGATATAGCCCCGACCACCTTAGATAATGCCTTTGACGTAGAATTAGCAAACGGAAACCTAGAAAGAGTAGGTACCATCATAAGGGGTTGCACTCTAAACTTGTTGAACCGTCCATTCAATATCGACTTAATGCCGGTAGAATTGGGTAGCTTCGACGTCATCATAGGGATGGATTGGCTATCAAAATATCATGCCGTCATCATCTGTGATGAGAAGATCGTCAGAGTACCCAATGGGAATGAAGTTCTGATCATTGAAGGCGGCCGCTCTGATCATGCGCGTTCATCAAGATTGAGCATCATCTCGTGTACAAAAGTGCAGAAGTACATCGAGAAGGGATGTTATCTCTTTTTAGCTCATGTCACTGAAAAGAAAGAAAAGGAACCTGGAGAGAAAAGGTTGGAAGATGTGCCAATCGTAAGGTATTTTCCAGAAGACTTACCGGGACTTCCACCGGCCAGACAAATCGAATTCCACATCGAATTAGTGCCAGGAGCCGCGCCTGTAGCGCGAGCACCCTATCGTTTAGCACCTACGGAATTACAAGAGTTGTCCGATCAATTAGCTGAATTATCTGGAAAAGGTTTCATTAGACCGAGTTCATCGCCTTGGGGAGCTCCTGTTTTGTTTGTTAAGAAGAAGGATGGATCCTTCAGGATGTGTATTGACTATCGGGAACTGAATAAGCTAACCATTAAGAATAGATACCCACTCCCGAGGATAGACGATTTATTCGATCAGTTGCAAGGATCATCGGTTTATTCTAAGATAGACTTGAGATCGGGTTATCACCAACTTAGGGTCCGGGAAGAGGATATCCCGAAGACCGCATTCCGAACCCGATATGGCCATTACAAATTCCAAGTTATGCCATTCGGCTTGACAAATGCACCAGCAGTATTCATGGATCTCATGAATCGTGTGTGTAAGCCGTATTTGGATAAATTCGTGATAGTGTTCATTGACGATATCCTGATATATTCCAAGAATGAGCAAGAGCATGAGGAACATCTCAAGCTAATTCTGGAACTATTGAAAAAGGAAGAACTATATGCTAAGTTTTCGAAGTGTGAATTCTGGATATCGACCGTTCAGTTTCTTGGTCACGTGATAGATAAGCAAGGGATTCACGTAGATCCTGCTAAGATTGAGGCCATTAAGGATTGGGCAACGCCGACGGAAATCCGACAATTTTTAGGACTTGCCGGCTATTACAGAAGATTTATAGAAGGTTTCTCTAAGATAGCTAAACCGTTGACGAAATTGACTCAAAAGAATGTGAAATATGACTGGGGAGATAAGGAGGAAGAAGCTTTTCAACTCCTTAAGGAAAGATTGTGTAGTGCGCCTATTTTAGCTTTACCCGAGGGTAGCGAAGATTTTGTTGTGTATTGTGACGCATCACACAAAGGTTTGGGAGCCGTGTTGATGCAAAGAGAGAAGGTAATAGCATACGCTTCTCGACAGCTGAAAACCCATGAGAAAAACTACACAACCCATGACCTAGAATTAGGATCAGTCGTGTTTGCACTGAGGATTTGGAGACACTACCTTTATGGAACAAAGTGCGTAGTGTATACCGATCACAAGAGTCTACAGCATATATTGAACCAGAAGGAGCTGAACATGAGACAGCGCCGATGGTTGGAGTTGCTTAGTGACTATGATTGTGAGATCCGTTATCACCCAGGCAAGGCAAATGTTGTTGCCGACGCTCTTAGCAGAAAGGAGCGAATCAAACCCCTCAGGGTCAGATCATTAGGGATGACGATCAATTTGCCGCTTCCAGCAAAAATTCTTGAGGCTCAGGATGAGGCACTCAAAGATGAAAACCGACCCAGTGAGAGTATTCATAGAATGCCAGAACTTGAGAACGGGTTAGTAAGAAGATCCGATGGGATTTTGCGTTATGGAGACAGGTATTGGATTCCACTGTGTGGAGGAATTCGTGATTTTATTATGCACGAATCCCATAAGTCCAAGTACTCCATTCACCCAGGATCTGACAAGATGTATTTAGACCTGAAGAAGTTGTATTGGTGGCCAAACATGAAGGCCGATATAGCTGAATACGTCAGCAAGTGCTTAACGTGCTCGAAGGTCAAGGCTAAACACCAGAGACCGTCCGGTCTGCTTGTTCAACCTGAGATTCCGGAATGGAAATGGGAACGTATCACTATGGATTTTATAACGAAGTTGCCTAAGACATCGAGTGGTTACGACACGATTTGGGTAATCGTGGACCGACTCACTAAATCAGCGCATTTCCTCCTTATAAAAGAGAAAATCAGCAAGGATAAACTCGTGTGTTTATATTTTAAGGAAATTGTTGCAAGGCATGGTGTGCCTGTTTCTATTATCTCTGATCGAGACAGTCGATTCACGTCTAATTTTTGGAAGTCACTTCAGGATGCTTTAGGAACCAAACTCGATATGAGTACAGCATATCACCCTCAGACGGATGGTCAAAGTGAAAGGACCATTCAGACATGAGAGGACATGCTAAGAGCCTGTGTGATTGATTTCGGGAACGGCTGGGATAGGCATTTGCCTTTAGTCAAATTTTCCTATAACAATAGCTATCACACCAGTATTAAGGCTGCACCGTATGAAGCACTTTATGGACGTAAGTGCAGATCGCCAATTTGTTGGGCAGAAGTTGGAGAAAGCCAGCTTACCGGGCCAGAACTAGTCCATGAGACTACTGAAAAGATTGTACAGATCAAGAGCCGAATGCAGGCGGCTCGTGAGCGCCAAAAGAATTACGTCGACAAGAGGCGGAAACCCCTTGAGTTTCAAGTGGGAAATAAAGTAATGTTGAAACTCTCACCATAAAAATGCGTGATAAGATTTGGCAAGCGGGGTAAGTTGAACCCTCGCTATATTGGACCTTTCAAAATTCTTGAAAAGATCGAGCCGGTAGCCTACCAACTCGAACTGCCATCAGAGCTCAGTGCTGTGCATAACGTTTTTCAGGTCAGTAATTTGAAAAAGTGCTTATCGGATGAAAACGCCGTTATTCCTTTGGATGAAATCCAGCTTGATGAGAGGTTAAATTTTATTCAAGAGCCGATTGAAATCATGGACCGGGAAGTGAAACGACTAAAGCAGAGTCGTATCCCAATTGTGAAGGTCTAATGGAACTCTCGCAGAGGCCCTGAATACACTTGGGACCGAAAGGACGAAATATAGCGAAAATACCCTCATCTCTTTTCAAAGCCGACGAGTAACGTAAATTGAAATCCGGGACGGATTTTCCGATTAGATGGGGAGACTGTGACCAATGGTAATTTTCATGTTGTTAATTAATATTATATGAGTATTAATTATTTTTAAGCTAAGCATTTCAATGCGCATTTGCATGTTTCTGAGTATTTTGAGCATTTTTGAGAGCCGTTTCGCATACTGTAGCTTACAGTCACTGCATAAAAAGTACATTTTTGTCAGTAAAGTTAAATTATCACATTTCTGATAGTTACTGACAAGTATTAAAATTAATTGAGAGCTTTCTCACATTTTTCTGAAAAACAACCGCACGCGCGTACCGACAGCACAGTACATATGGTAATAGTCAAATAAATATATTTTTGAGTCAGTAATGGCATTTTATTATATTTCAGATGAAAACGTGGTTAAAAACTTTATTTTACGTTATCGGGTCCAAAAACGTCAAACCGGGACTTTACGGTAACTTTTAAACTCAAACCGACACACTATACACCAAAGCGGGATAAAAACTATTTTTGCCCTCCCCTAAATAACCCCTAGCCGGCCACATAAGCCACACCAAAGCACATGGGACACCTAATCATTCTATCCTTAAATGTAATCTAGTTTTGCTTAATATGGTAAAATGCTTTTTGGATTTTTAAGATCTTATCCTTTATTACTACCCAAAATAACTATGATCATCTCTTTTTCTACCTCATTTGTACGCCAACTTCATCACACACAAACATTTACTTACAAAAATTTTCACTACAAAGATCAAGATCATAAGTGTTTACATAAGGTTTTGGGTAATTTGGAGCTTGATTTGGGTAAAATTAGCAAGGTTTTGGGTGTTCTTTGGTCTCCTATCACACGTATAACTTTAAACCATTGTAAGGATTCTTAAAACTTTTCTAAATTTGTTAATCTCTTGTGTATTTGGTGTATAGTGATGTTTAAAAGTGTTAAATGTGTATGTTTTGATAATATGATTTAAGCTAGGGTTTGATCTTTAATATACTATGCTCGACATTTTTAGATGTTTATGAGTTAGTTTGTAGATTTCTTGCTTGTGTGGTAAATATTGTTACATATAGTGCTTATTTGATAATACAAACATTAGTTATGGTTTTTACACTAATTTAAGCACTATGTTGATTTTTAGAGGTTATATATGGTTCGGCTATGTTTAAAAATATGAGATTATTGAGGTTTTGAAAAACATAAAATTTTGGCTCAAGTGGTGAAATGGTGGAAAAATATAGTGAAGTGCTTATTTGGATTAGCTTAATTAATGAGTTATAAGTTACAAAATAACAAGAAAAAAAAAGAGGTGAAAATAAGTTGAGATATATCATATGGGTCGAATGGACCTTAAAATAGTCAAGTTTGACTTTTTGACTAAGTAGCTTAGTTATTGGAAATTATTTGATAAGTAAAAAGTGTATTTGGTAACTAATAATCACTAATAAGTAACTAATAATAACAAATTGGACCAAACGGATTTTTGGGCCAAAAAGCCCACTGAGTTACTGTTGGGCCGAAGCCTATAAGTATTTTTGAAAGTGTGGAAACCGTAGAGGGGGGGGGGTGAATACATTTCCATTTAAAAACTTAAAACTTTTTGAATCAATTACCCGATCAAATGTGACGTAATATGAAAAGTGTCAACAATGATCATATATCATGTTGGGATGAATAAATTAAACTACAATACAAGCACAATCAATCATAACACATGCATAACATAAGCAACTAGCCTGACAAGCATAAACAAAATGCAAATATAAACATAAAGCGATAAAGAATAAAATGAAAGTAAAGAGATAAGTAAGAAGGTGCAAACCGGACACGGTGATTTATAGTGGTTCGGTCACGAAGCTCCTCTTCGCCCTACTCCACTCCCCGAGTACCCAACTCGAGAGTTACTTCACTAATCAACAAACTCCCTTCAGGCGGAGAAAACCGTACACGTCGCTTAACTTGTTTTCCGACACTAAGCTAGATGGCGAGTGCTAATCTTAGCTAGCACCAATCTACCACGATCTACCCGATCTACACCTTACACGTCGCTTATCCTATTTCCGACACTAAGCTAGATGTCGAGTGCTAATCTTAGCTAGCACCAATCTACCACGATATACCCGATCTACCCTTGATCCACTTGATCAATACACACAAGCCAAATGGCTTCAAGAGATCTCCAAGATCTCAACACGATCACAATGATCTACTCCCACTTGACTCGATCTACCCGATCTACCCTTGATCCACATGATCAATCACACAAGCCCAATGGCTTCAAGAGATCTTCACTATCTCTTAAGATCACAATGATCTTGACTCACTCTCTCACAAAAGAAAAATAATCTTGATGTTTGCTATGATACAATCAAGAGTGTAACAAATGTTACAAGACCTAACAACTACAACTCTTGTATCTTCTTGGATACCTTGAGTTCTTCTCTTGTAAATGAAGAGGAATGATAACACTTTGTATCATCATGGATACTTTGTGTTCTTCTCTTGCTAATCAAGAGGGATGACAACACTTTGTATCTACTTGGATACTTTGTGTTCTTCTCTTGCTAATCAAGAGGGATGACAACACTTTGTATTTACTTGGATACTTTGTGTTCTTCTCTTGCTAATCAAGAGGAATGAAGAGGATCAATTGAATGGATGATTGGATCACTCTTAAATAAACTAAGACTCTCCAAATGATCAAAGAAAGTCATCTAAGTGAGGAGGGATTAGACCAGAGAAAAAGGACTGGAAAAATCTAGTTGGAAGTGTGGAATGGTCCACTATTTATAGGCAAGGGAAAATCTGACCGTTACAGACCCACGGCTCCACTAAATACCCAATGGCTCCACTAAATTTAGTGGAGCCGTCCCTATTTAAAGGAACCGTGGACGCTCCTTCGTTTTTCTTTAGTGGGGAAGGTTTATTTGGGGATGTTAGGAGCTGTTTTGGGGGGAAATTTGACTGTTGGGATTTTCAAACATATTTTTCAAAATAAAAGATTTCTTTTTAATTCAAAAATAATTTGTGAAATATATTTTTGAAAAAATGTTTTGTCACATTAAAAATGTGAAGTTTAGAAAAATAAAATCCTTTGATCATTTGTCAAGTAGTAGATTTGTTTGTCTATACCTTGAGTGATTTATGTCGGGATGGAAATCTACGACTTCGTTGAAGCATACTTGAGACGTCGGGAGGTGTTGATGTAAGTATGCATTGATGTTTTGTGTTTACAAGTAACTTGCACATTTTACGTTATGTATTACAAGTTACATGTTTGTCATTATTAAAACCGAAGAAACCGTTTAGTGTAACTATCGTAATATTTGCACTAACAATCTCCCCCTTTTTGATGATGACAAATATGTAAACCGTAACACATAGTAAAATGTAAAAGTTACCTGTTTACACTCCCCTTCTCCTCCTTTTGTCGAATCAAAAAGGTAGTTATCTTGAGCGCTCCCTACTCCCCCTTATTGAACTACATTCCTTTCCCCCCAGAAAGGCGAGTTTGCATCATCCTAGTGAAGCCTTCTATCACCACTTGTGAAGACGACTCCATGCTATTTATTCAAATACTCCCGAGCTCCCCCTAACTCAATGCTCCCCTATGGTGACTTAATCCCCTTGTTTATTTACCTTAGTATCTAGCGGATCCATGGATCAAATTCTTACAAAGGCTTTTCCTACATCAAGGGTTAGCTTCGTGCAACATAATATATAACAGTATAGGAGCAACATTATAGGGATAGAATACACATAGCAAGACATGCATGGGTTAAACTATGTTAACACGTAAGTGTCACAACCCGACCGAAAACCTAAGGTGTAATTGTTCACTCAATCACACTAATCAAGAACGAGATTCGTTCGTTGACTGACGCACTAAATAACTTATTCCAAGTTGTCATTAGGAAGGAAAGTTCTAACAAACCTTTTGAACAACATAATCATCTACCTAAGATGATTAATGTTAAGGATAGTTTGTTGATAAGACATACTCTAAATGATTACTATTTTGACAAGTCGTGCCATAAAGTAGACTCGATAGAGGTTATACCTAAATGATTCCATAAGGTGAGAGAGTGTTGGTTGTGGTGACAACAAGGACAACTTGGGTTATGTGGTTGTAGGGGATAAATAATGGAATGACCCATTAGTGGTTGTGGTGATGGTGATAGTGATAAGGATGATGTGTTAGTGCCAAGTTCAAAAGGTGATGTAGGTGACAAGGTTAGTGTGAGAGCTAAAGGTTGTGGTGATGGTGATGGTGATGGTGATAAGGATGATGTGTTGGTACCAAGTCCAAAGAGGTTTGATGGTGATAGGGTTAGTGTGATAGCTAAAGGTTGTGGTGGACTTGGTGGAGGTAAGGGTGTAGGAATCCTAAAGGTGGAGGATGATGATGATGTGGTTGGAGATGTTGGTTTTGCCCTTTGAGGAAAGGTGGGAAAGGATGGTTTAGGTTAATATATCGTTTGCACTGACAATGAGATGCATGATATATTTCAAAAGGGAAAAAGAAAAGGTGCATGTGATCCTAACAGGATTGTTGGTGGATATCTCTAACGGGGTTAAGGTAATGAAGTTCTAGGTTTCTAGGTTGGATGATCCTAGTTGTGTGTTAGAGATAATTTGGTGCATGAAGGGTTTCGTGTGTTTGTGAGGATTGAAGGTTGTTGAACTAACTGTCACTTATCCAAAGTGAGGAGTAGCTATAAGGTTTGAGTGTGATGATGAAAGATGTTAATGTGAGGTTTGAAGATGAGATGCAAGATAAGCTTGCAGTAGTGAGGCCTTATATAGGCAAGGGTTGTGGGATTCAAACTAAAGTTGGTGATGGTGTCCTATGGTGTAGTGAGGAAATCTTAGGGTGTGTGTGAGTTTGCAAGATTTTGCAGGTTTGAGGTTAGGGATGCTGGGATCAGGAGGGAACAGTGAAAATTCGTCAAACATAGGCACGGTACCACTAAATACCACACGGTACCGTTAAATTTAATGGTACCGTGGCCTATTTAACGGTACCGTGACCTGGAAGTCACGAATTTTCCTGTGCAGCCTAGTTCTGGGCAGCTAAAGGGTAGTTTCCTAGGGAATAAGAACCACATTTGTGTGTTCTTGAGAGTGTTTGGTGAAAGACAGTATGAGTGTGTTTTCGCTCCCCCTTAATCTATTACCATCCGGACAAGATGTAGAAGATAAAGAGGAAAACGAACGATGATGGAAGCGATGAGCTTAGTAACGTCATGACAGGTGGTGGATAGCATACGATAAACTTCACCTTTGAAGTCACGTAGCTCTTCTCAATCAATGTGAATATTCATAGAATATTATGATGAGGCAAGTGATCACGTGGAGATATCCTAGGGGTTAAGAAGATAAAATCTTCAAGGTTGTGAGGTTAGTGATAAGGTTCTAGTGGGTTATCTATGTTGATGAGAAAGGGTTATCTCAACGTATCCTAGCGATTCTTCGTTTGAAGTGTGTGGAAGATAAGTGGGATGCGAAAGCATTGGTAGTGTTTAATACCATGCGGAGGTGAAAGGGAAGAAGGCTTAGGAATCAGAAGATAGATACAATCTGTTCTGATAGGATACGGTTCTGGTTCAAGACTACATCGAGTGGGTTTCGATAGTGTTTTTGAAACAGTGAGAATAAACTGTCTCAGCAGACAACGGTCCGATGGTACCGTTAAATTTAGCGGTACTGTCCCCTATTTAAGGGTACCGTGACCTGCTGAGGTCAGTTTTGACCCAAGATTAGATTTCTGACAAAGAAATTTCACATATGTTGTGATTTTTCTGGACCTTAGATTAAAAGAATTTATACCAAATAAATTCCTTTATGAATGAATCCAACAGGATTAGGTGAACGTTGATCGAGAGCGAGAAATGACATTTAATTGCCTTAAGCAAATTAAATATACTTTAAATATTTCGGATGAAATATTTAAGTTGTCATTGGAATTTAAGAGGATTTCACGAATAAATCTCGCTGATTTAGTGAGACTTTTCGACACGAGAAATGACATTTAATTGCTTTTCGCAAATTAAATATACTTTAAATATTTTGGATGAAATATTTAAGTTGTCATTGGAATTTAAGATGATTTCACGAATAAATCTCGCTGATTTAGTGAGACTCTTCGACGTGAGGAAAGAATTTATACCTAATAAATTCTTTGAACGGTACTGGACGAGAAGAGATGACCTTTATATTTTCGAGGAAATACATAGGTAGTCATTAGAGCAATGTGAAAGATGACTTAATATTTCCAGTGAAATATTTAAATAGTCATAAGAGGGGTACGAGGGATGACTTTAATATTTCCAGTGAAATATTTAAATAGGCATAAGATTTATGGAAAATGTTCCATCATTCCTAGACCTAGACGAAGATGGTTAGGGGATTCTCGGTTGAGAGGTTTGGTTGATTTACGGATTTTGATGTGCTTCGCACACGAGTGTTTCATGGGGTTTTGAAAGACGTAAAGCTAAGCCTATGGTGCTGATTCGCAGCAGGGTTTGGGATCTTAAGACGTGTATAATCACACGAGGATGAAAGGAACTACTAATCACTTAAATAGTAACTCGTGAGTTCTTTGTCACCCGAGGGTTGAGGTTAGCTTTTGGCTTTGGGATGAGCGTTTTAACATATATTGTTAAAAGGCTTGAGTATGATGTTTCGGATATGACATTTAACAATTGCGATCGCAAGTTAAACTTACTTGAATATTTCGGACGAAATATTTAAGTTGTCAATCCTACTCCGAGTTCTACTAGGTTTGTATCTAACCTTCCCATGACAAACGGGTGTATTACTTGGAAGAAGGCGAAGTGATGACTAGGGAATTAGGACAACTTCGCGACTACTCTAACTTATAGGTTTTGACACTAGTGTATGACTCTATGACTTCTAAGGGTTCATAGTGATAGGCATACCTAATTCCTAATGTGTCAAAAGAGCATAGTGTGGGTGCAAACATTACAAGCAAATCATGTAAAATGCATATAAGGAATAAATGCAACCATCATGCAAAACATGATAATCATTTAGCATTTAAGATCATGAAGACATTTAATCATGTCTTATGAGAACATGTTATCATTTTAAAACACGTATGTGGGATGCAAGCACTCTAGGTTTGCTAAGGCAGATCCTAATTACTACCTGTTTAAGAAGACATCCTAATGGGAGATAAAGTTCACCGATGTAAACTATCTCTAATCAAATGTAGGAATGAAAAATTTTCAGGTTAGAGAATGAGTATGAGACTATCACTAGTGGTGCTCAATTAAGGCTAAACACGACCATTTTTACGGGTTATACACGAACCCAACTTCTCTCCTGGAAGCAATCCAACCGTTAGGTCAAATTGAATTTCTAGTGCGATAGGTTCTCCAGTAGTCATTCTCATGTTAGAAAAATTCAAATTCCCATATTTGCCTATCGAAGTATAGCAAAGATGATATTAGCTTGTTTCGCTAATATATGGCCTAATATGACTCAACTAACCACACATTCAAATTTGGTTAAGAGAATGACATGTCTTACACAACTCCTAACAAAGGCAAGCGAAATGTTTTTAATTTCGTATTTGAGATTTAGAGGTTATTTGATGAAGATGGTGTATTTTATGATCTCTTGGACATCATCTTTGTTTGTTGAGTTGTTACATGTTATTTTAACATGATTTGGTTTCCTAGAACCAAGAGACACTCTAATGTGATACAATGTAGAACCTACTACATCGTGTGTGTTTCAAGAATGCTCCATTGCATATCTTGAGAAAGAATCTAGTGAAGGTTACGTACCTCAATAGATCTTGTGAGCATTATATTAAAAATGAGACATATTGTATATTTCAACAAATATGCTTTTCTAAGAGGAAACTTATCACTCTTACGAATTCTTTGTGAAACAAGTATTTTAGTGTATGACCAATTTTACTTGTTTATGCAATGACACATGTCTTATTAGGTTATTATTCAACTCTGATATCCTATATTTGTTAACAGGATGCAATGTATTCTCTTGTAGCATAACCATTCATGTTACAAAGAAAATAAGATGCATAAGATATAAGTTATCTTTTGTCAATCTTTTGATAAGAGAAATACATGTGATATTCTCAAAGATTGATGACTTACATAATAGTTAATAACATATTATGTGTGAGACTTTTACTAGACATGTGACTTTGAGTGTTGAGTCGTTCATGAGCAAAGTTTACATATGTTGTTTGTTTGCTCGTGTTTGGTTTTTCGGAAATGACACATTTACTTATTGCATTGCAATGTAAATTACTTGTATATTTCGGATGAAACATCCAAGTTGTCAATCCTACTTGGTTGTGTATTTTATGCATCTTTTAAACATATTAGTTTAATGTTTGGAACACAACCATTGGACAAGAAGACTCAATATGGCATCTTCAACACAAGTGTGAGTTATGATCCGATGCATATTATTTTCGTCTTGAGAGGACGTCATTATTTTCATAACAATCGAGTGTGATTGAGTATGTAGATTCAAGAAAATATGTTTCATCATGTTTTGATGTTATCTTGAAGCTAAACAAATAATGACTCTAATTTCATGTCCACACTCGGAAACTTGTTAATTAGATTCGATGATGATATCAATCATAATTTGAATAATGAATTGATATGTACTCGAAATCTTTCTTGACCCTCACGATCAATCCTTTTTTAAAAAAAATTAAGGAGTGTGTTCCATTTATTCTAACACTAGTTGTATGTGTGAGGTTAATGACATATTAAGTTACTTACTTTGATATTGTCATTTATTTTTATTAGAGAAAAACTATTTATATTATTAAGTATAATATTCTTAGTTTTTCGACACCTCATTGGTATAAAAATAATTATCTTAACTATTTTTATACAACATACGTAAGATACTAAATGTTTAAAACATTTTGTATGTGTGTTAGATCAATGCAAGTTTAATACATTTTCCTTTACTTAAGTACTAATGTATTAAAATGACCTTTTATCTTGTTTAGACAACCCATGGTCAACAAGACAAAATGATGTAATGTTTTAAAGATCATGTTACGGATTTTATGAAAGTGTTAAGTATTTTGGGGTGATACACTTTTTACACTTAAACCTTTGGAAAAATAATTGTGTAAGACAATATCTTTCAACACACATGATCTACCAACTTTGTTTCTACTCCTAAGAAAGTTACTAAACCATTTTAAGAACTTGCAACAAATGCAAGACAAATGGTTGATGCATATATGCAATGCAAACTAATTACTTAATATAGTGCAAGTGATTTAGCATGAGCCTTATAAATGCATAAACCAAAAAACTATAATAAGCAAATAGCAATTTAGCTTAACACACAAAAATACTTATCGTCATTTTGTGTATTAGGTATAACAATGTATACTAAGCTTGATTTTATTTGACAATGAATTGGTTTCCTCCCCATTTCAAAGATTTTTGCTGAGCACTTTGAAAACATGTCAAGGTTTAAAGGTTGAATCGCCCTTTTTCAGTTTGACCAAAAATTTACGCAAACTGCATGACCAGAAGACCTTTAGTTGAAAATCAAGGACTTTAACATACTTTCATTTAGAACTAATTCAAAAAAAATATTTCTCAAATGAAAGTAGAATCAACTTAGTTTAAAATGATGAGTGACACTACTTCTACGAACTTATGGTTGATTTTATAAGAATTTCTGGAAATGACTCAATACTGAAAACTGACAGACAGAGGCACGGTACCATTAAATAACCCACGGTACCGTTAAATATAATGGTACCGTCCTATATTTAGTGGTACCGTGTTCTCTTTTCTGATTCAGTTTACAGTTTTAGTGCGGCGACTCGACGGAGAACATGACCAGACACTTAAGACTCTATTCTTTTATTGGTTTGAAAAAGCCTTCAAGCTAGTATGACAAAGTATACTTAACAACAAAACTTGTAAGTATTAAACAATTAAATACTTTTCATATTTGATCACCTTCATAGGTAATTTGATACATGGATCGTACTCAATTTTGAAAACCATTTGCTTTAAAAATTTGAGCGACGTGGCTCTGGTACCAATTGTGGAAACCGTAGAGGGGGGGGGTGAATACGTTTCCATTTAAAAACTTAAAACTTTTCGTATCAATTACCCGATCAAATGTGACGTAATATGAAAAGTGTCAACAATGATCATATATCATGTAGGGACGAATAAATTAAACTACAACACAAGCACAATCAATCATAACACATACATAACATAAGCAACTAGCCACAGAAGCATAAACACAATGCAAATATAAACATAAAGCGATAAAGAATAAAATGAAAGTAAAGAGATAAGTAAGAAGGCGCAAACCGGACACGGTGATTTATAGTGGTTCGGTCACGAAGCTCCTCTTCGCCCTACTCCACTCCCCGAGTACCCAACTCGAGAGTTACTTCACTAATCAACAAACTCCCTTCAGGCAGAGAAAATCGTACACGTCGCTTAACTTGTTTTCCGACACTAAGCTAGATGTCGAGTGCTAATCTTAGCTAACACCAATCTACCACGATCTACCCGATCTACACCTTACACGTCGCTTATCCTATTTCCGACACTAAGCTAGATGTCGAGTGCTAATCTTAGCTAGCACCAATCTACCACGATCTACCCGATCTACCCTTGATCCACTTGATCAACACACACAAGCCCAATGGCTTCAAGAGATCTCCAAGATCTCAACATGATCACAATGATCTACTCCCACTTGACTCGATCTACCCGATCTACCCTTGATCCACATGATCAATCACACAAGCCCAATGGCTTCAAGAGATCTTCACTATCTCTTAAGATCACAATGATCTTAACTCACTCTCTCACAAAAGAAAATTAATCTTGATGTATGCTATGATACAATCAAGAGTGTAACAAATGTTACAAGACCTAACAACTACAACTCTTGTATCTTCTTGGATACCTTGAGTTCTTCTCTTGCAAATGAAGAGGAATGATAACACTTTGTATCATCATGGATACTTTGTGTTCTTCTCTTGCTAATCAAGAGGGATGACAACACTTTGTATCTACTTGGATACTTTGTGTTCTTCTCTTGCTAATCAAGAGGAATGAAGAGGATCAATTAAATGGATGATTGGATCACTCTTAAACAAACTAAGACTCTCCAAATGATCAAAGAAAGTCATCTAAGTGAGGAGGGATTAGACCAGAGAAAAAGGACTGGAAAAATCAAGTTGGAAGTGTGGAATGGTCCACTATTTATAGGCAAGGGAAAATCTGACCGTTACAGACCCACGGCTCCACTAAATACCCGACGGCCCAACTAAATTTAGTGGAGCCGTCCCTATTTAAAGGAACCGTGGACGCTCCTTCGTTTGTCTTTAGTGGGGAAGGTTTATTTGGGGATGTTAGGAGCTGTTTTGGGGGGAAATTTGACTATTGGGATTTTCAAACATATTTTTCAAAATAAAACATTTCTTTTTAATTCAAAAATAATTTGTGAAATATATTTTTGAAAAAATGTTTTGTCACATTAAAAATGTGAAGTTTAGAAAAATAAAATCCTTTGATCATTTGTTGTAACACCCCCATTTTCGATATTCGCAGCGGAAATATAAGTTGGGGTGTTACTAAACAGTTCACAGTCATGATGATAGAAAATGACTCAAAAAGAGACGTTTTTAGATAAAATTGTTATCATTCATTTATATCAGAGTTACAATACGCAGGTCCCAGCAGGAGGTTCTCAAAATACATTAATTCTTGAATGATAACATATTAGACAGTCCATAGCCAATCCCGTGCCATGCCATGCTTCCAATAACCTGAGATAAACATGCTAAAAGGGTCAACACAAAGGTTGAGTGAATCCATAGCGTTTAACGTTAAATAAGTTTGAACATAAGCTAAATAGATAGTAATTAGGGTGTGTGTGTGTGTGATATCATAAAATGATATAAATAAGGGTGTATTTGGCTATCAATCCGGCTAGCACAAAGACTATCCATCCGGCTAACACAAATAGGGTGCATTTGGTTATCAATCCGGCTAGCACAAAGACTATCCATCCGGCTAACACAAATGGGGTGCATTTGGTTACTTAACCAGCAACACAAATGGGATATCTTAGGCAATATTTAATCATGAAATTATACAGAAAATACTTATGTTCGGTTTGGTAGCATGTATCTCCCCACACGTTTAGGAAACGTAATAAAAAGTGGGACTATGAACTCACCTGGGCAGTCTGGATGGAAAACATAATGAAAGAAAGTTGATAAACGTCTCCGGACAAGAAACCTGGGTTGTTATACCAATGTTTAGTAATCATTTCTGATGATTATATGTTTATTTTGTTTCGTTCTGTTTCGTTCTTTACATCTTTCGTTCTTATGTTTCTGTTCGTTATATGTATCTTTTGTTCGTTCGTCAATAAAATAAACGTATTACATTGGTATTAGATCGGAAAATAAAAATAGAAATGATAAAAATAAATGTTAGGAAAAGTTACACATTAATCCCTAAGGTTTGGTCAAATGACAGTGTATACCCTGAACTTTTGGAAAATGACAACTTCTACCCTTTAGTTTCAAAAATTACATTTTCTACCCTGTTCATTTAATATTGCCAAAAATATCCTTTGATAATATTTATTTACAAAATTAACCTTAAAACTTTAATTTTTACAAAAATCACACTATGAAATATAGGATTTGTCTAGAGTTTTGAACACAAATAACTTAACGAAAACGGGATCATTTAACGAGCTATTTGTTTCTATAAAAAGTTGGCCAGGTCGACTTTAAAATAAGCTAAGTTTTGTATTTTATGAAATTAATTTGATATTCGAAATATTCTTCAAAAGTCGGGCGAGTGGGAGGAAAGTGAGACATAAATAAAATCTGTAAATTTGAGTTCTAGACCTAGCGATGGGGTGGTTTTTGTGGTTTAATAACTTGTGACTCACTTGATCATTCTTCATGATCTTACTTGCTAAAACAAGTTTGTTATATGAATTTTGATGTGCAAAAAGTGTAGAGTTTTTAGGAGTCTTATGAGGTTCGAAATCATGATCAAAAGTTAGGCTGTTGGTTGACTAAAGTTGAAAAATAATAACTGGTAAATACTTTCTAATTTTAGCGATAAAAGCCAATTTTTAAGGTTCAATATCTTGCTGAAAACTTAACCTTTTTATCCGATTATTTTTCCTAAATTTCGTTCGCTGGGTGAACTATATATGAGCCAAAAACCAGATTTTATAAAGATATGTAGGTGGTCGAAAACTTAGTCCAAAGTTGGACTACTGGTCGACTAATATTTATCTTTCCATTCTTAGTGATTTTGAATAAACTTTAGAGCTCGATAACTTTGAGCTCGTTTAACCATTTTACAAACTTCTTTTTCCTAACTCAAGTTAGCTGGGTAGACTATACATATACCAAGAATCGGTTTTTATCAAAGTTGTTAAGTGGTCGATTAATAGGTCACAAGTTGGGTTGCTGGTCGAGTGAAAATAGAAAATAAATAACTGGTACATGTTTTCTAGTTCTAGCGATAATAGACAATTTTCAAGACTCGATATCTCAATGAATACTTGACCATTCTTATTGATTCTTTTTCCTAAATAAAGCTTACTAGGTGATCTATACACATGCGAAAAATAAGAATTTAATAGGGTCGTTTGGGTGTCGGTTTATAGCTCAAAAGTTGGGTCTCTAGGGTGGTTTCTGACTCGAGTAAAACACAGAAGGAAACCCGTTTAGGGTTTTTGAGGTTTTAAACGTTTCCAACCAAGATTTTAGGTATGATATAATTATGTTCAATATATTTTAACATATTCTATATGTCTTTGGTTTGTTTAGACAATTATTCGAATATATAGGGTGCGTTAGGGTTTTACTGATTGATCAGACCACAAAAGAAAACGAAATACTTAAGGTTTTATGATCAGGTTTCATTTTAACGATTAAGTATTATAAGTTTTAGATATTATAAAGTAACTGAAAATGTATTTAAAAGAGTGAATGAGTCTTACTTATGGTTGAGGCTCGAATAGGGTTTTGGACTTGAATTGGTTTGGACTCTTGATCACTAGCTGCTCCCTGGTTCTTAAGTCTTTCTGGGGTTTTTACTTGGCTGTGATTAAAATGAGAATGGGTTGGGATTGTTGTAGTACTTGGTTCGATTGGGTGTGAAATGGGAAGGAGGAGTGTGTTGCTATTTATAGGAATAGGAATTAGGGTTTTGTAAGAAGATGATAGGGAGACAAAGTATGAATAAAAAGGCTGCCAGAAGATGGAGAAGCATGCCACATGGATAGGAGGAGGAAGGAGGTGTAAGGGAGGTGATGTGGCCGAATGGTGTTCTTGGGTTTAAGCTACCAATGAGAATCATTCTTGCTAATGAAGGTATACAAGTGGAAAAATTTTCAGAAGTGAATGAAGAAGCAATTTGGCTAGGTACAATGTATGTAAAATTTAGTTAGAATTGGATGGGGTTCGAACCAGTTTCTGATGGGGAGGGTCGAATAGGGCTTTGGATGGTGGTACAATGGGTTTTGGAAGTTGCACTTTAGGGTTTAGTGATGAACTAAATTAGTTAAGAGAGTTGATTATTTAGAAAAATAATTATGTTTATTACTTGTATTTATGTGAACCGAAATTAATATGAAATGAAAAGAAAAATGGTTTGAGCTTATAAGAGTTGTAAAACATGCTTGATATGGTTGTACTATAATTTAGGATGTGTGAAAAATATAGTTTTAACATTTTAGTAATTTATAGAATTTATTTGTTAGGTTTTGTTAAGTTAAAAGGTAATTAAATGGAATTTATAGTTTTTGTGCATTAGGCACTTGTACTTTGGGCTAAAAGACTTGTAAAAATATTTAAGGAGTTTAGGAAAAATAATTTATAATAGTTATGCATAAATGGTTTGTACTTTGTGCTTTAAAAATAATATAAATGAGATTTTAATAAAGGTTTTGTAAATAAATGAGTTTATGCATAAATGACTTGTACTCTAGCTTAAGTAACTTGTAAACTTAATATTTTGTGAAAATATTGTATAAATAAATTAGGGTTTGTGAAGTGAATACATAAAATCACAGTTATGTGGAATTAGGGTTTTATCGGGAGCTGAAATAGAATTAGGGTTTCTGGTGCTTTAGTAACTTGTACATTAACTCAGATGAGTTGTATTTTTATGTTCTGAGGTTTAGTTGTTCATATTTGGTGTTGTGGTGGATTTTAGGGTTTCCTAGAAACTCTATTCAGACAATGAATGTTTTATACGTTCGTTAAGGTTTTATCATAAAATGGTAAATGGTATTTTGTAATATTTTCATATCGTTATGTTTATGAAATAAACATTAAGTTTGTTAGGTAGGTCTGTGGGAGCACGTTTATCAATGATGTGATCTACGTCACACAAGATGAGAGATACATTCAAATTATAAAAAATAAAAAAATAAATACCCGTGGAAAAAGGATAATAGTTCAGTAAGGTAAATAGGAAATTTTACGAGTGGTTACATTTGTCAAGTAGTAGATTTGTTTGTCCATACCTTGAGTGATTTATGTCGGGATGGAAATCTACGACTTCGTTGAAGCATACTTGAGACGTCGGGAGGTGTTGATGTAAGTATGCATTGATGTTTTGTGTTTACAAGTAACTTGCACATTTTACGTTATGTATTACAAGTTACATGTTTGTCATTATTAAAACCGAAGAAACCGTTTAGTGTAAATATCGTAATATTTGCACTAATAGAAAGTTTGACTTTTTGACCAAACGGACGTATTGAACGAGTAAAATGATTTTTAGTAACACGACGATATATACGTTTTAACTAAAAACGTGTTTTGGGATAAAATTGGTTATTGGGCTTTTTCAATAGTTTTCGGCCCAATGAGCCATAAAAATGATAAATTTGATTTTTGGAATATTTTCCGACTCGCCGAAGTTAATAATAGTTAACAAAGCGATAAATATAACGATAACTATTTTTGGACTTGTTTTAAGACGTTTAGTCTCCGAAAGGTTAAAAATTGACATTCTCACTAAATTAACATTGAAATGAACTACTGTTGACTTTTTGACAAAATATTGACTTTACGTCGAAACCTAATGTAATACTTAAAAGTGAAGATAACGAATAATATAACTACGAAAATATTCACGGCACTTGATATATATATCACGAAAGTATTTTTGCACTCGAAACTAATTAGTGAAATGTTTGAGTAAAAGTTGCAACATTTGAGATAAAATGGAAACGTTGTATAAACGAAGGGGTCATGCCCAAATTTTTTTAAAATCCAACACTTAGAATATTTTTGTGAAAATACTTAACTTAAGTAAACTTTATGGAATTACTTAAAAAAACTGTTTTCTTATAATAAAAGTTGCAACAAAAATAATAAACGATGTTTCTAAATATTCTTCAAAACTTATTTAATTAATCTCCATTAATTAAATATATGAGAAGTTAACTTATAATATATATATATATATATATATATATATATATATATATATATATATATATATATATATATATATATATATATATATATATATATATAGTGGGACTTTCATTTCAGAACCATCTTATCTGTGAGAACTGACAGAACTACCAAAAACATACATGCACGCCTTTTAAAATAAAATAAAATACATGCAAATCATCAATAATCGTAAGTATCCACCTATGTTCTTCAATATCATCATGAACTCATCATCTTTTTTCACAAAAACCTTACACACGGCCGCAATATTGTCATTGCACGCCTTATAAGAACATACATGCACACCTTCAAAGAAAATTTTTGTATTTCCAATTTCTTATCAAATTCTTTAGAACAACCATGTTTTTTTTAAACATATATGTTGTTTTTGGAACATATGTGCAAAAATACAATTATTGAAGGCGTGCATGTATGTTTTTGGTGGTTCTGTCAGTTCTCGCAGATAAGATGGTTCTGAAATGAAAGTGCCCCTATATATATATATATATATATATATATATATATATATATATATATATATATATATATATATATATATATATATATATATATATATATATATAGTTGTTTTTGGAACATATGTGCAAAAATACAATTATTGAAGGCGTGCATGTATGTTTTTGGTGGTTCTGTCAGTTCTCGCAGATAAGATGGTTCTGAAATGAAAGTGCCCCTATATATATATATATATATATATAAATAATATATATATATTATATATATAAATGTATATATATATATATATATAAATGTATATATATATATATATATATATATATAAATGTATATATATATATATATATATAATGTATATATATATATATATATATATATATATATATATATATATAAATGTATATATATATATATATATATATATATATATATATATATATATATATATATATATATATATATATATATATATATATTTATAAGTTAACTTCTCATATATTTAATTAATGGAGATTAATTAAATAAGTTTTGAAGAATAGTTAATAGGATATAGTTAGTGAAAAATTATTATATTTAGAAACATCGTTTATTATTTTTGTTGCAACTTTTATTATAAGAAAACAAGTTTTTTTAAGTAATTCTATAAAGTTTACTTAAGTTAAGTATTTTCACAAAAATATTCTAAGTGTTGGATTTTTAAAAAATTTGGGCATGACCCTTTCGTTTATACAACGTTTCCATTTTATCTCAAATGTTGCAACTTTTACTCAAACATTTCACTAATTAGTTTCGAGTGCAAAATACTTTCGTGATATATATATCAAGTGCCGTGAATATTTTCGTAGTTATATTATTCGTTATCTTCACTTTTAAGTATTACATTAGGTTTCGACGTAAAGTCAATATTTTGTCAAAAAGTCAACAGTAGTTCATTTCAATGTTAATTTAGTGAGAATGTCAATTTTTAACCTTTCGGAGACTAAACGTCTTAAAACAAGTCCAAAAATAGTTATCGTTATATTTATCGCTTTGTTAACTATTATTAACTTCGGCGAGTCGGAAAATATTCCAAAAATCAAATTTATCATTTTTATGGCTCATTGGGCCGAAAACTATTGAAAAAGCCCAATAACCAATTTTATCCCAAAACACGTTTTTAGTTAAAACGTATATATCGTCGTGTTACTAAAAATCATTTTACTCGTTCAATACGTCCGTTTGGTCAAAAAGTCAAACTTTCTATTACTGCAAATATTACGATATTTACACTAAACGGTTTCTTCGGTTTTAATAATGACGAACATGTAACTTGTAATACATAACGTAAAATGTGCAAGTTACTTGTAAACCCAAAACATCAATGCATACTTACATCAACACCTCCCGACGTCTCAAGTATGCTTCAACGAAGTCGTAGATTTCCATCCCGACATAAATCACTCAAGGTATGGACAAACAAATCTACTACTTGACAAATGTAACCACTCGTAAAATTTCCTATTTACTTTACTGAACTATTATCCTTTTTCCACGGGTAATTTTTTTTTTTTTTTTTTTTTTTTTTTTTTTTTATTTGAATGTATCTCTCATCTTATGTGACGTAGATCCCATCATTGATAAACGTGCTCCCACAAACCTACCTAATAAACTTAATGTTTATTTCATAAACATAACGATATGAAAATATTACAAAATACCATTTACCATTTTATGATAAAACCTTAACGAACGTATAAAACATTCATTGTCTGAATAGAGTTTCTAGGAAACCCTAAAATCCACCACAACACCAAATATGAACAACTAAACCTCAGAACATAAAAATACAACTCATCTGAGTTAATGTACAAGTTACTAAAGCACCAGAAACCCTAATTCTATTTCAGCTCCCGATATATATATATATATATATATATATATATATATATATATATATATATATATATATATATATATATAGTGTATCTTTATTTTAAGAACCCTGTTAAGTGCGGGAACTGCGAGAACTCCAATTTTGCATTAGAAAACATGCATGTTCATATAAAACATGTATGTTTTCTTACATACACCTTAATACACATACTTGAGTAACACACATGTTCATATAAAACCTGTTAAGTGCAACAGATCAATGCAAAATGGTTTTTATTTTCATAACCTTGTTAAGTGCGGGAACTGCGAGAACTCCAATTTTGCATTAGAAAACATGCATGTTCATATAAAACATGTATATTTTCTTACATACACCTTAATACGCAGGTATGTGTATTAAGGTGTATGTAAGAAAACATACATGTTTTATATGAACATGCACGTTTTCTAATGCAAATTTGGAGTTCTCGCAGTTCCCGCACTTAACAGGGTTCTGAAAATAAAGCTCCCCTATATATATATATATATATATATATATATATATATATATATATATATATATATATATATATATATATATATATATATATATATATATATATATATATATATCACTTGCACATATAAATCACGAATACTAGCACGGATGTTCCGTTACGTATTCCCACCATGCACTTTCACCATGAGCCACCCCCAAGAGTTACAATAATAAATCGTTTCGAAATATATTTTACCACACAACAAGCAAGAAATGCACGAGCACAGGTCAAACGTAAAACTTTTCAAATAAAATAAAAACACATGAGACACGAACGTTTTGCTAAGACTTACCGTACTGATTTAGGTGCTGGTCGGCGCGGTTGCATTATTTTGATTGATTAGCTGAATTGCTGTATTTGAAAGGTGAGTTTATAGCCTCATATTTTATACGATTTTTGCTTTATAAGCTTGGGGTGAGAAACATGCAAAACTGTTTTCATGGACCAGAAATGAATTTGCTTTTGAGATCACACAGTATGCAGAAACCTAAGTTTGTTGAATCCCATTTTGTGCCCACTATCATCTGCCGTTAATTCCTGTTTGGGAAGCCGTTTGTTATAAATAGATCTATTGGGAGTGACGTCCCCGTTCGATTGGCTCGGCATAGCCAAGGCGAACGTATACCAAGTCGGGTTTTTGGCCGAGTGTCTCGGGATTAACACTCGCGGGCACCCTTATTTATTTTGCTAACGCTAGTCGTGCTGCATTGTCTTAGCATCGGTAGGATGAGGCTTAGTGTTTGCATAACGGATAGTGTGTATCTGCTGAATTGTTTTTATGATATTGCTATTCGTCCATATGTGCTATTTATTTAAACCTATGAACTCACCAGCGTTAGCTGACTTTTAGCATGTTTTAATTAGGAAACTGAGGTGCGTTTAGCCGGGTGCAGTGCATGGCGTCGGTCACAATAAATGATGGAAATGTTTATAATGTGTTTACTCTGACAACTGGACCTTTTTAATTTAAATGGGCTTCATTTTCATCAAAATGGATTTTATGTAATGTTACATGACTTAACTTATGTAATATATTTTAAAACGGATTTTTAATTCGTTCCCTATATCTTGTGTTGTGATTTCTATCCAGTAGCACCAAAACTGTATGCTTCCGCGAATATTATGATTTTGGGGGTGTTACAATATCCGTGTTGTGTGGTTTGACCATTCCTTTCCTTACTTACTTATATTATATTGTTTCTTTGTGCATACTTACTTTGAAATCACGTTAAGTCACAAAGCGAATTAATTTTAAAAATAGTAAATCAATTCAACCCCCCTTCTAGTTTTCCACAGTTTAGGTTTTGATATCCATTAAATTACACATATTTTTTGTATCAAATATCTCTCATTTATGGCATAATAAATAGCAAAAATGTTTATTTTAAGAGCATATATCGTTTAAAATTGGTATTTATTATTGTAGGCACGAGACATGAACATTAGAGCAAAAGTACGAGATTTCGAGCATTTATTGAAGATTATTGAAAAAGCCTGATAACAACCTGAAGATAAGCCCAGCCCAGGCCTAAAGTTAGGTCCAAAATGAGCTAATTCAAAATATCATACCCGGTTTAGACCCAACAACAATTGGCTTTGACTAGCTTATTTTATACGCTTGTATTCACATGTGTCAAATCACAAGTTGACATGTGGCGAGTTCATAGCCAATCTTTTCATCTTGGTGACAAAGTCATCCGAATATAAAAAAAAAACAGTACACCAGGAGGAGAAGAGGAGTTGCAACTTTCATTTTTTTTATTTGTTTCGTATTTTTCTTTTTAGTTTTCATTTTAGGAGTAGTTTAGTCTAGATTTTAATCTTTAAACTATGTAATAATATTTATTTAATGTAAAGTTTTAATCATTATTAGTTTATGTTTATGTTATACTAATTTCAAGCTTTAAAATTTATCTTTTAGTTAATCACTTTTTACCTTCTTAATCTCTACTTTTACCTTCTCTAATTAACTTTTTCTAAATTTTTTTTTTATAAAATTTTTAGTTTTATGTTTTTAAGTTATAAAGTTTCAAACTTTTTCTAAAAATATAATTTTTAAGTCATTTTCTTTCATAAAGTTTACATCTTTTTATATTAAGTTTCATTTTGAACACTCTTTATTTATAAAGTTTTAAACTTTATCATATTTTTAATTTCAAAAAAAAATCCAAAAGACCAAAAATAGTTGTTGGGGATTGATTTGTAGTTATGGAGCTATCAAGGAAGATTTGGGTATATGAGCTTGTAGATTGGGTGTTGATTAGAATATGTTTTGGGGTTCATTTTATCTGTAATCTTCATATTTGGTGACTTCTTATCCCTTTTCGATTAACTTTTTTTATGTTTATTGTCTTGCTTAGTTTAGTTATTATGATTGTTGCTTTATTTGTTGCTTTTAGTGCAGTTATGCTTAGTGAGTAGACTTTTCTTATGCTTGTTAAGTGATGGTGATTTGTGAAATTAAGTGTGAAAGTTTAGAAATTGTTGATTAATAATCTTTGGTTACTTCGATTGAATTTTGGTTATTTTGACGGGCAAAAGCCGTTAGGGTAATAAATTAAATCTAGTAATTTTACCAAGATAAAGAATTGATTTCAAAATAAACCAACGTTGTGAGAAAATGATTTTTTAAACGGGTATTAAAGATTGTTGATTAATAATTTCTGGATTTATTTTAGATTTATTTAGTTGGTTGTTTTAACGGGCAAAAGCCGTTACGATAATCAATCATTTAAATCTAGTGATTATTACCAAGATTAAAGATTGTTTTCAAAATAAACCAACGTTGTGAAAAAATAGTTTTTAAAGCGGATATTAATTCACCACTTTAAATGATAATTCACACTTAACGATCTTTTCGCCTCACTTGACAAGCATATCCTTTATTATCGCATATTTAGTTCTTATATTAGTATTTTGCTTATAGTTTTATTTTATTTATTTATTTAGCTTTTAAAATCAATTATAAAAACCAAAAACATCGACAATCAAGCATTAACAAAAGACATAAACGAAATTTTCAATTCAAATCTCGTCGTGGAATACTACTCCGAAAGATTTAATTATCATTTGTCCTCAAGTGATTCTTTTATCTAAACGGGAATACAAATATTAAAACTGCCCCGTGCTATAATTATGAAATCAGTTTTCCAGCCGAGACAGTAGATATTGCGTTTGGTTAGTTGTTTGGTTGGTTTTAACGACACAACCACGGTGGGTTGTGCTCATTGTGTACCCACGGTGCAAATAGCAGCTTGGGGGACTTGGTATTGGATTAGCCGTATGGCTTTGCGTTGATTTTGATGCTATCCTAGTTCTTATTGCTAGTTGGTTGTATATTTAAAGCTAATGAGACACCCCATAAGGTGTGCTCATGCTCGTTGTAGTCCTTGGTCGTGGCTAAACAACCCACGTAGGGTGCACCTTAGTCCGTCAAGAAACACCACCAAGGGGTGGTTATTTGGTTTGTTAACCCGGTTTCGCCAAACTACTTTTAACGTGTTATAAAAACAAGAAAATCAAGTGTGTGAGTTAATTTTTGCAATTGTTTATAAATCTTTAAAGAAATTTTAAGGATAAAGCTAAGTGTAAAAAATGTAAAGACGACTCCTTTAATTTTATATAGCGAGTACTCAATGAAAAGGCTATGTTGACACTATTACATGTTGAGTTTGTGATTATATTCTATTAATTGTATATGTGATTGTTAGTCGATTTGTGAATGTGATTTTAGAATGTTAGTCAATTTGTGTATTATTGTTAGACTTTTGTGAATGTTTTAGGATTTTAGTGATTAATTTCGGAAAGTCCCCGTCCGAAGTTAATCATCCTATAGAAAACCCGTCTATAATTAATTTATTAGAAATTAATTTCGGAAAGTCCCCTGTTTGGGACTGCTTTTTGAATGTTTTGTCTCATTTAGGATATGGATGCGTATAACTGATTTACTATTTGAGATGATTTCGACAGTGTTTCTCCTTTACTCCTACGAATATGTCTTTAATGCATATATTTGGGGAGTTGAGGGGAAATGCTGCCGAAATTTTCTCAAATAGTAAATCAGTTATACGAATTCATATATGAGACGAATCATTCTTGTAGTGAATGCGTATAACACGTGTGTCGGGGAAACATCCAGATTATGGAGGTGGAAAGATAAAGTGTAATACAACAGCCGAACTGAACTGGACTAAACGGTCTATTTTCTATGAGCTTGAATATTGGTCTTCTCTTTCTCTACAACACAATTTAGATGTCATGCATATCGAAAAAAATGTGTTAGAGAGTATCTTGAACATTTTGTTAATGAATGACAAATCTAAAGACACCGCTAAGGCAAGACAAGACTTGCAAGCTTCCGGCATTCGACAGGAGTTGTGGCTCGGAAACAAATAAAACGGGAAGTGCTTGAAGCCACATGCTAAGTTCTCCCTCACACCCGATAAAAGAAAATTGTTCTGTCAATACATCAAAACAATTAAACTACCAGATGGTTTCAGATCCAAGTTCAAGTCAAAAGTGACCAAAGATGATAACAATATAACGGGCATGAAGTCTCATGACTGTCATATAATGATGCAACGGTTACTTCCTTATGGACTTCAGCAATACTTGGACGCACAGACTTATACACCATTAATCGAGCTTTGTTTATTCTTTAAGCAAATTTGCGCATGAACTTTGATGGTGAATGACATGGTGAAAGCTAAAGACCAGTTGATCAATATTTTGTGCAGTCTCGAGCAAATATATCCTCCTTCTTTTTTTGAAATTATGATTCACTTGGTTATGCATTTACCTGAAGAGGCTCTTGAAGGCGGGCCTGTTTCATTCCGGTGGATGTATCCATTTGAAAGATACATGAAGAAGCTAAAAAACTATGTACGAAAAAAAGCTAAGCCGGAAGGTTCAATAGCGGAGGGTTATGTTGCAGACGAAGCATTAACTTTCTGTTCTCGTTATTCTCGGGGTGTTGGGACGAAATTTAATCGTCCCGACCGTAATCAGGACTGTCCTCGCCAAACAAGTGATTTTCAGGTGTTCTGATCACTATGTACTAAGTCTGGTAAAGAGACATTGATTCGGTTAGATCTCCAAGAAATGAAGAAAGTGATATGGTATGTACTTCACAACAGTCCTGAGATAGACACGTACCTGAACGCATTCGAGAGGTACGCGTTTTTATTTTGAAACTTCTTTTTCCCAAGTTATCTTTTCGATTTATTCTAATATCAGGAACATTTTCAGAGAATTTCATGATAGCGACATGTCGAAAGAATTTGCTAGCTGGTTTGAGACGAAGGTAAACTTATTGCATGTATTTCCCTGTATAAATAACGACTATTACTCATCTCTATCTATTCTTATCTTTTTTCATAGATCCATAAGCTTTACATAGCCAATGACCCAAGTTGTACTCCTGACTTATTCGCTTTGGCTTGTGGACCATCACCGACCCCAATCTCAGTCAACTCTTACGTAGTCAACGGTGTGAAGTTTGTCGTACACAGCCGAATTGTGTTGTTTCGGCTGGTGAGAAGAAAGGAGAAATGTATTATGGTCAGCTAGAAGAAATTCTGGAGTTTGCGTATACCCAGTTCAAAGTTGTGTTGTTTTGAGTTAAGTGGTTCGAATTAAGCAACAAAAACCGTAGAGTCCAACGTTTTACCACTAGAAACAAAATGACACAAATTTGGGCATGTAGCTATGCGTTTAAAGATCAACCTTACATTCTCGCAACACAAGCAAAAAAAGTCTTCTACCTTGAAGATCCTGCCAGACGACCACTCAATTGGGAGGTCATCCAAGATGTGAATCACAACACAACCTGGGATGTCATGGTGGTAGAAGACGATGATGATGTGATACATGGCAACAACTCATCTGATCTCGAACTGTCTGCTAATTTGAATGATTTGGAATTTCAAACCTTGAATATCGATGGTCATTTAACGTTAGTTGAGGCACCACCACCACCAACAACAACAATCATTCCTGTTGATGACGACGATGATTTTATTGATGATGAAGACGACGATCCTTATGATTTAACAGCTTCTGATAATGAAGTCGCAAACAATTCTGATGATTAAGTTGAAGTTGAAGTTGCGACTAATGCTGTTTATGATAGTGATTATGATTTAGCAGATTGATCTTAAATTGTACCTTGTAAAACGACACTTATTTGAATGAAATTGTTATGGATTGTTTAAATTTGTATATTTATTTGAATGTGTATGTATCTGAATGTGTGCATGCTTATGTTAATTTGTTCATGAATTTCTATATGTTATTCAACTTGTACTTTTACATATGGCAGCAGCAGTCACACGCGGTCACGGTGGTGATGGTGCCGGTGACCCACCACCTCCCCCGCGCAGTCTTGAGAGCGGTTGCCGTGGTAAGAATTTACGGATTATTTTAAAAGAAACTTAAACTTGATCATTTGTATTTGGTTACTTGTTATTTTATGACGTGTTTTCACTCACTTCAATTTGTAGGATCGCGACCCCGAAGGGGCAGGGGCAGGGGTAGGGGCAGTGGAGGGAGGGGCGGCGGCAAGACGAGTGTGCGTAAAGCCACCAAGAACGCAGCCCTCAAGAATGCCGTGCGTGATTTCGGCCCGCAGCAGATTGACTTTGACTTCAATGATCAGGGGACAATCACTCATGTCGGCGACAACGCTAAGTGGTTCAGTAACTACGTTGATGAGCTGATTAGGGAGTTCCCGTTGTGCTATGATTCATGGAACACGATCGAAGAAGAAAAGAAGGCGCATATCTTTCCTCGACTCGGGGTCAGTTATTTCGTTTTTCTTTTATATTGTTTTGTTATCGTGTTTATATATATTAATGTGTATATTTATTTAAATTTGTTTATTTATTTATCTATATATATTAGTTAACAAATATCAAAAAATTAGTTAACAAATTTGTTTATTTATTTATCTGTATATATTCGTTAACAAATATATATATATATATATATATATATATATATATATATATATATATATATATATATATATATATATATATATATATATATATATTAGCTAACATATTAAATAAATTAACAAATATCAAAAAATTAACAAAAATAAAAAATATGTTTATTTATTTAAATTTATTTTAGTTATATTTGATTGCAGGAAATGTTTGATCTGAGGACCCACATGCGTTCACCCCGGTGGGAGACCATCAGAGATGGCATCAACGATTATCTCGCAACTCGCTACAGGGACAACAAGCACGACATGAAGCGAGATCACTGGACTATACCAGGTGGGGCTGACAAGGTGGATGAGATACGAAGGTAAATTTTTTATTTTTGTTAATTTTTTGATATTTGTTAATTTTTTTAATATGTTAGCAATTGATATATGTTAATTTTCTATTTTTGTTATTATGTTAGAAACCCTCCTCCGAACATGGAGCCGTCTATGTGGGAGAAGCATATTCAGTTCTACCTCAATGAGAAGACTGCCAAAAGTGGCCAAAGTCAATAAGGAAAATAAGAAGAAGAACAAGGTCACTAGCCGCCACGGATCTCGGTCGTTGGCCGCATCTCGAAACGAATACGTAAGACACATTATGATTATTTTACATATTGTTCATTATATATATGGTGTTTGATTTTTCGTTTTTAATTTGTTTCACCTTATATGCATGTGTATATATATACAGTTTCAGAGGAGTGAGAACCGTCAGTACCCGTCCCTGATACAGAGCTTCCACGACCAGCGTTGCAAGGACGGTGTATGGTTGCAGGACGAGGCTCGTGTTCAATACATAAGTACCGTTTTATTTTTTATTTTATTTTATATTTTTGTTTTTTGTTTTTTTTACACGCACTTTAATGATTTATTGAAACATAATGTAGTAACCAGAGTAATATTATAACGACCTGAAAAATCCAAATAACATTTGAACATATGATACGAATATAACCTAGAATTTGAGCTATATGTAATAAAATTAAAACCACAAGATCCGAATCCATGACCTAAGTAAATATAAATTTTGGCATTCTTTTTTTTTTTAGTATCACACGTTATGGAGGTCATTAAAGGGCCAAATAGTTATTAAATTTTGTACACAACATTATATATGTATATACCGAATATTGTTTTGAAAATTTTAGAAGAGAAATAGTCTCCTCATCCCCACAAGACTCTAAATCTATTTTCTCTCTCCATACCAAAATTCTACAAACCCTAAATTAGCCATAAACCTCTTTGTTTCTCTCAAGAATCAAGAAGGGTCGAAGGGATTAAACTTTGGTGATTGATTGAAGTGTGTAGTAGCCTTGTTCTCCTCGTTTGCTCTTGTTTCTTGTCTCGTTAATCTGCCCTAAAGGTATTCATGATCCCTTTTGTTTTCACTCTCATACGCCACATGAAATCATAGACCTTGTTATATATGTGTATCGACTTTTGTTTGTGTTTTTTTTCATTCGAATCAGATTGAAACAAGCCCTAACATGATCATTAATCACACATTAATTATAACCTAAAACTTGGAAACCCTATATCTATTTAATTAAAGGGCGTACACAATTAATGACAAGGGATAGAATTGGGGTTTGTTTTCTGTCACAATAAGATGCTGTCCAGAATTTAGGTCGGATTTAAAGGGGTCTAATTTGATGATGCCAACGTGTTTTTGTATGATTCTTGAGTCTAAAATTAAGTTTAAGTTGCCTACTTTCTGAATATATAAATTTCGTGGTCATTGGAGGTAGGGAGGGTAGTCTTTTGATTTTTACTAGATTAAGTGTCAAAACTGTATTTTGGATGTCTGAAAATCAGTTGGTGTTTTTGATTTTTAGTTTTAAAACCATAAGGAATTAAGAGGTCTCATTTGACAGGGAGAATGTTTAAGATATATATGACTTATTAAAATTTTTGTGGATTTTTCTGAAAGGTTCAAATGGGTTAATTAAAGGCACAATTTCTGTGTGTATCTGTAGTTAATTTTCTAGGTAGGTCTGGAAAGATGATTTTTGAATCAGTACTTGTGCTTGGTAATAAAATCTAACTAAATTCGTGGAGACACTAGACTAATATGGGAATCATATATAATTATTTCAGAATTTTTGGAGCTAAAATGACAGGCATGAAAAATCATAAAAAACTGGTCTAGAATTGCTATATAAACTCTAAATCAGTAACTATATGCTTACAATGATGGGCTACCGTATTGATGAAAACCAATGGAACAGTATTGTAATCAACATTGATGATATGCCTTGTAAGAACAGTATATGGAGTGTAGTAAGAAGACTTTGTCTTGGAGCTACAATCTATTATTTGTGGCAAGAAAGGAATTATAGAATCTTTAAAGATGAAGAAAGAAGTTGGGAAGCTGTAATTAAAGTGATTTGTGAAACTGTCAAAACCAGACTTATGGGGTTGACAGTGAAAAAGTCATTGGCTATAAAAAATGTGTACACACTTTGGAATGTCAAATGGGATAACACAATATAATATGGGGGCTGCTGATAGGAATCCTATGGAGCTGTCATATGGGCTTGTGACATAAAGGGGTTTTTGAATACATGGTTTACAGCATGAGAAGTATCTGTATTCTATTAGTTCATCACAGAAGCAAAATTCAAAATTTGTTTGCTGTCATTTTATTCAGGCCATTACAAATGTGAAGTTCCTTGTACCTTGGAGTCCTAACTGTGTAACTGTACCTACATTAGCCCCATAGTCTTTTCTAGTTTGGCCTTGGGAGGAAGCTAGAAACCTATGCTTGGCTGTGTAGGAGGTCTATCATAGTATGGATGTACCATAAAGTAGGGCTTCCTTTTGTGAAGGGTAAATGGTCTTGGAGGGGAGTGTAAGCAGTATGGAATTGAGAGTGGTGAAAGATGACACTTCATGGTCCATACTTTACATTCCCATAGGAGGTAATGGGTGGTCATCATGGAGGGTGTGTGTTCCCAAACAACTGAAGCCTTCCTTTGAGAGGGAAATATAGGTTGTTTTGGCAGAGCCCCCCCATGGATGGGTTATTGGTGCCTAGTGATGCCATTCTCCATTTTCTACCTCGACTACTGTGGTGGCAGGTTGAGTGGCTTGGTAGAATGGAGTAATAGAAATGTAGCTAGATGGTAGGTGCTTAATAAAGGTGAATTGGTTTAATAGTATGGATGATAATGAAGGGTAATATCGGGTAGAATGAGTAGTATAGTTTCTGGCTTGTTGTAGTGTTTGTAACAGTCAGTATCAAGATTTGGGTGTTGTCCAAATCTTTGCTATTATTCTTATGATGTACATCTTTTGGAATTTAATATAATATTCACCTTTGCAACAAAAAAAAAAAAAAAAAACCTAAGTTGGTCATTAATTGATTTAAATACATTCTAAACCCTATATTTAACTTACTTAACTTAGTATCATTGGTAAAACTAAAATTGATTGTTTCGGAATGATACCCTAAAGTTACTAAATTTGGAAGGTTACTAAATATGGAAAGTTGCTAAATTTAGAAGGTTACTAAATTTGGAAAGTTGCTATTTATAGCAGGAAAACCCTAATATGTCGATCTGAACAACAATAAGGACTGAATCAGTAATAACTTATGAAATGATTCTTAAATAATAAGACGATCATTAATTCATGTAGATTCGCTGAAGAAGGAGTAGCTCCTGTTCTTTTGTGTTTCTGGTGAGTTTTGCATTTGCTGTTTGAGCTACAGATATTCTACCTTTTCTCAGTAAAGGTTTCTCATGACTTTCCGATCCTTGACTTTGATTCGTTAGCTTTGTTATGATTCCGTTGATATGAGCCTTTGCTATGATTCCCTTGATATGATCCTTGGCTTGACATTCGTTTTACTATTCATTGATAAGATATTCGTTTGGTATCCATTTGCTATAATATGATTCTGTTTAGTTTGATATGCTCTGATTAGATATGATATGATGACTTGAGATGATATATTTTGTTCTGTTCTGTTGCCCGAGCTATTTGTTTACTAGTCATGGAGGTACCATGACCATGTTGTTGAGGCACCAATGGCATGACACTTTCTATGGAGGTGTGATTGATCCACGGCGTCCCCTTCTGTTCTGTTCTGTTATGATATATGATGATTTGTGCACATGGCCATTATGTATATGTATGTACAGTCTCGTACTGGCATATGTATTTTGTTTTGCAGGGGGCGTATGGATGCATCCTAAATTCTGTTATGTTCTGTTCTGAATATGATTAGTGATTGGTTTGTGCATGCCATGCACCCCATTTCACTTCTGGGAGCTAGCTACTCCATTTGGTACTTGAGAGGTCTCCCCTCCTTGTACAACTTATGATTTGACGGATATATGGATATGATATGATGTGATTATGTGACCAAGCATGTGGCATGCTTTCTGAGCTCGATGGGCATTTCTGTTCTGTTATATGATTATTATCCTCTGTTTGATTCCTTTGACTTCATTATGATCTCTTTATGTTCGCTATGATTTGGTTCTTATGATATATGGCATTTTGTTCAGTTGATCCTTGATCTCTTATTCGTTTTGTTAATACAAATATCATCCTAAAAACGTTATTTATATTTTACGATCTTTACTTAGTTTTGTTAATGACAATTACAAAGTATATCTTTTAGAAAATTATAAATACTAGCTAAAGTCACTTTAAAACACATTTTACATTTCACAAGATTACTTAGAATTACATTTTACACATCTACTAGTTTATTTCCTTAAAAGGAAACTTTATTTTTAAAATGATACAATGACATCATGGCATGCATCATACATAGATTATGTGATATCTTAGTTAGATCTTCAAGCAAGATAGTTGACTTTGGAAGATCTTGATATGATAACACAAAGATATGGAAAGATTGTGGAAGATTTGGAGATATTTGAAAAATCTCTTATCTGTCATTTTGGTGGAACCAAACGACATCAAAGACGGATCCCTTTTATGGGATCCTCCGGATCCGCCGGCTGTTCACCAGCTTGCCTATAAATAGCAAGCTGATCATTTGGACACACCATCACTCATATAGCCTAATACTCATACTCATTCATTTACATATTATCTAACCCTCATCATTCATTCATTTCATTTGATCTTTCCTTTTGTAGCAAAGGAGATTAAGCATCAAGGTTCAACACAGACGTGTAAAACCTTTAGCATAGTTACAGTGTGATATAGTTGTAGTTCAAACATCATTATTTGTATCATTTATCTCAGTGAGTGTTGTTAGTGTTTTAGTCCTCAAAACACAAAGAGTGTAGGGAGTGGTTGTACCCTTGTGAAAGAACCAAATGGGAGTGGTTGAACCCTTGTAAAGAACTCGACATCTAGCTTAGTGTCGGTAATTGTATAGGCGACATTAGGTTGGTTCTGCCTTGAAGTAGAACTCGGTGTTTAGCTTAGTACCGGAAAAGGAAGTAAGCAACGTGTAAAGGTTTTCTCCACCTAGAAGAGAGTTTGTTTCTTAGTGAAGGATAACTCTCGAGTTAGAGGCTCGAGGAGTGGAGTAGGGCAAGTAAGAGAGTCCTTGTAGCCGAACCACTATAAACATCCGTGTTGTGTGGTTTGATCTTTCCTCTCTTTACTTTTCATATATATATTGTGTGAATATTTGTTTGTGCCTTTGAAATAACATAGAATAACAAAGCGAATTAATTTTAAACGGTAAAACTATTCAACCCCCCCCCCTTCTAGTTTTCCACAATTGGTATCAGAGCTACGTTACTCAAGATTTTCAAAATATATTGTATTTTAAAAACTTGAAACGATCAATGGATTTTGAAAACTTTAAAGAAGGGCAATCTATGCAAAGACCACCACTATTTGAACCAAATTGTTTCATATCTTGGAAAAATCGCTTTGAGACATATGTGAAGTCAAAGGACATAGATTTGTGGTATATAATTGTAGAGGGTGATTACAAGCCCATTAGTAATGATATTTCAAGTGGTCGGGATGTAGGTACCTCTCTTACTCGTCACAGTGATGAGCAAAAGTGGTTGATTGCCAAAAATAATGAAGCCAAAATGATGATCTACAATGCCTTACCTAAGAAAGAATATGAAAGAGTTTTTATGTGTAAAACGGCTAAAGATATTTGGCAATCACTTATTATAACTCATCAAGGGAACTCACAAGTCAAAGATAACAAAATTGATCTTCTTGTTCAACAATATGAACAATTTGTTATCTCTGAAGATGATTCTATTGATAGTGCATTTGCTAGGTTTAATACAATTATTACATCTCTTAAAGCACTTGATGAATCTTTTTCTAGAAAGAATTTTGTCAGAAAATTTCTATGAGCACTCCACCCAAAGTGGAGAGCAAAAGTGACAGCTATTGAAGAATCCAAGGATCTTTCAAGCATGACACTAGATGAGCTCATAGGAAATCTCAAAGTTCACGAAATGGTGATGTAAAAAGATTCAGAAATAGTTAAAGGCAAGGAGGAGAAAATGAAGTCCATTGCTTTGAAAGCTAGAGTTGAGTCAAGTGATGATGAAGAGTCTTGTTCTAGTAGCGAAGACGAAGAATATGCCATGACCGTAAGAGATTTCAAGAAATTCTTCAGGGGACGAGGAAAGTTCGTAAGACCACCTCGTGAAGAAAAGAAATCCTTCCGAAAAGACCGTGATGATAGAAAAGGCAAGTTAGATAGGAAGTGCTATAGGTGTGGAGATTCTGGTCACTTTATAGGTGAATGTCCAAAGCCTCCAAAGAACAAGTCTCAAAAAGCATTTGTTAGTGGAGCTTGGAATGATAGTGAAGGAGATGATGATGAGCCTAAGAACAACGAAGTTGCCCTTATGGCTCATGACACAGAAGAGGTACATTCTGACTCATACTCCTCTATAGATGATGAAACCTTAGAAGTAGAATATAACAAACTATGTGATATAACATTAAAAATCATTAACAAAAACAAATTCTTGAAAACTAAAACAACACTTTTAGAAAATGAAGTGTATTGGCTTAAAGAAAAAGAGATACGAATGGAAAAAGGCAAAAATAGTAAAGATACATGTGTCTCTTGTCAAGAAATAAAATTAGAATTAGATGAACTAAAAACCACACAGGAAGATCTCATTAAGCAAAACTCTAAGTTTAAAAGGTTTGATAAAAACATAAGTTGTGCAGATGAGATAATGAAGATGCAAAAACTTCCTCATGATAAAACCGGACTAGGTTTTATGAAACTAGGAACCTTAGGTGACTTTAAGAAACAAACTGTGAATGAAAAAGAAACTGTTTCAACTAAGTCAGAAGCCCACGGATCTGACGAATCCAAAGTTTTGGATGCGCCTGTTGTACCCAAGGGATCCGCGGGTACAGAAGTTGAAAAGAAGGATCTTAAAACGAACCGTACTGAATTTGTTAAGGTCACTAGAAAACCTAGTACTAGTATAACTAACAACAAGCTAAAACCAGCTGTTTCTATAGGAAGAGGTCAAACTAGGAATGAGTATAGAGTTAAAACAACTCAACAGAGACCTCAAACTAGTTTTCCCAAACACCCCTTTCCTAAGAGTAATGTTAACTCACAACATCATTATCAAAATAATTGGAACCAAAATATGCCTAGAAACTTCCAAGGTCCCAATTACATGCCATGGAACAATTGTCCTCCATTTGCTTACATGAACCATGATAATGTTATGTTTAACCCAAACGGACCCATGAGATATTGGGGACCAAACACTTGAGTCTTTCTTGAACTTAGGTATGCTTAAAAGTTGAACTAGAACCTGATGAGTGGATCAAAGATAGTGGGTGCTCAAGACATATGACGGGAAACAAAAGCCTTTTCTCAGACTACCAAGTGTACGACGGAGGTAATGTCACATTCGGTAGCAAGCTTAAAAGTAAGATCATCGGAAAAGGTATGATTTCTCATGACTCTCTCACTATTGATGATGTTGCTCATGTAGATAACTTAGGATTTAACTTGCTTAGTATTAGTCAATTATGCCGCAAAAAGTATAACGTTCTTTTCAGTGAAAATGGAAGTAAAATACGTAAAGATGGCATAACTGTAGGAAAAGGTGTTTTGAAAAATAACGTTTACGTTATGAAACTCGACAAAACATCAAAAGACAAGCTTTGTCTTACCTCCCTGGACGAAAACTCAACTCTATGGCATCGACGCTTAGGTCATGCTAATATGAGGTTAATTCAATCCTTATCTTCTAAGGAACTCGTTAGGAACCTACCCAAGTTGAAATATGACCAACACTTTTGCGATGCTTGCAAAATAGGAAAACAAGTTCACAATAGCCATAAGGCTAAAAACATGGTGTCAACATCTAGGTGTCTAGAATTATTACATATGGATTTGTTTGGTCCATCCGCTATACAAAGTTATGGGGAAACTTCTATACCTTGGTTATAGTAGATGATTACTCTAGGTATACATGGACTAAGTTTCTAAAAACTAAAAATGAAGCGTTTGATAAGTTTGAAATCCTGAGTAAGAAAATTCAAAATCAAACAGGATGTAACATAGTATCAATTAGAACTGACCATGGTCGTGAATTCGATAACGAATTCCAATTCGGAGCTTTTTCTGATACCAATGGCATAACTCATAATTTCTCGGCTCCTCGAACCCCTCAATCTAACGGTGTGGTAGAACGCAAAAACAGGACCATTCTAGAAATGAGTAGAACCATGTTAAACGAACAAAACATACCTCAAAAGTTTTGGTGTCACGTTGTAGATACATCTACATATATTCTAAATCGAGTTCTAATTAGACCATTCTTGGGAAAGACTCCATATGAGTTATATAGAGGCAAAAAGCCTACTTTAGGGTATTTTAGAGTGTTTGGAAGAAAGTGCTTCATTTTAAACATAAAGGACTATCTCACCAAATTCGACCCAAAGTCGTATGAAGGTGTATTTCTAGGATATTCACAAACTAGTAAAGCATACATAGTTTTGAACAAGGAAACCTCAAGAGTCGAGGAATCATTGAATGTAACATTCGATGAAAGTCCACCTCCCTCTAAGACATCACCTTTGGTAGATGATGAATTAGTTGAAAACCAAATGGTTGATAATCAGGAAAATGTTGAAAATGATAAAGAAGATGAACCAGTAAAAAGAGATTTAGTCAACATCAAAGAAGCCAAAAGTCATCCATTAGAAAACGTCATAAGAAAACTCAACGAAAGAACATTAAGGTCTAAAGCTCAAAATGAAAGTAATTTCTTTTGTTTTGTTTCAACTATAGAACCTAAAAATGTTAATGAAGCAATAAAAGATGAATCTTGGGTCATTACGATGCAAGAAGAATTAAATCAATTTATTAGGAATGACGTTTGGACATTAGTTCCACAACCTAAAAATCAAACCATAATAGGTACAAAATGGGTTTTTAGAAATTAAATAGATGAAAATGGCATTGTGTCTAGAAACAAAGCTAGGTTAGTAGCCCAAGGCTATAATCAACAAGAGGGTATAGATTATGATGAGACTTTTGCACCCGTAGCTAGACTTGAGTCTATTAGGATATTACTTGCATATGCATGTGCATATGACTTTAAGTTATTTCAAATGGATGTCAAAAGTGCATTTCTAAACGGTTTCATAAATGAAGAGGTATATGTAGCACAACCTCCCGGCTTTGCCCATTTTGAAAAACCGAATCATGTCTACAAACTTAAGAAAGCATTATACGGACTTAAGCAAGCACCAAAAGCCTGGTATGATCGACTTAAGACCTTCCTAGTTGACCATAAGTACACCATGGGCCTAGTAGACAACACTCTCTTTACCAAGAAAAAGGGATCACATATTATCATCGTCCAGATATATGTGGATGACATTATATTCGGCTCAACTTGTCAAGAGTTATGCGACGATTTCTCAAAAATCATGCATGACGAGTTTGAAATGAGTATGATGGGGGAACTAAACTTTTTCTTAGGTCTCCAAATAAAACAATTAGAAGATGGGATATTCTTCAACCAATCAAAGTATATCAAGGATATGCTTAGGAAGTTTGGTCTTGAAGATTCTAAAACCATGAAAACACCAATGTCATCCGAAACCAAACTCACAAAGGATGAAGAAAATGAATCCGTAGATAGCACTAAATATAGGGGAATGATTGGTAGTTTACTCTATCTTACGGCTAGTAGGCTGGACATTATGTTTAGTGTTTGTCTATGTGCACGTTTTCAAGAAGATCCCAAAATATCCCATCTTGAAGCCGTTAAACGGATATTTAGATACATTAAAGGTACTACACATTTAGGATTATGGTATCCCAAAGGAATGGGTGTAGAAACCATAGTGTATGCCGATTCAGATCATGCTGGTGACTATGTTGATAGGAAAAGTACTAGCGGTATTTGTACTTTTGTAGGACATTGTCTCACCTCATGGTTCGCTAAGAAACAAACGGCCCTTGCAATTTCAACAACCGAGGCAGAGTATGTGTCTGCAGGAAAGGCGTGTTAACAAGCACTGTGGATGAAACAAGCTCTCATAGACTATGGAATTGAACTCAACGACATCCCCATTCTTTGTGACAACAAAGAAGCTATCGACCTCAGCAAAAATACGGTCCAACACGCTAGAACCAAATACATTGAAATATGTCATCATTTCCTACGCGACAATGTTCAGAAGGGAAACATCTCAATTGAGAAAGTTTCCTCAGAGGACAACATTGCCGACATCCTCACAAAACCTCTCAAGAGAGAACCTTTCAATTAACTTAGACTTGGTTTAGGATTAATGGAACCTAGTGAGTAGATTAAAACGTTAGCTCAAAACTTAGATTAACCAAAAGACGGCATAAGCCAAACCCGTGTTCTGATCCCGCGGATCCAAACGATAACAAAGGCGGATCCTTTGTTTTGGATCCGCCGGATCCGTCACATGCACAGGTTGTTTTATTATTTAATAAACAACAAGTACTATTCATCATTCACTCCAAAACATATCACCCACTGGAAATACGTCCCATATTTCACCAAACTCACAAATTAAGCCATCTTTCTCAACCAAATTGTGCTCAAATCATCACTGTAAGTATCCTTAACATGATTGCATTCCTTATCTGCGTCTAGGATTTCTATTTCATGCACAAAATCAAAACTTGGAGAATATGCATAATTCTTGTAAAATCATGAAACATAGTTACTGAATTGCAATTCAAATCATGTTTTTCTTAGTTAGGAATTGCATCTTGTAGTACATTATCATTATTCATCAAAAACCCCATGAGAATTTTTTACTAAAATCTTCTCACGACTAGGAAAAATAGTTTTTGGACATTATTCATACAAATACAAAAACGTTAGGTTTTAATCATCACTTGCATCATGTCTCTTGAATGCTAAAGGGAATACATAATTAATATGTATTTTCGGGTACATTCAATCGTAGCTACATTGAAGTAGGAGCGTTTGGGTTATCTCTTGTTTTATCATAAAACTTGCATAAACATAATTTCCATGCATCAATATGAGTCGAGATAACCGCACCTCCACATTGTCCCCATGTAGGCACACACTAGACATAAATATATACTTTTGATCATTTTAACTAAACTTTATATTTTTCGTGTCTAGGATAACTATGCCTCCCGAAACCAATTACGATCACAAAAAGACTCAATTACCTTCCCAAACATCACAAAACCAAGGGTCTAACCGATGCCCAAGTCAACATCTTTAAGGCACTAGAAAAACATTACGTTCATGAGGGTAGGGTAGTAGACCCCTCATTCTATGAAGACACCAATCTCCGCGAGCAACTAGCCGCAATTCATTTTGATGGTCTCCTAGATATTGATGAGCCTCTAGTACCTAGGTTCATTCTTGAGTTTTATGCCACCATAGGTCTTAGTTCAAGTGACAATGGTCTTATGAGCATTCACTTTAGTGTCAATGGAACCTTGTTTAATATTCCCCTAGATCAATTTGGTGAGGTCTTAGGAGTTCCTAATCGAGGAACATGTGTATACTCGGATAAGTGGTCATTATCCATCTTAGAATCCAACTTTGCTAGAACGGCACCATATGCCACTCCTTTAACCAACAAAGAAACAATAAGGGAACATCTCTTCTATCCTAGGAACAACCCCACTAGGATGTATCGAGGTAAAGAAGTTGCTAGAGATCCATTTGCTATGGAGCTAAATGAACTCAAGCCCGAGTTTAGGAAGTTGGAAGAAGTTTTGAGAGCTAATGTCATTAGCACGGTAGGAAACCGAGATCACATCAATGCTTTTCTATGTGATGCGCGTGATTTGTCGTTGCGGTTTAGCAGTATTAATGCCTACTTAAGTTTTAAATTTATATTTAGCCGACTTATCAATAACACACACACTTAACGAGCAGTGTACCCGGTCAGTATGAATATAATGGTAAGCAGAGTGTCGATCACTAAGAGTGGAACGTATTATCTAGTTATTCTAATCAGTATTTTAATATCCTAAGTTAGTTATACAACCTAATCTAACGCAAGGGGGTTCAGCCTGAGAGACTGGCACAGTTTGGTTATAATTAAATAGAAAACTAAACTAATGAGCACGAATCAGCGATTAGCACACACGTACACAGATAGATACTCGAGACAATAAGAAGACCTGTCCTGATAATTAAATAGCTTGTCACTTGTTTTATTGCTAGTTTTATATGAAGTGTATATAATTAAACCTTTCTCGTTGGCTCTAATCTTATCGGCGAGTAAACCCTTAATGATTACTTATGTCTATCCTACTTTTCTAGAGACGCTAGAATAAATAGGCGAGGAAGGGGCATGGCGACCCAAGCAAGACTCAGCTAGACACAGAGGTTATCAATGCACTAATAAAAGTCACCAAAGACATCAACATATAAACTTTAATTAATGGGAAAGCAATATTAAGGGGAGTGCATGATCTTCCGTAGTCACATGACACAAGCCCATCAATCCTGATGAATTAAAGCGTACTAAAACAATAAAACAAAACTACTTAATGAATTGAATACATGCAGGACCTTCTTACAGCTCTTGTATCTTTGTTTGAGGTATGTCTTGTGCTGCTTGGTCGTCTGAATTCGGCTCTAGGGTTATACAAAAGGTCTCTTAAATTCGTCTGACCTTGGGGTATTTATAGTTTCTGTCTGAGGGATCGATGCGGCACATTGAGTTGATAGATGCGGCGCATTGACTTAACTTCGCGTGGGGTCCAAGATTAATATATTCTGGAATATTCGTACACCGTCTTCAGATGCGGCGTAACTTGATCTTTGTATCCGGCGCATGTACTTTAGCTATCTTGGATTGTAACTGGTGAAATCTTGATAGTGATACGCCGTATGTTAGAAGTATATTGCGGCGTATTTGGAGTAGAACGAGCTTGATCTTCTTCTTTGACCAAAGTTTCATATGCGGCGTATGACAGAATTGCATGCGGCGCATTCTTCAAAGTCAGGCAATGGTCTTAGAATTCATCTAAGTATGATATTGCGTCGTATCTGTTGAGTGAGATACGGCGCATTTTCTGGATTTCAGTAGACTTTTGACATCTCGCTTGTTTTGCTTCATAATTAGTCCAAAATCGCCAAGTTTCACATAATGCTTGTTTTTACCTGAGAATTACTAAAGTAAACATTAATGTATCGATTCTCATCTATAATATAATAAAACAAGTCAAATAAACAGGATAAATGATGATAATAAAATGTACTTATTTGAGTTCATCAAATATCCCCCCACTTGAACTTTACTTATCCCCAAGTAAACCTTAGAATTAATCATATGAAAATGTATCCTAAAAGATATTATGATTTATTTTTATATTTAAGCACGTATTCGTTTTGTCATAATCACACAACCAAACACTTAACAAAGTAGAAACCAAAATAATTTTTAATGTAAAACAATTCTAAATCGTTTAGTTGCTTAGTCGTGACGAATATTCTATCATAGGCTTGGCAAATATACGCATCTCCCCCACTAAAGCCAAGGAGTAACAAGTCTAAAGCGGTAAAAAGGGTTTGTTGGTTAAGGGTTGATCATCCTTTTTAATCTCTATCGATCTCATATTCCAGAAAAGGCGACAAAATTACAAATATATGATCGAATCCACGACCACGATACTTGCAATTGCTCAATTTCTTAACTCGAATGGGCTAAAGATAGGACCAAGTAATCTTCACCAATAATATTATATCAAAAAGGGCAACAAAATCATAAATAAATAGCCGAATCCACGACTACGATACTTAAGATTGCTCAAATCCCTAATCTCAATAAATCAAAGGTTTGGATGAAGAATGATATAGGGTATGGATAATATTTGGGATACAAATTGGTGTAAAATGAAAAATAAACAAAACAGATAAATTAAAATCCTAAGTGTGGTTAATCACTTTCCCAACCATCCCATGAATAAGACTCATATCATTGAATAACTCATGCTTTAACACTTGAAACACACGCTTTAGGTAGATACGAATTATACTCAACAAAATCTCAATCAAAGAATAACCTTAGTTGGCGTTCCATAACGGTCAACTCCCATTCAATCCATAAATATAATATACAACAACAAATAGTGGTGATCTCTCACTTAATACAAAATGTTGGATCGATTATACTCTGACCAAACTAACTTGTAGCTTGTCTACGGTTTAACAGCTTTGAATAAATTCAAACCTATTAATAGTGAAACACTGATATACTTTGCTAAGTATGCGGAATCTACTTCAACAAAGCTAAGAAGAATTTAATAAACAAACTTGAATATTATTAAAACCTTGAACCTGCTTTCTTACACAGATTCACTAACAAACTCTAAACTTATTTCCTCAGTATCACCACTTCTCACTTCAACAGTAGCTTCTTCCAAATTTATTTGCTCTGTTTCATCACTTTTCCTTTCAACATTATCTTGAGGAATATCTTTTGGTGGTGTCCTCTGAGTATCATCCATAAATCCAGCATCTTGTTCAAAATCAGCATCATCTTCATTCAAATTCTCTAAATTCCTCCCCATTTGGAATGAAGATTGCTTCTTAGACTTTTTCTTCTTAGAAATCTTTGTAGGTATCCTACCAGTCCTTTTCTGAGACTTCACCCATAATCTATGGTGTTGAACTAGTGGCCAAACATACCTCTTTAATTTCTGAAACTTAGTCTTTAATTTGTCTATCTGAGCAGCTTGAGCCTCACTCTCCTTCTTCAGCCTCTTTAACTCCCTTGTTAAAGCATAATTGTCCAACTCTACCTCTTCTTCTTCAAATTGTTTAGACACATTTGTGGAAGAATCATCAATAGGAGATGGTGGATCATTCATACCTTGGTCTAACTCCTCATTAGTAGGAATATCTATAGGAGCAGTACCTTCCCTAGTAACAGAATGTGGAGAAGCAGTATGTTGAGAAGCAGTAGGTTGAGGAATACTAACTTCTCTAGGAGACTCATGGCTTGCTGATTCAGAATTTGCTTCTTGCTCTTGCTCTAGCTCTGCATCTCTTACAACTTGTGCAACTCCCAATATATGAGCAGTCAAAGGTGTGTTGGTTCCAGAAAACTTTGCACTTTGTTTAGACAGAAAAGTAAACACCTTTGATGGAAGTTTGACAGTGGGTAAAAAATTTTGAGGTTTAGGGACATCCTCAAGTTGATTGTTCAAAAACAACTGAACAAACCTTGGATACATCAAAAATGGTGAACCATTACTAATTGTGTAAGCATACCATCCAGAATAAGTCTTGAAAAATTGAATCTTCGATCGGTAGCTAAACCCACTAATGCAGATGCAACATTTTGACCAAATTGATCAAAAGAAGTACTCTTGGGACTCAAACAATGAAGTAGAATGTGAATTAGGTACTTCCAATGAGAACAAAACAGAGGCTTTTGAAAAGTAAGCTTCGTCAGATCGCCTTCATAACCTAAAGCACTTAATGTGTCCCAAAGCACTTGCTTTTCAAAACGAACAGCCCCCCCTTCATCATCAAACATCAAAACATCCCTAATCGTGGCCTCAGTAATCCTAATAGCTCGTCCAGCAACCGTAGCCCTAATCAACGAATCATCTTCTTTCGTTGCAGTAGCCCAAAATTCTTGCATCCAGGGACCAATAACATCAGGGTCAACTAAAATAGAGTAGTTGATGGAAGACCCAGTTAAGAAATCAATGATCGCATGAAAATCAAGATTATCCCTTGTCTTGTCCAAATTAGCGATCATATTATGTTTGCTAACAGTAAGGCGATTAGCCATGATGATTTGGTAGAGAAGAATTCGCTTTGAGTATGTGATTTGATAAAAAGATTGTGGTGTAAAAGCGAATGAGGGATCTTAAGTACGGTAAAAGGCGGGAAAATAGGAGTGAGTTTCTTTAAATAGAATGAAAATAAATCAAACTCTTAATAATAAAGTTACCGTTTGGATTAACTTATTATCTCCGCCGTAAGGAATTAATTAACCGTAGCCCCACTAATTTTTGACCGTTGGAACAGTACGTCCACGTAAGCAGTACATTGAAGCAGTACGTTGGTGAAGCAGTACTTTAGGCAATAAAGCAGTACGTTCCATCATGTTATCCACAATCAATATGCCAACTAAAACCAAGAACTTGTAAAAGGTTCATGCTTTAGTTCTAACTAATAGCTAATGTTGCCTCCCTTCAAATACAACATATAGGCTAAACTAATAACCAATACTTTTATTAAAACTGAATAAAAAGTATTCTAACTAATATTAAAGCCTCCCCTCAAACGTAGCCTAGTAGTTAATCATCCCAATGCTCACAACTAAGTGGTTGAATCTTGAAACATCGAATCCCTTAGTGAGTAGATCAGCTACATTATCATCTGTGTGAACCTTAACCACATTTATAAGCCTGTGCTCATAACAATCCCGAATAAAATGATGCCTAATCTGAATATGCTTGGTCTTGGAGTGATAGACAGGATTCTTCACAATGCAAATGGTACTCTCATTATCAATGTTGATAGGAGTATTCTTGAAATTGAATCCATAATCCAAGAGTTGATTTTGCATCCACAAAACTTGTCCACAACAGCTTGCAGCAGCAACATATTCTGCTTCAGTAGAGGAGGTGGCAGCAATGGTTTGCTTCTTACATTGCCAGGAGACTAATCTTCGACCAAGATATTGACATCCTCCTGAAGTTGATCTTCTATCATAGTTATCCCCTGCATAGTCACTATCTGAAAAGGCTTCTAAGTGAAAAGGTGACTCCTTAGGATACCATAATCCTAACTTTGGTTGATGCTTGAGATATCTAAAAATCCTCTTGACTGCATACATATGAGAAACCTTGGGTGTAACCAATCTTGTAGATCTTTTGGAGCACTAGGGTTAACAATAATAAAGAACACAATCATGCACAGCGGAATAAGTAAAACATCTTTATTATTGAACAAGGTTTTTACTTTATAATCTCTACTAACACTAATATAATTAACATGTTCTACCTTGATCAAGTAGAACATGTTCTCTAAACTAAAACACTAATAAACCCTAGGCGTCTATTGTAGGAACTTGACGCCTAGACACACACACACCTTAAGTTTATAGATCACACATCCTTGCTAGATTCATCAAGTCTTTGTCACCGCAATAACACAAACATAAGAACGTGTACCTGTGAAACTCAACTACAACATCAAACAAGTCATATTCACTTTTCTTCTTCAAATAATCCCCAACGAGCCTTTAATCTTTCAAGAACAAAAACCAACTTGTGTGTGTGAAACTAATAACCTGTGTGTGTAAACTAACAAACTGCTCATAATTAGCATCTCGACTTCCCCTCACTGCTTATAAATCATCTAAACGCAGCAGTAGGTTAAACATACTCGTAGCAGCAGAGTCAAAATTCAACGGCAGTACTTTCATAAAACTAGCAGTACTTTCAAAAAGCTAACAGTACTTTGAACGAACAGCGGTACTTTAAACGAACAGTACCTTGGAGCAGTACGTTGGACAAGCAGCAGTACTTTAGACTAACAGTACTTTGGGAAGCAGTACTTTGAAGTATATTACCTTGGAGCAGTACGTTGCAGCAGTACTTTAAAGAAGTACTTTGGACATAGCAGTAGTATGATTGACGACAGCAACACAAACTCCAGTCAACGAGCAGCATTATTAAAACCAAATTCTCACATGCTCCTCATAATTCCACCGATGAATCAATAAAGCAGTATGAGGTTAAATATCCTATGAACATCATTCACTAAGCGACAACATCATCAATAAATTCACCTCGTACGACAGACCCATGTGAATATGACAATTTTATATTGCACCGATCAATTTAATTTACTAACCGACCCATTAATGCTTGAATGTTAACCCCACTAACACTTGCGTCTAATTCCATAAATCATGAATATGCAATAATCGACGAATGATTAATCAAATCTGACAATCACGTTATCTTGTCGCCACATAAAAACTTTTATCAAACTCGATCATAAATTCTTTTCCGTAGCTGCTTCTTCTGCGACAGAATTTTCTTTAATAACAAATAAATCCGATCTGCTGCTCTTCTCTTCGACAAATAAAAACCTTGTAATCCCTAGGTAACGAGCTCCCCAGGCTTTGATACCACTTGTTGGATCGATTATACTCTGACCAAACTAACTTGTAGCTTGTCTACGGTTTAACAGCTTTGAATAAATTCAAACCTATTAATAGTGAAACACTGATATACTTTGCTAAGTATGCGGAATCTACTTCAACAAAGCTAAGAAGAATTTAATAAACAAACTTGAATATTATTAAAACCTTGAACCTGCTTTCTTACACAGATTCACTAACAAACTCTAAACTCTAATAATCGTATATCACTAATCGACTATATCTTGTCTCTCTAAAAACACATATATCTCTAATGCCAACCTAGGGATCCTTTTATAGGCACAAGGAAAACCCTAGTCGGTTTACAATACTTGAACGACAAGTAAATTCTAATTATAACTCTAATCTAATACGAATATTCTAGATTTACACATTAGACCTTTAACTATTTTGCATGGCAGTCCTTTAACGAGCAGCAGTACTTTCATTGAATAGCAGTACTTTGACTTGAGTAGCAGTACTTTGACTTTTATAGCCCAACACAAAACTTTACATAAGTTGGTTAAAACAAACTTCCAACTTTTTTTTTTTTTTTTTTTTTTTTTTTTTTTTTTTTTTTTTTTTGACATCAACATATATGTGTAAAATTTCACAACTTTTCTATCACTATTTTTCCGGATAATTTTTCCATACTCTTCATACTTTCAGAAATAACTGTAATAGTGAAAGTAGCAAATACACGAAAAATAAACTAAAAGTTATACAATATTTACTTTCATACCAATTGCATTGTGCAATTTCCCGACCTAACCCAAGATAATGAATTACGCACGCGAACACAGGTAATGTAAGGAAACACACTTTTCCTAAAGCAATTAACCACGGATTTTAATCTACAGGGTAGGCTAAGGTGTAAGGGTGTATCGAAACATTATAACAAAGGTGTAAGAAACGAAAGAAATGGCTCTGAGGGTTTTTCTAGGGGTTTCTTACTCTAAAAGTGAGAGTAAACAAAGAGTTTATACGGGGGTTAACTAACCAGTGTAGTTAGTTAATATCACATAACATATAAAGGCTATTTGGGTGTAATCCTAGAAATTTACCAATTTAGACAAGTCACTTCAATTATATAGATAATACTCATTATGGTGGTCTCGAATAGTATACAAGCCAAGTTCTAAAGTTTACAAGTCACCGGCACACTAAAGTTTTAATATTTTTGAAAGAATAGAGTTATGTGTGCGGTTATGTAATTTAGACTTTAAACAAAAACATGCTAAAAAAATTTTAAATTTTGATATATGAAGCGCATTTTAAGCATATTTTGAAAAAGTTTAGGACAAGTAAGTGTTCTAATTCTCCATCCCCCCACTTAAGTTAAACAACATCCTCGTTGTTTGTGTCAAAGGTTAAAAACTGGAAAATAAAAGAATTAGAACAGAAAAACTCCCCTGAGATTTGCTCGGTATGATCCTCCATTATTCGTATAAGAGCAAAAATCAACTTTCTTGTGGATGAGAACGTTTAAGCTTCATAAATGATGTATCCACAAAAATGCAGGAATCTATAATACCATTTAGACTTTAACACACCTGAGTTAAGAAGGTTCAAACTTGCATAATACATTAGTTGTTAGTAAAAATAAAACCTAAAAAATTAAACTGTAAATCATCAGGTCAGTCGATACGCCGTATCTTATGGAAGAAGATACGCCGTATCGAGCCTGGAATAAGTACGAATCAGAATAAAAGATGTGTCGCATCCTTAACCAGGGATGCGCCGCATTAAATAAACTGACAGAAAGTTTTAAAGTCAAAAATAAAAATGCAAAAAATGAAATAAGATATGACCAGTGCAGGTGATGCGTCGCATCTTATGATGGAGATGCGCCGCATATTCTGCAGGTCTGACAGACTCGACACATAACAGAAAAGTAAAAATTTTCCTTCGGGTTGTCTCCCGGTCAGCACTTGTCTTTATTCCAGAGTCTTCAAGTTAGACTCACGTTCAGCTCCTTATTTTGTTCTTGTTACGTGCCATCCTTCTTCTTTCATCCGAAAGATGTTACCGTATAGCTCCGCAACATTTTCTTCCGTTCGACTTAATCTAATATATTCTTTGGTCTTCGTCGCAACATATTCCTCATATGGTCCCAAAGAGTATTTGATGACTTCAAATTTTTCAGAAATTATCATGGGTAGGTTATTATAAGTGATCCCAAGTAGTCGACATTTTCTCTCGATGAATTCTTCTTCATCTTTATCAACAAACTTGAAATAAGGATCCTTATTCAAATAGTCATCAAGTTCATTAATTAATTTTCCTCGTGACTCATCGTTATTATCATAGGGATAATAATTAACCAAGTTAATGGATTGATAATAATCTTGAGTCTCGTCCCACTTTCTTTTCAATTCCCACTGTAAGCGTCGATTAAGCCTTGTGTAATCATCACATTTTCTATGCACCCATTCCCAGAAAGTAGTATTCGATGCTCCCTTTAGTCCTTTTAAGTATTTGATTCTACCTTTTTCTTGCAAAGCCTCTGTTCTACGTGGGGAGTCTTCAACTTTTTCATACCAATCATAGTCTTCAAAGTATACATCGTTTCCAACTCGTTTCATTCCAATTATACTTCCCCCATTGCAGGTTCCATCATTCTTCCAATCACAGGTTGGCCATTCACTACTTTCATCCTTGAAACGAAAAGGTTTACAAGTGTGATTAATATGCCCAAATTCCCATGGTTTATCCCAAACCCATAGCATCTGGTCATTCCATTCGTAGTACCAGGTGTTTTTGAACTCATCATAAGTTTTGAATCCTGGTAGATCTCCAGTTAGCACATCAACGTCGATTTGAAGAAGGTAATTAAATTCTTTGAATTGTTTGCACAAGGGTGTCTCATAATTGAACACATCAATGTCTATGCTGAACAATTCTTCAATGCCTTCCTCGATCGTTGAATCGTCATGTGATGATCCATTGTTGCTTTCTACTTCCTCATCTTCCCCTCTCATCCAATATACCCATAACACATCTTTAGTAGCTCGGTCCATGATCTTATGGTTATTGAACTTACTAGCTAACCAATCTGAAAAATCAACATTGTTAGGATCGTAGTTAACGTCAAAGCTAGTATTACCAATCATTTTCCTCCTTATCTCCATGAACTCATTAAATTGTTCTTTAAAACTTCGTGTCAACCATGAGGTCACAATCCGTTTGACTTCATTCGTAGGAGCAAATTTGGGATCACCGTATTTAAGTTCAAGCCATTCTTCTAAAGAGATATCCATCAACCTTACCAACTTTTTATGAAACAGTATCTCCGATTCAGCATAAATTCTTTCATCATCCAGATTGCTTTTATCTAATCCCCAATACTGTTCGGAATAAGGCATATAAGAAGTTTGTATAGGTTGGATATTTCCTCTACCATAGCTTTTGTTGCTCGATTTGTTAACTGCATTTGCTGAGTTCATGTATTCAATTTGGAATTTCCCATATTTTTCTTCGATAGTCGTCCAAGTTAATCCTTTAGATTCAATGATAGGCCATAAGAGTAACAATTCATCTTCAGTGTAGCTCATTAGTAAATCATAAGAGAATATCACATCTTCAATATTGCATAAGCGTTTGAATTCCATATAAGTAGCTTCAAGAGGACTTTCCCAAGAAAATAAATCGGCATCAATCGTGAGTACATTGAAGTTGACATCTTCATAAACTTCCACTGAGTAGAAGGGCATGTTGGTTTGAGATACGGATTTGAGTAAAGCATCGATCGTAGGTAAGTTGCAAGTAATAGCATCGAAATTTTCGAATGAATCCGAAAGCAAGAGTTCCTTTTCCAATTCTGAGCTTTTAGTAATGCTTAATGCTGGGAACTTGCTCAAGCTAACTTCATAGTTATCACACTCGTCATCACTTTCCAGAATTAATGGCTTTTTGGTGCGGGACTTTTCATTGTGCTTATCTATCATAAGTTCCTTAGCAAGATATCCGTTCATTGACATGTCTTCCATAGCAAAACCTGTCATCATAGGTAAAATCGTCAGTAGGATCTGTTCGCTAGAAGAGAAATTAATGAATTTAGAAACGAATATAAAGAATAAAAATGGCTGATATCTGCGGACGATGCGCCGTATCCAGAAAGTTTGGATACGCCGTATCTTTATTACGTTAAAAATTTAATCAGACTTTTATTCAGAAAACAGATACACCGCTTATGAATTAGAATGCGCCGTATCAAGTTTAAATTATCAAAATCGATTATATTTATTAAAATTAAATGCGTCGTATTAACAAAAGCTAATGCGCCGTATTTTCGTTACGTTTCAAAATACAGATTTTTGATTTAGTAGATGCGCCGTATCGATAAAGATCGATGCGTCGCTTCTGTTTAATAATTCGAAAAACTGTTTTTAATTTAAATAGAAAATACGCCGTATCTGTTAAAACAGATGCGTCGTATGGCGTTAGGGTTTAGAAAAATTTCTTATTAAAAACAGAATACGCCGTATCTTGGGGAAAGATGCGTCGTACTCGAATTTAATAAACGCGTTGTATTTTATAAAAATTAACGCAATACGCCGTATCTGTGAAAACAGATCCACCGTATCGTTTGTATCAGCATAATACAACGACAGCAGAATGCAGAAAAATACAGAAAAAAAAAGAAAAACAAAAATAAGAACAAACAAAAAGAAACAAAAATTTCAGAAAACAAAAACACACAAAAACAGAAAATATGCAAATTATACAATGAATGCAATCTATCTAATATACAACAGGGTTAGTGGTTAGAATCTAAAAAAAAAAACTAAAAAGAAAAACCTAATTAAAATACTTAATCAAATTAACAGATAATAACAATTCACTCCCCGGCAACGGCGCCAAAAACTTGATGCGCGTGATGTGTCGTTGCAGTTTAGCAGTATTAATGCCTACTCAATTTTTAAATTTATATTTAGCCGACTTATCAATAACACACACACTTAACGAGCAGTGTACCCGGTCAGTATGAATATAATGGTAAGCAGAGTGTCGATCACTAAGAGTGGAACGTATTATCTAGTTATTCTAATCAGTATTTTAATATCCTAAGTTAGTTATACAACCTAATCTAACGCAAGGGGGTTCAGCCTGAGAGACTAGCACAGTTTGGTTATAATTAAATAGAAAACTAAACTAATGAGCACGAATCAGCGATTAGCACACACGTACACAGATAGATACTCGAGACAATAAGAAGACCTGTCCTGATAATTAAATAGCTTGTCACTTGTTTTATTGCTAGTTTTATATGAAGTGTATATAATTAAACCTTTCTCGTTGGCTCTAATCTTATCGGCGAGTAAACCCTTAATGATTACTTATGTCTATCCTACTTTTCTAGAGACGCTAGAATAAATAGGCGAGGAAGGGGCATGGCGACCCAAGCAAGACTCAGCTAGACACAGAGGTTATCAATGCACTAATAAAAGTCACCAAAGACATCAACATATAAACTTTAATTAATGGGAAAGCAATATTAAGGGGAGTGCATGATCTTCCGTAGTCACATGACACAAGCCCATCAATCCTGATGAATTAAAGAGTACTAAAACAATAAAACAAAACTACTTAATGAATTGAATACATGCAGGACCTTCTTACAGCTCTTGTATCTTTGTTTGAGGTGTGTCTTGTGCTGCTTGGTCATCTGGATTCGGCTCTAGGGTTATACAAAATGTCTCTTAAATTCGTCTGAACTTGGGGTATTTATAGTTTCTGTCTGAGGGATCGATGCGGCGCATTGAGTTGATAGATGCGGCGCATTGACTTAACTTCGCGTGGGGTCCAAGATTAATATATTCTGGAATATTCGTACACCGTCTTCAGATGCGGCGTAACTTGATCTTTGTATGCGGCGCATGTACTTTAGCTATCTTGGATTGTAACTGGTGAAATCTTGATAGTGATACGCCGTATGTTAGAAGTATATTGCAGCGTAATTGGAGTAGAACGAGCTTGATCTTCTTCTTTGACCAAAGTTTCATATGCGGCGTATGACAAAATTGCATGCGGCGCATTCTTCAAAGTCAGGCAATGGTCTTTGAATTCATCTAAGTATGATATTGCGTCGTATCTGTTGAGTGAGATACGGCGCATCTTCTGGATTTCAGTAGACTTTTGACATCTCGCTTGTTTTGCTCCATAATAAGTCCAAAATCGCCAAGTTTCACATAATGCTTGTTTTTATCTAAGAATTACTAAAGTAAACATTAATGTATCGATTCTCATATATAATATAATAAAACAAGTCAAATAAATAGGATAAATGATGATAATAAAATGTAATTATTTGAGTTCATCACTATGTTACATGATGTATAGTGTGTCCACCCGTCAACCTTTCAACCTTGCATACTATATCGCCAAACGAATGGCCGATATTCCGATTCAAGGTAACATGGCAATGCCTTATGGAATGCTCTTAACTCGTCTCTATAGAGCTTTTGCACCCATTCCTAGAATTGCCCTAGGTTTTGTCCTCGATTATGATGAAATCCAACACACCTTCATTCCCTTGAGCGACTTTAGGGTAGCGGTTGACAAGGGCAAACGTCCTCGTGCTCAAACATCATCATCATCATCATCATCATCCATGAGTGACGATGATGGGTTGCCAAACTCTAGGATTCCTCCTCCGGAGTACTTGAGCCAACTTCCACCAATCCCAAATGAATCAGCCGAGTATCGCAACATCAAAGGAATGGTGAAGAATTTAGGACGTTGGATGATGAAGCTTCATAAGGGCATGAAGAAATTGAAGAAGAAGTTGAGTTGAAGGAGTGTTTGGCTCTAAACATTATTAGACAATGTAGTATTAAAAATGGTTGTTTCTTAACTTGTTATGTTGATATTTGATGTGTATATGAACTAACTAAGAATTTCAGGTCGATAACACTTGATGTTATCAATTTTTCGAGTTTAAGCCTATGTTTGGCTTAACTCCTCTTAAGGTAAGTTCACATGAACGGATTAATCTATGATTAAACATGTGTTAGTATCATCATATTTAGTTGTTTTGCATTACATATTAGATGATAGATATATTCCAGGAGAATTTTTGGGTTTTTGTCGAAAAACGAAAAATATGCACATCTCTCTGTGAAGTTTTAGCACTTCTCTCAGACGGATCTGGCGGAACCAAATTTTGGATCCGCCAAGTGCTAGCCTTGGCTCCGCCATTCTTCAACCTGCGGATCAGGCGGATCCCAAAATTTGGATCCGCACGCCTTGTCGATTGGATCCGCAGGTGTAACAGTAACAATCCCAAATATTTTCGAGTCATCCCGATTCTTAGATTTTAGTTTCTAGTATTCTTTAGCATAGGTTCACTGATCATTAATCATCTTCGAATGATTTAGGAACTCTTAGAAACTTAAGAACATAATTTCCCACCAAAATTTGAATTTTCAAATTTTAGGAGTGAGTTACCTTTCTGATACAAACAAGGAACCCTTTTTAGGGATCCGTCAAATCCGTGGGAACATCACATCAGAGGATTTTCCACTATCCCTTTGCATTTACTGCATATCTTCATCATATTACTCAACATAAGTTCTATGGATTGACTTATGTGATGTGATTTGCACAAATTTTTGTTCCAAATCATTAGGAACCAACATTCTCTATTGGATTTACATCAAATCCAAACACTAGTTTCTATAAACCATCTGCCTATAAATTAAGATCATAACTTAGAGCAAAACTCACTCATTTACCTTCTTCACCACATATAACCTGTACATCTTAGTTCTCTTAGCTCACCATGACCAAATCAACCAACTCCTCCACCTCTAGACCTCCAAAACGCACTGCCCGCATTAGTGTTAAGCCCTGTTGCTTCATCAATCTTGCTAACTCATCATCAGAGGAATCATCTCCTCTTAATATCTTATCTCCTATAGCAAGTGAAAATTTCCTTACTCTATCCACACCTACACCATCCAATGTTGTCATACAAACTCCACCTCCAACCATAACTCCAATAGCAACCACACCACCACCCGCTCCATCACAGCCTGTTAAATCAACATCACCCCCAAAATTGCCCAAGTTGCAACCTATGGAGCTATTTAGGACTCCACCTACATCACCACATCCATACCTTGATGACTTGGAGGATCTCCCACCAAGATCAACCAATCCTCCACCCATGACCTTTGAAGGTCAAGAGCCTATGCTTTTTCATCTGATTTTCCCAGATATACATGGTCCTTTATACCATGATGCACCATCATCTCAACCTCAAATACCACCTCTCTCACCCACATCAACTCTCATTGCCATAGACGAGGCAATGTGGATCAATTTGCCTCAAACCCAAGAGGAGATTAGTGAAGAGCTCAACCATCTCTACACTCTCTTGGGTATAGTAGATCACCGCCTCAATGAAGCCATGGACCTCCAAAACATCCTCATGAACTCCATCCAAACACCACCACCAACCAATGAACAAGCACAACCACCACCACCCAACAACCAATCACCACCACCACCACCACAACCAAATGAGTCTACTCTTTCGCCCGGTTTTCCTCGCCATGATTGCAACATGTGTGAAAGAACCGCTCACATAGCTCAAAGGACAAACATTTTGGTGCACGAGCTCCAAAATGAAATAAGGTTCATATTGAACCACATTCTTGAGCGTCTTAACGCCATCTCTCATCCTCCTCAATAGGAGAGTTTTAGTCTCATTATATAGGACCTTTTAGATGTTGTTGTAGGACTTTTTATTTTTAGGATGTATTTTTCATTTTCATGTAACATCATATTATGTTTGTGACTTTTGTCACATAATTTTCAATGAATGAATGTGATGTTTTTATGCTTATGAGTGATCAACATATAGCATATTATCATTAGTTAGGTAAATAACATCATTATATAGCTATTTGGAATCTATATTATACTTTGATCATTTGTACTTTAGGTATAAAATTTTGATCAGACACTTCATTTTGACTTTTCAAAGTCAACTAATTTGAAAGTCTTGTTTAGATGACTATTTCATATGCATTATACTTCTCCATTGAAGTAATTTATCACTAACATTTCTTTTGTAGCATCTCATACCCTTCAAATGTATACGTTGGTACTCTTGTAATGGGGAGTATACATCGAGGGGGAGCATATCATATTCTAACCATTTGTTTTGTAGGATCATGCATCATTACCTTGTTACTCCATTTAGGGGGAGTATAAAACAAGGGGGGGCTCTTAAAGTTCTCAAAATCGCATTCCACTACGCAACTCTTCTTTTTGTTTCGACAAAAAGGGGGAGAAAGGATTAAGTTTGCATAACTGTGAATCATCACAGTACATACACTTTTGCATAAAAATAGTTTTTAAACTCAAATAAAACAAACTTCATCTATATTTTAAAGAACTCATGCTATATTTATTTCTTTGCTCAAAAATATACTTTATGTTTTGTCATCAACAAAAAGGGAGAGATTGTTAATACAAATATCGTCCTAAAAACGTTATTTATATTTTACGATCTTTACTTAGTTTTGTTAATGACAATTACAAAGTATATCTTTTAGCAAATTATAAATACTAGCTAAAGTCACTTTAAAACACATTTTACATTTCACAAGATTACTTAGAATTACATTTTACACATCTACTAGTTTATTTCCTTAAAAGGAAACTTTATTTTTAAAATGATACAATGACATTATGGCATGCATCATACATAGATTATGTGATATCTTAGTTAGATCTTCAAGCAAGATAGTTGACTTTGGAAGATCTTGATATGACAACACAAAGATAAGGAAAGATTGTGGAAGATTTGGAGAGATTTGAAAAATCTCTTAGCTGTCATTTTGGCGGAACCAAACGACATCAAAGACGGATCCCTTTTATGGGATCCGCCGGCTGTTCACCAGCTTGCCTATAAATAGCAAGCTGATCATTTGGACACACCATCACTCATATAGCCTAATACTCATACTCATTCATTTACATATTATCTAACCCTCATCATTCATTCATTTCATTTGATCTTTCCTTTTGTAGCAAAGGAGATTAAGCATCAAGGTTCAACACAGACGTGTAAAACCTTTAGCATAGTTACAGTGTGATATAGTTGTAGTTCAAACATCATTATTTGTATCATTTATCTCAGTGAGTGTGGTTAGTGTTTTAGTCCTCAAAACACAAAGAGTGTAGGGAGTGGTTGTACCCTTGTGAAAGAACCAAACGGGAATGGTTGAACCCTTGTAAAGAACTCGACATCTAGCTTAGTGTCGGTAATTGTATAGGCGACGTTAGGTTGGTTCTGCCTTGAAGTAGAACTCGGTGTTTAGCTTAGTACCGGAAAAGGAAGTAAGCAATGTGTAAAGGTTTTCTCCACCTAGAAGAGAGTTTGTTTCTTAGTGAAGGATAACTCTCGAGTTAGAGGCTCGAGGAGTGGAGTAGGGCAAGGAAGAGAGTCCTTGTAGCCGAACCACTATAAACATCCGTGTTGTGTGGTTTGATCTTTCCTCTCTTTACTTTTCATATATATATTGTGTGAATATTTGTTTGTGCTTGTTTCCTTTGAAATAACATAGAATAACAAAGTGAATTAATTTTAAACGGTAAAACTATTCAACCCCCCCCCTTCTAGTTTTCCACACGTTTGACAGATGATATTCGTTCAGCAGGAGCTTATGTTCCTTTTCCCTAAACCTATATATGTTCGATTATTCGTTTTGTTTATATCTGTTCACTGGGCTTTTTAAGCTCAGCCGCATTTCTTTTCCTGCGGCAGGTTTTAGGTTGGAAGCTGGGTTTGAGTGAAGAGTGCATAGGAGCTCTTAGTGGACCACCCTGATGATAGATACCCATTTGCTTCTGGATTAGACTTGGATATAGCTTCAGTTAAATTTAGTTTGGTTTTGTACTTTAGTTTTGGAACTCATCATGTTTAGAGTTAGTATTTTATTATCATCTTAGAATACCTTTGTAATTATTATGTTTATAAGTCTTCCGCTTGCGTTTGTATGTTCTGATTGACACCATAATGTGGCATTTTGACCCTTGTCGGGTTGGGGTGTTACAAATATATTAATTTTATCATTTTTTTTTTCAACTACACAGGAAGAGATGTGCGAACTGCGGGATCTGGTAGCTAACACGCCTACTAGGATAGCCTACACAGAGGAAGATATACTTGCCCGGGTTTTAAAGGGCAAGCAGCAGGGTTATATAGCCGGTAGGGGTAGGGGTGGCAATTCGGGTCAGGTTTGGGTTGGCGGGTCAGAAAACCCCAACCCGAACCTGACCCATTTAAATCATCGGGTCAGCTATGTCAATCCTAACCTGTTTACACATAACCCGGACCTGGCCCATTTAACTCGTATATATACTTGGGTTGGCGGGTTAAATAAGTTACACGGGTTGAAATGGTTAAACGGGTTTTGGGTTGACCCATTTAACCCGTTTTTTATCCAAAAGTTGCCACATTACACGAGTTAAATAGGTTAGATGGGTTAAATGGGTTTGTGGGTCGACCCGTTTAACCCATTTAACCCGTATAATAAAATATAAATAATTTTTAATTTAAGAAAAAAATCTTAAACGGGTTGGCGGGTCGACCCACTTAATTTATTCATAACCCGAACCTGACCTGTTTAATAAACGGGTTAGATGGGTCAACCGAAACCCGACCCAAAATCTATTTAGACTCAACTCGAACCTGTTAATTTTCGTGTCGGTTTTAGGTCGGGTTTCGTGTCGGGTCAGAAATTGCCACCCCTAGGTAGGGGTAGGGTGTTCGCAGGCAGTGGCAAGACAAAGTTACCCATGCCGCCTCCCGGTTCGTACAGTGGGCCTGAGATTGACAGGATGATGGCCGAGAAAGAGTAGAAGATCAAAGAAGTTGAAGAAGATGCTAAGGCCACCAAGCGCTAACTCACTGCAATTATGAATATGTTACAGACTAACCCCGAGCTGTGGGGCCAGTTGATGAGCCAGCTACCTTCTCAAACCGAGGTAGGCTCGGGCAGTGGGAGTGGCACCGGCGAGGCAGGCGGCTCGGGCAGTGGCGATCTCGAGCTCGAGGATGATGCCGATTCCGATGATGACGAGGGGCAATGAAGTATATATGTATGGGTTATTTTATACACTTTAACATTTTCTCCATCTGTATGCTTGACCCTCATCCGTATTTTGTACACATTAACACTTTAACACCCTGACTTTGTCCATCCATATGCTATTAACTCATCCGTATGTTATTATTGTACACCTTAACATTTTGGCGACTTGAACATTGCAGATATAGCAACTTTTGTGGTATTGGCAGCTTGTAACACCCGTTTTGTAGAATTTGTAACGTTTTAATGTATTTGAGGGTGTTTAGCAATTATATATAAGTGTTTTAACCGTTATAACTTGTTTTGGGATATTGGCATGTTGGTGTTGGTGTTGTACATGTTTGGATTGTGTACAGGTTGTGTAGATTTTTTCTGGAAAAATATGGAAAACTGCTACTGTGCAGGCTGTTGTGCAGCAGCAACAGTTTATTGTGCCGACGACATGTCACCGGCATAAAATCAACATATTTATTTGATATATTTTTGTACCGACGCTATGTCGTCGGTACAATACTTGAACAGCTTCGCTTAACAACTTTGGTACCGACGCTATGTCGTCGGTACCAAAGTTTGACTTTCGTTGACTGTTGTTAATCACATAGTTAATTATCAAAAACGTACCGACGACATGGCGTCGGTACAATACTTGTCGGATCCAAAAATTCTTTGATTGAAAATGGCTGTGGAACCACACGAGCGTCGGCAAATGTCATCGGAACAGTAAGTCCCAACGAGGCATTCTCGACTATCACTGGCCGACGTCATTTCGTCGGCATCCACTACGTGCCGACGTCATGTTGCCGGCACGACCTTTTTTTGGTCGTCGGGAAACGTCCTGATTGTACTAGTGTCAGTCCAAAGTTTTGTTGCTATTATCAATCCAACAACTTTGAATAAAGAGCTTATTTCACGCAAAAAACAACTTTGAATGAATATCTATTAATTTGTTAATAACACTAAAAACCAAATTTGGCTTAATAGGTATTACATCAATGTTTATGGTATAAAAAGTACATGATATAAAATCACAAAACCGAAAGATGGCTATACAGTAGTTCAGTGGCTTAATAAATATTACATGATGGCTAGAGACAAAGGGTTCTCACTATAAACAACCTAAATGAGAAGCCTATTTGCAGAAAACCAAATTGATACGCCTTCACATATTGAGGATCCCCTTGCAACAGGAACCATGACCACCTGCAAGAAAATAAGAAACCATACTGATTAACCCACTGATTATTTAACACACAAAAAACACAATTCAATAATACATCTCTTTAGTAATTTTACAATGAACACATAAAAAAATTACCAGCTATCTTCATTTTTATGGTGATCATCATTTCATCAGTATTCAAAGTTATAGTATCAATTTTGCTTAGTAATTTCATATTTAAACATCATATTGTTCGTTCAAAAAAAGGCCATATTGTTCTTCATTTTAGTTTGTTATTTCTCATCACATGCATATATTATATGATTAATTTGTACTGTAATAATTATCTCCAAGTAACATAGACTATAGATATTTTATTTCTTCAATTTCAAATGATAGCATGTTGGGGTGCTATAACCATAGCACGCAACTTTTCTTGCCAATGGATGTGTTTTGTGTTAATTACCTAATAGAGTGTGTTCATTAATGCCAAGTCTTCAAAGTTCTATCAATCCAAGTCCCAAACTATGTCATCTTCATTTCCAAACAATCACAACACCACAAAAAGAAATCAAGCAGTAGACTAACCAATATACATCACATATGTACAATAAACTAACAAAGTGAAAAACAAAAATAAACTAAACTAACAAAATCAATTATGCATAAAAAAAAAGAAGATAGTCCCAAAGCTTACACAGTCGCTTAAAAGTCTAGACATATCATGAAAATGAAGTATAAATATAATATGCATACATATCTATCATACAAAGTTTCAAACTTGTTTTCAAATTTTAGCATGCAAGAGAAATATGTACTTGTGTGTAAGCGTCGCCAGATCCATGATGCAAAAGCGGGCGAGAAGCAGTACCAACAGCAGTTAATCTTTTTACTAATGCATCCAAAGGTACATCTATAAAGATACTAACATCCTTTTTCATTTACTTCCTGACAATAAAAATATATTAGTGATAATTCAACCACAATTGACGTCTTTTAAAAGAGAAGAGATATAAATAAACATCTAATGGCATACCAATTGATTATCAACAACACATAATTTATCATCTTCCAAGATCCTCTACAAAAGGATAATAGAAAAACACATCAAAAAAATCATATCAAAACAGAGATTGTAAGTGTTCTTGTGGGCGTGGAGTGGGATGTTTTTTGCTAGTGTGGCTTATAAAAGAGGTGGACAAGGGATGTTAACCGATGCAATAAATTGGCGGGAGATATCAAGAGACACTCCATTAATTCTCTCAATGTGTTTGATCTTCACTAATTTGCATTGTAACTTTAAAAGCTTCAAAAGAAGCTCCACATTTGGTTAGCAGTTGCTAAGCTCAAACCATTAATTCGCATGTTCAATTAATGCTCAACTTGCAACTTAATTTTTATGTATAGATTTGGCTATGCATTAGTCTTTTAACCGAATGAGAGAGTGGGTTATTATACGCTTAAAGAGGAGACGTTTTTAGTTGTAACAACAAATATATTTATCAAAGGGAAATGAAGAGATACATTATAAATGATCTTTTGCAGATAATTGGTTTGAAGATGAGACGCAAAACCTTTCACTATTCTCAACTTTTAATCACCCAATATTTATTGCATTTAATCACATTAAGCCTTTACTCACCCAAGAACATAACTTAACTCAACTTTTAATCACCCAATAGTTAGTTTATTCTTGACTTTGCATAATAGAGTTTAGGCATAAGGCGCAATGCGATGCAAATATTATGTTTGGCAAATGAGATTATGGAGAGATTATGCTTATTTTTTCAAAAATAAGCTACTTAAAAAATCATCTTTGTTTGGTAGATATAACTTTTAAGAGATTATAAAAAAAATAATCTTCTATAATCTCTAAAAATCAAAGGTTACTTCATGTAGCTTATATAAATAATCTCTTTTTATAATCCTTTTCAGCACTAGCACCAGCATCAACAGCACCAGCACCAGCACCAGCACCAGCACAATATATTTTTACTAAACATACCATATATGAGTGTGTTGCGGCGGAGCTTCTTTCCTAAATTGAGACCGGCTTTAGTGTGTTAAGTGTACTTGGTCCCCAAATATATTTTGGTAACAAAAACAATTATCACTGTACGACCTATAATTTATGCAGATGAATCAATCTATCAAGTTTCTATATAAAAGGCAAAATTTTAAGAGATGTCTAACATCAAGTTCCTATTATGTATTTGTATTCCAATGGAATGAACAATGACACTATGTATTCAAATAAGGAAAAGAAAAGAAATTATGTTTTGATACTAATGCTAGCAACCACTTAACCAGCATCTTGCCAAGAACTCCATTTTTGTTGTATACCAGCCTGTTACAATCAACATTTATAAATATGATCCATTCGGTGGACAATACATTGAAATTAAACGGAATGCTAAAAGTCATTAAAACTGCTTATGCGTTTAGAATAAAAAGAAGTAGATAAGACCTAAATAAAACTCAATGTAAGGGATAGTGTTTGGACTTGCTTATTTTGTCGAGATGCCCAATCATGAGATAAGTAGTTACTTGAGAGTTCTACAATGTGTAGGCTCGTTTGCCTCTTCCATAACTCGAACAACGATGTTCTTCAAATCCTCATTCACATGTGACAATATATCAATACCTACAATTTCATCATATTCAGAAACAAAACCAATTACATGCATGCAAAAAAGATCATTGCCATTCATTGAGATTGATCGTCTTAACGTACCACTACAACATTCGACCCTTTCGGAGGGGACATTTTTGCCCTTTCGGCGGGCGAGAGCAAAAATGAAAAACAACAATCAATAGAAACTCATTTTTGTCCTCTCTTACGAAAGAGCAAAGAGAAACCAAAAACTGTTTGAGGTTTATAACCTCAGGCCAGTTGGTCATCGTTGGTCCAATATCAAAAATGAAAAAAAAATAATAATAAAAAAAAAAAAAAAAAAAAAAAAAAAAAAAAAATTCCTAATCTAGACACAACCATGACCCTCATCAAACTTAAACAAGATCGGATTTACAAAGAAATTAATATAGTTTCATTCGTTTGTGTTACTCACAGATATATCAACACTTTTGAAGGTCATACAAACGATATAAATCATCACCGATCCGTTGTGAGGCTCAACCCTTTTTTAATATACGAAACTTTTAAAGAGGATGTATAACAAATCTGTTAACCTCCTTTTTTAGTTCAATTATTAAAACGAAAAACAACATTCAATAGAGGGAACTCATTCTTTATATATATATATATATATATATATAATAATAATAATTGCACGGTTGTCAATTTTCCTCTTACCACTAGTATTATCTATTATACTTAAAAGTTGAGTACCTTAATTCAATGCTCAAGGGGGGTTGTGCACAAACATAAGTACGGTACAAACATTAGTATGCATACCAAAATAACTACACAAAATTTTCGTTTATGATAAACTCATCTTGAATGCAAACTTCAATTCATTACAGAAGATCAAAAGGAGCCTTCAATTCAATTCAATACAAAGAATACAAACCATATGTGGTTACACCAGTAATAAGTTAATGCATTTTAGTTATCAATTTTATGCCTTTTAGTTTGTTCACAATTAGTAGTTAATCTTTAATGTGAACCTTTTCGTATGTTTATTAAAAACTATAAATAACCCTCTACACCTTCACCGATCATACCTATCCCACAATCATATCGACCTCGGATCTGTTACATCTTCATCGGTCCAAAAAAAGTCAAACGAAAAAGAAGAGAAAGATGAACAAAGGAAATAGCACGAACAACTTTCGAAAACAAAAAGGAAAAGACAAGATCTCAGATAGCTGTAGTTTTACAGAGAATGATTTGATGCCAAGCAATTGTTTGAAAAGCTTACACTTCGTGAAGTTCAAAAACTGGGCCATTAAGCCCTATTTCATATATATATTGAAAGCTATGCATTACATCTTTATCAATGTAGGTTGTCAGAGATGGTCAAACATCCTTTCATTTTACGATGGAAATTTATATCATGAAATGATTCCACCATTCAAATCGAAAAGATAAAGAAACAACAAGACCTCAGTTTCATTATTTCTTTTTTTTCGTTTCAAACATACGGAATAGATATCACCTACCCGAGAGATCTATGAGATCTTAAAGCCGAACATGTTGAAATGAAGTGGGTTTGTGATTAGATAAGCAGCAACACGTTTAAAATAATTCTTATGTTTTCTGTTACATTAAAGTGGGTTTGTGATTCGAATGAACAACAGAGAATTGTTTGGATTTTTTTTATTTGCAGATTGAGACCAAAAGGAAGAGGGAGGCGAATGAGATGAGAAGAAAGAGGATGGGGGCGCAAAGGATAATATTAGGGTTTATGTGGGTGTGTATTTGACCGGGTATTGTGATTGGGTTTTTGGTTCTTCAACGTACATTCTTTTGCAGGCTTGGAGGAATAAGGAGTTTTTCATTCTTGGGTTAAATGGCCCATCAGATTAAATGTCATACAATGAGAAGTGTTCGACAACATTATCAACTTTCCTTTTAAATTAAATAATTATAATCCAACGTACATTGATGTTGGTTCTTCAACGTTTTTTTTAAATATTTTATTTATTTATTTATTTTATTTATTTTTTCAATTATGGTTCTTAATTTTGGATTATACGTAGTAATTATTTTTGACTAACGTAGTAAGGATGACTCTTTTATTCTTTTGTGCTTCGGTAGTAACTTTGTTGAAACTGACATAAGCCCGTGATTCAATGCTCTAATTATAGTTTATATAAAAATATTTGAGATTTATTTTCTTGCGTATATGTAGTATTCACTAAAATATCACAGTCACAATTTATTCATGCACTTGATCTATAGTAAAAGGAATTGATTACGACTGAAACTGAATATCCCAAACTCCTTAAACTTCTATACATTTCAATTGTACCTCTAAATTATCCTACTTTGATGAGTGCCCAAAACTTACAAACAAACAAAAACAAAAAACAAAAACTTCGAAACGATAATAAGCATTTTATAAGTTTTTTGTGTTTATAATAAAGCTCGATCAATCAAGTATTAATTTTTGGTGCGCCCATTTTTGTGTTTATCTATTATACCTAAATGTTGAGTACCTTAATTCAATGCGCAAGGGGGGTTGTGCACAACCATAAGTACGGTACAAACCTTAGTATGCATACCAAAATAACTACAAACAATTTCGTTTTATGATGATCCGAATTGAATGCAAATAAAGGATGGAAAATGGGAGGTAAATGCAGAATATCAAGTGATGTGGAATATGAATCGTTGCTTCGGTTTCGAGTATATGAACCATCTTTGCACTTACAACACATAATGATCTCAATACTATAAATAAGAAATGCTCTATAAATACCATGCATGTGGAGGTGGAAGCAAAGGTGGTGGTGGTGGTGGTGCAGTGGTAAGTGTTGTCTTTCTCCTTTTCTCTTCTTTTACTTTTGAAGCTATATATATGCTACGTTGATCCATTTCTCATCTATTGTTACTCATTAGGTCTATGCTGAGAATGATAACTTGAGGTGGTATTGGAATGCAGTACGGGTTTATATATAGGCAAAATAAATGATCATTTTAAAAAATTGGAAGAATCAATTAAAGAGTTATGTATTCATTAAACTTATAATAAATAGATGAAAGAAAATCTAATAATACAAGTTAGATTGGGTGTTGTTTAATTGATAAGTTGCTCGCACTTGAATCTGCAGGCTGAGTCTTTATCGTTTAAGAAGATACTGATCGAGAGATGAAGAAGATTGTCAGAGAATTACTTTAGAAACGCAGTCGACTTGCTATCTTCAAACTTAAACAAACTGGATGACTACGTATCTTTCTTGGTAAGTGGTTTTCTTATCCGCTGTTTAAATTAATATCCCTTTTGCCAAAATACTGATATTTGCATGCTAGAGGAACTGTAAAAAAATACCAATCTTTTAATCTTAATAGACAGTCTTTTATTGACATGTTTTCTTATTATTATTATTTTTTTACTAGATCCTTTTCTTGCTTGCATCCATTCAAAGATATAAAACATAGTACGTGATTATATGTCCATCAACAAAAAGATTGTGTTCAAATATTATTTCTAGGTAGAAAACTGGCCTAACTATGCAAGTCATTATCTTTTAAGAAACATTGCCCTAACTAACCTACTTAACCAACTTCAATAAATTATAAAACACGTGTTACACTAAAAAACTAAACATATCTTATGTATCTATCTATCTATCTATAATTCCGAATAATACATTACGCGCAAAGACCATATTCTGAGTTGCAACGCGCAATTACAATATAAAACAACCCCTCCATTCACAATGTATTACCATTAACATTATGAACTTAACAAAAAGGATTATAATTTATCATTGAAAATTTTATTGAAAATAAACTAATTCAAATGCAAAAAGTTATTATAAATACCATCACGTGCTACCCCGACCCGACAAAGATAAAGATGCATCAACGTTACAGAAAATAATTTAATTAGTCAAGAAACAAGCCTGTGCATCGCACGAGTTGTATCATGCCTCTTACCACTAGTTATGCATACTTTTGTCTCTAAACAGTTATTAAGATTATATTTATCATTTCTCTTAGAATTTTGGTGAAATCTACAATTTAAATAATTCATAACATGGAATGGATATACGAAACTTATAAACTATTTTAGTACCTAGAGTTCTCTCTCATAAAAATGTTAAATGACTTATTAGAGTTATAACTTGTAAGTAGTTAAAGTTGAGTTGGAAATTTATTTGAGAGATTATTGCATCTTTGGAGTTCATAAATGGGCTAACTTAAGAGCTCATAAAATAGGTCCAAGAAACGTGATAAGCCCATTTAAAGTCATGTGGACTCTATCGTCAATGAATAAATAAGCTATATCTTAAATTTTTTGCGTCACACGTTTGTTATCCTCCTTAGTACTTATCTTAGATTATTTTAAAACATTGTTACAACTTACAACAATAACAATATACTCGATCTCGCCGGAAAGGGGTATGAGAGGCAGAATGTAGACAGATTGTACTATTAAAAAGTTTGAATTTATAGTTTTTATCTTTTACTTGTGTCATTAGGAAACTATTTGCTATATTTAATGCATTTAAAGAGTAACTATGTCCTTTTAAACATCACATGTCACATTCATTGAATCCATCATAAAATCTTGAAAGATGAATAGCTTAAACGACTATAGCCATGGAAATGGTCTGGTTCATGAAAGCTAAAGCATTAGTCGTTTAATTACTTGTTTCTATATGAAGTAAAATTGTACATTATTATAGTGAAAGCATTTGTTGTGTTTTTTTTTTTTTTTTTTTTTTTTGAAAGCACTTTTTTTTTTTTTTTTTTTTGTAAAGCATTATACAAAGATAACTACATGCACTTTGTTTGATGTCTCATTCAGCCTTTTAGGTATGGTTTGTGTCACCTATCAATGTTTGTCTTATAGTTTAGTGCTGTCAAAACAACCTTTTCTTTATCAGGTTACTTTTAACACCTCACATTCATGTAAATAATGTGATCTTAAATTGTACTTTTATTCTCAAAACAAAATTACACCCGTATGATTAGAGTTTTTGGGCAACAAACTACTACGTAATTAATAATGGAAAAACCAATATCAAGTTAATAAACATCGACGAAGAATCGATTCGATAGGTAGGTCCTTAAAAGGTTTGGTCCGAGCCAATAACAACAAAGAGGCCCTATTACATTTGTAAACTAAAGAGGCTTTATTACACTTGTAAACTAAAGAGAAATTGCATAAAAACTTGAATTATATGACTCATATATATTTAATATTATACATATTTATATGCAAAACTAATAAAAATATGAACTTTTTTAAGTGGAGATCTTGTGCGATGACACCTATTGTACACCCCTCCAAGTCCCTCTTCTCATTTATTATTTGGCCTTGCCTTACTATAGAAATACTTGCATGGTATCATTAGTTTTGTGATATGCAAGCTATGGTCTTGGAAGCTTAAGATTTGTCAAATGGTTTTTTTGATGCACATGGAAATACAAAAGCAAGGAAGCTAAAGCCCTTTTTTTTTCTTTTTTTTTCTTTTTTTTTTTTTTTTTTTTTTTTTTGTATTGGGTTTGTTTGCTTGCAAAAATTGGTTGGTTAATCTTGGAATATAGAAGGTCTAGATGTTGATTGTGTTATGTAATATTTAGATTGATCATTTTGTCAAACAATTGTCACTAGTCACGATTACTAATTGTTTTCCAAAAAGAAAAGTGCAATAAGCCTAACTTCTCTAGACCGGGTTATTGGCTGTATTAATTTCTACACTTAATAACAATAAATAACATTTATTATTCAGTAATGACGTCTCATGACTTTCTGTGGGGAAAAAGACACATTTGAGGAGTCGTTAAAACTGATCATTTTTGTTGACATAAATACAAGTTGCTGGTGTTGTTTGCAATTCTCATTACTATCGATCACCGGCTTATCTACAATCTACAAAATAGGACATTTGCCAAACTTTTCAAAACTAGGTTCATGCATGATTCATGCTAATCTATATGGTCTTAAGTTCAAGTTAGCTAACTTCTAGACATACTTTGCTAAAAAAAGAAAAAACTTCTAGACATACGGTGTTGACGTATCAGCAACTAAGATTATGCAACAAAAGGAAAAGTCAACATGTACATATGACTAGGGGTGTTATCGGGTCGGGTTATCGGGTTATCGGGTTAGTCGGGTCGGGTTGAGTCGGGTTTGGATTTTTTAAAAACTCACCCGACACCCGACCCGATAAGGATTCGGGTTATCGGGTTCGGGTGGTAGTCGGGTCGGGTTATGTCGGGTCGGGTGATGTCGGGTCGGGTTATCGGGTGACCCGATTAAGTGGAGGAGATACAGATCAGGCATGGGTTTAACTATATGGTGTTTGAGTGTACTGTGATTTATATTTGATAAAATTCAGTCATGTAGTCATATGTGTTTAATTGTTGCAATTTTAAGGAGCTTAAACATCCCAACACTCTCAAACAAGCAGCCAAGCAGTTCCAATATTCTCAGACAACAGAACCTTTTAGTCATCCAAGTATCAGACAACAATTATGCAGCTAATAAACAGATGACTTAAAGTGTAACCAGTCCCAGGATTCAAATATATCCCAATATAACAAGAGCAACTGTATGTCAAATACATACAAGTATTGCACTTTTTATAAGGCTCTAATCTCTATCAATGTCTTGTCGTAATGTCATCTACATAATAGTAGACTAAAATATACCAACATGTAGTTAAATTAAAATATTATGGGCATCTATATTCAAGTAATCTTGAATCCTTCTCGTCATGACTCATGAAACATACAGCTTGGTTAATCTTGGATTATCTAAAAGGTGAAACATCATGCTAACCTTTTACACATCATAACAAAAATCTAAAAGGTGAACTATCATGCGAAATCTTATACACTTTATAAGGATAATTGGTAATACAATGATGTACTGAAGACAGTATAAGTCACTTTTTTTCTTCAGATTACAATATCCTAGAGGAGTAGAGGGAATGAGATATGTGGCTTTGTTCTATTGCCATGTTTTTGCACAATTGCTATCAGAAGCATACATTCCTGTTAAATTGTTTCTTAGGGTGGTATACCTTAATGTAGAAAGACAGGAGTGTAACTGGTGTGTTCGTTCAACACTTCAAAAAGATACTAAAAGCTGGGTCCTGCAGACACTGTAACACATATTGACGTATAGATACAAACATACAACACATTCCAAAGACGCATTTGTAAACCAGATTATACAAATAACTTATCTAAGGAATATCAACAAACTGAAAGGTACATGTTGATCCAGCTTTATTTGGATAACTATCCAATAAGCACATAAATAACAGGAAACATACAAGTGTGTTTTCATAGTTTCACAAACAAGATATTCAAGAAGTACTAATAATTAAAAAAGCAAAGGGTTGTCGGGTCTTATCGGGTTGACCCGATAACCCGATAACAATTTTTATTTAACCCGAAACCCGACCCGATAACGCTATCGGGTTATCGGGTCGGGTCAAAACAACCCGATTAAAATTTTTGACCCGATTAGACCCGACCCGATCGGGTTCGGGTTCGGGTCGGGTTGACCCGATCCGACAGACACCCCTACATATGATCACGAAACTATATTAATAATTGGGTGAGGTTATACAAGCCCCCCTACTCTTGTTATACAAGCCCCCTTTATTATTAGACCATCCGTAATGGGCGCTATTGCACCCGAAAAAGCCCTCAAAAACGCCCAACAACGCCTCTCCCCCAAAACGGAGGGGCGCTGTTGCTCTCTTTTTTGCTTCCCACGTTGTTTCAACAACGCCCCAACTTTCTGACAAAATAGGCCATGGATAGGTAAATTCAAGGCACGTGTACCCAATTGCTTCTCAATGTGCTGTTACTAATTTAAGTGTATTATAAAATGAATGCCACGTGTCAAACAACCCCCCACTCTCCATTACACCACTTTTTAAACAGCGCCCCATAATACCCCACATGCCACGTGGCAAACAACCCCCCACTCTCCACACCACCCCACTACACATGGTCTTATAGGTACTTTGTGTCTTTTTTTTATGTTGCTTTCTCCTTCTTGTCGGGCTCTAGACACAGAAAACAAATACCACAATTAATTATTTACTGTACGCATGTCCTTTATTTATAATAAATACGCATATGTCCACAAAATGTTTATTCTTTACCAACACATAAAGTAATGTTTATTTTGTATGTAATATTTATTTTTTTGTGTAATGTTTATTTTGTGTAATGTTTTTTTGTACACGTTAACGTTAACACATTAAACAACTAAAATGTATTCGTCTGACGTGTTTCTATTTAATTAACACATTAAACAATAACACGTTAACGTTAACACATTAAACAACTACAAAAACAACTGTTATTTTTTTTAGAAAAATAATTTTTTTTTTATTTCGAAATTAAATTTTTTTTTTTCCATTTATTTTTTCTGAAATAATTTTTTTTAGAATTTTTTTTAGAAAAATATTTTTTTTAATTTCGAAATTAAAATTTTTTTTCCATTTATTTTTTCTGAAATAATTTTTTTTAGAAAAATAATTTTTTTTATAACTTTTACAACCAATTTTTTTTTTTTTTTTTATACTTTTACAATTTTTTTTTTCTAACGTCCCATAAAAAAGATAAGTACAAAACAAAAATTAAATGCTTTGGGTACCACTAATCTTTTTTATACTTTTACACTTTGCTGTAGCATACCAAAAAAAAAAAAAAAAAAAAAAAAAAAAAAAAAAAAAAGCGCGTGGGTTTTAAAGGAGTGGATGCCACTTGATGCTGCCACTTTGCTGTACCACAAAACATATGGGACACAATTGCAGAAGCCCCCTTACTTTTTGACCATAGGGGGGGGGGGGGGGGGGCTTGTATAGTATGACCCTTAATAATTTTGTATCTTTCACTATTTGGTAACTAAAAATAAGCTTAAAAAACTTTAGGTCCTTTCAGGGCGGAACCGAGGGTTCAGTAAATCACATAGATTTTTGTTACAATGAGAAATTCATGTAGATTGAAGATAAAGAAAAGAAAGAATATAAGAAAGAGAAAATCAAACTTCAGTTCTATGTCAATCTATAAGCAGAGCTAAAGAATCAAAGCAACATGAACGAGGCTTGTTTGTGTTCTTTAGTTTAGGTTTAATCGAACAAACGAACTAATAAAAACAATTAAACAAACGAACACTAGTGTCCATGTTTGTTCGTTGAAAAATAGTTATTATTGTTCGTTCATTAATACACTATTTGTTGAAATGTTTTAATTGTTTATAGTATTTGCTAAAAGTCATTAGAATTTGTAGCATTAAATGAGCTTAATTCAACAGTCTGAAATAATAAAAAGATGAACATAGTCTTGTTTCTTAAACTCAATTACGGACTCAATCTTATAGACCTAAATAACAAACAAAAACTAATCAAATATCCTTAATATTTAGCAATTTTAGTACTGGAAGCTTTTATATGTCGAGACCTCAAGATGATGCTCAAGAAAATATGTGACCGACTATATATTCCTAAAGGGTCTTAGAAAATCAGGGCTTTAAATATTCAGGGGCTTAAATCGGTGCTTAATTTATCTTTGAGGGGCCTTGATATTCCGTCCTTGTTTGCCCGATGTGTAACAATGTGGTAGAATCCGTGGACCATGTCTACTTTGGCTATGATTTGTCTTCGAATGTTTGGCGTCTTGAACGAAGATGGACCAATATTGATATGCCTTCTTTTTCTTCTTGGTTCGATTGCTTACAATGGTTCAAAGATTGAAGGGCTTCTAAGGGGTGATAAAGATTGAGTATACGTCATTTTTGTGGCGTTGTTATGGTGTTTATGGCGTTATCATAATAGTATTACTTTTTCCTCTCACTCGTTGAGGAAAAGTGACCTTTTCGATTCCATTCGTTCTTTTTCTTTTTCTTGGCTTAAAAGTAAAGGTCGTAATGTTAGTTGTTGAAACTCTTGGCTTATGAAGCCTTTGTAATCTTTCTTCTAGCTCTTTGCTAGTGTGTTTAATAAATCCGCCGTTTCAAAAAAAATAATAAAAAAAAATCGGTCCTTAATTAGTTTTTACCCTTAAGCCACTAATGGGCTAGTTAACCTATCATCCTCTTTTTTTTCTTTTTTTTAAAAAAAAAAAAAAAAAAAAATTTTTTTTTTTTTTTTTTTTTAAAAAAAAGGTAGTTAACCTATCATCCTACAATTTTATATTACGTGTCTCATTTAGCTAGTTTATTGTTTACTAATGTTATTTTCAAGATAATGTTGGTGATTTTAGTGTCATCAACTATTTTATGTAATTACATTTTATTATAGACCAATGGGATTTCATATCATGATCGAATGCGAGTTAGGGAAGTGTGTTGCACACTCGTTTGACTTAGCATGTTTCCACCACGACAAAAACGTATGTGTCAAATGGCAGCTTTTTAACCAACTTTAACGATTTCTTAACAGTCAAAATAATCTAATTTTAACATATTCATGGGTCTTATTTTGAACACACGAAAATTCATACAATTCCTCTTTGTTTTTGCTTAGTTGTTTTGTGTCTAGATAGTAAGTGTTCTTCTATAATTATCCCAATAAGAATTTCGTGATACCCAGATATTAACGAGTCAAAATATTTTATTCAAAAAATAAACATACACGATTTAAAAAGATTTCTATGACTGTCATCACATCCTAACTTCAATTTATAACAGTAAACAGTCTTGAAAGAAAAGAAAAACGAGTCACTATAATTTACACTCTATTCGATTTCTCTCATAAACAACTCAATTAGTCCGAAAAAGATAATTTTGTTATAATTAACGAGGCCTATGATAATTTATTTATAGTATAGAATTGCATGAAAAGAAAATAAAAGATCACTTACGAGAAGCTCATCTCGGTGTGTCTTGTTTCATAGATATCAAGGGGTATTTATACAACTACATTTCACTATACATTTCAACTCATGCATTGACAATTGATAGACAATGTATAGGTCTATTATTGATCTATGATAACGCTCAAATTGTGCATGTTTTTAGTAGCGTTATTCGTACTTTTTTATATGTTATTTGGTTATATTTATATGCTTTTGTGATGAAGCGAAAAGTGTACCGCTTTTAAGGGGTCATTTAAGCCCTAAATCGTATTTATTTGATCAAATATTGCCCTAAATCGTTCCTTTTGTCATTTTAGGTACTTTTGAGAAGAAATCTGGAAAAGGAGGCATTTTGGACATTTTTGGAGCATAAAAGTGAAGAAAACGACAAAGTCTCAAAATTGTGCTGGAAATTACCTTTGACGGCGTCAGGATTTGTTCTGGACGGCGTCATGGCTTGGCAAAAGTGGTGGATGTGAAAATTACTCATGATAAGCCAGAGAAATTTGCATGGAATTCTGACGGCGTCACGCTTTAATGTGATCAAGGTCGTCACGGCTTAATTTAAAGAGGGACGGCGTCACCCCTAAGTCTGACGGCGTCAAGCCTTGATAAGCCAGAACGGATTTTGGAGAGCTAAAGAGGGACGGCGTCAAGAAGGCCATCCGGGAACCCTAAAAGCGGCGAGGTGACGGCGTCACACTCCATAACGTGACGCCGTCAGATCTGAAAGTCTATATATAGTTTTGCAATTTTTTGTCATTAGTGTGGAACTTATTGGGGAACTTTGTGTGTGAAAACCCTAAGACGATTTTAGCAGCTTTTTCAAGGCTTTTTGCCTTGAGATCTTCCATGTTACATTGAAGATAAGTTATCAATTAATCATTCAATATGTCTATGTGTTGTTTGATTCTATCTTGTTCTTGTCTTTTGTTTAACATGTTAGGCTAGATTTATCTTGTGTTTGCTTAGATCTAATGAAACCTAGCTATTGATTATTGGTTATTAGTGTGTTATTAGTTGTATTGGATGATTGTACATCTATGTTAGGCTTAAGAAAACTGGCTAACTTCCTATTCGGTAACTTGCTTGAACGTCTTAAGAAACATGAACCAATGCGTACTAAAGGTTTTTATGGTTGTATTTAATGCACAAGCGAATTCTAGTGATCCCATGTTAGGAGCTTCCTAGCCGGCTCGACATAGGAGTGAAGTAGGAGCTAGTAGAGTTGGGGAAGTACGTACGCCACCCCATGATTGGTATTAAGGAATACACCCGTCATCCACGCAATTAATACACACTAATCAACCGGTAAAAGATAGTTAGGGAGTAAGGAAATCTAAGTAAACACATTTCTCTCCACATAAGTTTTACCACCTTTTCATTTTCAGTTATTTTATTTTATTTGCATTCGTAGTAACTTGGGTTAGTTGACTAGCAACTAATTCCGCCCACTCTTTCAAACCCGAGATTTTACTTGCTTTCATAAAAAATTATAAAAACATAAAAAGAATCTTCTCTCACCCTTAGACCTATTAGAGTAGTTTTTCATACCTAGCGAACACTATTCCCTGTGGAGAACGATCAATCCCCCGTACTTACCACTACACTATACTACATCGTTCAGGTACACTGCCTGGTGGGGTTGTAAGCCTCTTGAGATCCCTCGAGAGGTAAAACCTGTTGTAAGGTTGCAAAACCACGCATCAAGTTTTTGGCGCCGCTGCCGGGGAATAGTTATTGTTTAGGTTGAATTTTTTATTTTATAGGTCTACTCACTAGATTCCTTTCTAGTGAGATTTTTATTTTATTTTTCTAGGTCTTCTTTAGTCTATCTATTTTCTTCGTTTCTTTGTTCGTACCCATTACCATTCGACATCATGGAAGATGGTAATATCCTTAATCCCAACAACCCACCACCACAACAACCACCACCACCTCCTAGAGCCCGTACTTTAGGAGAGTACTCTCGTCCTAGCCACCATGGCTATCGAAACACCATTGAGCTCACTCAAGGAGCCAATGTCACTCCCTTGCGATCCGACACCATCCGGTTGGTGCAAAGCGGATGCGCATTCCATGGACTTCGTTCTGAAGATCCTAATCAACATCTCAAGGACTTTCTCAAAATTGTTGATTCTATAGACCTTGATGTTGCCACTCGAGAGACGACTCGATTACGTCTCTTTCAATTCTCTCTGCGGGACCAAGCTAGTCAATGGCTAGAGCGTCAACCCGCAGGATCCATCACCTCTTGGGATGACCTCACCACTCGTTTCCTTGCTCAGTTTTTCCCACCAGGAAGAACTACCAAGCTAAGGAATGATATCTTGATGTTCCAACAACGTCAAGGCGAAACCCTCTACGAGGCATGGACTCGATTCTAGGACTTACTCCAAAAAGTCCCTCACCATGGCATAGAACTTTGGCTCCAAGTCCAAATCTTTTATGACCATATCAACCTCTTCACAAGGCAAATCATTGACCAATCGGCCGGTGGTAAGCTACGTGATCTAAGTGCGGAACAATCATGTGCTCTCCTAGAGGATCTTGCTCTTTATGACAACGAAAGTTGGAGTGATCCCCGTGATTTGAATAAAACGGTCAAGGCAATATCTTTGCCTTCGAACAATTCAAGCACTTCTGACCGTAGGATCGTAGAACTTGAAGACCAAGTCAAGTTTCTCATGAAATCCTACGAGGCTCCTAAACCTTCAAGCCAAGTGAACAAAATCACTTCTTCGTGTAAATTATGTAGTGGTCCCCACGACACTCATGATTGCATGGAACTCCCCAAACAGGCTTTCAAAGAATTCGCATCCTCGCGAATCGATAAGGCGGGAGATAAGTGGCTCACTACTGATTATGGACACAAGAATTCCGAAGATAGGTATGAGGCATGGAAGAGTAAGCCAAATTTTAGTTGGAACCAAACTCGAAGCGTATCATTCAATGACTCTACCCCACTCACCTGGTCTGAACATTATCCTCAGCAACATACGCATAAACAACAAAATCGCGAGGAATCACTGCAAAAATTCATTCTCTCTCAAGAAACACAGCTCTCCAAACTTGAGAATCAATTCAGACAACAGCAAGTTGATATGAACAACAAGGTTGATAACCTGTTAAAGGTTATCAATGATCGCCTTGCTGGCAGGTCAACTTGTGAGTTGGCACGAGTTAATGAGATCAAATCTGTCACGGTGACTCACCAAACACCCCCTCCTGTAAAAATCAAGCACCCTAGTAAACTCTTCAAACACATATCACAAAACGGAAAAGAAACTGGAGATACTCATACCCCTTCGAAACCTCTCCACTTCGTGAACACCATTACAACAATACCTGCTCCTAAACCCAATATGGACCAACAATCAACCGAGAATATGGACAATGAAATGGAGGGTGAAGTTCCCGAAAAGAACCCCGAGGCGCCCGACGACTACCTAGACTCACCAAAAAACTCGAGTACAAGAAAGGTGAGTGATGAGGAGGGCTCGGAAGAGAAATCCAAAATGCCTCATGGGCTCTCATTACTGCTAGACCGCCCCCTGGTGGAGGAACTTGAGAGGGGCACAGCAAAGTTGCCTATGGGATTTGGAGAGAGAATAGAGGATGGCGCTCCCAGGGTCTTTAAGATATCTTGCACCACTAGGAAAAAGTTCATTAAAGATGCCTACATAAACCCCAATTCTTATATGAATGCAATATCCCTTTCTCTATATAACGAAGCCTTCACCGAACAGGTCAAATATGAAGGGTCTAATATCATCGGGGTGATAAGGAGGGTACCAATTGTGATAGAAAAGTTCCTCTTTCATATCGAGTTAACTGTAATTAATAACATGAACTCTATCATCAGCCCATCCTTAACTGGCCTTGTTCTAGGCAAACCATTCATAAATGCAACGGGAGTGATGCTCGATGAGGATGATAGGAGTGCATTATTTACTGATGGTGTCAGGAAAGTGATTTTTCGGGATGGCTGTGGAGAAGTGTATGAGTATCAACCATCAGCATGTGGCAAAACATGGGGGCTATGCGGTAGAAGGCCTGGCCGAATTAAGCGATGTGATCCGAATAATCTCAAAATACCTTGCATGATTGGTCACAAGCATTTTTATAATGTTTACATCGACACATGTTTACCCAAAAATGTGATGTCCCTGTTTCATTATAACAACATTTGCAGATGGGGAATGATTCATAAAGGGAAGGACGACATTGGCATAGATGATGATGTACAGGTGTTTGTAGGAAACATGACATTCACTATGAGCTTCGCAATCGTTGATAATATCGAAAAGTACATCGATCCCAGGTTATCACAAGTTGTTTTTGGGACACCTTTTTGCAAGACCACAAGCTTGGTTGTGGACGAGCCCAATGGGATCATGACTTTCACCGATGGGATTAGGGAAATCTCATACCAAACGCCTTACAAGATGAGAGAATTCAAGGAGATTGATTATGAAGGGCTCGATGGGTTAAGTTCCCAACTCGTGTTATGTGATGATGATGTGAGAAGGGGATGTAAGGACACTTTTGACCTGTCAAGTGGATTCTTTAAGCATGATAAAGAGCTTAGTTCTAAATACCGAAACAATCCTTTTGATCTCGAGGACCCGAATTACCTTTACTATGAAAGTGATTCTGATAGAGAATCAAAGGAAAATGGCCTAGGAACCGTGACCAATTATGGAATCACGTAATGTACGTGACTTTGAGTCTAGCTACAAGACTCGTTAATAAAGAAAAGCGCTTCTTGGGAGGCAACCCAAGTTTTATTTGCTTTGTGTGTTTATTTATTTGTTTGTTTGATTTTATTTGTTTCCGTATGTGTGTTTAAGTTTTATTATTATTGATTCATGTTAAAAACTAATTTGTGAAAATGCTTTATCTTGTTTTTAACTTTGTCTTAACTACATATAAAGGTATTTTGCAAAAGTTAAGTGTAAGGGAAATCTAAATCGGTTTATTAGAACACAAATAAACATGAATCATAATAATAATAAATGAACATACATATTAGTATTTGTTTGAGTCAAATGCTTGTATCGAGTCATAATGATGTTTTGCAGGATTTCCAGGAAGTAAGGTATAGGTTTTTCCAAAAATTTTCCTGAAACATAACATGAGAATTCTATCAGATTATTTCTGACGGCGTCAGTATCTACAACCTGACGGCGTCAGGTTTAATTTTCTGAAAATTTTTGAAAGTTTTGTTTTCATAAAAAGTTTTTATTAAATCCCTAACTTATAATCTCCAGGAATCTGCAAAATAATCATTCCACAAGCATTATATCCTTATATATAGATTTATCCCGCCGATGTTATGCAGGTTTTCGTGTTTGTTTTCTCAGGTTTAACAGGTTATTTTGGACAAGGAAATGTATGTGGAATCAAGCTTTTGGCGATGCATTAGTCATGGAGCTTTTACATTCTCTTTGGAAGAAGATCTAACCGTGTTACTTCATTATCCACCGAGCGAATCAGGGGAGTATTTGATTTCATTCTTTTACTTTATGCTTTTACATCTTGTTATTTGAACATTGGGGACAATGTTCATCTTAAGTGTAAGGGGGGTAAAAGTACGATTAGAGAATGCTATATACACTTTATTTTTGTTTGTTTAATAGTGGATGTGTAATAAAACTGAGAGAAATACCTGTTAGGGTAATTTTAGTGCCAAATTTAAAATTTTTTACAACATTTAGGAGTGAAACTTTGATCTTAATGAGCGTCTCATGGATAGGAAGTTATATGACTAGCACAAAAACCGTACTACTAAAAAATTTTCCACCCCCAAATATGTGAGGTTCGCCCCTAGAATTGGTAGGAAAAGCATTTATGCTATGATGTGTGTACCGGTAGCACTTAGATTCTAGAACTTGCGTTAGGACCATTCCAAGGCCACAAGTGAGACTACATTCGTGTAGTTAGATTTACTACATGATAAGAGGCATTAGGATAAACCCATTGTTTTACACCTGTGTTTTTGTTATAATTACATTGGCTACATTGGTCAAGTAATTCTCCCACACCCTTTGCGTTGTACTCATTTTTAGTACACGATACCCCTAGTACACCCCTCAGAGCCTATCTTTTCGTTTCGACCTTTAAGCATTTTATTTAAAGGAAGAATTTGTTACACCCCACTTAAATGTACACCCAAATCGCCTTAGCCTACCTTGTATGCACTCATCTTTAGTGCATTATTGTTACAACATTTGTTTAAACCCAAGTTAATTATCTAATTGATTACATGGTTGCTAAGTCGAGTCATATCCTTGTACATTTTGTTTTGGGACGATTGGGACTCATGGGTAAAGTACTAGTGTAATGGAGTAATGGGGAAGAACATCATTTATTACCCCCATATGTGCTAAATATTTTAAAAGTACTCCAAGTTTTTCAATTATCTTAATTCGAGTCATTAGAATAGTTATTTGTAAAGTTATGTAAAAGTTCAAGTGTAAGGGGAATGCAATGCCCCTATGATGTATTATTTTGGATGGTAGGGCAAAAGTGTATGTCTAAAAAAAAAAAAAAAAAAAAAAAAAAAAAAAAATCGAAAAATCAAGAAAAATACAAAAAAATAAGAAAAAGAAAAGTAGAGAAAAAAAAAACATACGGACTACCATCCCGTTTCATTTTATGTTTATTTTATGTTTTTGTTATTTTCTTTCATTAGCTTAAGATCGAGTCGAGTCTTATCTTAGCAACATTGTATAGTACATGTAATTGATCAAGATCTTTAACTCGCCACCAGTAAAATATCCTTTATCCAGCAAAACCGTGTTTTCCTTTTCCCTACACCTAACGTTATAACCCATGTAAAAGCCCTCTTTGATAGTTTATCTTAGGTGCTTACGCCTAGTGGAGGAGGTTTTTGATCCTTTCCCAAGCCTATGGTAATCTATTTGCTATGACAGGTAGTGAGAGATATTATCCGTTTTCATTTATGAGATTTATTTTGATGACACTTGAGAGATGTGAGTATCTAAACACTACTTGTGAGGTGCTAGTTTGTAATCTCCGTGCTTATTATGATTAAAGTGGAACGACTATTTGTTGCAATTACTTTTATATTAGTGTTAAATGACCCCTAACTTGTATTTTGATTAGAATAAAAGCACATTTGCTTGAGGACAAGCAAATCTCAAGTGTAAGGGTATTTGATGAAGTGAAAAGTGTACCGCTTTTAAGGGGTCATTTAAGCCCTAAATCGTATTTATTTGATCAAATATTGCCCTAAATCGTTCCTTTTGTCATTTTAGGTACTTTTGAGAAGAAATCTGGAAAAGGAGGCATTTTGGACGTTTTTGGAGCATAAAAGTGAAGAAAACGACAAAGTCTCAAAATTGTGCTGGAAATTACCTTTGAAGGCGTCAGGATTTGTTCTGGACGGCGTCATGGCTTGGCAAAAGTGGTGGATGTGAAAATTACTCATGATAAGCCAGAGAAATTTGCATGGAATTCTGACGGCGTCACGCTTTAATGTGATCAAGGTCGTCACGGCTTAATTTAAAGAGGGACGGCGTCACCCCTAAGTCTGACGGCGTCAAGCCTTGATAAGCCAGAACGGATTTTGGAGAGCTAAAGAGGGACGGCGTCAAGAAGGCCATCCGGGAACCCTAAAAGTGGCGAGGTGACGGCGTCACACTCCATAACGTGACGCCGTCAGATCTGAAAGTCTATATATAGTTTTGCAATTTTTTGTCATTAGTGTGGAACTTATTGGGGAACTTTGTGTGTGAAAACCCTAAGACGATTTTAGCAGCTTTTTCAAGGCTTTTTGCCTTGAGATCTTCCATGTTACATTGAAGATAAGTTATCAATTAATCATTCAATATGTCTATGTGTTGTTTGATTCTATCTTGTTCTTGTCTTTTGTTTAACATGTTAGGCTAGATTTATCTTGTGTTTGCTTAGATCTAATGAAACCTAGCTATTGATTATTGGTTATTAGTGTGTTATTAGTTGTATTGGATGATTGTACATCTATGTTAGGCTTAAGAAAACTGGCTAACTTCCTATTCGGTAACTTGCTTGAACGTCTTAAGAAACATGAACCAATGCGTACTAAAGGTTTTTATGGTTGTATTTAATGCACAAGCGAATTCTAGTGATCCCATGTTAGGAGCTTCCTAGCCGGCTCGACATAGGAGTGAAGTAGGAGCTAGTAGAGTTGGGGAAGTACGTACGCCACCCCACGATTGGTATTAAGGAATACACCCGTCATCCACGCAATTAATACACACTAATCAACCGGTAAAAGATAGTTAGGGAGTAAGGAAATCTAAGTAAACACATTTCTCTCCACATAAGTTTTACCACCTTTTCATTTTCAGTTATTTTATTTTATTTGCATTCGTAGTAACTTGGGTTAGTTGACTAGCAACTAATTCCGCCCACTCTTTCAAACCCGAGATTTTACTTGCTTTCATAAAAAATTATAAAAACATAAAAAGAATCTTCTCTCACCCTTAGACCTATTAGAGTAGGTTTATGTTGATATAAATAATGCCTAAACACGTTATTAATATTTTTCGATATCTCTACGTTTTGATAATCACAAAATGTGAAATCATTAATCGGAAAATTATGACGTAAACAAGTATTTAGTTGTAAATATCTATTTCTACAACTCAAATCACTTAAGGTATGAATGAACTAATGCTTAATGCATTGTATGATCAAAGGAACATTTTCTTAAACACTAGATTTTTTATAAAATGTCAAAAACATTTTATATCTTTTAGAAAAATATTTTTGGTAATAAATAAAAAGGTTTAATTCATTATAAAATTTATGAATTCAAATTTTCAACCAAAATCAGTAAAAATGTTCCAGAAAAACCTTCCCCACAAAAAGACAAAACTGTGCAACGGCTAGGGAGGGGCGGCCCCCTTAATTATACAAGGCGGCCCCCTTAAAATTAAGGGGACCGCCCCCCCCCCCTATTTAAGGGGACCGGCCCCGCTCCAGTAGGTTCCAGCTGTCCAGTTTTTCTGCCTATAAATACCAGCCTTCCCCTAGATTTTCACTCACCTTTTGCACCCCAAACTTTCTGTTTTAAATCTTGTAAATACTTTCAAAAATCCTTTGATCATATTCTCTTAAGCATTGGTTTCCAAGTGATCCAAGCTTCATCCATCCAAGTGCAAAAGAAGAATACTTCTATCAATCAAGATTAGAAGTATTACAACTTAGTATCATCTTGTTACTTAAGTTGTTAGTTTAACAAAGTTTGTAAATCATTCATTCATTTGTGTGTAAGGTGTGTATAGTAGATTAGTGTTGTATGTAAGTAGTAAAGAAGTTGTATAAGTAGTTGTGGTATAGAAGTTGTGAAGACATATTGTAGAAGTTGTGAAGCCGTAGCATAGAAATCGTGAAGCCGTAAGATAGAGGTCGTGAAGTCCTAGTGTAGAAGTTGTGAAGCCGTAGCATAGAAGTCGCGAAGTCGTAAGGCAGAGGTCGTGAAGTACTAGTGTTGAAGTCGTGAAGCCGTAGCATAGAAGTCGCGAAGCGGTAAGGTAGAGGTCGTGAAGTCCTAGTGTTGAAGTCGTGAAGCCGAAGCATAGAAGTTGTGAAGCGGTCGTGTTGAAGTTGTGAAGTCCTAGTCGTGAAGTCCTTGTGTTGAAGTCGTGAAGCCGTAGCATAGAAGTTGTGAAGCGGTCGTGTTGAAGTCGTGAAGTCCTAGTCGTGAAGTTCTAAAGTTCAAGTTGTGAAGCCGTTGTGAATTAGTCGTGAAGAAGTTGTGTTGTGAAGTTGTGAGATTGGTTCTAGCTACCATTAGAACTCGACATTTAGCTTTGTGTCGTTAAGCCGGTATAAGCCAAAGTCGTGTAAGGTTTTCTCCGCCATAAGGGAGCTTATTGAAGTTGTAAAGAAAACTCTCGAGCTTGGTGCTCGGGGAATGGAGTAGGGCAAGGAAGGTGTCCTTGTAGCCGAACCACTATAAATCTCTCGTGTCTCGGTTAGATCTTTCCATCCCTTATTTATTTCTTTACTTGCATTGTCATTACTTTCATACACATAGGCTTATATAATTGCTAGTATTACTTAAGGTCGACTTCACATAAAAATCAATTTGAAAATTCATTCAAGAAACCAAAACTTTTATAATCAATTTAAAAGAATACATATATAACTAATAATAAGGTTTAAGTTTTATTTTTCATAACAAAACTTGAATCCAAGTTTTTAAAAGTAAACAAAGGTATAAAACTATTCAACCCCCCCTTCTTGTTTTCAACAATTGGTATCAGAGCCAAGTTAATCAATATCTTTAAAATATACTGTATTTTAAAACTTGAATCGATCTATGGAATCCGAAAAATATTTAGAAGGGGAATTTATGCAAACACCACCACTATTTGAAAACTATACTTTTCTTGAATGGAAAAATAAATTTAAAAATTATGTGAAATCAATTGATCTAGATCTTTGGTATATCATTTCGATTGGTGATTTTCAAGCAACAAAAACGGATTTTGAAACTCAAAATAATTATTTAAAAACAAAGAATAACAAAAATAATGAAGCTAAAATAATTATTTACAAAACCTTGCCGAAAGTTGAATATGAAAGAATATCTTTCTGTAAAACGGCAAATGATATTTGGAAAAATCTCTTAAACTTTCATCAAGAAAAATGTCAAGCCAAAGATGAGGATTTTGATCTTGTACATGAATTAGTCATTTTAGAAAATTTAATAGATAAACATTTAGATAAAATAGATACATGTGCTACTAGTTCAAATGTTGTTAATGAAGGTATTAACGACGAAGAATACATGAATCAACTCCAAAGTGAACTCAATCCAATATCATGGAGTGACACAGACGAAGGAGAAGATCATCATCCGGTATGTGACGAATGCAAACTAGATAAAACTCCAAATAAGGTACAATCCAAAACCGAACATTTTTGCTATGATCCATTCATTTTAGAATTTTCAAAACTAGAAAATGAGTTTAAACATTTTTGCAACATAGATCTAAAAACTATTTCTAAACATAAATCATCAAAAACTTTTGAAAGTAATCTTGGAAAGGAAATAATTTTAGAAGATAAAATGTCTAGACTTGAAAGTAATATTGAAATTGATCTAGAATGCAAAATATGTCAAGATTATAAACTTGAAATTAAAAGATTAAATGAAAGAACAAAAATATTTGCTAAATTTGAAGAAAGCTCCAAATCTCTTAAATTCTTACTAAGTTGTCAAAAGTCATTCAATGATAAAACCGGTTTAGGATTTAATTCGGATAACTCTTCAACAAGTAAATCAAAACAAATTATAATTAAAAAACCTAGTAGAGAAATTTAGATATAAGGCTATTTACTGTGATTATAATTTATATAAGTCAAGAAATCCATTGTTTGTACATCAAAACAAACTATCAAGGAATTCTTGTACTTCTTGGTGACATTTTCTCCATGTGCATAAAAATGCAATGGATGTCCCCAACTAACCATCTCGGACCCATGAGAATCTGGGTACCAAGCTGTTTTATTTGATTAGGTAATGAACGCAAAATGGAATGAAACTCAATCTTGCGTTAACCTACTCATATTCAAAACACGCACATGAAGACTTATTAATCCACAAAAATGAGGATGGAACGAAGTGGTACTCATCTATAATTCACTACCTCATATCATTAAGAAATACTGGACCTGAGATAAGTCTTCTTTTTAAACTTTCCTGAGTAGTTACTCCTTGCATATAGTTATGATAATCACTGCCTTAAGATATGCCTAGTTTGATAGGTTGCTTTGCCCTCACACTATTAGTTATATCCATATTACTTGTTAATAAACTAGAAAACCTTAAGTTAACCCTCCTAAGCATTAAATAAAGTGTTCTCTATCAAACATATAAAATTTAGTCATCACTATCGTTTAAATCGCATAATTTGTTGAAAGGGATAGCATGAGACAATAGCCTTAATCAATCAAGCATGAGATTTTTTTTTAACAACAACTTCTTTTAAAAATGCAAATCTTCATATTTTGGAAAATGATTTTTCAAAAGATTATGTCACTTCGCTATTAAACATGTTTTTATCATAGCCAATAAGTGTAACAACTTCTTTTTATTTCCTTATAAAAACACTTTGAAACAAATTCAAATCCACCTTGTTGAAATAATTTTCACACTCAAATAAAACCTTTTTTCAAACATTGTTGAATAATGCCCAAAAACACTTACTCAAATCATGCTTGATCCAAGTCTAGAAATCCATGCTATCACAAATTTCCCATCACATAGACATTTTTTAGGATTAATTAACTAGCTAATTAATCGTCATAATAATGGTAGTATGAATTACTTGGTAATTATATGTTGTTCTTTTGTTCATATATACATATATGCTTCTTGGTAAATGAGTAGGTTGCATGATAATTAAAATTGCTTAATTGAATGTGCTTAGCTTACATGAGTTATTAAATTTTAAATTGCCTCAAAAAGAAGTTAGACTTGCTTGAAACTAAACTCAAAAACACAACCTTTTCTACAAATTTCTGCCAAAAACCCATTTTCAGAAATCTGGAAGTCAGCAGATGGGCGGCCCCCTTAAATACCTAGGCGGCCCCCTTAATTATTAAGGGGACCGGCCCCTATTTAAGGGGACCGGCCATCTGGAGATCCGGCTTACTGTTTCCTTTTTCAATTTCCAACCCATTTTATTCCATACTTCCCAAAATTCACAAACACATTTTGTCATAAACCACCCACCAAAATTTACCTTCCTAAACCACATCATTCCTTCACTATAAATGCACCTCCTCATCATAAATTCCCATTCACATCATCCACTCAAACATGTCATCCTCCAACTACCCAAAATCAAAACCCTCAAGAGTTGCCAAAATCTCGGTGAGACCAATTTGGAGGAGGAAGCTTGAAACTTGCCATAACCCAACAAATGATGTTGTTCAAACTCATAAACAATCATCCATCCCTAACCCTTCATCTCCCTATGATCAAACCCAAAACTTCAATCCTAATCTCATTCACACTCAACCCACCAATGCATCATTAAAGACACTCACCACTCTTGGATCATCAAATTCATCCATATCATCACCTTCATCCACTCATGATTACCCAAGTTCACAAACATCTCCACCACCAAGAGTGTCACCACCACCTCCTACCAACTCACATGCTACCCCTATGTTGCATGTGCAAACATCCATCCCTCATAACAACAACACTTTACCATCATCACCTTCATCCGAACACTTGAAGTTCGTTGAGGAACTCAAGGAAGCTCATGAGCTTAGTGCTCTTCTTGCCCTACACCTAGCCCAAAGAAACCTTGATCAACCTTCATCTAGCTCTCCCACATCACCCCACAACAAAAACCAAGTTGAGAAACATGTCAACAATTGTCCTTGTTGCATCTTTCTTCAACAACAAACCATTGCTCTAAATGAGCACTTTACTTGGATTGAGTATCTTCTCACTAGATCCAATCCAATATCCCCAATTGAACAACATCAAAACCTTCATCCATCATGATCCGCTCCAAACTCTCCACCTCCAATGTCTCCACCACCACCATCTTCAACCTCCACACACCCAAACATATACCTTCATTAATCCCATTTACTCACCCTCTCACTTGTCTTCATTTCAAAAACTCCTCCATCATCAAGCAAGTCAAATGGATTTCTTAGGCAAATTAGAATTCTCTAACAAATGTATGCTTTAAGCACTATGTATGTTGTAACAATGATTGTGTTTTTCACATAATCATTTTAATCTAATGAATGTTTGTTCTTTCTTTCTTATATATGTTTGCTATGAATGTGTTGTTTCATCTTTTTGTTTCATTATGATATATATATATATATATATATATATATATATATATATATATATATATATATATATATATATATATATATATATATATATATATATATACGCTCATGACATGCTTACAATATGATCTTAGTAGTTTACATATAAACATTATTCTTCTTAATATGTTATTGCTACTATTAAATCATTTCTAATGTACATGATTCAAATGGAGCTTGCTGCAAATACACCCTAACAATGACCCTTTTCTGGAAATTTTTCAAATTTGGTCGCCTGGGAAAACATCAGATGGGCGGCCCTCTTAATTCCCTAGGCGGTCCCCTTAATTTTAAGGGGGCCGGCCAGCAATTAAGGGGACCGGCCATCTGGGAAGCAAAATTCGCTGTTTTCTTTTGCATCATGTGACCCCTTTTATCTAGTCCCAGCTACCATTTCTCTTTATGGACGAACTGGTATTGGAATCTTACAACAAAACCTCAAAAACTAACCTAAACCAACCACATTTTCATATTATAAATTCCCTCCATATAATCACCTCTCATTCCATCATCCTTCACCATCCAAAACCACCATGTTATCACCAAAATCCTCCATCTCTAAGACTCCAAGGAAGCAAAGACTTGTCATCATACCACCAAAACAACTCTTTATTGACTTAACCCAAGATGACACAAAAACTCCATCACCACCACCTCAAAGTTCATCCCCAAGTGCACCAAATGCACCATCAAAAACACCCTCTACCCATTGAGCATCATCTTCCTCCATACCATCCACTTCATCCATCAATGACTACATCAACACTCACCTAACATCATCACCAAGAGCATCATCACCACCATCCACTCAAGAACCTCCATCCAACCAACTTGCCATTTCCTTATCACCCATCACACCTCTTGATGCTCACTTCTCACCATCACCAATCCCACAACCATTCTTTCCCATACCTTGGGCATTGCTTGAAGCCCATGGTGACAATTGTCTTTGTTGCATCCATAATCGGACCATAATCTTTGGTCTTAGAGATGAGATACACTACATGTTTTCATCACTTGAACACATGATTACCAACCCACCACCACCACCACCTACACCACATTCACCCACTACACCACCACCACCTCCATTTTCACCCAATTAAGCATATGCAATGCTTAAAAATAATTTTCAAAACCTTTTTGTATGCAAGCCCCATGGAAGTTCATGTACTCTTAGGATGATTATGTAGTATCATTAGTTGTTTTGTTTGAATGTTTGCATGCCTTATGTTGAAATCTACTTGGTTGTGTATTTATACACAACACTTCTATTAAATGAATGCTCTTATTCTATATGCTTGCTTGTTGTTGTTACATATACTTGTGCTTCTAACATTTTTCTTGCAAGCGTTCCATAGCTCGTTTCCTTGGTGCCCCTGAACGAGAGGGAGTACACATCAAGGGGGAGTTCTCATACGACACTTTTACACTTAAAACTTGTCGGTTAAACCTTTTTGATTCTACAAAAAGGGGGAGAAATAGATGTAAACTCACTAAATACTTGTCTAAAAACTAATTTTTAGATTTAATGAGTTTAGATTTTGTAATCATCAAAAAGGGGGAGATTGTTGATATAAATAATGCCTAAACACGTTATTAATATTTTTCGATATCTCTACGTTTTGATAATCACAAAATGTGAAATCATTAATCGGAAAATTATGACGTAAACAAGTATTTAGTTGTAAATATCTATTTCTACAACTCAAATCACTTAAGGTATGAATGAACTAATGCTTAATGCATTGTATGATCAAAGGAACATTTTCTTAAACACTAGATTTTTTATAAAATGTCAAAAACATTTTATATCTTTTAGAAAAACATTTTTGGTAATAAATAAAAAGGTTTAATTCATTATAAATTTATGAATTCAAATTTTCAACCAAAATCAGTAAAAATGTTCCAGAAAAACCTTCCCCACAAAAAGACAAAACTGGGCAACGGCTAGGGAGGGGCGGCCCCCTTAATTATACAAGGCGGCCCCCTTAAAATTAAGGGGACCGCCCCCCCCCCCCCTATTTAAGGGGACCGGCCCCGCTCCAGTAGGTTCCAGCTGTCCAGTTTTTCTGCCTATAAATACCAGCCTTCCCCTGGATTTTCACTCACCTTTTGCACCCCAAACTTTCTGTTTTAAATCTTGTAAATACTTTCAAAAATCCTTTGATCATATTCTCTTAAGCATTGGTTTCCAAGTGATCCAAGCTTCATCCATCCAAGTGCAAAAGAAGAATACTTCTATCAATCAAGATTAGAAGTATTACAACTTAGTATCATCTTGTTACTTAAGTTGTTAGTTTAACAAAGTTTGTAAATCATTCATTCATTTGTGTGTAAGGTGTGTATAGTAGATTAGTGTTGTATGTAAGTAGTAAAGAAGTTGTATAAGTAGTTGTGGTATAGAAGTTGTGAAGACATATTGTAGAAGTTGTGAAGCCGTAGCATAGAAATCGTGAAGCCGTAAGATAGAGGTCGTGAAGTCCTAGTGTAGAAGTTGTGAAGCCGTAGCATAGAAGTCGCGAAGTCGTAAGGCAGAGGTCGTGAAGTACTAGTGTTGAAGTTGTGAAGCCGTAGCATAGAAGTCGCGAAGTCGTAAGGCAGAGGTCGTGAAGTACTAGTGTTGAAGTCGTGAAGCCGTAGCATAGAAGTCGCGAAGCGGTAAGGTAGAGGTCGTGAAGTCCTAGTGTTGAAGTCGTGAAGCCGAAGCATAGAAGTTGTGAAGCGGTCGTGTTGAAGTTGTGAAGTCCTAGTCGTGAAGTCCTTGTGTTGAAGTCGTGAAGCCGTAGCATAGAAGTTGTGAAGCGGTCGTGTTGAAGTTGTGAAGTCCTAGTCGTGAAGTTCTAAAGTTCAAGTCGTGAAGCCGTTGTGAATTAGTCGTGAAGAAGTTGTGTTGTGAAGTTGTGAGATTGGTTCTAGCTACCATTAGAACTCGACATTTAGCTTTGTGTCGTTAAGCCGGTGTAAGCCAAAGTCGTGTAAGGTTTTCTCCGCCATAAGGGAGCTTATTGAAGTTGTGAAGAAAACTCTCGAGCTTGGTGCTCGGGGAGTGGAGTAGGGCAAGGAAGGTGTCCTTGTAGCCGAACCACTATAAATCTCTCGTGTCTCGATTAGATCTTTTCATCCCTTATTTATTTCTTTACTTGCATTGTCATTACTTTCATATACATAGGCTTATATAATTGCTAGTATTACTTAGAGGTCGACTTCACATAAAAATCAATTTGAAAATCCATTCAAGAAACCAAAACTTTTATAATCAATTTAAAAGAATACATATATAACTAATAATAAGGTTTAAGTTTTATTTTTCATAACAAACTTGAATCCAAGTTTTTAAAAGTAAACAAAGGTATAAAACTATTCAACCCCCCCCCCTTCTAGTTTTTCTCGGTTTAATTTGTAGAAATAATAGATTAGTTCACCAAACTAATTATCATAACCAACACGTTATCAAAAGTTATCACAATCATGCTAATCAAGAGTAGTATATTAGTCTAAACAAGTATCGTTTTAATCATTTGAATTATTATATTTTCATCATTGCTTGTTTAAGAAATTTACTTTTAGTAGCTTACAATCCTATTCACTCACAAATCCCTGCAAACGATCCCGACTTACCATCATAATCTTGCTATAACGGACGAGTTCACTTGCTCGTATGTGTTATTTCTAGGTTCGGTAATTCACCCTTATAAATTTAAAACTTGTACACACATGTAACACATCAAGTTTTTGGCGCCGCTACCGGGGATTTTGATTGTGTTTCCGTAAGTTTTATTAGTCCATTTCTCACCAAGTTTGTTTTCATTAAAAAAAAAAGTGAGTTTTCCGAGCTTTCCATCCGATCGGTTGCCCAATTTTTAATTTTACCGAGATCACCATCCGATCGATATCACTTCCATCCGATCGGATCCCTTCAAAACAAATTTTACCGAGACAACCATCCGATCGGTATCACATCCATCCGATCGGATCCCAATTCCTGATATTTTTTTTTCAAACTGTTTTCCTTCTTTGCCCGTGTGTTTAGACATTGCCTCGATTCTCTTGGGAATTGTATGAACACTCGTTCAACTGGAGTAGAACCAATTTCACCTCTTTCCAGTCCCGAAAGTCTAATTCGAACAAGAACAAGAAAAAGAAGAACACCCTTTGTTTCATTAGCCAACCGTGTACTAAGAGTACCAAACCAACCGTTTGATAACCTTTTTGAAGCCAAAGTCGTTTATAACCCATTCACTGACCAACCTTTTCCCATGGCTGACGATCAACCCATGTGGGCCGCCAACTGAGCCGTAGCACCCACTCCTGGATCTACTATTGTTCCTGTTAACCTTGGTAACAATTTCACGGTGAAAGGACATCACCTTTCTATGATCAAAGACCGTCAATTTGATGGCCGTTCGAGGGCCGATCCTCACAAACACATTGCCGAATTCATCAAAATTTGTGGCATGTTCCGATATGGCGAAACAGATGTCGATGCCATTAAACTCAAACTTTTTCCATCATCACTTGTTGGAGATGCAAAAGTTTGGTATAATGAATTAACCCCAGGAATTATCAACACTTGGGAGGAGATGATGCAAGCTTTTGTAAGCCGATTCTTTCCACCTGCCGTATTTGACCGACTCATGGGAGAAATTCTTGCTTTCACACAAAATCCTAACGGATCACTCGTCGAAGCTTGGCTTCGTATGAAAGATTTGCTTCGTAGTTGTCATGGACATGGTTTAGGACGAGGAACCATTATCCAAATCTTCTACCATGGACTTGATGAAGCATCTCAAGGAATTCTTGATGCTGGAGGAATTTTTCTCTATAAGACTCCTAATCAGGCATATCAATTGCTTGAAGATCGAGTTCTTCTTAAACTCGATTGGTCAAAAGATGCCAAAAACAAACCCTTAAGAAAAACCGTTGCTTTTGCTGAAAGTTCCGACACCTCTAAACTCATGGAGAAAATGGAAGCCTTGACTTCCAAAATTGACTCGCAATACAAAGATCTTAAAGGAGAAATGAAAGAAATGCGAGATGGTTGCAACAACTGTGGAGGTAATCACCCATCATCAGAATGTGACGATCAACCAATGGGCGGACCTAAAGAAGGAGAAGCCAATTATGTTCAAGGAGGATACCGTGGAGGCGGTTATCGTGGTAATTATTACGGAAGAAATTATGTAAATTGGCAAGATCGCCAACAAAGAGATAACAACCGTGATTCTCAACCACGAGTAGACAATCAAACTCCACAGACTCCTGATAAAAAACCAGAAGAATCCGATTTTGAAAAAATGATGAGAGAATTCGTAACTGCTCAAAAATCCACCAATGAGTTTGTCAAGAACCAATTTTTCAATCTCAAAACCAAAGTTGAGCAAGGTCAGAAAAATCATCAAGCATCTATTCAAGATCTCGAAAACAAATTCGGTAGACTTTCTGATCAAATTTCTTCACGACCATCTGGTTCATTACCAAGTAATACCCAATCCAACCCTAAACCAACATCATCTGGATCAAACGATAAAACTTATCGTCCACCACAGACTAGAAATGAGCATATCAATGCTGTATTCACAAGAAGTGGTCTCTATTATGATCCACCACCCAATCCAAATGATACCACGATCATCCATGATGAAAGTGAGGATGAAGCTGAAGAAACCGAGAAGGAAAGTACTACAAAAACACCACCCAAACCCATTCCACCAGTTAAAGCATACACACCAAAAATTCCATATCCTCAGAGCCTTAAGAAAGAAAAGATGGAAGAAAGTTATAAGAAGTTTGTTGAAATGATCAAAGAGGTTAGACTCAATGTACCCCTCGTTGATGTTCTAGCTGGAATGCCCAATTATGGGAAATTTTTGAAAGAACTTCTTAATAAAAAAAACAAGCTGGAAAAAATATCCGCTACCTTTCTCAATGAAGAATGCTCAGCCATTGTGCAAAACAAAATTCCACCAAAACTCGGAGATCCCGAAAGTTTTCTTATTCCATGCACGTTAGGAAACAACATCACATGCGATGCTTTAGCCGATCTTGGAGCAAGTATCAATTTGATGCCCTATTCGTTGTATTCTAAACTTTCCATCAATACTTTGAAACCTACAAAGATGAGTATTCGCTTAGCGAATCATTCTTACCAATATCCTGTTGGAATTGCTGAGAATATGCTTGTCCAAGTTGGTAAATTCATTTTTCCCGTGGATTTTGTGATCTTAGAAATGGAGGAAGATAGTAGAGTACCTCTTATCTTAGGAAGACCTTTCCTAAACACCGCTGATGCGATCATCAAAGTAAAAGGAAAAGAACTCAATCTTGGAGTTGGAGAAGATAGAATTACCTTTTTAATCGATAAAGCAATGCAATATCCCTATTCCAGTGATGACACTTGTTTTAACATTAATGTAATCGATGAAGTCACTGCTGAAGAATTGGATGCATTACTTGACGATTCTGATCCTTTCATGACCACTTTGGAGAAAATTAGTGAAACAGATCATGATAAAGAATTCGCTGATTTTATGGAAGTTAAGTTTGAAGAAGATGAAGAAGAAGTTGAAGAAGGAGAAATAATAGAAGAGAATTTTGAGGAAATCACTTTTAATGATCAATTGAGGATCAAAACATCTCTTCAAGAACCACCAACTGATCTTGAGCTGAAACCACTTCCCGATCATCTTGAATATGCCTACTTGGAGGATAATTCACTTCTTCCAGTAGTCATATCTTCGTTGCTCAATGACTATGAAAAAGAATGTCTCATCTCTGTTCTCAAGAGGCATAAAGAAGTTTTTGCGTGGAAAACGTCTCATATTCTAGGAATTAACCCTAATTTTTGTAAACACAAAATCAATTTCGAAGAAGGTGCTAAACCCGTTGTAGAAAGACAACGCCGACTCAATCCCAACATGAAAGAAGTTGTTAAGAAAGAAATCATCAAACTTCTTGATGCCGGTATCATTTACCCCATCGAGGATAGTCCTTGGGTGAGTCCAGTTCACTGTGTTCCGAAAAAAGGAGGAATGACTGTTGTGACTAACGAACTGAATGAATTAGTTCCTACTAGAACTGTCACTGGATGGCGAGTATGTATTGACTACAGAAAATTAAACAAAGCCACCAGAAAAGATCATTTTCCTTTACCCTTCATGGATCAAATGCTTGAGAGATTAGCAGGGAACGAATACTTTTGTTTCCTTGATGGTTTTTCAGGATATTTCCAAATTTCTATTGATCCTGCCGATCAAGAAAAGACTACATTCACATGTCCCTTTAGAACTTACGCTTACCGGCGTATGCCTTTTGGTCTTTGTAATGCACCTACGACTTTTCAAAGGTGTATGATTGCAATATTCAAGGACATGCTTGAAACATCTATGGAAGTTTTCATGGATGACTTTTTAGTTTTTGGAAGCTCATTTGAAGCTTGTCTTTCTAATCTAGATAAAATGCTCGAAAGATGCAAAGCTGCACATCTTGTTCTCAACAGGGAAAAATGTCATTTCATGGTGACTGAAGGAATTGTGCTAGGACACAAAATTTCCAGTGCAGGAATAGAGGTTGACAAAGCGAAAATCGATGTTATCATCAAATTACCACCTCCAACTAACGTTAAAGCCGTTAGAAGTTTTCTAGGACATGCCGGTTTCTACCGTCGTTTTATCAAAGATTTTTCAAAAATATCTCGTCCAATGACGAAACTTCTTGAAAAAGATTCTGTTTTTTATTTCAATGCAGATTGCATGAAGGGATTCGAAATATTGAAAACCCAACTGACTAGTGCACCCATTATGGTTTCACCTAATTGGTCACTACCATTCGAGCTCATGTGCGATGCAAGCGATTTTGCTGTTGGAGCTGTATTAGGACAACGTGAAGGAAAACATTTCCGTCCTATATACTTCGCTAGCAAAACACTCAACAATGCTCAACAAAATTACACGGTTACAGAGAAGGAATTGTTAGCCGTTGTTTTTGCTTTCGACAAATTCAGATCTTATCTTGTGCTTTCAAAAACGATTGTGTTCACTGATCACTCAGCGCTCAAATATCTGTTTACCAAACAAGATGCAAAACCGCGTCTTATCCGATGGATTTTGCTACTCCAAGAATTTGACATAGAAATCAAAGATAAGAAAGGAGCAGAAAATCTAGCTGCTGATCATTTGTCTCGTCTAGAGAATCTAAATTTGGAAGAGTTAAAGGAAGACGAGATAGACGATTATTTCCCTGATGAAACTCTCATGACTGTTGATACAGTTGATGAAAACGAAATTTCGTGGTTTGCAGATTATGCAAATTATCTCGTTGGAGGAATTCTCAAAAAAGGATTAACTCATGCCCAACGAAGTAAATTCTTTTCAGAACTAAAACACTATTATTGGGAAGAGCCCTATCTTTTCAAGATGTGTCCCGATGGGATGATCAGAAGATGTGTTTATGGTTCTGAAACAAGAAGAATTCTGGATGAATGTCATCATGGCCCAACTGGGGGATACTATGGTCCTTCCACCACAGCTAAAAAAGTTTTTGACGCTGGATTCTATTGGCCAACAATTTTCAAAGAAGCCCATACTCTTGTTCAAAACTGCGATGCTTGCCAAAAATCCAGTAGTCTTTCTCGTAGAGATGAAATGCCTCAAAAGAGCATTCAAGTCTGCGAAATATTCGATATTTGGGGAATCGATTTTATGGGACCATTTCCTAAATCGCACAAATACGAATACATTCTCGTTGCTATCGATTACGTTTCCAAGCCGAAGCTCTACCCACAAATGATGCACGAGTTGTTGTTAATTTTCTCAAAAAGCTTTTTGCTCGTTATGAAATTCCTAAAGCTATAATAAGTGATCGAGGAACCCATTTCTGTAACAGACAAATGGAGAAAATTATGAAACGATATGGAGTTCATCATCGTTTTGCTACAGCCTATCACCCACAAACCAGTGGTCAAGTCAAAAATACCAACAGAGCCTTAAAAAGGATACTCAAAAAAACGGTCAAAGACAATCCCGCCATTTGATCAAGAAAACTAGATGATGCTCTGTGGGCATTTCGTACGGCTTATAAAACGCCAATATGTACAACACCATACAGACTCTTGTATGGAAAAACCTGTCATTTGCCGTTCGAAATCGAACATCGCGCCTACTGGGCACTCAGAAGTTGTAACCCTGATCTCAAAATAGCTGGAGAAAAGAGATTTTTGCAATTGCATGAACTCGATGAACTAAGACTCCAAGCTTACGAGAACTCAAAGCTTTACAAAGCCAAAACCAAAGCTTATCATGACAAAAAGCTTAGAATTAGGATAGAATTCAAAGCTGGAGACAAAGTTCTGCTTTTTAATATGAAATACAAGTTCAAAACCCCTAAGCTAAAACCAAAATGGTTCAGTCCGTATATAGTGAAACATGGATTTCCATCTGGATATGTTGAATTATATGACAAACAAGGTGGAAGTTTCATTGTTAATGGTCACCGAATTAAATTGTACTATGATAAGGAGCAAATGAACGAGATTTCTATCAAAGAGATTCCGCCTGAATCGGAATATGAAGCTATAACATTCATGGCACCCTTTTCGGCCGATTATAAGAAAAACACTCCTTGGGCCGAAGAATCTGGTTATATCTACGATGTTCTTCCTAGACCTTGGGAAAGAGTAAAATTGGAAGACATAGATGAAACTGGAGAAAGAATAGTGATAGGAAACATGGTGTATGTTCCAAAATTCTCAAAGAAGAAACCAACATTTGCACCAACGTAGACTGAAGGAAGTTTGAGTCAGGCTGATGACTCGTTAATAAAACAAGTGCTTCTCGGGAGGCAACCCGTGTGTTTGGTAATTTTACTTCTTAATTTATTTTTCAAAGTGATTTCACCCAAAGTTTCCCTAATCCCTTAGCTGAACTTAAGTGTGGGGGTATATCACTAACTTTTGAATAAAACGTAGAAATATTTCGTGTATTTCTTTTGTTTTAAGATTACTGCAGGTAATGATTACAAAGCTTGGTTGCTTGGATCAAAGAATCATCTGGAGCAGGAAAATATGGTTTATTCTCTTATTTCCCTATTTTCATTCCTTGAAGTTCGTTTATCATATTGAGGACAATGCTTAACTTAAGTGTTGGGGGGTGAATAGGAAAATAAGAATAGATTGTAAATTTCGAGCTAAATTTTAAATTTTGTTTGCCCTTGTGATCTAGTTATTTGTCATTTTAAGGATTATATATTAGATTAACTGGATCCATCCACTGGTGAAACCTGTAATTTTTGAAAAATTGAGATATGTCCCGCTTAATATTGCAATCCATTCTGGGATCGATAACATTAGCTAGCACATATTATATCCCTTTCCATTAAAATGTGAGGATTTAAGGCTGTTTCGTATTTAGCATACATCTTTTATGCTTTGATTCTTTTGCTATGAGTGTGCCGGTGATTTTATTTATTCTAGAACTTGTGCTTGTAAATCATTATGAGACCGTTGTGAGATCACATTTCATGTGTGATATAAGTGTATATGCGTGATAAGAGGCAACCTTAGGATTTAACCAAAATAGCCTTCCGTATTGATATTTAGCTAGTTACACTGACTAGTTAACCACCAATATTAACCCCTTTGTTAGCATTTATCTTTAATGCTAGATACCCCTAGTTACACCCTCTGAGCCTATCTTTTTCTTTTGATAAAATCCAGAAAAATACAAAAAAAAAATTACACTTTTTAGCCTAGCCTTACCCTTAGTCAAGTCTTGGTTGGTTGCTAGCTATTTGGCAAGATGGATGTTATGTGGGAAATCATGAAAGTTTGAAGAAAGTTGCAAACTCCAAGAGTAGTTATCGAAGTAAAGTGAAAGAAAAGTCATCGCAACTATATGATGACAAGTGAAAGTTTATGTTAAAAAAAAAAAAAAGAAGAGTCATCGCAACTATAAGGTGACAAGAATAGCCAATGAGCTATGGAATAATGTATTGATCAATCAAGTATAGAGTTTTTCTCAAGATTGCATGATTGTGGTTCGAAATAGCTAGCAACATCTGGTTAGTAGACTTTGACTATTTTGTATATTCGTTATTATCATCCCTTTCTAAAACATATCCCATGTCTTATCCTACCCTTTTGACTTTGTGGAATTATCAAGTGTATTGACATGTAGTGACCATCCGATTTCTTGAGGAATTAGGTAGCGTTGTTAGCGATCTAAGGTTATCCTTAATGACCATCCGTTATTTGGTGATGCGAGAATTCGTTGTTAGCGAGCTATTATGTTTTGCATAAGATAGTTGCACATGCCATTTCGGTGTAGATTTGCTTGAGGGCAAGCAAAGTTTAAGTGTGGTGCTCATGCCATTCGATGTAGTTTTGTTTCTTGTACAAGCCTATGGTAATATTTAAATCATGACTGAGCAAATGAGTGTGATTCGTCTTATATACTCCACCAACCATACAAATGAGTGTTTTGAGTGAATTATATTTCATTTCCTTTTCGTGAGGTGTTTAGTAATGTTTATCAAGCAAGAAAATCATTTGGGTATTGTCAAACATCTCGATGCTTCAACCATAAAAGCTTAAAACGATGAATCTAACTTGTACTTGTACCTGATAAGTTTGCATCACATTTTTCTTAAACATACTTGAGTACCATGTGGAAAATTGTTTTTACATCTAGATTTGCTTGAGGGCAAGCAAAGTTTAAGTGTGGGGGAATATGATAACGCTCAAATTGTGCATGTTTTTAGTAGCGTTATTCGTACTTTTTTATATGTTATTTGTTTATATTTATATGCTTTTGTTACTAAATCATACCAAAGCGTGTTTGCAAAGTGTATGTAGCCAAAAACAGAAAAAATGAAGAAAAAAATGAAAAAAATGAGGAAGAAGGAAATATTTATGATGGTACGAAGATTCTTGTGTCAAGTTCCACACCAAATAGGCATTTCAAAGAATAAAGGTCTAAGTATTCAATTTGACAAGCTTCAAGATAAAGAAAAGACCAAGTTTGGATGAAGAACCATGAGCCATTAACAAGAAACAAGCCCAAACGACAAAAGTCCAAAAAGAGCATACAGCAGCACTCCATCCGATCGGATGCAACCCACAACCGAATCGGATGGAGGCAATTTCTGAAGACCAACCGATCGGTTGGATGTAATACCGATCGGTTGGATGTCGGCTGTTTTACCAATCTTCATCACTAAGTCATGTGTCTTCATACCAACGATTCCAAAGTCTTCTAATGATGATTCTAGACTATTCTACTCTGCTTGGAGGCCAAGTTGGAGCATTTATCACCCTAGGCTTTGAGAGTAGTATAAATAGGACCATTTTGTGAAGGAGCCAAGTGTGTTAAAAAATCCCAATTACCAATCTAATCATCAACCACTCTCTCAAAAGTCCTAAATTCGTCCTTAGAAGTCCAGGAAGCTTTGGAGGTTCAAGAAGTCAACGTTTGGAGGTCAAAACATCAGGAAGTCAACACCAATACTTTGGGTATCATTACCTTATCATTTGTAATCTATTTCCAATCATTGTAAGACTCTCAATTATGGTTTCTAGTGTTCAAAGTTCTGAGTTTATGTTCATGTTTGCTATGAGTGGCTAGCGCCTTTGTGCACTTGCTTAGATGATGTGTATTGCTTATTGATTTGTGTATGATTGTGATAACATGTTTTAATTCAATTTCAAGTTGATTCTAAGATCCAATTATGATTGAGTTTCATAGTGACATTTGTTGATCAAGTTTAACTAGTTGTTAATAATTTTAAGGGTCGAAATATTTATTGTTATTCAACTAGTTATAATCATTTGTCTATGAATGATTGCTTTTCACCCATTGTTCTTGATTAAACAAAATAACTTAATTGTGGTTGTAATAGGAATGCTTTTTGCTTATCAAATTGGATTGATTGTAAACCATTTCAAGGGTCGAAAGATTAGTAGTTTATAATCAATTGTAACCTATTTGTCTATGAATCGGTTACCTTTTGCATTGACCATTTCCTAAGCGAATTTGATAAACCAAAAGACTATTTTTGTGTTTAAGTTTACACCAAACTTATGAACCTTGAATTGATCTTGAATTGATTGGTCAAACGTAATGCTTGTTTTTAGGAACTAAAATCTTGACGAAGGTTTAATTTGTAGAAACAATAGATTAGTTCACCAAACTAATTATCATAACCAACATGTTATCAAAAGTTATCACAATCATGCTAATCAAGAGTAGTATATTAGTCTAAGCAAGTGTCGTTTTAATCATTTGAATTATTATATTTTCATCATTGCTTGTTTAAGAAATTTACTTTTAGTAGCTTACAATCCGATTCATTTACAAATCCCTGCGAACGATCCCGACTTATCATCATAATCTTGTTATAACGGACGAGTTCACTTGCTCGTATGTGTTATTTCTAGGTTCGGTAATTCACCCTTATAAATTTAAAACTTGTACACACACGTAACACATCAATCTAATAAGGAAAAAGATGGCATACATAAATGCTCATGTTTTGAGGTGATGATTTATAACACTCCCCCTTGGATGCCACTTTTTCAAAGTAGAGTCAACTTTGAAGTACTGCCTCATTAAAAACCTTGCTAAAAGAAAAAAACCACTGGGAAAAAACTTTAACTAAGGGAAAAAGAGTGCAGTTTATAGTTTACTCCCCTAGTGTAGACATCCATAGGGTGTTATATCTTCTGTACATGCAGCATTCCAATAGCATGAACGTGTTTCCTAAAAACCGATGTTGGGAGTGCCTTGGTGAAAAGATCCGCTGAATTCTTGCTTGATTGGACATACTTCATTTCAATTTGGTTATCCTTTATAAGGTCTTGAGTGTATGCGAAGTACCTTGGAGGTATATGTTTCGTTCTGTCACTTTTGATATACCCTTCTTTCATTTGTGCGACACAAGCTGCATTATCTTCGTAGATGAGAGTTGGGCTCTTCTCTTGGGATAGCCCACAAAAAGTCGTAATGAGTTGTGTCATCGACCTTAACCATACACATTCTCTGCTAGCTTCATGTAGTGCAATAACTTCAGCATGATTCGATGATGTTGCTACAAGTGTTTGTTTTTTAGAACGCCATGAAATAGTAGTGCCTCCATTTAAGAACACATAACCAGTTTGAGATCTAGCTTTGTGAGGATCGGATAAATAACCTGCATCTGTATAACCACCTAATCCTTGTTTTGAATTATTAGAATAGAATAAACCTAAGTCAGTCGTTCAACGAAGGTATCGGAATATGTGTTTGATTCCATTCCAATGCCTTTTTGTGGGAGATGAACTGAATCTTGCTAAAAAATTAACTGCAAAAGAAATATCGGGCTTGGTACAATTTGTTAGATACATAAGAGCTCCAATTGCACTGAGGTACGGTACTTCTGGTCCAAGGACATCTTCACCTTCTTCGCATGGGTGAAATGGATAATTGTCAACATTTAGTGATCTACCAACCATTGGTGTACTTAAAGATTTTGCTTTGTCCATATTGAAACGTTTTAGGACTTTCTCGGTATAATTCGATTGATGCACAAGAATGCCACTAGGCATGTGCTCAATTTGCAAACCAAGATAATATTTTGTTTTTCCAAGATCCTTCATTTCAAATTCCTTCTTCAATAGAACAATAACTTCTTGGATTTCTTTATTTGTCCCAATTATGTTTAAATCGTCAACGTGTACAGCTATGATCACAAATCCTGAATTTGTCTTCTTAATAAAGACGCATGGACAAATAAGATTATTTGTATAGCCTTTGCTTATCAAATAATCGCTCAAACGATTGTACCACATTCTTCCAGATTGTTTCAACCCATATAAAGATCTTTGTAATTTTATGGAACACATTTCTTTGGGTTGTGAACTTAATGCTTCAGGGATGTTAAATCCTTCTGGAATTTTCATATAGATGTCGCTATCAAGTGATCCATACAAGTAAGCTGTAACAACATCCATAAGACGCATCTCTAAATTTTTAGAGACTGTTAAGCTGATTAAATATCTGAAAGTAATTGCATCCATAACAGGAGAATATGTTTCTTCATAGTAAATTCCTGGCCTTTGAGAAAAACCTTGAGCTACAAGGCGAGCTTTATATCTCGTAACTTCATTTTTCTCATTTCTTTTCCGCACAAAAATCCACCTGTATCCTACAGGTTTCACATCTTTAGGTGTGGTAACTATAGGCCCAAAAACCTTTCGTTTATTAAGTGAATTTAATTCAACTTGCATAGCGTCTTTCCATTTATCCCAATCATGTCGACTTTGACAATCAATTACAGACTTTGGTTCGGGATCATCATCTCCGCTCATAATATCACTTGCTACAGAATAAGAAAATATCTCATCAATATCTCCAATTTCATTTCGGTCCCATAAGATATGTGTTTGACTATAATTGATTGACATTTCTTTATTGATATCACTCATTTCTTCCTCGGGGGAGGTTTTGATATTTTGTGTTTCATTGAGAACACTTTCCTCATGGCAAATTTCTTTTCTTTTACGAGGATTTTTATCTTTTGAACCAATTGGTCTTCCACGTTTCAAACGTTTTTGAGATTCTTGAGCTATGTTACCATCAGTTTGCTTATTTGGTATTTCAACTCGATCCGGGGCATTAGTAGCTGGTATATGTGACTTAGTCACTCTTTTTGTATCTGTAAATGCATCAGGTAACTGATTTGCAATGTCTTGCATATGCATTATCTTCTGAACCTCAGTCTCACATTGTTTTGTGTGAGGATCAAGATACATCAGTGAAGGTTCACTCCAAGAGACATCTTTCTCATGGTTTTTATTTTCTCCTCCGAGTGGAGGGAAAATTTCCTCATTAAAATGGCAATCAGAAAAACGTGCTGTGAAGATATCACCCGTTAAGGGTTTAAGATATCTTATGATAGAAATTGTTTTATATCCAACATATATCCCCAACATTCTTTGAGGACCCATCTTTGTCCGTTGTGGTGGTGCAATAGGAACATATACTACACACCCAAAAATTCTAAGGTGGGATATGTTTGGCTCTTGGCCAAAAGCAAGTTGCATAGGGGAGTACACATGGTTTGCACTTGGTCTCATGCGTATTAAAGACGCAACATGCAAGATCACATGACCCCATACAGATACGGGGAGTTTTGTTCTCATGATCAACGGTTTAGCTATTAGCTATAGACGCTTAATCAATGATTCTGCTAAACCATTTTGTGTGTATACATGAGCAACTGGATGTTCAAATATAATCCCTACTGACATACAATAGTCATTAAATGCTTGAGACATAAACTCACCAGCATTATCAAGCCTTACACGTTTGATAGTGTAATCTGGAAAATGTGCTCTCAACTTAATGATTTGAGCAAGGAATCTTGCAAAGGCCACATTACGAGTTGATAACAAGGATACATGAGACCATTTGCTGGATGCATCTATTAAGACTATGAAGTATCTAAACGGTCCGCAAGGCGGATGAATTGGGCCACATATATCACCTTGAATTCTTTCAAGAAACATAGGTGATTCATTTTCAACTTTAAGTGGTGAAGGTCTTGCAATCAGTTTTTCAAGAGAGCAAGGTGTACATAGAGGTATCTTATCTATTTTAGGGAACCTTTGATCTTTCAATGGATGTCCATGTGTGTTTTCGACTATCCTTTTCATCATTGTTGATCCTGGGTGGCCTAATTTGTCATGCTATAAGTTGAATATACCAGGATCACAATGTTTTTCCTTGGCTGCCATATGTGCTTGTGGCACATTAGTATGTGTATAATGCAAACCAGAATGGAGCATTGTCAGTTTTTCCAATACATGATTCTCATTTATGATATTCAAATACTTTTTGTTCCCAATAGTCCTTGACTGGGTATCATATCCATTATGATATATGTTTCTGAAACTTAGCAAGTTTCTTTTGGATTTTGGGGAAAATAAAGCATTCTCTATCAAGAGTTGTGTACCATTTGGTAACACTAAATTAGCTTTTCCCACTCCTTCTATCAAGTTTGTAGGACCTGAAATAGTATCAATAGTTCCCTTTGTTAGTTTTAATTCAGAAAAATATTTCTTGGATTTAAGGATAGTGTGTGTGGCACCACTATCTGCTATGCATAGGTCTCCATCATTTGCTTAATGGTGTTCTCAATTGAAACTCATCTTTAAGCTTCTGATATAAACATAACAATAAAAATAATAATGAGTGCATATAAAAGATGTTATTAAAAGGTTCATTTATTGATTTATTTTGCATGAAAATAAAAACTAATTAAACATAGTTAGACAAAGTTACGGAAGGGAAATACATAGTTATTATACATATTTATTAAGATCCAACATCATTTCTTTCATAGTTCCAAGTCACTGAAAAAGTCTGAGGTATTCAGCTCAGTATTTGTATTGTCAAACTGATCCACATGGTTCACCTCTTTCTCTTTTGCTTTAAGAGATGCCTGGTAGAGCTCACATAGATGTGAAGGTGTGCGACAAGCTTTTGACCAGTGGTTTGTACTTCCACATCTGAAACAAGATCCTCCATGGTTTTGAGAGGTATCAGCTTAATTATTTTGTTGACCGGGATTATTAACTTGTGGAGCATGATAATTGTAGTTTCTTTTACTACAGCCACGACCACGACCACGACCACGACCACGACCACGACCACGACCATTATAACCACCTCGATGGTAAGTATTGTTTCGATTGAAAAAACGGTTGTGACCATGAACATTGTTTTTATCATAATGGCCATGACCACGACCACGTCCACGAGGGTTACCTCTTCCTCTTTTACTTCCAGAGTTTTTGGTATCATTATTGTTAACAACATTTGCTTCTAGAAGTGCTAATGATCATGTGGGACGAGTTTGATGATTTTTCATTAGCAATTCATTGTTTTTCTCTGCTACAAGAAGATTTGCATTTAGATCAGAGTATCTTTTAAATTTTTTCAATTGATATTGTTATTGCAAGTTTAAGTTTGAAGCATGAAATGTGGAGAAAGTTTTCTCCAACAAATCTCCTTCAGTAACACTTTGCCCACAAAATCTGAGTGTTGAGCATATTCTGAATAAAGCAGAGGTGTACTCATTAACCTTTTTAAAGTATTGGAACCTTAAATTGTTCCATTCATCTCTAGCAGAAGGGAGTAAAACTTCCCTTTGATGATCAAATCTGCTTTGTAAATCTTTCCATAAAATGCTTGGATCATCACAATTTGAATATTCGAATTCTAGCATTTCATCAATGTGTTGATGGAGGAAAACATCAGCTTTCGCTTTGATTTCCTCTGAGCATTTGTTGCCCTCTTGTAATGTTGCTAAAGCACCCATTGATTTGAGATGCCTTTTAACATTTGCTGTCCATTGTATATAATTTGCTCCAGTTATGTCAAGAGATGGAAATTTGACTTTTTCATAGTTTGACATTTTGTCGCTAAACACAAATTGAGCAAATAACGAAATATTAAAATCCATATATATCAATAAGTAACGCAATACAATAAATTGGGAGAGCCACAAACAAATACAAAACTAAGCAAATTTCAAATTCATTAGGTGGGAGTTGAAAAAGCGGAATCAGAAGTAAGATAAGCATAATGATGATGACAATGAGAAGTGGATGAATCATCTTTGAAAAATCTTTAGAAAATGCTCCGGTGATGTATAATTTCTTTGAGATTAAAAGATATTGAGTTTTGAAAAAATGTATAAGTGAGTTGTTAATTTATAGTGAAAAAAAACAGAGTTGATATAACGTTGATTGTTTTCGTTTACGACTGTTATATAGCCGTTGTGAATTTAAATATTCAAAACGATTTTTGTATAAATAAATCGATAAGAGATAATTAAGAAATTAAAATTCAGTTAACAAAGTTATATAAACAATTAACATAAAAATAAAGATTAACAAATATAAGAATAAAGATTAGTATGCATGTATGACAATTTATATTTCTAAGACTAAAAATTAGTATATGATAATATATGTTAATGAGAGTTAATATAAGGGTTGCCATAAGAAGTAAATAAGAAACGTTAGTTGTCTTGTCCATTGTTTTCATATAGTTTATTACTGTGGTTTTTCTTCTACATTTAACATGGGTCGCTTTCAATAAAGGAAACATACGTATCACAATCCCTTATTTTGTGGAACAATTAATTGTTCAAAGAGACTAGACATTTTTCTCTTTTCTTTTTGGTTTACAAAATGGTTTTACAAAAATAGATTTGTAGATGGTGATATGTTTGAAGAAAAACAATACCTTCTGTAAATATAAAGTGTTTGTAAGAAACAAATATCTTTTGTGGATTAGAAAAGAATTTTACCATAAAATATACCTTGATTGATCTTCTCAATCCTTTTTATTATAATGATTGTGAACGACCGTGCTGATAACGTGTTATAATTAACGAGACCTATGATAATTTATTTATAGTATAGAATTGCATGAGAAGAAAATAAAAGATCACTTACAAGAAGTTGATCTTGGTGTGCCTTGTTACATAGATATCAAGGGGTATTTATACTACTATATTTCACTATACATTTCAACTCATGCATTGACAATGTATAGGTCCATTATTGATCTAATTAAGAAAAAGATGGCATACATAAATGACCATGTTTTGAGGTGATGATTTATAACAAATTTAATAATCTCATCTTCGATATATAATTTTTGAGATAGGTTATTTGGACCCCTCATATTTTACAAGTAATAACCCTCTTTCATGTTTCTCCTTCTTTTTTTTTTTTTTTTTTTTTTTTTTTTTTTTTTTTTTTTTTTTCTAATAATTGTTTATATAATTTTGGTTAATATAAAACTATGAAGCGTAATGTAATACCTGAAATTTAGAACGCATGTAAATGACCAAATTACCCCTGAAACCATAAAACATAATTAAATCACTTATAAAAATTCTGAATTGATTCCAAACTTCTGAAAACAAACTACATATGAAACAAAACTAATTTCTGGGACAACATTACATTATTTTGAATGTCCAAAAAAATTATTAAGTCACACATGTACATATATATATAATCCGAAATATATAATTATTTAATTTAATTATATTTTGTAAAATCATTTTAATTAGGATAAGTATCAAATAAATTAAGGAATTATACACAAAATCAAATTGTAATCTTGATTTACCTTTAGGCCGAAAATCCTGAGATATATTCCCCTCCTAGTCGGTTTGCTAAATATTTAAACAAATCAAATTATTTTATAAAACCCTTTTATAGCCGAAACCCTAAATCGCTAAACCAAAAATCGACCAAGCCTCCATTCGATCTTCTGGACCTGAGCAAGCATTTTTATGGAGTTCATCAAGGTGTAAGGGAGCTACGAAAAATAGGAGTTGGAGTATTGAAGCCTTCGTTGGATCGTGGTGCTTTGTTTTGTTCGGTTCATACGTACGATAGGTATAAAATTCCCACGACTAATCTTTACGTTGTATAATTGGTCTAGCATTTTTCTAGTGATCTTTGGGTCGAATATAACTCAGTAAAAATGTTAAACATGAATCATGCAAGCTTAATCATGCGTACGAAAATTAAAAGAGATAAAACACACGTAATTTCCAAATATTGTCATACGATTTTTCTGGAGTGTAACTATAATTTTTACATGTTCTATACTGATAATATAAGCCTATAAAAATAACCATGTGATTTGTAGAAGCTCAGAATAATTGATCTTGATTTATGTTTGGATCGGATTTAAAAGAAAAATAAAGAAAATTAGGAAGAAAACCCTAGAATGATTAGGGTTAGGGTTTATGTGATTAGATCTGATGTAATTAATGCTAGTAATGAAGGAATAATGATGGCATAATGTTTGGATAGAAGTAGGGTTTGGTTTTACAAATTAAAAAGTTTATACGATTGGTTCTTAAAACTATAAGGGTATGTTTTGCCAACTTTAAAACTTTTGGGATATTTTTGTAATGTTAATTAGGTCTTTAGGAATGTACGAAAAATATACATGAGGTCCTTATGTGTAAAATTTGCAAGATCATGATTTATTTGTTAATTTAAGGTACGAATTGGAAATTAATTAATTAGAGGGACTAAAAGTGTAAATTCTGGAAACTTGAAGTCATTCTGAGTAAATAATGTTATTAAAGGTGTAATGTGTAATTTTGAGGATTTATGGGCTTAATATGTAATGGTTACTAAATTATGATTTAATTTAGAAGTTTTGTAAACTAAAGGGTGTAAGTTGTAAATATTGAAACTTAAAGGACTAAAGTGTGATTCCGAATCCATTATGTGGTTTAAACTAGTAATTTGTAATAGTTTCATTTAAAACCCTTAACTTTGATCTAATTACAATTAAAACCCTAATCTATGTAAACTTGTCATGAATAACCCTAGACTTTTGTAACTTGCTAAAATATACCTTAATTCCATAATAAGGCTTGATTAATGACTTAACCTAAATTGGTGATATTGTAATCTTTCTAATTATGGAAACTCGCTAATTCGGGAAACCTGCTAAATAAGGAAAGTTACTTAAAAGGGAAAGATAACTAAAAATCACTTGTCATTCTGTCATCTACTCCCTTAGGTTCGAGGAAGGAGTAATTTGATTCTTGTCATTGCTATCCTTGTGTTCTGCTAATAAGGTACATATATTCTGCCCTTCTTGTAAGGTGCCTTCGTTCTCTTGATCTCTTGTTTTGACTCGTTTAGGATTTCCCTAAGCCATTGCTATGTTTCCCTATGCTTTGGTTCGTTTGTTTGATTCATTTTGACCTTGATGTTCGATATGACCCTGTTTGCTTTGAGCCTCTATAATGATCCATTTGATATTCGTTCGTTACCTTGTTATATATTAGTATTCGAATCACGTTCGAAGGTTCATTTGATTTTGATAAATAAATGTGAAAACCTTTTTGATTATGACCTGGAAATGTTTTGAGAAAAATCAGTTATTTTAAAAGAATGATTATGGGTGGTGATATGGTACTATTTTTATATGGAAATTGTTAACCTTTGTGGGTACTAGTTTAAAGAATATTTGTATGACAAACCGTTTTGCAAGATTATTTTATGAAAACTATTCGGAAAGATCATTTATTTGAAAACCATGATTAAAGAAATGTTTTAAATGAACTTTTGACAGGAACCTCTAAAATGAACTTATGCTACGAACTTTAATTATGAACCTGTGAAATTCTTTTCTAAACCATTTGATATAGTCCTTATAATCTGAACTTAACGTTGAGATAAAACTTAATTTGATAAACTCTGATTTGAACCTTGATAGTTATTCTGGACTGTTTGACATGAACCTTTTGCCATGTACCCTTAAGATATGACTTTTGATTATTTTGTTAGTACATTTGACCTTGACCTACAGTTTGATATTACGAGTCAATCACTAGGCATGAAGGTTTCATGTCCATGTCATTGACGCACCTCTGACATGACTCTAGGGCAGGAGAGTGATGACCTGATCCGTCCCTCATTTATTATCTGCTATGGCCATTATGATTATAATTATTGATTTGTCTGCGGGGGCGTATGGGTGCATCCTATATTTGACCTGTTATCTGTATATGTTATTTGTTTATTGTTATATTTATCTGGTGACTGATGGTGTGTGCGATACACGTCTTTCACATATCTGGGAGCTAGCTACTCTATTTGGTTATATTTGAGATGATGTGATTTGGTTTGTTTCTGGGCTCGTGGTGGATTGCTGATCCTTTTATGTCTTTTTATTTCCTTTCTTTTCATTCCATCATTATTATATTCTTTGTCTATATATTATGTTATTCCATTCGCACCATACCATGTATGCTCGTTTTCTTTTGCTTTCGTTTCCGTATATTATATATCTGTTCACTGAGCTTTTTAAGCTCAGCCGCGTTTCTTTTTCCCGCGGAAGGTTTTAGTTGGAAGCTGGGTATGAGTGAAGAGACTTTTGGACTTAGAAGACCCTATTTAGAAGTAGAGGCTATTAGCCGGATTAGTATTTGTAGCCTTGAGTAAGTAGCATTTCATTTGTAACCTTTGAGAATTCTTGTATTACTATTGATTGTATGCTTTGTTTGTACTGATATGAAACCATTGTTGTGACATCTTTACCCTTGTCAGGTTGGGGTGTTACACGTAAAGTGCTGAACAAAAAATATAAAATTTAACAACTCAAAAGTATTAAACTGGCAAAAGGTATAAAATAAAAACTAATAAAAAACTGTGTTATACTGTAAATAAAATGTCGAAAGAGGTGAATGTTGTTAAAATTATAAAACATATGGGTGAGATATATTAGGCTGCTTGCAGTAAGGCGACCAAGTTCTCCCATTTTTCTCTGCCACGTCAGCTTTCTCTCTCCAGCGACCTACAGGCGATTAGGTGCCCCAGTAAGGGCGACCAAGTTCAATTTTTTTTTTTTTTTTTTTTTTTTTTACATTTTTAAACACAAACTCAAATTTTATTTAATAATTAAAACATTACATAATAATTCAAATAAAATAAAAACATTACAATAAAATTGAAATCACACTAAAACATTACGATACTTATTAAAAACTAATAATTAAGGTTGTGTCGTTCCTTGATTTCGTTCTTAATTTCTTGCATCCTTTCTTTGACAGTTTCTGGCAAAGCCGGGTCGATTGGTGTTATATAGAATAGGATGTCTTTATCCCGTTTCTTTAGCCGGTCAAATTCAAGTCTTTCTCTTTCGACTTGAACTTTATTTGCCTCTATTTCCAACGCTTTTTTCTTCAGTTCGTAGTAGCCGTCTGCCATTTCCTGCCTCTTTTCCAAAGCAACATCCTGAAAGCACTGCCATTTCTCGGCTACATCTGCCATATAAGAAGACTTGGAAGAACTCTCCGAGGACTTCTTCTTATTTTTCTTAGCGGCGTCTCGGCCAATTGGTCGCTGTTTTCGAATGACTACTTCTTCATCATCAGGCACATCGGAACCCGTTTCGGAAGTCCTTGCCTTCTTTCGACCCACATCTTGGCTTAAAAAAGCCGGCATCTCATTGTCTTTCCAAACCTCATGGTCCTTCAGAATTTCCCAACAATGCTCCAATAAGAACGCATGTTCATACATTAATAGGTATTCTTCACACGCTCGTTTGTAAACAGTGAGGTCATTCTCACCACTTCCAAAATTCTTAAATGAATTATCGTAAATGGCACAAAACTGACTGGTAACTATCGAGTTGTAAGATCTTTCTGCACCAACCTCATTTTGAAAGTACTTAATCACTTTCTGCCAAAATCCTTTGGCATTTTGGCTGTTTCCGACAATGCTATTCTCGGACACATCGCACCAAGCTCTGCACAATGCGACCTCTTCTTCGCGTGACCAAAGCGAAGAATCATTCTTTGTTTCCTTCTCCACAGCCGGCTTCTTACCCTTCGTCGCTCGTTTTTTTGGTTTCACCGGCGAAGTCTCTTCTGAAATAGCATCTTCATTTGGAACCGATCCATGACCCGAACCATAACCCGAACCTTGACCGGAACCGTGATACTCTTGAGTCGGATAACCCGAACCGGTTCCCATATAAAAGTCAGGATTGTTATATAATTGTTCATCAAAATCACAAGCATTAAAATTCATACGGTTAACCGGAGAATATTCGTGATAACCTGAATATGAAGAGTTTGACGAGTCCATCGTTGGACGATACACGGATTCGGGTGAGTCGTACGGTTGTGGAGGTGGTTGTTGTCGTTGTTGTGGAGGTGGTTGTTGATATGGTGGAATAAATGGACGATTTGTAGAACGATTTACATAAAATGGATTTTCAGTTTGTTGTTGTTGAGGAAGTTGCGATTGATAATCAAAACTAGGAGCTCGGAAATTAATGTTTGGTGACATACCGGTTAACCGGAAATTCGGATCCGGTGTTAATTGCGGCATGTTTTGAGGCAATCGGGATTTTCGGCCTTTTGATTGTGGTGTTTTCTTAGACATGTTGAATTAAGGATTGATGTGTGAGATTTTGATTAAGAGAATTGAGAGAGTTTGGTGTAGTGAATTGTGTTAAATATGTGTGTGTATTTATAGTGTTTTTGAAAGGAAAATTTTTTTTTTCAAAAAAAAATCATTCTTTGTTTCCTTCTCCACAGCCGGCTTCTTACCCTTCGTCGCTCGTTTTTTTGGTTTCACCGGCGAAGTCTCTTCTGAAATAGCATCTTCATTTGGAACCGATCCATGACCCGAACCATAACCCGAACCTTGACCGGAACCGTGATACTCTTGAGTCGGATAACCCGAACCGGTTCCCATATAAAAGTCAGGATTGTTATATAATTGTTCATCAAAATCACAAGCATTAAAATTCATACGGTTAACCGGAGAATATTCGCGATAACCTGAATATGAAGAGTTTGACAAGTCCATCGTTGGACGATACACGGATTCGGGTGAGTCGTACGGTTGTGAGAGTGGTTGTTGTCGTTGTTGTGGAGGTGGTTGTTGATATGGTGGAATAAATGGACGATTTGTAGAACGATTTACATAAAATGGATTTTCAGTTTGTTGTTGTTGAGGAAGTTGCGATTGATAATCAAAACTAGGAGCTCGGAAATTAATGTTTGGTGACATACCGGTTAACCGGAAATTCGGATCCGGTGTTAATTGCGGCATGTTTTGAGGCAATCGGGATTTTCGGCCTTTTGATTGTGGTGTTTTCTTAGACATGTTGAATTAAGGATTGATGTGTGAGATTTTGATTAAGAGAATTGAGAGAGTTTGGTGTAGTGAATTGTGTTAAATATGTGTGTGTATTTATAGTGTTTTTGAAAGGAATTTTTTTTTTTTTTTTTTTTTTTTGAATTGTAGCAGCTAACGTTTAAAAAAAAAGGGGGGCATATTATCTTTTCAAATCGATCGTCCCTGTGACCATGTTCTATGCGATCGAGTAGCATGACCAAGTTCTGCAGTAAGGGGATCGATCCCCTTAATCGATCGTGAATCAATTTCGATCGCTTACTGCATGAAGCCTTAATAACAAAACCCATAAATTTTTTCTAGTGAATAGTGATTGTTGTCTAAAAAGCTAGAATCAAGAGGGCTGAAACTGGCGTAAGACCAAAAGAAACAAACAAGTAGATAGCTACGATACAAAAGAGTCGTGTTGAAAATTTTATTTTGTTCACAGGAAGGTGATGACCCTCACGAAATTTTAAGGTCAACATGTGTATTTAATAAACACGCGTCAATGATGTATGTGGTTGCATTCACAAAATCATGCACACGAGCAAGTCACACTAAAACTTCTCATCACTACAATCATTCGACATACTCCAAGGTTTTGTTTTTTTAATCCTACGTAGGAGTTTAATAAAAGAAAAAAAGCTAGCTTGTGTGTCGTGAGTTGTGACTATTATATTCAAAATAATAATTTAAGGTACCTGAAAACATGTTAATTACCAACAAACATCCGTTTTTATATTATGCTAATAGACAGGATTAATAATTTTTGTTAGGCACACAAATGTAAATAACTGAGCCTAATTTTGTATAATCTATTTATTTTGCTAATTATCAATTTTAAGTTTTTAACTAATGGTCAAACAATTATTTACCATATCGCAACTAACTGTATTTTACACGATGATCACGGCTGGTTATCTAACTTCTTTTAATACACAACTCACAAGTAAATATCATAATAACTTTTGATCCTTTCAAAGGAAAGATATAGCATATAAATATTAAAAGGTGTTATTTACTCGTACAAATTGTTCTTATTTATTCTCTTACTCACAGGATTCTGACAAGTGTCAGAACCAATGGTTTGGATGCAGAGAGAGAGTGAGTGGTAAAAAAAAATATTGTTGTATGTGTTAGAAGATTAGTAGAAGGATATTGTATGAGACTTTAACAATACTCATATTGAAAATGTGATAATTAAACAGAAAATAAAATCCTTAGACATTATTGTATCTCTTAAAAGTTGGTGCTTTCTTTCAGTGTCATAGCTGGGTTAGCGGAATCTCTGTGTAAAACCGCTTATATGATAACTAAATATGACAATTAAAAATATATTGTAACGATCTAATTTTAATTTTTATGAGTTTTTCATCATTCTCGCCCACTTGAAGTTAAGTTTACCAATATTTAGAACAAAATTCCATATGTTATTAACATTTTGATGTTAAAAATGAATTTTGAGGCCTTTAAAACTTTGAGCTCTATGCGATGGCACACCTCACACACCTTCGTATATGGCTGTGATTTCTTTTATACCAACGATGTTTGAATTGTTCATAAGATATAAAATGTCTAGAGACTCATTGTTCATGTACTGGTATTTAACTGGGAAAAACAAAAATGTAGATAATATACAAGAAAAACTATAATTTTTTGATTTTTTTTACCACTTGATTCTTTGGGGTTGTAAAGAAAGTTGTGAATGTGATGTTAAAGTGTAAAAGATAAAAAAGTGGTCCGTCCTATAATAATAATATTGCCATTGAAGAACATATTCTCTTACCTACACATGACACCACCTAATCTTTACTTCATCATCACACTAACAACCTAGACTCTTCACTTGATATAAGTGAAAGACACACATGCATCCATTATACATATGCACATATAGATATAGCTAGTCAGAGAAGCAGAATTAAGGTGAAGAGAAGATATATGTCCAACTACAACTAATTCTGGTTTTCTATGTTGTAAGTCTCCCATACACACATACAAATGTTATTTGTTGCATGCTTCTTATTTTTAAATGTTTATAAGAAATCTTGATAAATTCTGGATTATCATTTTTATGTGTTATGTAGAAAAACAAATTTAGTTTCTTGCATGTTTCTTATTTTAAAGTGTTCAAAAAAAAAAAAAATTGTTGGTAAATTCTTGATTATCATCCACATGTTGGTTATAGTGTGGTAATTTTGAGTAACAAAATTATGTTTGAGAAAAAGAATCAAAGAAAATATGACTTAATAATTTTTCATAGGTTCGATGGTTTTGAGTTCACATGCTCTTTTAGTTCCTTGTTCGTTACAGAGGTCTTGTGTTCCGATGGTACCTATGTTGTGTGAGAAACTTTTTACCCGATGGTTGTGTGTTCAAGTCCTTTTTAGGATAGGATGTGAAATAGATTTGTGATGTAAATATTGTGAGATTGTTAAAATTGACGTTTCTTTTTTTCTTTTTCTTTTTTTTTTTAAGTTCCTTATGTTTCTATTTGTTACTTGGATATAAACCCCAATATAAGAATACAAAGGAAAAAACTTATCTTTTTGTTGGGTTTTTTAGGTAAACATAAACCCAATATCTCTACCTAATATTAAAAGAACATATTCACTTGTCTTTAAAGTTTAGAATAAATTTTGATTACTATTTTGCAGGTAAATTAGATAAATGGAGGGTAATGGTAAATCATTGGAGAGGATAGTGTCATTGAAGGCTCTACAAATGGGAAGTTCGTTTTCATGCCAAATATGTGTGATTGGATTTCTAAGTGGAGTATGTCTCACTTCACTCTTTCTTGCTGCCCTCACTTCATTTGCTTCTTTTCAGTTTCCTCCCCAAAATTCCACATCCTATTTTATAAGTAAGTTTTTCTCTTTTGCTCCTTTTACTTTTACTGCATTATATGTTACCCATATTAGATGATAGTATTAGAAAGCTCGACTAGTTGTGTAGATGAGCCTAGAATCATTAAGGCTTTATTTATGTATTGTCTAATAAATTGCCGATACACGCGTACGGATGGATAGGTGTTTATCATATCATGAAATAAACTATTGGTGTATAGTGACGAAGCCCGAAAGAGGCTCATGAGTGACACCGCTTAGAATTCAAAGAAATGATATGTGCATTGTGAAACATACCATGAATTCGGGGAAAAAACAAATAAAAAAGAGTTTCTTTAACTTGTGTCATGGTGACAGTCGTTGCAAATGATTAAATGAACACAGTTATTTCCTAATTTAAATCGGTTTCTAAAATGGTAATTACAGTTCACTAACTTTGTTTAACAAGTGTACCACCATGAAACAAGTTAGAAAAATCATGATTTATTAGTAATCACTTGTAACCTGTATTATTTGTTTCGCAGAGTAGGCCCGTTGCCACACTTGTCCCGTTTATAGGATTTCTACATCAAGCACTTGTTTTTTATAGACAAAATACTATTAGTAACAATTTTATATTACAAAATTCATGGAGTATTTGTTAAGTTTGATCATGACATCTTTGGATCATAATAATTGAAAGATAAAAAAATTTCATTAGTCAAAAATGTACAATTGAGTAATCCATAAGGGTTTGTGATTGAAGCCAACTAAAGTACCACTACCTTCTAGACTAATTATTTTCTTTCAAAAAGAACTAAACTAATTACTCCAAATTATAGCTCATCTTGTGTAATTGTGTTTCAATAAAATTTATAATTGAATACTAACTTTAATAATGACAAACTAGGTGGGATTTATAAAGTAATAACACTAGATATAAGTAGTTGATTAGTCGTAATATTACTGAATTCATTCTATATTAGTAGTTTATGTTCTAATCTTAGATATCAAACAAACTACTTTGAGGAAAAATCAGTAATTCCATGCAACATTAATTTCATATGAACCTAACAAAATTTCGGATAACTATGTCTTCCTATGTCGACATTGCATAAAGTGTTGACGACTTGATATGCCTTTAACGCCTTTCTATTAAATTCCTATGTACAAACACATACAGACATACTCTTCTTGAGAAAGACACCCACCAAAATTTTGTTACCAGTCGACTTGTAACATCATTGAGACAAAGGATAGCGATTATAAACACTTTTTGAGTGGTTAGCCATGATAGGAAAATATAAGAGAATTTAGACAAAGAACTCTTATCTTTTACAATGTTCTCAGTCAGACCCCATATGCATATTTTGTTGCAATTTAAACTCCATATGTCGGCTTTTCGTTTACATTTAGCACCTTTTTTAACATGTACAATTTGTACGTTACATTTTTTTTTCTTGACCATTTACCCTCTAATTTTTCAGAGTATGTTTCATAGTATGCTCATTAATGTAAACAAAAGAAAAAATATGTAAGGTAAGGAGTAAAGTGAACTATTTTGTAGATTTACTATCTTTAGCATATGTTCTACGTTTGAAATTATTAACATTGTTTTATGAATTTCTATTACTTTTTAGATTCATTTACGGGTCGAGAATGTGATTCTAAACCGCAAGCAGTCGAAAGAATGGTGATAACAGAAAACTTCCTCGAGATCCAAACAGTCAATGATCCAGTCAATTCAATCCACTCGTCTTGGACCGCAATGCTAAACAAGTCAAACACCGGTGAAGGTCTGTTCACACAGAATATACTAACCGACAATTCTAAGCTGCATAAACCTCCTCATTTGGAGAATTGTAAATTAATGAATGAAGCAAATCAGATTCTTGATAAACGAATAGAAAACGGGAAATTGCCTCCATGGACAATGTGGAAAGGTTTTTTGAATAACTACCCTTTATCAAAAAAAGATGAGCAACAAGGATATAACAGTCATCAAGTCGCCTCCAAAGATGCCTATCCTCCATGGGTAAGTACTAGTTATTAGTTACCACAGTTCGTTACGTCCTTATGGCTTTCAGTTAGTTGGGAACTCAATGTGGGTCCCACCTAGCCGTTGCATGTATTTTTACCTTTTTAAGTATCTCTTTGTGCATTGCAGATCAAAGGGTCGGACGAAGAAAATTATCCACTAACAAGGGAAGTGCAACGCGATATATGGGTGCGCCAACATCCCATGAATTGTCGAGATCCAAGCGTTAGGTTTCTCGTTACAGATTGGGAAAGAATACCTGGATTTGGTATGGGTGCCCAATTTGCCGGGATGTGTGGGCTTCTTGCAATTGCCATTAATGAAAAAAGAGTACTTGTCACAAACTATTATAATCGGGCTGACCATGATGGTTGTAAAGGTAGAAGAAATAAAAAAAACCGCAAACTGCATATAAAATTTCATCTGATAATTTCCGACCAGGGGAAACTTGACCTCATTTGATTTTCTTGCTAGGTGCATCGAGGTCTAGTTGGTCATGTTACTTCTTTCCCGAAACATCACAAGAGTGCAGGGATCGAGCGTTTGAACTCATGAATGATAAACAAGCATGGGAGAATGGAATTATCACGACAAAAGAAAATTACACAACGAAGCATATATGGACCGGCTCAATCCCACGGTATATGCTTTTACTAAGAGGTGACTTCATTTCAATATTTGCTGCATCTATGTTACCATTAATTTAGTGAAAGTTTATTTCAGATTATGGGGTAGTCCTTGGAGTTACATGCAACCAACAACAGAAGTCAATGGGACATTAATCGGGTATCATCGAAAAATGGACAGGCGATGGTGGCGAGCACAGGTAAATCATGGGTTTACTTATCGTTATTTCTTGCTCCACTATGAATCTGTAGAAAGAGAGTGTGATAGGTGCTCATTTATTCAGGCTTTGCGTTACCTTATGAGGTTTCAAACCGAGTATACATGTGGTTTACTAAATGTAGCACGACACTCCGCATTTGGATGGGAAGCTGCCGAGCTGGTTCATTCAACACGTATTTCTGAATATATCGAGGTTGTTTTACTTGTCACCAGTTTTGATGTGAAAAATACCATTTTTCTCTTTTATGCATAATTGCAATTAAAGGTATATTTGACATTTTAAGTAATATTCTTAGGAAAAGACGCAAGATTCTAAATCCGATATTGAAGAATATGTATGGTCAAATCACGAGCCATGGATACCACGACCGTTGCTGAGCGTGCACGTAAGAATGGGAGACAAAGCATGTGAGATGAAGGTTGTTCAGTTCAAAGAATACATGCGTCTTGCTAACCGAATCAGACATCGGTTCCCTCATTTGAAACACATTTGGCTTTCCACCGAGATGCAAGAAGTGATTGATAAGACAAAATTATATGGAAACTGGAAATTCCACTACTCGAATGTGAGACGTCAAGTGGGAAACATCACAATGGCAGTATATGAAGCAAGTCTCGGTAGAGAAACGAGCACAAACTATCCACTCGTTAACTTCTTAATGGCTACTGAAGCTGACTTCTTCATTGGAGCATTGGGTTCAACTTGGTGTTTTCTCATTGATGGAATGAGAAACACTGGTGGAAAGGTGATGGCTGGATACCTGAGCGTTAACAAGGATCGGTTTTGGTAATAGAAAAGAGGTTCAGCACGCGTTGCATCTGTTGGTTAGTGTCAAATATGGTTTGTCGTAGTCGATATAGTTTAGAGGTATAGGATTTCTATGAATATGAGTTGCATCTTTCAGTTGCCTCTTCATGTGTACATAAAAATAATGTATAGATATAATCAATTTAGATGTTCAGTTTTGTCTCGGCTACAACAATAGTACTACTTTTGTCGCGATGCTACTTTCCATCATGTTAGAAATCATTTTAGATGATTATAATTTGCGAAACGCGCACAGATGTTTTATCCAACTGCCACAACTCTATATAACTAAAACATATCCAAACATCACATTACAAGTACTCAAATTGGTAATTCTGAAAAAAGTAATGAAGAGCAATAATAAATAAATTAAAACATTAATACACCATGTTGAAGCTGTTCCTGAGAAAACTACCTACCAAAACCACTGGAACAATCACCAGAAAGATTGCATACAACAATCAACTGAACAAGAACCCTAAAAATCAAATTTATCACACAAATTCCATAATGGTCTCATACCCAAAACGGAGAACAAACCCATGTACGATTACTCCAAATCTTCACTCGACTGCCTTACACCGTTTTCACTGCTTCTAGCTGCGGCAGACTGCTTCTTGTGTTTCTTGATCTTGGCTTTCTTGGCCTTCATCCTGCGTTTCTTCTCATTGGCATCAACCCATGTGTAGTCAGCCGGAATGTTGAAGGGGTCTGCCTCGTCCCTGAAGCTGCGACCATCGGTGTCGCTTGATTGGTCACCACGGTTCCCTTTCATCCATGAGATCCATGATGTTGATCCCTCTGGTTCTTTGGATTTAGAATCTTGCAAATGAGTAGGGCTCGAGAGTGGTGTTGAAAATTCTTCTGATGGAGTTTGTAGCTCCTCAAACTTTGTAAATGTTACAAGTACTCTAATTGTTGGTACAATTGGAATTGCAATCTGCAGGCAGAAACGGGTATTGATATGATCCTTAGAAAATGTTCCATCATCAGCATTATAGTTGTCATCAAGCACATATGATTACAAGGATTAGGACTTGAAGTAGTAATAATCGGTTTCCGAGTTTTAAATAAAATGCGTTATTTAAGATAATTGAGGGTGTTAGATAATCAATTTAGGATGGTAAGTTTTTCAAAAGCATTAACAAAGATGGACAACTAAGCATATACCTACTGTTTAAATATAACTTGAGAATTATGTTCCATTTTCACATAACTTCTGCTTATTTCAAAAACGTTGAGTATATCAAACCACCATTCTGCAACTCATTATCTGATTCAGATTATTCGATATCACACACTCACTTTCACTACCCACATCCAAACAACCCTTGACCAACCATCCCAGAGGTCCAAGTAGAGCAACCCCTTCACACGGCTTCGGTTAGGCCTTTTGCCAGCAGCATGACCCTCAATAGAGTTGATAACACATATTCATCATGAAGCAGCGGTCTCTATCTTTGACCATTAAGTTAACCCTTTGGGGTTCAGAAGGGTCCAAATCAGACAATGGGTCAGAAGTAACTGAAAAAAGCTATAACACTGTGTCTACTACCCGTTTGGCCGTTTCTAATGGTTTGCAAGAATCTATGACATTAACATGGATCTACTTGCATAAATGTCATCAAATTTAGACTTATTCACAGATATTAAGAATGCAATAACGACATAAATAGGGAAATAAAGTATGAAAACAGATATGGAAAAAGGAATGTACCTTGACAGGGAATGTGCCGTTGGGTAGCTTGGTGGTTAAAAGCTCCCTTAATCTCCTAATGGCCTTCACCTTGTTGGCTAAGATGTCAAGTAACGGCAGAAGCTCCTCTGTTTTCAGAGGGAAATCTGGTGTCAACCACAGAACCGGTCTCAACCCTTTTTTGTACTCACTTTCGTGTTTAGAATCCGTTGCAGATCCTTTCTTCTTTTTCTTCTTAGCACTTTTATCTTTCCCTTTCTTGGAATCGCCACTGTCCTCAATTGAAGTTTCCGATGACGGTTTTTGACTTTCGTTAAGTTTTGAGAACTTCTTTAGAATCTTTGAATCTTCAGGATCATTTCCTCCCGTTTTTGAACCTTTTTTGTTCCAACCGAACCACATTTTCTTATCTTTAGTGTTGGATTCAGAATTTTCTAACGAACCCGAATCACTATTTTCATGGTGGACTTGTTCTTCATCTTCACAAACGTTTTCAGTGTTCCCCATTTTAAGAGCAGAATTCAATTGGATCTTTTCTTCAGGTGTCAAAACATCATCATACTCATCATGATCACCACCATTTTCCACCTTTTCATTAGCGAAAAGCTCCTCATCCGTCATAGCACCCGGAACCCGCCTTGATTTCACGCTCACCATCACATGAAGCATATCATACACCTTACTTTTCCATGGCCCCACGACCTCCGTCCTCTCTTGTCTTCTCCAATTCAAATGAGGAACGAGCTCGGCCTGAGTCACATCAATACCCGGTCTATACATATTAGTCTGAGACATCAAAGCTACTTCATGTGCAACTTCCGCTTCTGAAGGTTGAGCACCCGCTCCCTCCAAAGCATTCGTTATCTCTTTCTCTTTATGAGAAAGAACAATCAAAGAACCGGGAGGCAAACACACACTACTATTACCGTCATCCCGTGAATAGCCATCTCCTAAAAACATAAATGTCTGATCCGACCGTTGAATCCTAAACCCATCAAACCCCGCAAGAGTCATATCCGCCCTCAAATTCGACCCACGTTTCCAAATCCTATACGTGTCCGACGGAGCAATCCTTCCAATAAACGGAATAACCGAACTCTCAAAATGAAAAGTAATCTCCATATAAAAATCCCTAATCCTCCCAGCCGACGCCACAATCCTGGGCAACCTCCTACACCATTTCGCCCACGCAAGCGGCTGATAATGCCTAGCAATAATCATAGCAATATTCTCCTCCCTATTACAAACCGCCTCCTGTAACGCACTCCACCCATTCTCATTCTGCAAACTCCAATCCGCACCAGCCGCCATCAAAATATCCGCAGAAACCGGATCCTTAATCCTCACCGCCAAATGCAAAGGCGTCTCGCGGCCAGGTACATCACGCCGGTCAATAACAGCCGAAACCGCATCAGCAACCAACTCGGCCGCAACCGAATCCTCCTCACTACCAACACTACCCGCTTTCGCCAACTTCGGCAAGGCAACTATAAGCTTCTTAAGGGCAGTATGGTCTTTTGTTATAACAGCTAAATGTGCAGGACTATGTGCATACTTAGTATAATCCTCCATTAATACCCAATAATCACTTCAATTCAATTGAACTAAACTAATTCAAGCCCTAATTTTGGTCCACATTGTTGATACCTAAAATTAAAAATAAACAGAAATTAATAACAGATCTGGGATAGTAATTGAGCTTAATGTAAAGATTATATAAAGTGAAGTAAGATTATTAATACCTGAAAAGTGTAGTTTATACAGGTCAGATCTATCAATGTTTATTACAGTAGATTTTATAAAATTAAGAAGGGGGATAAAAAGGGTTTAAAAGTGGAATTTATTTTTTATGGGATTGGCTTTACTGTTTTCCAGAGGTCAAAAAGACTACTGGATACGATTTGTTATTACTCGTAATTTTTTTTTTTAAATTTATTGTAGATGCGTTATTTTGTTTTGTTTTGTTTTTATTTGATTGATGTCGATACGTTTAAGTTGGTGGTTAGCGGAATGGAATTGGTTCGATTTGTTTTTATCAAAGTTTTCAAGATCGGGATCCTACTCAGAATCATTTTTGTTGTTGCAAAATCGAAATCGTAACATTGGATCAGGATTCTAAAATTCTACGATAATGTCATTTTTTAATAGTATTTGTAATATTTTTCAAATCTACAAATTATTATATATAATAAATACAAAATTATATGAGTGTTTCATGAAAATATTATCCTACAAATTTTGAATATGAAACGTTTAAAATATATATATATTTTTTTAATTCTATTTAAACGTAATTCATAACTTTGTAGTTTTTTAGTTTGCGGTTCGAGAAAAGTAAGATCGAATCGGATTAGATCTTAAGATCCTATGATCAAGATCGGGATCCTATAAGATCTTAAGCTTGCTAAGATCCTACGTAGGATCCGGATCGTTTTTGCTTTGTAGTATCGTAAAATCGTAATATCCTAATATCAGAATCGGGATCTTAACAACTATTGTTTGGCTTACCATTAATAAAGACACTATATTAACTACTGCACTATTTAGAATCTATCTTCTAATTAGTAATTAGTAATGATTCATATTTACTTTGGAATTTATCTTCCCTAATATATAGAAGAATTAGATTAGATTAGATTACTCAAAGATCTATCATCAGTTGTAAAAATCTTCCACTAGATATATGTAAATTTTAAAAAAAATTTGAAGAAAAATACAAAGCTCTTGAACAGCTGTATCCTATAATGATCAAGACACAAAATAAGATACTATGTAAATTTTAAAAATTAAGCCGGGTTTTGTTAATAAGTGTTCGCCGGACACTTAACTTGTAGTCAATAAACAAAACTTTCTTATTTAATCAAAAAAAATTGTTAAATACATATTATATAAATTGATAGATTACTATATTTGAGCATAGTTTTCGCTTAAATGAAACAAAACATTCATTTTATTAACACGTTAATACGTGCCCAGTAGACACATGTTAGCAAAACCTGATTAAGTTATAAAGAGAGTTAGAACATGTTATACATACACACAAAACATGAAAAGCGCCATCCTAAGCTATAACATGTTATAGGTATACGTAGGTCCTAATTTTATTTTATTTTCATTTTCTTTAAAACAAACACATTTTATTTTATACATTGAAATTAAATTTTATACATTTTACTATTTTAGGGACTAAAAATGTAAGAAAAACACAGGGACTAACATTGTAAACGTAGCCGAGACTAACTGTGTAAGAAAAGCATTCTCATGGACTAATAAAAATAAAGCAAACGTTTACTGTTCTTCTTCTTCCTTTTTGCCAAACCTTTAACTCAAAAAAAAAACTTCTACACAATAAAAACAAACACAAAGCACAAACCCAGATGAAAGATTAAAAAAAAAAAAAAAAAAAAAGAAGCAAAACGAGTGTTATAACCATAACGCGGTACCTATAACGCACAGATAACGCCACTTCCGAGTTCCGATGCAGTTTGATGGCATTATAGGTACCAAGTTTGCCTTATACTAACATGCATTTAAGCCGTTGCACCATGCTCTCTTAGGGGTTGTTTGTTACAGCTTAGTTTCGAAACTTCTGGCTTTATATAAACTAGCTCAAAAGTTAAAAATAAAGCTGAAAAAAATAGACTTATGAAAGTTAACCAATCGTGATCATTAATTATTTGAACTAATCCAATGGATTTATAGAACTACATATCTTTTAGAGATTTAACAAGTCCAAACATCACACGTACATCAAAGTTCACTTACAAATTATGGTAATTATAGGTGAACAGATTTAGGTAGCAAGTCACCCATATTACTTTAAATAGAACGGTGTATATAAATGAACCATGGACCAAATAAATAAGTAGGTCACACTACTGAATGGGGTTATGTAGGTGAATGCATAATTTGCAGTGGAGCCACATTATTTATCAAGTATTTAAAATAATACTCCTCGATACCGAAATGATACAAATATATGACTAATATATGACCGGAAGGAAATTTGAACAACACAACAATTTCAGCTATTAAAGGAACCATCAACTATTGGTAGGTCCTTGAACCTTTTGGTTTGCTGAAGAACTGTGTAGAGACATATAAAAAAACATACAGAACTTAATGCGCAATCAAAATGTGAATATCCATGTATTTGTTATATTTAAGCCATTACTGGACCTATAAATCTTCAATTTCTGTCAAACAATATATAAATTAATAGTGCATGTCAAGATTTTCTAGCAAATAGCTCACAAGTGATTAAATCATTCATGGAAGCAGCAGAACTCCCGACTCCAATAACTGGCACAATGTTGAATATGGGTTCCTCGCAAGTTTTGACCTTTTTGGTTGTTTCAGCAAATTCATCGAATGTGCTTTTAAATACGAGTGACAATGTTTCATGAGGGATGTTGAGACTTGTTGGGCAGTAAATTCTCAGATTCTGCAGCACCAGAAGAATTATGTATAAGATTACATACAAAGAGTATGCTACAAATTGAAGCTATGTATATGAAAAAAAATCTTTTATATAAGTAGTCTGTGGGAGAAGACACTAACCATTACATCATCCCAAGAATAGTGGTTCTGTGAAAGGACTTTATCAAGACGATATATGCAAAATTTTGCAACTCTTCCTATTTTATCCTCAGCAGTGACAATAAGAGGATCATCAACATTAGAACAGATCTTATAAGCAATTTCAGTTGTAATTGATAAAACAGCTGCACATATGCTGTCACGCGCAAGACACTTATGAAGACACTCGTCATGCCATGGTTCTGGTTGAAAACATAAATCAAACGGAGTTTCTTTATAATTTGGGTCAGACAAAACATGATCATTATCTTCCTCAGTTTCCGGATCATCCTCAACAAAGAGCACAGGCTTCACCTCAACAAAAGCTCTACAACATCACAACCCAAAGAAAGTATTAGAATTGGAAGTTGACACGATACATTTTCATATCATCTTTTCATTTATATGTTCTTGAACTCGAGAGATAAATTGTTCAAGTACCTTTTTGGAAGATCAGGAACAAGCACGTACAAAAATATAGGATTTAGCACTCCAGATGCACATTTGCGATCTAAGTTTAGCTTCATATGATTGAGGATCGTATTCTGCTTTTCTTGCATACCGATTCTGTCCAATGTGGACGTCGACGTTGAACAAAAAATGACAAACAGTATGGCTGATGTACTTATTGAACAGTTGAAGGATCTTGCAACTGCTTCACTGTTTACCAGAGCTTGTTCTAGTTCAGCAGTGGGGCCTCCACTACATAGTGACATGGTCGGTGGGTCGAGTCCCAATTGTCCCGCCATGTGAAGTATCTCTTTATGCAACGTCGCCTACAGAATAGCAGAATATGAAGTACTGTCACCATTGAAGGGTATTCTAGGCATAAAAAACAGCAAATAGCTATGTTACCTGGCTATATGGTCCAATACAACTAGGAGCCCATGAAGAGATGCTTTGCACATGAAGCACTTTCTTGCTTTGATCATTTGCTACCAGTACTTCCACATAAGCTCTCCCGAGACCAACTTGACACAGAGGAAGCTCAATTGTACTTCTAGATGGAACACCGAACCGGCATTTCTCCTGAGTTATGAAATTCACGTATGTTTCGTTTGCGATGGCAAACATATTCATGTCTGATATATACAGATGGATGTAAACTACATTTTCCCAAGAAAAACCACCTTCCTTAAGATCTGATTCAATTTTCAGCAAAATGATCTTCATATCCTCCTGTAGATCTGTCACAACAGATTAATGTATTTAACTTATAAAATAAATAAGAATTTAACAATGCAGCGATTTAATAACTATCAATTATCATAATTACTCACCAGCTGTAGTTTCTGTGGTGTCCTGAAGCCAGCAACATAAGGAGAAAGTGTTCCCTTTTCTAGTTTTTGAAACATGAAGTCCACGCTTTTCAAGTTGAGTCAAATCTAAGGCAACATCAGATGGATGGCATTTCTCTTCCACTATGTCTAGAGATTCGCTATGTACTTCAATTACAGATCCCATATCCTCCAGACAGGAACCATTACTTCTGTTACTGTCACTTACAGAAGGAGAGTTTGTTTTATCTTCACAATGGAATTCCATGGGGTGAAGGATCCCTACAGGAGCTATGGGATTTGAATCATGAAGTACAAGTTGAAATTCATCTAGAACAATTCGAGCATACTGGAATAAATTGTGAAAACACAAACATGAACAGAAAGGTAGATAAACATTCACAAAGCAGTAAAATATGTGTACAAAGCTCCAGAGGTATAAGGAGATAACTACAGAGCACAGACTACAGAGACCATTATGAGCAAAAAGGACTAGGTCTATATATATTTATAACTATGTATCTACTTTGCAACTTTTTGAAATAGCCACTAAAAATTCTGATATAGTATAAACCAAGGACTTACTTTAAAGAGGGGACAATCAAGCGTCAATGTTTCGTATTCTCCCCCTTCACCACATACATTACTTCCATATAACCTGCCACGAAAAAATTGAAATCTATAAAACCTGATAATTGAGTGAAGATGCAACTCATTTATGCAAATAACATACTCCTTTAACTTAAGAAGGTGAGGCCATAGATACGACATCTCTTTCCCCAAGTGCTTTGAAGGATCTAAACCAACAGCTGCAACCTACATTTTTTTTAAGGGGAATAACCTTAGTCTAAAAAATTCAAGCATTAGAATATAGTTTTAAGGACTGCATCAGAAAGAGAAGAATATGTTCTTTGCTTAAAAAACTCAAGCTGATGAAATCGCAGTATTACTTAAATTTAATATGGTGGTGTACTGAAAAAAAAGAAGAAAAGAGAGGAGATAATCACATCCGTTTAACATAATTTAACCAGCTTCCATTTATTTTAATTACGATCCTTCTATGTTGACAGAGTGTGCAGGATCGCAGCTGAAAACTACTGTTTAGCTACTAGTTGATACAACGAAACTAAACAAAGAGGTACATACAAGGATTCAACAGGAAAGTATTCAAAGTGAAGAATACTACCTTTACTGTGATAGCAACAATCCCAGTTTCGATCTGGTTAGGCCCATAAAAGTAGAGGAAATAATTAGTGGAGGTTTAGAACATATAGAGAGTTTGACATAACACAAAGAAGTAGGTACCATTTGTTGCAAGAGGAACGTTTGATCCAACTTCCATAAATATGCTAGAGAAATGAGCCCTAGTCTGGAACAAACATTTTCTACTCGTAATCTTTGATAATCAGAGGCAATGGCACCAGATGAGACTGCTGTGATAGAAGGTATTTGCTTTTTTACTTCTTTTAACAAGATGAACATGTCTTCTACTTCATCACCAGCAGTCGTGTTGTAGCTTAGATCATGGCGCCTACAAATTTAAGAGTTTAGCAGGTAAGCAGATGATAAATCCCAAGTCCTAATTCAATCTAGATAAAACCATAAAATAAACACCCAGACAATATAAAGAAGCAAATTTATAAGAGAAGAACCAAACATGAAAAATACCTAATTTAAAACATATATGCTGTAATAAATAACCACAAATATATTGATTTTAAAAACAAAATTGCAGAATTGACCATGTCCCCAAAAGATATAGTAACAATCGCAATATACAATATTTACAGAAAAATTTAACAAACTAACGTTAAACAGCTTGTGGGTGCCCCTTCAATATGTTGACTTCACATATATTTTTGCACACCCTCAGATCCTATGAAAATTTAGTTCCGGGCATTTGCTAGTCAAGTCACTTGATTTGTTCGACAAGCTTCTTTAAGATATGCCAAAATAAATTTTGTGCTTTATCATTTACACCAATCCAACTTTTTATGGTTCAGTATAAACCGAGTATGGTTAACACATTGAAAGTGAAAGTATAAAGTTAAACGTATTCTATAGATGACCGTACTCATTCACTGACACCAATGAGTATATTAATCATCAAACAGTGACGATGTCAAAATTGGATTTTATTTAATACTGGTATAGTTTAACAACAACAACAATACCCGATCCCACCTGCGCAGGGTATGGGGGAGGTAGGGTGTAGAGTTATTTAATATAGTATGTTCACCTAAAAGCCAAGAACCTATTTCTAAATATTGAAACAGTTAACAGCCAAGTCAATCAAGAGCAGCAACTTTGACAAGTATGAGCAATCAATCCATGCCCTTATTACTGAGAAACAAGGCACTACAAGAAATTGAAGAAAGGCAACAAACGCAACATCCTAACTCATTTGTAGCTTTCTTAATATTATCTATAACCTTAATCATGCTTGCCTTTGTATTTGGATTTAATTTCTTGGCACAGATGATTTGTATATCAAAGTGACTACAGTTGCTCTTCCATAATGTCATACACCCTGTGAAATAGGCCATTCCACAATAAATATGAAGATTAATTTCAATATGTTCTAAAACGACTGTGACTATCAGATAAAACTATGGAATTTCTAAAATTTGATGGACATAAATTCTACCACTTGCCAAAGAAAGTTGCAAGTACAAGTTGAACATCTAAGCAACATATTTCATGAGAACCAATGCAATATACGGCGACTAAAATGATCTACAAAACAGAGGTGAACTCAGCTGTCTTTATAATACATAACATCCTCGCCAATCTCAGAGGACAGCTTTTATCATGTAAACCTCCCTAAGTACCAAGTGACAACCCATACCAATTGAAAATCAGTATAACCTTCCAGCGAGAATTATACAATACATAAGTACACATACAGGCATTTGAATGTGTGAGGTTTCAAGTTCAATTTCTGCTAGGTGCAACAAACAACCCTTAAGTGGCCACGCAAACGGAGGGCTTTACCTGGTTTGAGTTTGGGTGGCAGTGGGTTCAAAACGTGTGGATTAGTCGGCCAAAAGGTCGGAAACCATGGTTACACAAACAATATAAAAAACATAGGCATTTGAAAAAGGAAGAAAAGAATCAAATAGTATAATCAAATCAATCCAGTTGTATACCATGTACTGCTTTGAAAGCTTATTGTTTTCTAGAAAAATATATCCAAAAAAAAAACTCTGCCAAAAGGGTTTCAAGTAAGTAGCTTGCCTGGTAGATCCTTGTATTCTTCGTCTAAATAAAGGAACTCCCATGCAATTCGCATAACTGACAACAATCTGATGACCAACCTGGGACATAACAAGTGATGCAAACACCAAGCAATTAGTTTGCCACATAACAGTAATCATACTAATTAAGTGATTATGTTCTTTCAGTATTTCCCAAATCCCGGAAGACTATGACAGAACTAATATTTCAATACTGCTTTTTCCCTATAGGATATCTAAAATAAACATTTTGCAAATACATTGAAACATTCGCAGACTAATTTGTTTTCATGTAGCAGAACAGATTAAAAAAAATTGAAGTAGAAATTTCACGTGAAAATATTATTAAACCATTTAAACTATGGGCACACAGATGGAATGCCAACTACTGAGCAGTGATCAGTTTATCTGATTTGAACTTTCTACTTATGTGAGAAAACCTGAGGTCCCTAAACTAATACCTAAAACTATATACGCAGATAATCTTTGCTCATACTAGCTTAATAACTGAATAAAGTGAATAGTCCAAGTAGTAATGAAAAGTTCAACTTTAAAAAACTTAGGTTAGGGCTTAGGCAAGGCTACATAATTTGAAATATCTTCCAAGTTCCAAATCACAAATTTGAAGATACAATATGAATGCTTTTTCTGTTTCCAGTACACAGAAGACAATATTTTAATGTTCATGAACTTCTTAGTTACTCGACATTCCTAAAGTAGCATAGAAATTTAAAGTAAACTATCTTCACAAATATCAATGGGTACGTTACTACCGGTAATCATAAACAATGGGTCCAAATTATCCCATACCAATCTAATCTAATGAATAAATATGAAAGAATGACTTACAGTTTGATACATGTAGCTATCAAGCTCATCCACAGAGTCATTAGCAGGCAACAAGTTCGCTAAAGCAACAACCTATAATCCAACCAACTCAAATTCAAATAATCCCATATATTAGCATAATCATTTACAGTACAATAGTACATAACTAACGGCTTCACCCATACCTCATGGCCATATTCGAGACACTTCATCATAGCAAAGCAACTATCTTTACCGCCACTAACCAACCCTACCACCTTCATCTTCTCTTGAACACCAACACAACCTTTTTCCTAACACGTTACCTTCAACCACAAAAACGCCAATAAATTATCACATAAAGAATATCAATCCATCAGCACAAAACAATGTACATAAACTGATCCCACACACCTTCGAGTACTTTTTCACAGTTTAACATATATCATTAAAGCTACCATGGCAGGCTTTTCGCAATTACGACACGGTAACTTTTCGGCTTTTCGCATTCACGGTATAATTAACAAAACAATTAAAATAGACTTTGAAACACAAATTCAAAACAACAATTAAAACACAAAGTATTAAATGAACTTAAAAACAGCTTATAACCAGAGCAGCGAACTATACCGGAGTTGTTGAGGACGGAGTGTGTGTGTATGTGGTGTTTGTTATGAATTGAAGATTTTTATAAACTAATGGAAGTGAAATGAAAAGTGGTGCAAGTTGAGGAGGTGAATAGTGAAAGTTTTGGTTTTTGGTTAGAGAGGGACCACCGTGGATACCATTGTTTCCGCCGTGTTTAGTGACTGAGTGAGTGAGTTTATATTTAGGGTTTGGTTTTTATATTTTTAAAAGAGATGGATATTTTCATTATTTTTATTGGAGTTTTTATATTTTAAATGTGGCTTAAGTTATTGTACAATATTGAATTGTGTAAGTATATTTTAATTTGTGGGTTGCGTAAATGGTGCAATGGTCAACTTTTGTAAAATTGTAAGCATCAAAGTTTTATAAAGATTAAATTATCTGCTCTTTAAAAGAATATATTCCTAATTTAAGCAAACATCAAGACTTCGTTTTATATCTTTACAGGGTGTTTGGGATTGTGATTGGTGGCAAATTATTTGATTATTAGGCCACTCCCAACAGTTAACTCAGCTTTAAAATTTAAGGCATGTCACGTCAGCTTTAACACACCTTAACTTAACTCAGTTTTAACACACCCAACAATAACTCAGCTTTGACACACCTTAACAACTCGCCTTTATATCAAATATTTTCAAATTCAACCCCTAACTTATAAATTACTTCATTTTTTAAAAACATAACATTCATTAAAAACATAACATTACATACTTAATAAAATAAAATTACAACGAAATTAAAAAAATATATAACATTACAATACGATACGAAATTTTATATAGATTTGTAATTGTCAATTAGATCCGACTTCTCCTCCCATACTTGTAACACTTGCTCCCTAACCATCTTCAAGGCGACATGAAGTTCCAGATCTGTTTCATCATTTCTTTGTAGAGTTTCTAGACCGACCCTGATAGCTGGATGGTCTTGAGGCAACTCACGTAACCTTTCGATCTCTGGAGCACGATTATGCATTTGTAGCATAATACGAGATATCTCGCCAAACAAACTGTTAATAAGTTTGAGTTCTTTCTCTTGTTCAGTGCATAATCGGGTGAGGATAGCCCTTTGCACCTCTGCTGGTTCGTTAGCCATAGTGTTTGTGTTAAAATTAGTGATACTTGCGAGTGAGTTTTATAAGAAGTAGTGTCAGAAAATGAAGTGTTGTGAAAGTGGGTTTTATACTGGAAAGTAGCCGTTAAACTAGTCGTTGGAGTATTATTCAAATTCAAACGTATACTAACAGTACAACATATTAACGTTGCGTTAACGCAGCATAGTTATATCCGTTTAAAATTCAAACTCATTGTAATGGGCGGGATATAGTTATATCCGTTTAAAATTCAAATTCATGTTAAAAAACATGTGGATTTATAGCCTATAAATACCTATACGTCTCAAACACATCTCACACACAAACACATTCAAACACATCAGATATTCAAGATCCAAACCTTCTCAAATTCAAAATGTCTTCCAGAAAAGATTTTGGGCAACAATTTCCAAGTCCACCTCGCCAAAAGAATTTTGGGCAACAGTTTCCAAGTCCACCTCGCCAAAATGAAGAATTCCATACTCCACCTGAACATATCTTTCCGGTTTTCCAATCGAAAAATTTTTCGGTGAACAATCCACCAGAAAATGAACCGGTGCACAATCCACCGGTTGCCGACCAAGACCCAAATCCGTTTGGGTTAACTGAGGAACAACTCAGGCAAATGGACCAAGATATGCAAGTCTTCCTGGAAATGGAAGCACTTGAAAGAGAAGAGGAAGCTGCTCGTTTGGAGCGGCAAGCCAGGGAGGATGAAGAACGTAGGAAGAACTGGGAAGATGGTTGGTTCCCACCTGATTCCTCTTCGTCTGAAGATGGATGGCGAGACTCAGATGATACCTTCCATTAATATGTATCGTAGTTTCATTCGTAGTTTCTTTTTAATTTCCGTTAATAAGTTTAATGTAATTTATATTTGCCGTTTAATGTATTTGTATTTGATGTTTAATGTATTTTAATTTTCTAATTTAGAAAACTTTACAACTCTTCGTATATAAAAACATTTCGTATCTAAAACACAAGGGGCAAAAATGAAAAAAAAAAAAAAAAAAAAAAAAAAAAAAAAAAAAACTTTTTGTATGGAAATGACAAGGGCCGAAAGTGTAAATTTTTTTTTTTTTTTTTTTTTTTTTTTACAAAAGCACCCATTAACGCTGCGTTAACGCAGCTTGTCCCAACGGTTAACGCGAGGTAAACGTGCCTTAACGCAAGTTTTGTGGCCTTTAACGTGCCTTTGCCATCTCCCGTTGGGAGTGGTCTTATAGTGTTTGGCAAAGAAAATTGAAAGAATGATTTATTGCGTTTAGACTGCTCCAAAACGCAGTTTTCAAAAAGCACCTCAAGAGCTGTTGTTTCAAAACGCAAATGTGGGTCCACTATTAAATTATAAAACCGCCCTTAAACATCCCCTTGAATATCAAATACATACTCTTGTTTATGATAAAGCTTAGCAAAAACAATTTACAATATATAAGATAAAAGGGCTAACAAAAACGTAAAATCCTTTTGGCCCAATAAACCCAATTATTGTATTTGTAATTTTAAAATAGCCTTAAAAGTCTTCCTCTAATTCTAAAATTCCTTGCATGATAGATCGTTGCTCATTGTATTTTTATATAACATCATGATTACGTTTTCAATAACATACACAAATGTGTATTTTAGTCATTTCACTTATTAAGCTACTCCTTCCGTCTCAAAATTATTGTCAGAAGACAAAAGTCACCTAGTTTAATAAAAGTGGGGCCACTTTAATCTTCAATTATTCAAATAAAATATCCCCCAACTAAATTCTCTAGTTTTTACTCAAAAAGAAAGTGGACAATTATTTTGAGACATCTCGAAAAAAAATATGGACTATAATTTTGAGACGGATGGAATATTAATTCTTCTAATTTGCCAAACACTTATTTTGATTATTGCAATATCAAATAACATAATCAAATCCAAACACTATATTTCATAACCACATTTTGTAACAGCTGATTATCTGATTATCCGTTTTAAAAACGCATAATCTGTTAGGAATATAAATATTCAGTTGAAGACTCGGTCACCCCGAGCACTCTCTTGTATCAAATAGCTCGTAGTATTACAAGTAATATTAGTAGTAAAGTAGTCAATTAATATTGTGGAGTGAGTCGGGTCTTTACCCACTGTCAGCTCGCTCCACAGTCCACTAGGGACAAAGTAAGTAGGCTAAGTATAACTACCCCTCTCTTCATGTGGAGAGGGTTGGACCTTTGCAAGCTTTCAATTTATTTTCTTTTTGGTTTATCTCTCTAAAGGTTCCTGATGCGTGGTTTTGCGACCTTACAACAGGTTTTACCTCTCGAGGGATCTCGAGAAGCTTGCAATCCCCACCAGGCAGTGTACCTGACCGATGTAGTATAGTGTAGTGGTAAGTACGGGGGATTGATCGTTCTCCACAGGGAATAGTGTCGTTAGGATTGAAAAAACTACTCTAATAGGTCTAAGGGTGAGGGAAAATTCTTTTTTTTGTATTTTAATATTTTATGAAAGCAAGTAAAATCTCGGGTTTGAAGGAGTGGGCGGAATTAGTTGCTAGTCAACTAACCTAAATAACTACGAATGCAAATAAAATAAAATAACTGAAAATGAAAAGGTCGTGTAACTTATATGGGGAGAAATGTGTTTACTTAGATTTCCTTACTCCCTAACTATCTTTTACCGGTTGATTAGTGTGTATTAATTGCGTGGATGACGGGTGTATTCCTTAATACCAATCGTGGGGTGGCGTACGTACTTCCCCAACTCTACAAGCTCCTACTTCACTCCTATGTCGAGACGGCTAAGAAGCTCCTAACATGGGATCACTAGAATTCGCTCATGCATTAAATACAACCATAAAAACCTTAGTACGCATTGGTTCATGTTTCTTAAGACGTTCAAGCAAGTTACCGTATAGGAAGTTAGCCAGTTTTCTTAAGCCTAACATCGATAAACAATCATCCAGTACAATTAATAACACACTAACAACTAATAATCAATAGCTAGGTTTCATTAGATCTAAGCAAACACAAGATAAATCTAGCCTAGCATGTTAATTAAAAGACAAGAACAAGATATAATCAAACAACACATAGACATATTGATTGATTAAATGAAAACTTATCTTCAATTAAACATGGGAGATCCAAGGGTATGAAAACCCTTAAAAATGGCAGAAATTCGTCTTAGGGTTTCTCCTCACAAAGTTGCACCCTAATAACAAAAAATTGCAAAACTATATTATAGAACTTAAGGGCTGACGGCGTCACGTTGTAGATCTTGACGCCGTCACCTCGCCGTGTCTAGGGTTCCCGGATGGTCTTCTTGACGCTGTCCCTCTTTAGTCCTCCAAAATCCTCCCTGGCTTATCAAGGCTTGACGCCGTCAGAAATGAGCTTGACGCCGTCCCTCTTTAACATAAACCGTGATGGCCTTGATCACCTTAAAGGGTGACGCCGTCAGACTTCCCATTGTAAAATTCTCTGGCTTATCATGTGTATTTTTCATATCCACCTCTTTTGCCAAACCATGACGCCGTCTGGAACAATTTGTGACGCCGTCAAAGGTACTTTTCCAGCCGATTTTGAGACTTTGTCGTTTTCTACACTTTTATGCTCCAAAAACGTCCAAAATGCTTCCTTTTTCCAGATTTCTTCTCCAAAGTACCTAAAATGACAAAAGGAACGATTTAGGGCAATATTTGATCAAATAAATACGATTTAGGGCTTAAATGACCCCCTAAAAGCGGTACACTTTTCGCTTCATCAAATACCCTTACACTTGAGATTTGCTTGTCCTCAAGCAAATGCGCTTTTATTCTAATCAAAATACAAGTTAGGGGTCATTTAATGCTAATATAAAAGTAATTACAACAAATAGTCGTTCCACTTTAATCATAATAAGCACGGAGATTACAAACTAGCACCTCACAAGTAGTGTTTAGATACTCACATCTCTCAGGTGTCATCAAAATAAATCTCATAAATGAAAATGGGTAATATCTCTCACTACCTGTCATAGCAAATAGATTACCATAGGCTTGGGAAAGGATCGAAAACCTTCTCCACTAGGCGTAAGCACCTAAGATAAACTATCAAAGAGGGCTTTTAAATGGGTTATAACGTGAGGTGTAGGGATATGATAAACACGGTTTTGTTGGATAAGGGATATTTTACTGGTGGCGAGTTAAAGATCTTGATTAATTACATGTACAATATGGCGTTGCTAAGCCAAGACTAGACTCGACTTAAGCTAAAAACAAAATAACAAAAACATAAAATAAACATAAAATAAAACGGGATGGTAGTCCGTATGTTTTTTCTACTTTTCTTTTTCTCATTTTTTTTTTTTTTTTTTTTTTTGTATTTTTCTTGATTTTTTTTTTCTTCACATACACTCTTGCCCTACCATCCAAAATAATACATCATAGGGGCGTTGCATTCCCCTTACACTTGAACTTTTACATAACTTTATAAATAACTATTCTAATGACTCGAATTAAGATAATCGAAACACTTGGAGTACTTTTAAAATATTTAGCACATATGGGGGTAATAATGTTCTTCTTCCCCATTACTCCATTACACTAGTACTTTACCCATGAGTCCCAATCGTCCCAAAACAATATGTACAAGGATATGACTCGACTTAGCAACCATGTAATCAATTAGATAATTAACTTGGGTTTAAACAAATGTTGTCACAATAATGCACTAAAGATGAGTGCATACAAGGTAGGCTAAGGCGATTTGGGTGTACATTTAAGTGGGGTGTAAACAAATTCTTCCTTTAAGTAAAATGCTTAAAGGTCGAAACGAAAAGATAGGCTCTGAGGGGTGTACTAGGGGTATCGTGTACCAAAAAATGAGTACAACGCAAAGGGTGTGGGAGAATTATTTGACCAATGTAGCCAATGTAATTATAACAAAAACACAGGTGTAAAACAATGGGTTAATCCTAATGCCTCTTATCATGTAGTAAATCTAACTACATGAATGTAGTCTCACTTGTGGCCTCGGAATGGTCCTAACGCAAGTTCTAGAATCTAAGTGCTACCGGTACACACATCATAGCATAAATGCTTTTCCTACCAATTCTAGGGGCGAACCTCACATATTTGGGGGTGAAAATTTTTTTAGTGGTACGGTTTTGTGCTAGTCATATAACTCCTATCCGTGAGACGCTTATTAAGATCAAAGTTTCACTCCTATATGTTGTAAAAAATTTTAAATTTGGCACTAAAATTGCCTTAACAGGTATTTCTCTCAGTTTTATTACACATCTACCATTAAACAAACAAAAATCAAGCGTAATTGCATTTTCTAAAGTATCGTACTTTTACCCCCCCCCCCCCTTACACTTAAGATGAACATTGTCCCCAATGTTCAAATAACAAGATGTAAAAGTAAATAAGGCAAAAGAATGAAATCAAATACTCCCTTGATTCGTTTGGTAGATAATGTGGTAACATGGTTAAATCTTCTTCCAAGAGAATGTAGAAACTCCAAGACTAAAGCATCGCCAAAAGCCTGATTCCACATACATCTCCTTGTCCAAAATAACCTGTTAAACCTGAGAAAACAAACACGAAAACCTGCATAACATCGGCGGGATAAATCTATATATAAGGATATAATGCTTGCGGAATGATTATTTTGCAGATTCCTGGAGATTATAAGTTAGAGATTTAATAAAAAAACTTTTTATGAAAACAAAACTTTCAAAAATTTCAGAAAATTAACACCTGACGTCGTCAGGTTGTAAAGCCTGACGCCGTCAGAAATGATCTGACAGAATTCTCATGTTAAGTTTCCGGAAAATTTCTGGAAAAACTTATACCTTACTTCCTGGAAATCCTGCAAAATATCATTATGACTCGATACAAGCATTTGACTCAAACAAATACTAATATGTATGTTAATTTAATATTATTACGATTCATGTTCATTTGTTCTAATAAACCGATTTGGATTTCCCTTACACTTATCTTTTGCAAAATACCTTTATATGTAGTTAAGACGAAGTTAAAAACAAGATAAAGCATTTTCACAATTTAGTTTTGAACATGAATCAATAATAATAAAAATTAAACATACATACGGAAGCAAATAAAATCAAACAAACAAATAAATAAACACACAAAGCAAATAAAGCTTGGGTTGCCTCCCAAGAAGCGCTTTTCTTTATTAACGAGTCTTGTAGCTAGACTCAAAGTCCGGGGTTCTACGTTTTTCCGTTTTGCTTCTCAATTGCCCCTCTGATCATCCTAACAACCTCCATATCAACTTTGTATTTAGGTCCTAGATTCAAGCAATCTTTATAATAAAGGCTTCTCTTATTCCAAACATAGTCCATGCCTTTCTCTTTATCCTCATCATTGATGTCCTCAATCGCACCAATGTTGTCCTTGTCAAATCGAGGCACAAAACGAAATTCATTTACCCGATAAGGCATCCTATATGTGATCCTATCTATGTGATTAGAAAACTGAACCGTGCCTCTCAAACGATCATACATTAAATTGGATGCTTCAATAAACGGCTTACCTAACACCGCGTGAGATAGGCGGCAGTCAACAACACTTGCCAAATCTTCTAAGATCATGAAGTTGGTGACAAAGGTAAAATTCCCAACAAGGATGTGCATATCCTTAATCCTTCCAACGAAGTTGCAAACTCCGCCGGGGCACTTGGGGTCTATCCTAGGCTCAAGTGGTGTGTTTATGATCTGGCTATAAAGGCCTGAGGACATCACGTTGATTGGGGATTCACAGTCAATGTAAGCATGCTCAACGTATTGGTACCCAATCATACATGGTATCTTCACATTCCCGGGATCACCCCTCTTAATCTTTGGGTCAATTCTAACAAAAGGTGGTCGAGGGTTATCAACTAGGTTGTTATAGTAAGCAATCTCCTCCTTAGTGGGGTATTCATTGAAATAATCATCCAACCTAGGATCTACCTTCACTTCATCAATTTTCTCAATCAACTCCTCAACCGTAAGATTATTACGTTTAAAGTAATTACCTGAGTATACGGCGGTCTCTAAGTCGTTCAAGGCATAATCAAGCTCTATATCAATCATTCTATTGAGCTCTCTGAGCTCGCTAATCTCATCCTCAATTTGGCTACGCAACAAAGCCACTACGTCAGGTGTAAGGGGTGGATTCGCGTTTTCCATAATGGCAAACTGAATAGTCAATGAAAATCTTATACGAACAAAAGCACGAAGAAAATAGATAGACTAAAGAAAACCTAGAAAAAATAAAAATCTCACTAGAAAGGAATCTAGTGAGTAGACCTAATAAAATAAAAATTCAACCTAAACAATAACTATTCCCCGGCAGCGGCGCCAAAAACTTGATGCGTGGTTTTGCGACCTTACAACAGGTTTTACCTCTCGAGGGATCTCGAGAGGCTTGCAATCCCCACCAGGCAGTGTACCTGACCGATGTAGTATAGTGTAGTGGTAAGTACGGGGGATTGATCGTTCTCCACAGGGAATAGTGTCGTTAGGATTGAAAAAACTACTCTAATAGGTCTAAGGGTGAGGGAAGATTCTTTTTTTTTTGTATTTTAATATTTTATGAAAGCAAGTAAAATCTCGGGTTTGAAGGAGTGGGCGGAATTAGTTGCTAGTCAACTAACCCAAATAACTACGAATGCAAATAAAATAAAATAACTGAAAATGAAAAGGTCGTGTAACTTATATGGGGAGAAATGTGTTTACTTAGATTTCCTTACTCCCTAACTATCTTTTACCGGTTGATTAGTGTGTATTAATTGCGTGGATGACGGGTGTATTCCTTAATACCAATCGTGGGGTGGCGTACGTACTTCCCCAACTCTACAAGCTCCTACTTCACTCCTATGTCGAGCCGGCTAAGAAGCTCCTAACATGGGATCACTAGAATTCGCTCATGCATTAAATACAACCATAAAAACCTTAGTACGCATTGGTTCATGTTTCTTAAGACGTTCAAGCAAGTTACCGTATAGGAAGTTAGCCAGTTTTCTTAAGCCTAACATCGATAAACAATCATCCAGTACAATTAATAACACACTAACAACTAATAATCAATAGCTAGGTTTCATTAGATCTAAGCAAACACAAGATAAATCTAGCCTAGCATGTTAATTAAAAGACAAGAACAAGATATAATCAAACAACACATAGGCATATTGATTGATTAAATGAAAACTTATCTTCAATTAAACATGGGAGATCCAAGGGTATGAAAACCCTTAAAAATGGCAGAAATTCGTCTTAGGGTTTCTCCTCACAAAGTTGCACACTAATAACAAAAAATTGCAAAACTATATATAGAGTTTAAGGGCTGACGGCGTCACGTTATAGATCTTGACGCCGTCACCTCGCCGTGTCTAGGGTTCCCGGATGGTCTTCTTGACGCCGTCCCTCTTTAGTCCTCCAAAATCCTCCCTGGCTTATCAAGGCTTGACGCCGTCAGAAATGAGCTTGACGCCGTCCCTCTTTAACATAAACCGTGATGGCCTTGATCACCTTAAAGGGTGACGCCGTCAGACTTCCCATTGTAAAATTCTCTGGCTTATCATGTGTATTTTTCATATCCACCTCTTTTGCCAAACCATGACGCCGTCTGGAACAATTTGTGACGCCGTCAAAGGTACTTTTCCAGCCGATTTTGAGACTTTGTCGTTTTCTTCACTTTTATGCTCCAAAAACGTCCAAAATGCTTTCTTTTCCAGATTTCTTCTCCAAAGTACCTAAAATGACAAAAGGAACGATTTAGGGCAATATTTGATCAAATAAATACGATTTAGGGCTTAAATGACCCCCTAAAAGCGGTACACTTTTCGCTTCATCAGTTCCATACTTCTTTCTCTCTCTAGCTTCTTCCTTGTTCGATCCATATAGCCACCCAATCTTGTGTTTATTAGTTCATGAATATCCTACAATTGGTATCAAGAGCCATGGTTAGATTCGTGTAGTGCATATTCAGATTCGTGTTTGGTTTTTGGGTGTTTTTTGGTTCGAACAAATAGGTAAGAAAAGACCCTTGTTTGATATTGTTTTGTGGTTAAAGTAGTGTAATACTTGGACTTTTAGGTTCATAGAGGTGTCTTAGATCGTTCTTGATAAGTCACAACAGTGTTGGTGAGTTATTTGTGGAAGATCTGTCGAGTTTCTTGCTTGCGGGTTGCTGTTCGTACAAAGCTTCTTCGCAGCGGTTTGATAGTCTGCTTAAGTTTCTTGTTAGCGGTTTACCATATTCAGCTGTTCTGATCCAGCGGCTTGGCTAATAGCGGTTTGTAGTTTATCCGTTTCTGGAAAAGGACAAACTGTACTGAAAAGGACAGTTTGTCAACTAGTGGCAGCGGTTTGTCAGAAATTGTCAACTAGCGGTTTGTCGTTTTGTGTTAGAGGTTTACGGTTTGTCGTATTGTGGTAGAGGTTTACGGGTTTCAGCGGGTTAAGCATCAGCGGGTTAAAGTTCAGCGGCTTTAGTCTCAGCGGGTTAATCATTCAGCGGTTTAAGTTTCAGCGGGTTAATCATCAGCGGGTTAAAGTTCAGCGGCTTTGTCTCAGCGGGTTAGTCGTCCAGCGGCTTAGGTTTCAGCGGGTTAATTATCAGCGGGTTAGATTCCAGCGGGTTAGCGTTCAGCGGTTTAATCCTCAGCTGTTTAACTGTTAGTGGTTCTGCTTTCAGCGGCTTAATACTTCTGTGTTTCAGCGGTTTAAATTAGCGGTTTAGCTCTTCTGGGTCAGAGGTTTGCTATTAGCGGTTCAGTTATCTGTTTCAGCGGTTTACTTTAGCGGTTTGACTTGTACTAGAGGTTTGGTTCTCAGTTTTAGCGGCTTGTTATTAGCGGTTTGTCTAGAGGGGTAGCGGTTTACTTTTGAATTGCACTTTAGCGGTTTTGAAAATACTTCTAACTCAATGGCGAGCACAGCTTCCGATGATATTCAAGCAGCTGGGTCCGATACCCGTCCACCTATGCTTGATAGGACAGACTATGAGTCATGGGCACAAAGAATACGGCTTTATTGCTTGGGAAAAGAAAATGGGGCAAACATCCTTAAGTCCATTGATGAAGGACCATTTCAGATGGGTACTACCAGAGATGCTGTGACTACTGGTGAAGATGGCACAGTCACACTTGGTATTGACAGACCTCGCACTTACAATGATCTTACTGAGGAGGAAAAGAAGAGGTATGATGCTGATATTAGAGCCTCAAATATCATCATTCAAGGTCTTCCAAAGGATGTTTACAAACTCATCAACTTCAATACAGAAGCCAAGGCAGTATGGGACAATGTGAAGATGCTGTTGGCTGGGTCAGAACTGATAAAGGAAGACAGGGAATCTCAATTGTATGATGAGTTTGAACATTTCAAAATGAACCCAGGAGAGAATATTACAGACTACTATGTGAGATTCCATAAGTTGGTAAATGACATGAGGATAATTAGAATGACTATGCCCAACATCCAACTTAACTCCAAGTTTGTGAACAATATGACTCTAGAATGGGACAGATTTGTTACTGCTGTCAAACTCAACAAAGGTCTGAGGGATACCAACTATGAACAGCTGTATGCCTATCTTCAACAACATGAGAAGCATGTTGTCTTTGATCGGGTGTTAAGAGAGAAGTTGAATCCATCCACTTCCAATGATCCACTAGCATTTATGGCAACTGCTGTACCAAACTTTCAACCATCATCCAACCAAGGACATCCTCAACTTCTATCACCATCATCTGCTATGAGTACTCAACTTGACTCAGGCTATACTCAGACTGATAAAATGCTTGATAACCTCACCAATCAAGTATCTTTACTTGTTCAACAGTTCAAAGCTTCTCTTCCTCAGACCAACAATCAGTTAAGAAATTCATCCAACCCGCGAAATCTTGCAATGGTGGAGGATGGAAAAATTATGGTTCAAAATGTGCAAGGGAGAGCTGGCAGAAACATGGGTCGAGGTATTATGCAGAACAGGGCTGGGAATGCCAACCAGGGGCAAGGGAAACAGATCAAGTGCTATAATTGTGGAGGACTGGGACATATTGCAAGAAAATGCAATCAACCTAAACGACCTCAGAACTCAGACTACTTCAAGGACAAGATGCTGTTGATGCAGGCTCAAGAGAATGGAGCAGTATTGGATGAGGAAGAATTGTTGTTTTTGGCTGGTGATGGGGGTAATACTTTTGATGCTGATGTGGATGAGCAACCGGTCCAAGATATGGCACTCAATGATCCTAATATCTTCCAAGCTGATGATTGTGATGCATTTGACTCTGATGTGGATGAAGAACCAACTGCTCAAACTATCTTCATGGCCAATTTGTCGTCCTTGGCCTCTCCATCTCAACAAGCTGGTTCTTCAAATGCTTCTGTGATATCTGAGGTACTAAGATTATATGACACATATGAAATAGTTGATAAACAAAAGTTTCCCATCGAAGTACAACAGGAAATTGTCTCTGACTCAAATAATGTTGACATGGATAATAGCAATATGATTCCATATGAACAATATTTGAGTCAGAAAAATGTGCATGATGTACAAAATGCTGAATCTTCTGTTGTAAATGATGCTTGTGTTGTTGATGACTTGTGTGCCGTAGAAATTACACGTGAAATAGATAATGCATGCACACGTGAAAGTACAGTACTTGCACCTGATGATAACTTGATCACTAGACTAAACATTTATAAAGAACAAGTGGCTATGTATGAACAGCGTGCTAAGTTTGAACTTAATGAACGTGAGCAAAAATTAGAATGTCAAATGAGTACACTTATTAAAGAGTCTAGAGTAAGAGAAGAAACATTAAAACAAGAGTTGAATTCTTTGAAAAGTCAGCTAGAACAGTCTGTCAAACAGAAACAGGAAGTACAAAGGTGTATAACTACACTTAAGCTAGAATTCAAAGAAAAAGAAAAGGAACTCTTAAATGATTTCTCTAAGCTCAAAACCTTAAAAAATAAGCTTGAGGATAAGTTGTACACACAAGACCAAACCAGACAGACTGCCCAAATGATGTATAAGCACAGAAAGTTAAGTGACAAGCATAGTGAAAGCAATGTAGGTAGATCTAAATTAGCTATTCATGAGATTGCTAAGATAGCCCAACCTGCATTAAATGATTCTAATGTGATGTTTATGCCTAATCATGACCCGCCTGAGCTTATCTACACTAAAGAGGAGGAGGAGATGAGTGAGAGAACAAGGGAAAGAATGAATGAGAAAATGAGGGATCCCGAGTGCATAGCCAGACGAATAATAATCAAGCCCCATGACTATACTGAGGAAAATCGTTTGGCTGTGTTTGCTCCTCAAAAGAAGTTAACACCTGAACAGATATTCTGGAAACAAGATAATGAAAAACTTAAGGAAGAAAAACTTAAGGCCAACACCCCTCTCATTAGAAAAGTTGCGTCCATAACGGTGTATCCTCCCAATACACCTAGGAATTTGGTACCATTGTCTCTTCCCACTGAATGCAAAACCTTTATTAGCTTATATGTGCTTTGGCAACTGTTTGCTGATTTTGATAAAACATGTAAGAAGAGAATCACACCAACCGGCATTACTGAGGGGGAAAGGTGTTTTGAACATGCAAAAAGGTGTTACTTAACTGAGGTCATGTCATTCTTTAAACTACTCAAAGAACATTTTGAAGGGCTGCAAACTGCTCTCAACACAGAAATAAAAGAAATGAAAGTAGTGTTTAAAGATATGGAAAATGAGGTGAATGAATATGCAATAGAACTTAAGAGTCGTGAGATTGAAAGAAAAAACATACTCATCACTAATGACAACTTGATTGCTAAATGTATTGCACAAGATGTATTTTACACTGCTACTGATTCTGCATTGTCTACTTGTCAATTTAATGAGTATGCTATTGCGTTAAATGTCACCCAGAATCGTGTTGTTGAGCTTGAGGGGGAGAATTTAAAATTGCTTGAAAAAATTCAAAATGATGACCATGATAACATGGTTAAACATTTTTCAAAATTAGAAGTTGATTATCTAAATTTGCAAATGAAATATCAACACTTAGAAGAAAGATGTAAACTATCAAATACCAAGACATCCTCGGATGCTCCTGAGTTTGATACGTATTTTGAATTAAGCAAACGGGATGAGAAAATTCAAGCTCACACTAACACGATTCGTCTGTTGAGGACTCAAATTGCCCAATTGAAATCCAACAAGTGTGATGTGTATGGCACCAATAAACCTTCGTCTTCAGATTCTCCGAATTTTCAATATCAAAACACCATAAATAAGTTACGTCATGAAAATGAGTGTTATCGAGAAGAAAATTCAAAGGTCAAACAACATTTCAAAGAGTTATATGATTCTATTAAAGTTACAAGAAGCAATCACAATGATCAAATAACCTCTTTGACAAATGAAATTGAGAATCTTAAGGCTCAGGTGAAAGGTAAAATGCCATGCACCACTTGTAACTGTGATGCACCAAAGGCTAGTGCTAGTAAAAAGTATGATGTAGATGTTGGGCGTATTCCATTTAACCTTAGAAATAATAGCTTTGCCCATCAAACATATCTCGATCATCTTAGAGAGTGCCTTGATACCCTTCGTGAGGTAGTTGAAGAGGATAGAACTGAAAAGCCACTTGATAGGGCAGTTGTTTATGCCTGCAAACTCACGAAAAGGATTCAGAAAAACTTAGAATTTGCCATAGGCTCAGTTCCTAAGTTTAACAGCCATAGAGATAGATTTGTTGCATCTTCATCCACTGTTAAGAACAAGCTTGTAGCCTTTGATCTACCACCTAAAACATCAGAACCCAACACATCATTTTCAGGAAGGCATGTGACAGAAAAACAAACTAATGTTCCCTTCGATGCTTCTACAGGAGTAAAAAGTGACACCCAAGCTAGCGGGTCAAGGTCTAGAGGAAATGCAAGAAAGGATAGGACTACGCCAGCTAAGAATGATCAATTGAAGAAAGTAGAAGCCCAACCTAGGAACAATAAGTTTGCAATGAGTAGGATGAATCGTGTTGATTCTAGTATCAAAAGTATTGTAATTAATTTGAATTCTAATGCTGTCTGTAAAACATGCAACAACTGTTTAATTTATGCTAATCATGATGATTGTGTTGTGTCTTTCTTGATGTCTTCTGCATCACCCCATGTTAAGAATGTTAGGATAACTGAAGCATGCAAAAAGGTTTGGAAAGCAACAGGAAAAACATTTGCTAGCGTAGGCTATCAATGGAGACCCACTGGAAGGAAATTCAATTTAGGAAAACAGTGCACATTACCTAAAATGAATAAGCCTAAAATTGTGAAGGTTAAGGAATGGAGACCAACTGGTAGAATCTTGCCTTTAGTGTCACAATGCCTTCCACCTAGGTCTTGTCCTGCCTATAGTACAGTCTCCACTGTAAAGACAGTAGCATCTGCGAACTCTGTGGTTCCAAAATATGTGTGTGCTGACCAAATGGACCCCAATTGCACTTGGGGATCCACATTTTTCAGTTATCCATTGTTGTCTGGTTTCAAATGTAGGTCGTACAAATCGTCCTTTGGTATTTGGACTCAGGCTGCTCAAAACATATGACTGGGGATCGCTCACGGCTCAAGAACTTTGTGAAAAAGTTTATCGGGACAGTTAGGTTCGGGAATGACCACTTTGGTGCGATTATGGGTTATGGAGATTATGTGTTTGGTAACATGTGATCTCACGGGTTTACTATGTGGAAGGATTAGGGCACAATTTGTTTTCTGTGGGCCAATTTTGTGACTCTGATCTGGAAGTGGCTTTCAGAAAACACACATGTTTCGTCAGAGAATTGGATGGTATAGATCTTCTCAAGGGTAGTCGGGGTACGAATCTATACACCATATCAATTGAAGAAATGTTGAAGTCCTCTCCCATATGCTTGCTTTCAAAAGCCTCTAAAACAAAATCGTGGCTGTGGCATCGTCGTTTGAACCACCTGAACTTCGGTACCATCAATGATCTTTCCCGCAAAGATCTTGTTAGAGGAATGCCCAGATTAAAATATGAAAAAGATCATCTTTGCTCTGCATGTCAACTGGGCAAAAGAAAGAAACAAACCCACAAACCCAAAACCGTCAACACCAACTTGGAAGTTCTTCATACCCTCCACATGGATTTATGCGGTCCAATGAGAGTACAAAGCATAAATGGAAAGAAATATATTCTGGTGATAGTAGATGATTTCTCTCGGTTCACATGGGTAAAGTTTTTGAGAACCAAGGATGAGACTCCAGAGGTGATCATTAAGCTGATTAAACAGCTGCAAGTAAGGCTTAACAAGACTGTCAGAATCATCCGCACTGATAATGGAACTGAGTTTGTCAATCAACAACTCAGAAACTTTTATGAAAATATTGGCATCACACATCAGAAAAGTATACCTCGCACTCCTCAGCAGAACGGAGTCGTTGAACGGCGAAACCGTACTCTAGTAGAAGCTGCAAGAACCATGCTTATATTTTCAAAGGCACCGATGTTTCTCTGGGCAGAGGCCATTGCAACTGCATGCTACACCCAAAACCGATCTCTGATTCATCCCATTCATGAGAAGACTCCCTATGAGTTAATTCACAACAAGCGGCCAGATTTATCATTTCTTCGTGTGTTTGGTGCTCTTTGCTATCCAACTAATGATAGTCAAGACTTGGGAAAGTTAAAAGCTAAAGCAGATGTAGGTATTTTTGTTGGATACGCACCAGACCGTAGAGGGTACAGAATCTACAACCAGAGAACCCGACAAATCATGGAAACCATCCATGTCACGTTCGACGAGCTAAGTGAGCAAACTGTTTCAGGACAAACCAGTTCTGGACCCGATCTTAAACTTTTGACACCTGGACCAATTAGTTTCAGGGCTTGTACAGAATCACACGCCTGCAGAGTCTTTCGTTCCACCAACGAGTGAGGAGTTGAAGAAGCTATTTGATCCTATGTTTGACGAATACTTTGAGCCAACAAATGAAACAATCACAAATGCAGTAGCTGCACCTGACGCTGCGGATGTTCAAGTTCCACAAGGCTCAGAAAACCATCCAGCTTCAGTCTCAATCAGTTTCAATGCTCCTGCTGCAAGTCAATCACCCACAACGTCAAATACTCAATCCTCTCCGGTGTAACAAGAATCTACAGATGACCATTCTTTGGAAGTTAATCCTTTTTCTCCTATCGATGATGTTCCTTTTGAGAACATATTTGCTCCTGAACCCTCATCAGACATGTCAGCTCACGAAGAACACATCACGGCAACATCAATCCAAAACCCTCAACCTCATGACCATCTCAGAAAATGGACCAACGATCATCCAATTGACAACATCATCGGCAATCCTTCTCATCCTGTATCCACTCGTAAACAACTGGCAACAGATGCATTGTGGTGTTTCTTCAATTCTGTACTGTCTAAAGTCGAACCAAAAGATGTCAAAGATGCAATGACCAAAGACTGTTGGTTCGAGGCCATGCAAGACGAAATCCATGAATTTGATCGACTTGAAGTATGGGAATTAGTGCCTCCTCCAGAGTGTGCTATGATTATTGCTCTCAAGTGGATCTTCAAGGTAAAACTTGATGAGCATGGTGATGTTTTAAAGAACAAGGCACGTCTAGTTGCTAAAGGATACAGACAAGAAGAGGGCATTGATTTTGAAGAATCATTTGCTCCAGTTGCTAGAATTGAAGCTATTAGAATCTTCCTGGCCAATGCTGCAAGTCTAAATATGATAGTCTACCAGATGGATGTCAAAACAGCTTTCCTGAATGGGGACTTAAAGGAAGAAGTCTACGTGAGCCAACCTGAAGGATTTGTGGACGCTGAACATCCTACGCATGTTTATCGCTTGAAGCAGGCACCTAGAGCATGGTATGATACATTGTCCAAGTTTCTTCTAGCTCATGGATTCTCAAAGGGTGTAGTTGATCCAACATTGTTCACCAGGAAGACAAGCAAACATCTACTACTTGTTCAGATTTATGTAGATGACATCATATTTGCTTCATCTGACCCTAGTGAATGTGATAGATTTTCAAAAGAGATGAGCTCCAAGTTTCAAATGTCGATGATGGGACAAATGTCATTCTTCCTAGGATTACAAGTATCTCAAAGTCCCGGAGGCATTTTCATCAATCAGTCCAAATATGCATATGAGATCTTGAAAAAGTTTGGATTCGATTCAAGTGAGCCAGTTTATCTGGTGATGTAAGCGTGTCTCGCAAAGGACGTGTCTGAGTAGAATGTACCGATTTCGAGCGATCTTCCTTGAATGTGATCTGGACGGGTAATAATTTCAAGCTAGTTTACTAGTGATGTAAGCGTGTCTCGCGATGATCATGTTCTTGGAAAATCAATCAATTCAAAAGTGCGAGCTTCACCTGACATGTGCAAATTTATAAAACAATCATTTGAGCACATGTTGAGGGGGAGCATTTGAAAAATATAAAACTCTCAAGTGTTTGCAAAAATGTGTTTCAGAATCATGAACACTTTGAGAGATTTTTCAAGGATTTGATTTGGCAATCATGGATGAATACCAAAGACCGACCATTTTAATTAATGCATGGAGTTATAAGGATGGTTAGGTTAGGCTCAAGTTCCCACGATCCCGCCAGAGCCGGAGGGATCTACCCAGGGACAATCCACTAGTTAGTATAGAAGTCCTTAGGTATGATTAAAAAGGAGAAAAGTGGATAAGGGAAAAGTGCCGACTGAGATGGAGCTAGTACTGGAACAAACCCAACAAGGTGCTAGTTATGAAGTCTCGGTAAGCACTGAAGGGGTTGAAGAATGAAAAAGAATTGTAAAGATAAAGGGTGAAAAGAAAGAAGCCCTCCTTACAACTTAGGCAGAAACCGGGTCAATTCATATGCTGTCAGAATCACTTAGATGATTGCTGGCATTGAAGACAAAGTATCATGGACCTAGTGATACGCTGCACAACCCTCCCTAGCCACTCAAGGTCCCTCAAAGGATTCTTGTTTCAATTGTCACGGAGTTCAATACATTTTTATCGTCTCTCTCACTCCGAGTTAGATGATATTGAAAAGGTGGCAGTCCTCTCCAGTCTCCGCTCACCAAATCAAAACGCACAATAGAGTCTAGAGCCACGAGATTCATAATAAGATCTCATAGGGACACGAATTATTTCTACACTGGTTGTCCATCATTAAGGACACCAGTTGTAAACTTATGAGTCCTACGCAGATCTTAGGAATCTGCCAGAACATTTATGAGAGAATTTACTAATGTAATTCTCAATGATTGAATGGAAATTCCTGCCAGGGTTAACATCAAACAGCCCTGAAAGCAGGTCACTTCGGTAATTCCTCGTGGATTACGCTTAGTGGTCGCGGCGGTTTCAAACGGTCTACAGTCGTGGAGTGATCTCCAGCGACTCACCTAATCGTTGATATACTACGGTATGATCTTAAAAAGCCCTCTGTGGGTTTTCGATTAGGAACGGTCTTGGTAAGGATTAGAGAGAGTTTTCACACTATGCTGTTAACAATCTCGAAGTCCGAACCTGTAAGTACCGGTCGATTTGTTGCTAACTGTCGTATGCAGGAACATCTGGCGATTTTAGCTGTGGAATGCTGTAGCTGGTTGCTGTTGTAGCTGGTTGCAGAAAAGATGCCAAACATCTACCACATGTTCACACTACATCATCATTGTAACTCAACAAAGTCATGATCAACCTAAAAGACCTTTAACACGGCTTCCGCAAACTCTGATGCTAAAGATCATGACACCAAATAGTGTGAGCATGTCGGCTCAAAGAATACTTCATCACTTGGAGACATACTGATAAAAGATGACTTGAAGATACATGTTGGATGATATTTTCGAAGAATGCTCTAAATCATCCAAGACAAAGGAAAAGTCATCAAAAGTCCACTGCTGAAGGCACAATGATTACTAAAGTCTGAAGAATCAATGTCTACGAGCTACAAAGACAAGTTTCATGGATAGAGTGCTTGAATTAAGAACATTGTTATCGGGGTGACCTCCCTTAGGGGGAGATTGTTAGGAATATAAATATTCAGTTGAAGACTCGGTCACCCCGAGCACTCTCTTGTATCAAATAGCTCATAGTATTACAAGTAATATTAGTAGTAAAGTAGTTAATTAATATTGTGGAGTGAGTCGGGTCTTTACCCACTGTCAGCTCGCTCCACAGTCCACTAGGGACAAAGTAAGTAGGCTAAGTATAAATACCCCTCTCCTCATGTGGAGAGGGTTGGACCTTTGCAATCTTTCAATTCATTTTCTTTTTTGGTTTATCTCTCTAAAGGTTCCATACTTCTTTCTCTCTCTAGCTTCTTCCTTGTTCGATCCATATAGCCACCCAATCTTGTGTTTATTAGTTCATGATTATCCGTTACAAAAACGCATAATCTATTTTCAATAAGCAATCCCAAACACCCCCTTAGAAAGCTAGGTGCACTTCAATCCTATGACATGTTATAAGGTTGTCATCTTATCACACATTTTATAACATCATTATAACTAAAATAGCTTCTCTAACTATAACATGTTATAGGCCATGTGGGTTTCAGTCTTTTTTTATCATCAAAAATATCACTCACTCAAAAAAAAAAAAAAAAAAAAAAAAAGACATTTTTATGAATCATATAACATTATGGTATTCCCAATACTTATATTAATCCCATTTACTTTATTCGTTGAATTCTTAGAAATTCCTTTCAATCAAGATGCGGATAATTTAAAGAATGGACAATGCGGTCTATAAATCTTTTACATAAAAATTCAAACAATTCAATTGATTAACATGAATTTTGTAAAGATGCCGGTTTTTTAGTTAGTATAGCCTCTTTTGAAATATTTATAGTATTTTTTTTTTATATATAAAAATGTAAATAAATGAGAAATCATGATAGACTAACTTTTGAAGCAGCTACTTATGAATACAATTGAGAGGAGCAACCTCCCTCATTCAAATTTACAAAAGCTTTTATATCGTGTACTTGTGAATACATTCGAGAGGAGCAACCTCCCTCATTCAAATTTACCATAGGTTTTGTTAAGAGTTGATGTTGGCACGTGAGGGACACGTGTGGGATTTTACATCACACATGTGAGTTGCACGTGAGTTTCTCCACAAATGCTCTAACGATCTTTGGCGCCAAAAACAATTCTAATCAGTCGTTGGCTTTTATTTTAGTTTTCACTTTTGATGATTGTATTTTCTCTCCCTTTCTTTGATTCTTTTTGTGACAAACTTGTAACTGAATTTTCACCATTGATAATCGACTAATCTTTTTTATCTCTTTATTTGTCCAAATTAGTTGTTAATCTTTTAACGAATCTTAAGTGGATCCTAGAGGTGTATGTCCATTGGTATCAGGGCACTTTTTTGCCATTAAAACAGTTAAGTTTGTTGTTCAACGGTTTTGTACATTTCCCGCCCAATTCTGTTACGTTTGTTATCATTTCATTTACGTTGTCCAACCAACTTAATTATGTTCAACTCAAAAGCTACAAAGTACGTTCCCAGTCACAAAAACGTTTTGTTCTTGATCTGTTATTCGCGTAATTCATTCCAATCACACATGTGTTAGTGATCTTTTGATCAATTAGGTCACAATTTCACCAAATACATTTTGCTCTAATTGTTATTGGTTCATTGACCAAGTTAGAGTTCTTTTGAACGGATCATCATATAAGTTGGCTAAATTGTACATAATCATTCTTCTTGATTGTGCTTAATTCAACAAGAAACATTACTAGTAATAGCAATGGGGATAGTGTAGATGAAAGTACTAAGAGGTATGTGGATGAAGCTTTGGCTGGAATTAGGCAAAGTATGGAAGAAATTGTGGAAAACTAGAAGGGGGGTTGAATAGTTTTACCGTTTTTAAAATTCTTTTGCTTTGAATACTTAACGTGATTTCAACTAATGCAAATAATAAACAATATATAACATGCAAGTAAAGAAAGAAACGATCAAACCATAACACGGATGTTTATAGTGGTTCGGTCTACAAGGACTCTCTTCCTTGCCCTACTCCACTCCTCGAGCCTCTAACTCAAGAGTTTTTCTTCACTAAGAAACAAGCTCCCTTCTCTGCGGAGAAAACCTTTACAAACGTCGCTTACACTTTTTCCGGTACAAAGCTAAATACCGAGTTCTTTTACAAGGGCACAACCACTCCCGATACTCTATGTATTTTGAGGACTAAAATACTAACCGATCACAACAGAGGTATATGATTGTTTGGTACAAACAATGATGTGTGAAAAACAACAAATTCACACTATGACTAACTAACAAGTCTTTCAACATTTTGTTGAAGCTTGTGATGCTTTGATCTCTTTGCTACAAAAGAAAGATCACTAAGAATGAAATATGAAATATGAATGGGTTAGTAATGAATGAAAGAATGTATGATGTTGTTTATGCTTATGAGTGATGAGAAAACATGAATGTGTGGCTTGCTATTTATAGGCAAACTGCCTTGGCAAACCACGGATGGGACGGATCCAGAAATAGGGATCCGTCCGTGTATGATTTTGGTTCCACAGGAACCTGACAACAAATCTCCAAAATCTTCACCAAATCTAACCAAGATATTTTCATATTTTTTCTTTGAGTAAAGATCAATCCAAGATATTCATATGATCTTCAAGATCTCCTAATGATATCAAAGTAATGCATGCCATGATATCATTGTACATTTTCCATATTTAGAATTAAAATGTAAATGAATGTAACATGTAAATGTAAATGTATGTAACTTGTAAATGTATATGAATGTAACATGTATATACTAGTTATCATATATGTAGCATGTAAATGATGTTATGAGTTTATGAAAAGCTTGTGACTATAAATGTAAAAGACTTAACTATATTTATGGTTTGTTAAAAATAAAGTTTATAATTGTCATTAACAAAATATAGCAAAGATCGTAAAATATAAATAACATTTTTTTAGACGATATTTGTATTAAAAATCCCCCCCCCCCCTTTTTGTTGAGGACAAAACATAAAGTTTATTTTTAAACAATGAAACAAATAGACTGCAAGTCTTTTAAAAATATAGATTAAACTAGTTTGATGCAAATTTTTAAAATCAATTTAGGCATTTAAATTGTATAAAACATGTGATGTATGAGTTTAATATTATCTCCCTCTTTTTGTCGAAACAAAAAGAAGAAATGCATAGCGGAATGTAGTGCAAGGCCCTTGGTCATTACTCCCCCTAATTGGGGTGCCAAGTAGAATGATGCATGAATTTTGAGTACTTGATTAGCTCCCCCTTGGACAATACTCCCCCTAGTTGGAGTGCCAAGTATATGATGCATGAATTAAGAAAGCTACAAAAATAAAGGTTAGTGCTTGATTAGCTCCCCCTTGGTCAATACTCCCCCTAGTTAGGGTACCAAAGTATATGATTCAAGGATGAAGAATGCTACAAAACAAAGGTTAGTTGTAAATAGTTCAAACCAACCAAGTATAATGATGCATGAATAATGAGAGCTACAAAACAAAGTTTGATAAGTAGTTCAAACTTCAAACCAATCATATAATGCACAATAAGTTATCACAATCAACACACAAACATTAACAAACATCTTTCATTTGAAAATTATTTGTGACAAAAGTCACAAATGGTGATGTTACAAAAGAAATAAATAAAAAATAACTTAGAAAGAAGAGGACTCCTAAAAAATCCTATAAAAGAAAAAAAAAATCCTAAGATAAAAAGCTCCTAGTTTGAGCATCTATTGAGGTAGGTGTGAAAGAGCGTTGAGGCGCTCAAGGATATGGTTCAAGACGAACCTCATCTCATTTTGTAACTCATGAACCAAAATGTTGGTTCGTTGAGTCAGATGAGCGGTTCGCTCACACATGGGGCAACCATGGCGAAGGGAAGTTAGGTGGTAAGGTTGGTTCGTTTGTTAGTGGTCGTGGTGGTGAAGGTGGTGGAGCATAGTTTGATTGTTGGTTGGGGTTTGGTGGAGACATGATGGATGCAAGTAATGTGGATTGTAGATCCATTGCTTCATTGAGGTGGGAATCCACCATGTTTGAAAAGGCATAGAGGCGGTCAAGTTCCTCATTTATTTCACCTTGAGTTTGTGGATGGTTAATCTACATCGACTCGTCAATGCCTTGGAGTGTGGAGGTTGGTGAGAATGGTTGTGGTTGAGGTTGTTGTGGTGGAGCTTGATCACGGTAGAGAGAACCATGGATGTCCCTATAAATAGGGTGGAAGAGTAGTGGTTCTTGTTGTGAAGGTTCAACCTCAAATGGCATTGTTAGTGCAAATATTACGATATTTAAACTAAACGGTTTCTTCGGTTTTAATAATGACAAACATGTAACTTGTAATGCATAACGTAAAATGTGCAAGTTACTTGTAAGCACAAATCATCAATGCGTACTTACATCTACACCTCACGACGTCTCAAGTATGCTTCAACAAACTCGTAGATTTCCATCCCGACGTAAATCACTCAAGGTATGGACAAACAAATCTACTACTTGACAAATGATCAAAGGATTATATTTTTCTCTAAACTTCACATTTTTAATGTGACAAAACATTTCTTTCAAAAATATATTTTACAAATTATTTTTGAATTAAAAAGAAATGTTTTATTTTGAAAAATAAGTTTAAAAATCCCAACAATCATTTTGCCCCCCAAAACAGCTCCAAACATTCCCAAATAAACCTTCCCCACTAAAAACAAACGGAGGAGCGTCCACGGTACCACTAAATTTAGTGGTGCCGTGTCCTTATAACGGCTAGTTTTTTTTTGCCTATAAATAGTGGACCATTTTACACTTCCAACTTGATTTTTCCAGTCAGTTTTCTCTGGTCTAATCCCTCCTCACTTAGATCACTTTCTTTGATCATTTAGAGAGTCTTAGTTTGTTTAAGAGTGATCCTTTCATCCCACCAAGAGATCCTCTTCATTCCTCTTCTAGTGCAAGAGAAGAACACAAGGTATCCAAGAAGATACAAAGTGTTGTAGTTGTAGGTAGAGCACTTGTAACATTTGTTACACACTTGATTGTATCATAGTATACATCAAGTCTATCTTTCTTTTGAGAGTTTGTGAGGGAAGATCATTGTGATCTTATAGAGATATTGAATATCTCTTGTAGCTTGTGAGCTAGTGTGTTGATCAAGTTGATCAAATGTAGATAGGGTAGATTGAGTCAAGTGGGAGTAGATCATTGTGATCTTGGTGAGATCTTGGAGATCTCTTGAAGCCATTGGGCTTGTGTGATTGATCAAGTGGATCATAGGTAGATCGGGTAGATCGAGTCTTGTGTGAAGTAGAAAGGATCAAGTAGATCATGGTAGATTGGTGCTAGCTAAGATTAGCACTCGACATATAGCTTAGTGTCGGAAATAGGATAAGTGACGTGTACGGTTTTCTCCGCCTGAATGGAGCTTGTTGATTAGTGAAGTAACTCTCGAGTTGGGTACTCGGGGAGTGGAGTAGGGCGAAGAGGAGCTTCGTGACCGGACCACTATAAATCATTGTGTCCGGTTTGCGCCTTCTAACTTTTCTCTTTACTTTCATTTTATTCTTTATCGCATTATATTTATATTAGCATTGCGTTTAGGTTTGTGTAACTAGTTGCTTATGTTATGTTGATTATGTATGTGTCATGATTTGATTGTGCTTGTGATGTAGTTTAATTTATTCATCTCTAGATGTTATATGATCATTGTTGACACTTTTCATATTACGTCACACTTGATCGAGTGTTTGATACAAAAAGTTTTTAAGTTTTTAAATGGAAACGTATTCACCCCCCCCCCTCTACGATTTCCACAATTGGTACCAGAGCCACGTCGCTCAAAATTTTAAAACAAATGGTTTTCAAAATTGAATACGATCCATGTATCAAATTACCTATGAAGGTGATAAAATATGAAAAGTATTTAGTTGCTTAATACTTACAAGTTTTGTTGTTACGTATACTTTGTCATACTAGCTTGAAGGTTTTCTTAAACCACTAAAAGAATAGAGTTTTAAGTGTCCGGTCATGTTTTTAGAACGAGTCATTAAGTCATGCAGTTTTGAAAAGAAAACAGATCACGGTACCACTAAATATAGGACGGTACCGTTATATTTAATGGTACCGTGGGGTATTTAAAGGTATCGTGCCTCTGTTTGTCTGTTTTCAGTATTGGGTCATTTTCAAAAATTCATATAAAATCAACCATAAGTCCGTAGGAGTCGTGCCACCCATCATTTTAAACGAAGTTGTGTCTACTTTCATTTGAAAAATATTTTTATGAATTAGTTCTAAATGAAAGTATGTTAAAGTCCTTGATTTTCATCTAAAGGTCTTTTTGGTCATGCAGTTTGGGTAAATTTTTGGTCAAACTGAAAAAGGGCGATTCAACTTTTAAACCTTAACATGTTTTCAAAGTGACTTAGCAAAAATCTTTGAAATGGGGAGGAAACCAATTCGTTTTCAAATAAAATCAAGCTTAGTATACATTGTTATACTTAATACATAATATGACGATAAGTATTTTTGTGTGTTAAGCTAAATTGCTATTTGTTTATTATAGTCTTCCGGTTTATGCGTTTATAAGGCTCATGCTAAATCACTTGCACTATATGAAGTAATTAGTTTGCATTGCATATAGGCATAGACCATTTTTCTTGCATATGTTGCAAGTTTTTAAAATGGTTTAGTAACTTTCTTAGGAATAGAAACTAAGTTGGTAGATCATGTGTGTCGAAAGATATTGTCTTACACAATTATTTTTCCAAAGGTTTAAGTGTAAATAGTATATCACCCCAAAATACTTAACACTTTCATAAAATCCGTAACATGATCTCTAAAACATTACATCATTTTGTCTTGCTTGACCATGGGTTGTCTAAACAAGATAAAAGATCATATTAATACATTAGTATTTAAGTAAAAGAAAATGTATTAAACTTGCATTGATCTAACACACATACAAAATGTTTTAAACATTTAGTATTTTACGTATGTTGTATAAAAATAGTTGAGATAATTATTTTTATACTAATGAGGTGTCGAAAAACTAAGAATATTATACTTAATAATATAAATAGTTTTTCACAAATAAAAATAAATGACAATATCGAAGTAGTAACTTAATATGTCATTAACCTCACACATACAACTAGTATTAGAATAAATGGAACACATTCCCTTAATTTTTATTTCCTTTTAAAAGGAGTGATCGTGAGGGTCAAGAAAGATTTCGAGTACATATCAATTCATTATTCAAATTATGATTGATATCATTATAGAATCTAATTGACAAGTTTTCGAGTGTGGACATGAAATTGGAGTCATTATTTGTCTAGCTTCAAGATAACATCAAAATATGATGAAATATATTATCTTGAATCTACATACTCAATCACACTCGATTGTTATGAAAATAATGACGTCCTCTCAAGACGAAAATAATATGCATCGGATCATAACTCACACTTATGTTGAAGATGTCATATTGAGTCTTCTTGTCCAATGGTTGTGTTCCAAACTTTAAACTAATATGTTTAAAAGATGTATAAAATACACAACTAAGTAGGATTGACAACTTGGATGTTTCATCCGAAATATACAAGTAATTTACATTGCAATGCAATTAGTAAATGTGTCATTTCTGAAAAACCAAACATGAGCAAACAAACAACATATGTAAACTTTGCTCATGAATGACTCAACACTCAAAATCACATGTCTAGTAAAAGTGTCACGCATAATATGTTATTAACTATTATGTACGTCATCAATCTTCGAGAATATCACATGTATTTCTCTTATCAAAAGATTGAAAAAAGATAACTTATATCTTATGCATCTTATTTTCTTTGTAACATGAATGATTATGTTACAAGAGAATACATTGCATCCTGTTAACAAATATAGAATATTAGAGTTGAATAATAACCTAATACAACATGTGTCATTGTATAAACAAGTAAAATTGGTCATATACTAAAATACTTGTTTCACTAAGCATTCGTAAGAGTGATAAGTTTTCTCTTAGAAAATCATATTTGTTGAAATATACAATATGTCTCATTTCAAATATAATACTCACAAGATCTACTAAGGTAAATAACTTTTACTAGATTATTTTCTCAAGATATGCAAAGGAGCATTCTTGAAACACACACGATGTAGTAGATTCTACATTGTATCACATTAGAGTGTCTCTTGGTTCTAGGAAATCAAATCATGTTAAAATAACATGTAACAACTCAACAAACAAAGATGTTGTCCAAGAGATCTTAAAATGCACCATTTCCATCAAATAACCTCTAAATCTCAAACACGAAATTAAAACATTTCGTTTGCCTTTGTTAGGAGTTGTGTGAGACATGTCATTTTCTTAACCGACTTTCAAAGTATGGTTAGTTGAGTCATATTAGGCCATATATTAGCGAAATAAGCTAATATCATCTTTGCTATACTTCGATAGGCAAATATAGGAATTTGAATTTTTCTAACATGAGAATGACTACTGGAGAACCTATCGTACTAGAAATTCAATTTGACTTAACGGTTGAATTGCTTCCAGGAGAGAAGTTGGGTTCGTGGTATAACCCGTAAAAATGGTCATTGATGAAGCGAAAAGTGTACCGCTTTTAGGGGGTCATTTAAGCCCTAAATCGTATTTATTTGATCAAATATTGCCCTAAATCGTTCCTTTTGTCATTTTAGGTACTTTGGAGAAGAAATCTGGAAAAGGAAGCATTTTGGACGTTTTTGGAGCATAAAAGTGAAGAAAACGACAAAGTCTCAAAATCGGCTGGAAAAGTACCTTTGACGGCGTCAGGGATTGCTCCTGACGGCGTCAAGGCTTGGCAAAAAAGGTGGATATGAAAAATACACATGATAAGCCAGGGAGTTTTGCAATGTAAATTCTGACGGCGTCACCCTTTGAAGTGATCAAGGCCATCACGGTTTAACTTAACGAGAGACGGCGTCAAGCCCATTTCTGACGGCGTCAAGCCTTGATAAGCCAGGGAGGATTTTGGACGACTAAAGAGGGACGGCGTCAAGAAGGCCATCCGGGAACCCTAGACACGGCGAGGTGACGACGTCAAGATCCATAACGTGACGCCGTCAGCCCTTAAACTCTATATATAGTTTTGCAATTTTTTGTTATTAGTGTGCAACTTTGTGAGGAGAAACCCTAAGACGAATTTCTGCCATCTTTAAGGGTTTTCATACCCTTGGATCTCCCATGTTTAATTGAAGATAAGTAATCGTTTAATCAATCAATATGTCTATGTGTTGTTTGATTATATCTTGTTCTTGTCTTTTGATTAACATGTTAGGCTAGATTTATCTTGTGTTTGCTTAGATCTAATGAAACCTAACTATTGATTATTGGTTGTTAGTGTGTTATTTATTGTATTGGATGATTGTTTATCGATGTTAGGCTTAAGAAAACTGGCTAACCTCCTATTCGGTAACTTGCTTGAACGTCTTAAGAAACATGAACCAATGCGTACTAGGTTTTTATGGTTGTATTTAATGCATGAGCGAATTCTAGTGATCCCATGTTAGGAGCTTCCTAGCCGGCTCGACATAGGAGTGAAGTAGGAGCTTGTAGAGTTGGGGAAGTACGTACGCCACCCCACGATTGGTATTAAGGAATACACCTGTCATCCACGCAATTAATACACACTAATCAACCGGTAAAAGATAGTTAGGGAGTAAGGAAATCTAAGTAAACACATTTCTCTCCACATAAGTTTCACAACTCTTTTCATTTTCAGTTATTTTATTTTATTTGCATTTGTAGTTATTTGGGTTAGTTGACTAGCAACTAATTCCGCCCACTCCTTCAAACCCGAGATTTTACTTGCTTTCATAAAAATATAAAAATACAAAAAGAATCTTCCCTCACCCTTAGACCTATTAGAGTAGTTTTTCAATCCTAACGACACTATTCCCTGTGGAGAACGATCAATCCCCCGTACTTACCACTACACTATACTACATCGGTCAGGTACACTGCCTGGTGGGGTTGTAAGCCTCTTGAGATCCCTCGAGAGGTAAAACCTGTTGTAAGGTCGCAAAACCACGCATCAAGTTTTTGGCGCCGCTGCCGGGGAATAGTTATTGTTTAGGTTGAATTTTTATTTTATTAGGTCTACTCACTAGATTCCTTTCTAGTGAGATTTTTATTTTCTTTTTCTAGGTTTTCTTTCGTCTATCTTTTTTCTTCGTTTCTTTGTTCGTAACCATTACCATCCGACATCATGGAAGGTGGTAATATCCTTGATCCCAACAACCCACCACCACAACAACACCCACCTCCTAGAGCCCGTACCTTAGGAGACTACTCCCGTCCTATCCACCATGGCTATCGAAACACCATTGAGCTCACTCAAGGAGCCAATGTCACACCTTTGCGATCCGACACCATCCGGTTGGTGCAAAGCGGATGCGCATTCCATGGACTTCGTTCCGAAGATCCTAATCAACATCTCAAGGACTTTCTCAAAATCGTTGATTCCATAGACCTTGATGTTTCCACTCGAGAGACGACCCGACTGCGTCTCTTTCAATTTTCTCTGCGGGACCAAGCTAGTCAATGGCTAGAGCGTCTACCCGCAGGATCCATTACCTCTTGGGATGATCTCACCACTCGTTTCCTTGCTCAGTTTTTCCCACCAGGAAGAACTACCAAGCTAAGGAATGATATCTTGATGTTCCAACAACGTCAAGGCGAAACCCTCTACGAGGCATGGACTCGATTCAAGGACTTACTCCAAAAAGTCCCTCACCATGGCATAGAACTTTGGCTCCAAGTCCAAATCTTATATGACCATATCAATTTCTCCACGAGGCAAACCATTGACCAATCGGCCGGTGGTAAGCTACGTGATCTAAGTGCGGAACAATCATGGGCTCTCCTAGAAGATCTTGCTCTTTATGACAACGAAAGTTGGAGTGACCCCCGTGATTTGAATAAAACGGTCAAGGCAATATCTTTGCCTTCGAACAATTCAAGCACTTCCGACCGTAGGATCATAGAACTTGAAGACCAAGTCAAGTTTCTTATGAAATCCTACGAGGCTCCTAAACCTTCAAGCCAAGTGAACAAAATCACTTCTTCATGTGAATTATGTAGTGGTCCCCACGACACTCGTGATTGCATGGAACTCCCCGAACAAGCTTTTGCGGACTACGCATCCTCGCGTACCGACGTAGCGGGAGACAAGTGGTACACTTTCAAACCCGAGCCAAACCTCTACGGTGATACATACAACCCCTCATGGAAAAATCACCCAAACCTTAGGTGGAAACGAAACTAAAACACACAATAAACCAATTCTTCAAACCCACCTAATCATTTCCAATCAAGCGATTCCAACTCGAACCGTACTTTCAATAACAATCCTTCCAACAATTATGGTAGTACCAATAATCTTGAAGGATTGATGTCCAAATTTATGGCATCTCAAGAAGCTCGGATAGCTAGATTCGAATCCGAATTCAATCAACAACAAACGGAGATGACCAATAAAATTGACAACTTATTGAAAGCCCTCAATAACCAAAGGCTATCACCTCCACATAAGGACGCTAGGAACACAAATAGCGGACCCCAAGTAAAAGACCCCTCTTCATCCAAACACGTCCACTTCGTCAACATTGTCACTATCAAACCAATTGATAGAAATGAGGATAACAGTGAACCCGAGGATGAGGTTAAGAAAGTCGAGGTTGATAAAGAAGTTAGGAAAAGTGAGATCGAAGAAGTAGATGATGATGAGGACTACTTCAATAGGCTACCCACTAAGGAAGAGCGCGAATATCATACAGACTTATTCGATGACCCCGAGACACCATACTTCCAAGGTAGACCAATTATAAAAATAGGCGATCCTTCTAACCTCAACATACCATGCAACATCGGACATTTGCATGTGTGGAAAGCTTACATCGACCTTAGATCGCCCATAAACATCATGACTAGAGCCCACTACAACTTAATAATGAAAAATCAACTTGGGTATAGGATGTTCCCTGATAAGGGTTGGATGAGTAACTTCACGGGAAGAGTTAAGGGATTACCGGTTTATGTAGGAAACTTCACCTATGTCGCCGACTTTGTAATTGTAGAAGATATCCGCCCAATAGTTGATGCATCCTTAACTCAAGTAGTTTTTGGAAAACCATTTGTTGAGGTCTCTAGAATGACTTATGAACCTTCCTTAGGGATAGTTAGATTTAAGGATGAGACCGATGAGGTAAACTACCAAATGCCATATAAGATAGAACAATTCCAACACTTGTCAAATGTTGAGAAGGAGCTTAAGCAAGCGGTCTACTATAGGAATGATGAGGATAGAAATAAAGGAGTAGACTATGTTATGGAAAGGATATCCGGTTTCTACAAGGATTGTTTGAAATTAGGACCGGAATATAAAACCGGAGATGAGAATGGCCTAGGAACCGTGACCAATGATGGAGTCACGTAATGTACGTGACTTTGAGTCTAGCTACAAGACTCGTTAATAAAGAAAAGCGCTTCTTGGGAGGCAACCCAAGCTTTATTTGCTTTTTGTGTGTGTATTTATTTATTTGTTTGTTTGATTTTATTTGTTTCCGTATGTATGTTTAATTTTTATTATTATTGATTCATGTTCGAAAACTAAATTGTGAAAATGCTTTATCTTGTTTTTAACTTCGTCTTAACTACATATAAAGGTATTTTGCAAAAGTTAAGTGTAAGGGAAATCCAAATCGGTTTATTAGAACAAATGAACATGAATCGTAATAATATTAAATTAACATACATATTAGTATTTGTTTGAGTCAAATGCTTGTATCGAGTCATATTGATATTTTGCAGGATTTCCAGGAAGTAAGGTAAAGGTTTTTCCAGAAACTTAACATGAGAATTCTGTCAGATCATTTCTGACGGCGTCAGGCTTTACAACCTGACGGCGTCAGGTTTTAATTTTCTGAAATTTTTGAAAGTTTTGTTTTCATAAAAAGTTTTTATTAAATCTCTAACTTATAATCTCCAGGAATCTGCAAAATTATCATTCCACAAGCATTATATCCTTAAATATAGATTTATCCCGCCGATGTTATGCAGGTTTTCGTGTTTGTTTTCTCAGGTTTAACAGGTTATTTTGGACAAGGAAATGTATGTGGAGTCAAGCTTTTAGCGATGCTTTAGTCTTGGAGCTTCTACATTCACTTGGAAGAAGATCTAACCGTGTTACCTCATTATCCACCGAGCGAATCAGGGGAGTATTTGATTTCATTCGTTTACCTTATTTACTTTTACATCTTGTTATTTGAACATTGGGGACAATGTTCATCTTAAGTGTAAGGGGGGGGGGGTAAAGTACGATACTTTAGAGAATGCTATTACGTTTGATTTTTGTTTGTTTAATGGTAGATGTGTAATAAAACTGAGAGAAATACCTGTTAGGGCAATTTTAGTGCCAAATTTAAATTTTTTTACAACATTTAGGAGTAAAACTTTGATCTTAATGAGCGTCTCACGGATAGGAGTTATATGACTAGCACAAAAACCGTACCACTAAAAAATTTTCCACCCCCAAATATGTGAGGTTCGCCCCTAGAATTGGTAGGAAAAACATTTATGCTATGATGTGTGTACCGGTAGCACTTAGATTCTAGAACTTGCGTTAGGACCATTCCGAGGCCACAAGTGAGACTACATTCGTGTAGTTAGATTTACTACATGATAAGAGGCATTAGGATTAACCCATTGTTTTACACCTGTGTTTTTGTTATAATTACATTGGCTATATTGGTCAAGTAATTCTCCCACACCCTTTGCGTTGTACTCATTTTTAGTACACGATACCCCTAGTACACCCCTCAGAGCCTATCTTTTCGTTTCGACCTTTAAGCATTTTACTTAAAGGAAGAATTTGTTTACACCCCACTTAAATGTACACCCAAATCGCCTTAGCCTACCTTGTATGCACTCATTTTTAGTGCATTATTGTTACAACATTTGTTTAAACCCTTAGTTAATTATCTAATTGATTACATGGTTGCTGAGTCGAGTCATATCCTTGTACATATTGTTTTGGGACGATTGGGACTCATGGGTAAAGTACTAGTGTAATGGAGTAATAGGGAAGAAGAACATTATTACCCCCATATGTGCTAAATATTTTAAAAAGTACTCCAAGTGTTTCGATTATCTTAATTCGAGTCATTAGAATAGTTATTTGTAAAGTTATGTAAAAGTTCAAGAAGGGGAATGCAACGCCCCTATGATGTATTATTTTGGATGGTAGGGCAAAAGTGTATGCAAAAAAAAAAAAAAAAAAAAAAAAAAAAAAAAAAAAATGAAAAAATCAAGAAAAATACAAAAAAATGAGATAAAGAAAAGTAGAAAAAACATACGGACTACCATCCCGTTCATTTTATGTTTATTTTATCTTTTTGTTATTTTCTTTCATTAGCTTAAGTCGAGTCTAGTCTTGGCTTAGCAACGCCATATTGTACATGTAATTAATCAAGATCTTTAACTCGCCACCAGTAAAATATCCCTTATCCAACAAAACCGTGTTTATCATATCCCTACACCTCACGTTATAACCCATTTAAAAGCCCTCTTTGATAGTTTATCTTAGGTGCTTACGCCAAGTGGAGAAGGTTTTCGATCCTTTCCCAAGCCTATGGTAATCTATTTGCTATGACAGGTAGTGAGAGATATTATCCGTTTTCATTTATGAGATTTATTTTGATGACACCTGAGAGATGTGAGTATCTAAACACTACTTGTGAGGTGCTAGTTTGTAATCTCCGTGCTTATTATGATTAAAGTGGAACGACTATTTGTTGTAATTACTTTTATATTAGCATTAAATGACCCCTAACTTGTATTTTGATTAGAATAAAAGCGCATTTGCTTGAGGACAAGCAAATCTCAAGTGTAAGGGTATTTGATGAAGCGAAAAGTGTACCGCTTTTAGGGGGTCATTTAAGCCCTAAATCGTATTTATTTGATCAAATATTGCCCTAAATCGTTCCTTTTGTCATTTTAGGTACTTTGGAGAAGAAATCTGGAAAAGGAAGCATTTTGGACGTTTTTGGAGCATAAAAGTGAAGAAAACGACAAAGTCTCAAAATCGGCTGGAAAAGTACCTTTGACGGCGTCAGGGATTGCTCCTGACGGCGTCAAGGCTTGGCAAAAAAGGTGGATATGAAAAATACACATGATAAGCCAGGGAGTTTTGCAATGTAAATTCTGACGGCGTCACCCTTTGAAGTGATCAAGGCCATCACGGTTTAACTTAACGAGAGACGGCGTCAAGCCCATTTCTGACGGCGTCAAGCCTTGATAAGCCAGGGAGGATTTTGGACGACTAAAGAGGGACGGCGTCAAGAAGGCCATCCGGTAACCCTAGACACGGCGAGGTGACGGCGTCAAGATCCATAACGTGACGCCGTCAGCCTTAAACTCTATATATAGTTTTGCAATTTTTTGTTATTAGTGTGCAACTTTGTGAGGAGAAACCCTAAGACGAATTTCTGCCATCTTTAAGGGTTTTCATACCCTTGGATCTCCTATGTTTAATTGAAGATAAGTAATCGTTTAATCAATCAATATGTCTATGTGTTGTTTGATTATATCTTGTTCTTGTCTTTTGATTAACATGTTAGGCTAGATTTATCTTGTGTTTGCTTAGATCTAATGAAACCTAACTATTGATTATTGGTTGTTAGTGTGTTATTTATTGTATTGGATGATTGTTTATCGATGTTAGGCTTAAGAAAACTGGCTAACCTCCTATTCGGTAACTTGCTTGAACGTCTTAAGAAACATGAACCAATGCGTACTAGGTTTTTATGGTTGTATTTAATGCATGAGCGAATTCTAGTGATCCCATGTTAGGAGCTTCCTAGCTGGCTCGACATAGGAGTGAAGTAGGAGCTTGTAGAGTTGGGGAAGTACGTACGCCACCCCACGATTGGTATTAAGGAATACACCCGTCATCCACGCAGTTAATACACACTAATCAACCGGTAAAAGATAGTTAGGGAGTAAGGAAATCTAAGTAAACACATTTCTCTCCACATAAGTTTCACAACTCTTTTCATTTTCAGTTATTTTATTTTATTTGCATTTGTAGTTATTTGGGTTAGTTGACTAGCAACTAATTCCGCCCACTCCTTCAAACCCGAGATTTTACTTGCTTTCATAAAAATATAAAAATACAAAAAGAATCTTCCCTCACCCTTAGACCTATTAGAGTAGTTTTTCAATCCTAACGACACTATTCCCTGTGGAGAACGATCAATCCCCCGTACTTACCACTACACTATACTACATCGGTCAGGTACACTGCCTGGTGGGGTTGTAAGCCTCTTGAGATCCCTCGAGAGGTAAAACCTGTTGTAAGGTCGCAAAACCACGCATCAATCATGTTTAGCCTGAATTGAGCACCACTAGTGATAGTCTCATACTCATTCTCTAACTTGAAAATTTTTCATTTCTACATTTGACTAGAGATAGTTTACATCGGTGAACTTTATCTCCCGTTAGGATTTCATTTTGAGCAAGCAGTAATTAGGATCTTCCTTAGAAAACCTAGATTGCTTGCATCCCACATATGTGTTTCAAAATGATAACATGTTCTCGTAAGATATGATTAAATGTCTTCATGATCTTAAATGCTAAATGATTATCATGTTTTGCATGATGCTTGCATTTATTCCTTATGTGCATTTTACATGATTTGCTTGTAAATTTTGCACCCACACTATGTCCTTTTAACACATTAGGAATTAGGTATGCCTATCACTATGAACCCTTAGAAGTCATAGAGTCATACACTAGTTTCAAAACCAATATGTTAAAGTAGTCGCGAAGTTGTCCTAATTCCCCAGTCATCACTTCGCCTTCTTCCAAGTAATACACCCTTTTGTCATGGGAAGGTTAGATACAAACCTAGTAGAACTCGGAGTAGGTTTGACAACTTAAATATTTCATCTAAAATATTCAAGTAAGTTTAACTTGCGATCGCAATTGTTAAATGTCATATCCGAAACATCATATTCAAGCCTTTTAACAACATATGTTAAAACGCTCATCCAAAAGCTAAAAGCTAACATCTACCCTCGGGTGACAACGGACTCACGAGTTACTATATAAGTGATTAGTAGTTCCTTTCATCCTCGTGTGAATATACACGTCTTAAGATCCCAAACCCTGCTGCAAATCAGCACCATAGGCCTAGCTTTACATCTTTCAAAACCCCGTGAAACACTCGCGTGCGAAGCACATCGAAATCCGTAAATCAACCAAACCCCTCAAACGAGAATCCTCTAACCATCTTCGTCTAGGTCTATGAATGATGGAACATACTCCATAAATCTTATGACTATTTAAATATTTCACTGGAAATATTAAAGTCATCCCTCGTACCCCTCTTATGACTACTTGAATATTTCACTGGAAATATTGCAGTCATCTCGTGCGTCTCGTCTCATGACTCTTTAAATATTTCACTGGAAATATTGAGTCATTCTTTAAACCCCTCTCATGACTACTTAAATATTTCACTGGAAATATTAAAGTCATCCCTTACGTCTCATCTCATGACTTCTAAATATTTCACTGGAAATATTAAGTCATCCCTCACGTTCCTCATATGATCACTTGAATATTTCACTGGAAATATTGAGATCATCTCTTCTATTTCGTCTCATGACTTTTAGATATTTCACCGGAAATATCAAGTCATTCCCTCTATCTCGTCCATGACTTTTAGATATTTCACTGGAAATATCAAGTCATTCCTTGTGTCTCATCTCATGACTTCTAAATATTTCACTGGAAATATTAAGTCATCTCTCACGTTCCTCGTATGATCACTTGAATATTTCACTGGAAATATTGAGATCATCTCTTCTATTTCGTGTCATGACTTTTAGATGTTTCACTGGAAATATCAAGTCATTCCCTCCATCTCATCCCATGACTTTTAGATATTTCACTGGAAATGTCAAGTCATATCTTGTATCTCGTCTCATGACTTTTTAAATATTTCACTAGAAATATTAAGTCATTCTTCAAATCTCTCTAATGACTACCTATGTATTTCCTCGGAAATATAAAAGTCATCTCTTCTCGTCCAGTACCGTTCAAAGAATTTATTAGGTATAAATTCTCTCCTCGTGTCAAAAAGTCTCACTAAATCAGCGAGATTTATTCGTAAAATCCTCTTAAATTCCAATGACAACTTAAATATTTCATCCGAAATATTTAAAGTATATTTAATTTGCGAAATTCAATTAAATGTCATCTCTCGTTCTCGATCAACGTTCATCGAATCCCGTTGGATTCATTCATAAAAGAATTTATTTGGTATAAATTCCTTTAATCTAAAGTCCAAAAAAATCACAACATATGTGAAATTTCTTTGTCAAAAATCTAATTCTGGGTCAAAACTGACCTCAGCAGGTCACGGTACCTGATTTCTTCCGAACAGTCATCTTTATATCAGCCAACCACTTGTGAATGGTCAACCATACAAGTCGAACCGTAAGGGAGAAAAATGCAATTTAAATCCATGGGAGTACAGAATTATATCCCCGGGTCGTTATGTCCCAACGAGGTGTGTAAAATGTAATATAACGAATGTGTGTGCTGAAATGATATGGAATATACAAAAACAGGAATCTGATTGACTAACACTAGGAATGTGAATAGTCATAGCTCTGTCACAGCTGTATCGTTAAAAACGTACAATCAGAAACCTAAAAACGCGAAAAATTTACAAACGTACGTTTAAATTAAATTAAACGTAAACATACAAAACGAAATAAAACAAACATTCCCAAAGAGGGAATTTGCATGCCTTAACGGCTTAAATGCAAATTAAAAGAAAATAAAATAAATAACTATATTTACAAAGTTATTATTATAATAATAAGAAAATCTAAAAACCTAAAACGTAAGTTCTATCTAAAAAATGTCAAAGAAAACTAAAAACGAGCGAATTAATTAAAACTAACGTAAGTGCACAAGTTAAAACGTGAATTTATTAAAATATTAACACTATGGGTACAATTATATTTTTTACAGGTTCTATATGACAAAAGAAAATTTCAGAAAAAAGATTTATATTTTTTTGATAATTATTTAATTTATTATGATTTATTTACTAATTTACAAATAAAAATACAAAATAAATACTAAACGTATTCTAAAAAATCTAAAAATTTTTATTTAATAACTTTACAATATAACTGATCTAATAAAAATAAAATGGGTTACACAGCTTATTCTGATAATCAGATAATAAGCTAAAAAGCAAATAAGCTTAAAACTGCAAACATGGGTTAAATAGAAATGGGTTACAAACACTAACGGAACTGGTGCCCCAGAGCAGTTGGAAGGGGGTGTGGTGTTATGCATGTTATACTAGCCAAGAGGTCTCAGGTTCGAATCCCACACCCCACATTTTTGCAATTATTTTATTTTTTGATTTTTCTTTTTACAAAACTTAAAAACAGCTAATTATAAGCAACTTTTATGAAGATGGATTTTTTGAAACTTAGCAATAAGCTCTGTAAGAGCTTATTAGCTTAACAGTTACAAGCCAAAAATTAAGCTTCTAAATAGAAGCTATCACTTATTGGCAAAAGTGGTTCTTTTTGGTTTTCTTTTTCTAGAACTCAATATATACTGAATATGAACAAGTTTAATGAAAACAAAACTTTACAAACTTAAAAATAAGCAAAATGGGAGCTTATGAGTGAGACAGTTAAGCCTTAGGCTTAACAGTTGAGACTCAAGCTAGGAATAAGCTTGAAATAAGCTATGCACAGGGAACAAAAGGAAAAATAAGGATGTAAATACTAATATTATGCATGTTTAAAGAAAATGACACTCTAAAAACTAAGACATAAGCAGTTTCATAGCTTATGAGTCATTCAGTTGAGCTTAATGCTAACAGTGGACTCTAAGCTAGAAATAAGCTTGAAAAAGCTTTACAAAGGAAACAAAATGGAAAATAAGGTGTGAACAAGTTTTATGAACAAATATATGCAAGCTTGTGTACTGAGATTGACCAATAAGCTCATACAAGCTAACAAGCCAATCTCAGATGCACAACAATCCAAACACCCCTGCAACATTATGTTTGGTCAAATTAAGCCTACAAAATAAGCTCAAAAAGCCAAATAAGTTATTGTAGTAGAAAGGGGGTCTGATTGGGTTTCCAAAAAGCCCAAGCTCAAGCTGTGGGGTCCACAGATGAGCTTGTGAGAGGCTTATGAAAATAGCTTATTTCCCTGATTCCTCAGTGTAACTGATGGGGTGGGACAAATTAAAAGCTCTTAGCAGCCCTAGCAAATAAGCTAGGGCATGGGATTTAAGAATTAGGACTTATTCTCTGATAGATAAGCTTCCAAAAGAAACAAATTTCACCAGCTAAGTCCAAGAATTGAGCTTTTTGTGAGCTTATGAAAAGGCTAGGGTTTCTGAGTTCACTGATCACTCAGTACACATCAGAAAGTGGGACAAGATAAGGAGGGCAATTTAAGCTATCTAAAAGCTACTAACTGAAAAGTAAAGTACAAATGTAACAATAAGGCTACAAAGGCTACACAAATATGCCCAATACACAAGCTAGGTCAAACTAATGAAGCTTATGCAATTTGACTGCCTAGGCAGTGCACAGGGCAAAAACAAGTACAAATAAGCATATGAAAAAGCTATTAAACATGGAGAATAAGAATAAGCAAAAATATTCTAAGCAAGATGAGCAACAGAACTTTAAAACCCTAAAAGCACTAAAGCTAAAACTAAATAACAAAGCCATACTAAAATTATCTAGTTTATTCTAAAAACAGAAAAATGAAATTTGACTAATTGATAAAAACTAAAAGTTTGACTAATCTGAATTTGCAATCTAATTTACTGACAAAATATGTTAAATTAAGATTAAAGAACATGAAACTAACAAAAATTAACAACATATAAACACATATGCAGAATTCTAGGTCTTATCAATCTCAAAATTCTCACAATGAGACAGTCAAGTGTCAAGTTGACTATCTACCATGCCAAACCCATTGATTAAGGTTCCACTGAATTACTTAGGTCATTCTAGGTCCATATCAAACAAGAACAACACCCATAACAACCTATAACACAGATTTACCCATAAAACCAAACAACCCTTTAATGGACCCAACTGAGATTTTTCAAAGCACATGACTGTGTAAACCAAATTCATCAAATCCAGGGATCATATTGTGTCAAGATAGACCCTTTTTAGCATAAACAAGGTGTCAAACAAGTCTAAGCCTATGATTCTCAAAATCTAGTCCATTGGCAGTCAAAATGCCAAATCAAACCACAAATCAATCCAAAACATATTTACTTAAGATTGAGCTATAATAGCACTAACTAACAACAAATAAACATAGAAACATGAAAATTAAAGCATCAAGAACACTGAAACAGTGATATGCAAAAATGGATAAAAAAGGCTTACAAATGGAATCTTGCATGAAATTGAGAACCAAGGCCACAGAACACATCCTAAGGCTTTCCACAAAGCTTCTAAACCAAGGCAATCCACAATCAACCTTGCTCCATGCAAAATCATCAAGAACCATTTCTTCTTTTTGGATTTTTCATTGGTTTTCTTGATTTTTAGCTATTTCTGAATTTTAAAAGCTAAAGCTGAATTAATGTATCTAAAAGCTTAATGAGCTTTGTCAGGAGCCTACATGAGCTTAAAAAGTCCATTAAACAACTATCATTAACAAGAATTTAAAAGACATGAAATTTAAAAGAAATTAAGTGAAAACTTGAAACTGAAATATAACTTGAAATTAAACTGGAATAAAAGTTTCATTACACTAATATGATGATTAATACTACTTTAAAACTATAAATTACATTTAATTTAAAGGAAAGCATTTAAAATTATCACTACGTGACCAAGGCTAGCCCAAGGTAGTCTTCTCTTGGCCTCTCCTCTCTTCTTTATACCATTCTGAGTTCCCACTAGTGTCCTGGTCAAATCCCACTTTAATTCTTGGCCTTTGATTGAGCAGAATTCAACCTAGCCGTTTAATTAACTTTTGGCGGGAAAAGTCTTCCTGGTTGCTTGTGAGGGTTTTACGGAGCATTAAATGCTCCTTGGAACTTGTGTGAGGCGGTGGAGGGTGTTTAAACAGCTGGGGGGTGATGTGGAAGCAAGTGGTGGCAAAACCACCACTGGTTTTGTGACTCAGTGGTGTGGAGGGAAAAAGGGAGGAGAAGGTGGGTTTGACTGGGGTGTTGACCCTGGGATATTATTTAAGAAAAGGTGGGTCGGGTCAATGGTTGGATTGGGCTTGGGTTTTCTGTTTTGGGTTGGGTAGGGTTTTAATGGGTTTAGTTATTTAGTGGGATAGGATTTGGATTTTATGGGGTTAGTGTTGGATCCGGATTTTGGTTTTATTAAACACAAGGACCAATGTTGTCATTTCTGAATTCTTGAGGGATTAAACCTGTTACAATTTCAAAGTTATGACAAGGACCAATTATGCCAAGTTAGATAAACCAAAGGACCTATTTTGCATTTATTACAATTTAAAACACCCGAGGACCTTTTATATAATTTTCCAAAGTTTGAGGGGTGAAATTGTAATTTTTCCAAAAGTTATCAAAAGGTTCCAAATTGTAAGTTATGAATAGTACAAGGGTATATTTTGATAAATTTCAATTTTTAAATACCCAGGGACTAATTTTGCCAATTTTGTAACTTGAGGGGTAAAAGTTGCCATTTGTAGAAAACTTTCATCCAGGGACTATTTTGAACAAGTTTGATTATCCAAGGACTAAAGTTGACTTTTCATTCATTTTAAACCTTCAGGGACTAGTTTTGCCAAATTATGAAACTTCAGGGACTGAAAATGACAATTGTGTAAAGTTTGTGTGTTTTTCACTTGTTTTTCAATCTTTTGTACCTGAATCACATAAAAACACATTTTCATGATATTTGTACCTTTTTGTGAGTCATTTGTGTGTTTTTAGTCGTTTTGTGGGTTTAATCAATACTAAATATATGTGTATTTAGACACATATCAGTACCCTTAAATAGGGGACAGTACCGCTAAATTTAACGGTACCGTCGGACCGTTGTCTGCTGAGACAATTTATCTTGTTTTCAATTCTCACTGTTTCAAAAGCACTATTGGTATGTGCTAAAACACATACATTTATTTGACCAAATTAAGACCAAAACGACAAAAAACTAATCAAAATGCCAAATATATTGTGTTTTTTGTGTTTGTTTATGTGTAGGTACGGATATCGTGAAAAAAGGACAAAATAAAGTCAAAACCGGGAAAAACGAGCACGAGATATGGAATGGATTTTTAAAAGCCGATGCCGGGAAGTTTATGTCATTCAAGATCTTGAAGAATCATCATTTGTCAAGACAAGCCTTGGATTTATTTTGGAAAAATGGCAGCAATGGTCCCTTAAATTTCAGAAATTACACATTGATCCTTAAACTTTAATTCTAAACCAAATCTTAAATCATAACCAAATCCAAAACCAATACAAACCCACAGCCCAAGTTAAATCCAATTAACCCAAGCCCACACCATTTATAAACCGGATCTCACATAACCCGATCCCATGACCCGCTACAAAACCCACCCGGTCAAAGGTTAAATAACTACCGGTCAAAATAAACTTACCCCGCGCCCCAAATCTAAGTTACCCAGAAAATCACTTTTCACACATAAACCCTAATTACTGTTCCGAGTTAATTACCACAATTAAGGGTAGTACGGTCCAATCACGCACATCTAGAAGCATGTCAGAGGTGTCAGAGCTAAAAGAAGCACAAGATTGATACGTGACAAGCTCTCATTGGTTCGAACACCTCACAATTTATGATCCTAGGGCTGTGAAATGATTGGGGAATGATTGGAGCACGATCAAGGGCTGATGATGATTTCAAAGAAGCACAAATCTCACACGGATCGATGACATGGCAGAGGCCTAGAAGGTTCAAGTGTGGCTATAAATAGCCCTCCTCTCCCACAATTGAGGGTGTTAGTTATTTTAGGATTAGGAGTAGGGTAATGTAATAATTAGATTAATGTTATGCTGTTGAATTTAAAAGTCAATTGTAATTTCAGTTTTTCAATTTGTAATTCCAAATTTTATTAATGAAATTCAGTTTGATTTTCTTTCAATTTGTATCTTATTAGTTCTCAAATAGCTTTTTACTGTTACATTAGCTTATTTCATTTCTTCTCAGCTTATTTCACCTTCATTTTTCATCATTATTCATTTTATCAACAAATTCCAAAAAAACATTGAAAAATACTTCAAAAATATAAAAGTAGCTTAAATTCAGCTTTAATAAGTTGTTTTCTAGATAGTATAAGCTTATATAAGCTCAGTAGCTTATTGTAAGCTTTTGTTAAGTTCTATTCTGTTTTTGCTACTTAAAAATCAAAAAGTCAAAGAAAAAGTCAAACAGTCAACATATGGTCAACATAAGCTGTGGGATAAGCTGAAGGTGGTACTGGGTATTGTTTTCTGGTTTATTGAATAAGCCTGGGTAGTTTGTAGACTCTTAGATCATTCAGACATCAGCTGGATTCAATTGTGAGTTTCTATCTCATAAATAGCTTATTTACTACTTAATATTAGAGCAGCTTATTTGATAGCTTATTTGTTTATGTTTTCTGCTTTTTACAATTTAAAGTAGCTTAGATCATCATAGTTTAGAATAAAATAGTCTAGATCAGCTAAGTCTAAGGGTAAATTGCAAAATCAGAATTTGAAAGGGTGTTTGGCATAGTGTACTGATAGGAGTGTATAAGCTTGTGAACTGTTCATTTGCAATTCCATGAGCTTTGATCTAGCTTATCTTAGGTTAATTACACTAATAGAGTAGAATGTTAAGTTGTTTTGAGGTAATTTGGAGAATTGAATTTGTTAGTGCAAAATTAGAGTAGTTATCTGCCTTAATAAGCTCTCATTAAGCTGAGCTTAATTGAGACCCCATTTTAGCATTTCTGAGTCACTTTAGGTTGTTAAAGTAGGTGTGCAAAAGCAGGGATAATTTGGTCTAGTTTTGAGAAAGTTTAGCGCCAAAAATCAAAATCTGCTGTCACAGAGCAGTTTTATGCAGACATGTGTTTTCAGCTGCTGATCTAGGTGCATTTGTAGCTTAATCAGTCAAGATTAGGTCCTCATTTTTGGTTTATAATTAGTTTGATTAGTAAGCTAGAGGTGCATTATATGGTATTGGAGTTTTGAGCTTATTTAGTAGCTTAATTAAGGTCTGCAAATTAGCCAAAAATCTGTTCTTAGCCTGCAATTCAGTTTTTGTGTGTTTCTCTATCTGTTCTTGGCCTCATTTTAATAAGCAATTGATTGTATTATTGGAGCATTTTCAGTTTATAAGTAGTCAGTAGTACTAGCTTCTAGGATTAGCTTTTGGTTTCCCCTAAGTAGCTTGTGGCTAGCCTTTACAGTGGCTCAAAGTTGGCCGTAAACCATTTAGTTTCTGTCCAATCTTGCAGCTGCTCAGCCACTTTTTGGCTTATTCCTTGAGCTTTTCTGGTCGTATTAAGTTGTTTTAAGCTTGTGGTATTTTGTTTTACTATATTTGAGCTTTTGGTAATTTTTGGTGCTTTTTAGCTTATTTTAGAGCTTTTTAGAAACGGCTTTTTCTCCTTAACAGCTTATTAGGATTAGTCATAGTTCTCATTTCATTTTTCCTAGCTTCCTAATATAAATTTAGATTTTTCTGAAAAAGTTTCACATTTTTCCAAATCAGTTTACTATTTTTAAATCATTTTAATAGTTTAAATTAGTTTTAAATTCATATAAAAATAAATAAAAAGTCAAAAAAAATAAATTTCTTTTTTCTAAATTTTCTTTTAATATTTAGAGTTTAGGAAAATTATTTTTACATTTTTAAGGCTTATAATTTAGGATTTCACTTTTTAGTTACGTTTTTAAATTCGTAAAGTACGTTTTAAAATTCCAAATTGCGTTTTTAGAATCGTGTGTTTAGCTTACTTGTACTCTTAGCTTAAGTAATTGTTTTTACTTTATATTTCATTGTTCGTAGTGTAAAATCACCAAACATCACTCTTATTCACATTCACTTCACTAATTCAACAACGTAAACGACGACTCAAATTCAACCTTCGTTGGGATCACGACCCGGGGAAAATACATCCGTTGTATTTCCTTTGGAAAAATAAATATAAAAATTACGAATCAAAAAATGGTGCCGCTGCCGGGGAAGGCTTGAGAAGAGTTTTAATTTCGTTCGTTGAATCGTGTTTTGAAGACCCTTCCTCGGAAGTTATTTGTTTTCATAAAAAGAAAAATACAAAAAGAAAATAAATAAAACACTTTTCCTAAAGTGTTTTCAAAAATACAAAAATAATATAACCTCACTTTTCTGAAAGTGTTGTAAACCATTCCGAATAACAACAAAACAATCGTGAAATCTTTTGATTTTCGGATTATCTTACGATTACAACCTATACAAGTGGTTTAAGGATGGTTTGACATTAAATTGACGAACCGAAAGAGGCGGGTTTTTAATTAGCTTCAGCAGACCTTTGCTTCTCCGCCACTCTGCGAGTAGTCGTAAGAGAAACGATATCGATTGAGGGATCGGTACCAAAAATATTGTGATTAATTTTCTTAAATTTAAAAAAGCCAAAAAGATTTTCTTTTCAAATTTATTTTCCCTTTTCTTTTGTGTTTTTCAAAGTTTTCTAAATTACAAAACCCAAAAAAATAATCTTCGTTTCCTCTTATATGTTTAATTCTTATCTCTTCACCCTCTCATACCGTTTAATTCTTATCTTCTTATCCCTCTTTATTGTTTAATTCTTATGGCGGACACGCGGACTATGGAGGAATTACTACGCATACCTGTCGTACGTTGTGAAAAGGCCATCGTTATTCCACCAATTCTTGCGGATGAATATGAAATAAACGTCGAGTTACTTGATTTCATAAATCCTTTCGATGGTTTTGAAAATGATGATCCTTATTCACACATCAGAAGATTTTCCCTAATAACTGAAACTTTCAAAATAAATCAAGTACCTGATGATGTGGTGAAGTTAATCTTGTTTCCGTTAACACTTAAAGGAGCAGCCAGGAGATGGCTTGATTATGAACCTCCTAATTCCATCACCACTTGGGATGATCTTGCATCTGTTGGAGTATGCTCTTCTCATAATAACTAATTATATGGCTAGACATATGTGAGCCTATGGGGTCACACACATATACATTGAGGTGCCATTTTATATGCCGTGTTTATTGTATTTACGATATATAAATAACCGCAAGTAACCAGGAACCGCTATTGGGCTCCTAATGACTAAGTAATTGACTTATTGCATTGGACTAGAAAAACAAATGGGAAGCCCATTTAGCCCAATAGTAAGGCCGGCCATAGAGGGATTAATGAGGGGATTTGGTTTGAATATTTTGGTCAAATATATGGGAGTTATCTCCTCATTATTTGCATATGATTTACCAAATAACTCTCCCTCATTGAGGTTCGATAATAACTCACGGCTTACAAACTAAAACCGACCTAGGGTTTTATTTTTCTCTTCTTCACTTTTGAATCTTGCTTATTCTAGAGTGCTTGATTGGTTACGGGTTAAAGACTAGCATCATTGTGGCATACAAGGAAGTGTAGTGTGGATACACATAGAGGTGATCTCCATTGATCACTTGGGTTTCTCCTTCTAGTCGATTTATAGCTTTTGGTGGTGACTCCCGGATCACGCTACAAAGGTATAACTTATGTGATGTTTTTATTTGATTGATCATATGGCACTATGGATCCTTGTTGGTGATGTTTTCCGCTGCGTGTATTTATTTGATATGTTTTTATATTGCTACATCACCTATAGTGGTATCACGAGCCATCATATGTTGTCATATGATCATCTTGTATGCGTAAAAATGGCTAAAAACGTGGTTTTTTAATGGATTTAAAAGTGTCATTTTAAAACAGCCCCTAGGGCTTAAATATTATGAATATGTCGACCTTAAGAAGGTCTTAAGATCTGGACTTTTTGATCCTATGGTCATTTGTTATGCATACATCAATTGTTTACTTGATCGGTACCCGTAAAATGGCCTAAAAACGTGTTTTTTAAGAGATTTTTAACCCGATTTCAAATCAGCCCATGAGGCTTATTTTTCTGTGGTAAAATGGTGTTAAGAAGGTCCTAATATCAGTGGGTTATGAGTCTATGGCCATTTGTCACGCGTACCATTCGGGGTTTTAATTCTTGTTAATTATTTCTTCGATTCGTTGGCTAACAATTTAATTCTTGTTATTTATTTTGTTATCCATGGAGTTAGCCAACACCTTGTAATGATCATAATTTTAATGTATTGTTATGAGTATATGCAAAGCCGATGAAAACCTAGACCACTTGTACGTTGTGATGATTGTGATTGTTGGTTGTTTTTCTTGTTTTGGGGTTTTGCCATTGTTTCGGCACTTTTGTAATGTATTTCATTTTTGGTTTTGCCATTGTTTGGGCATTTTACAGTAGATACAAAGTAGATTAGTTGTATTTTACTTCATATGTATTGTAAACAAGAGCTTGGAAGCAAATGGCGAAAGATTGAAGAGTTGTAGACCGAAAGTTGCTGCTGGACACCTGTTGGGAAAACGTGATTTCCCACTGATTGGTAAGGTATTTTTTTCTAAATTTTGGTTTGCAGGTCCTCAAGACATAGGGCTACAACTTTGTCAACTGGGCCGAACGATGAGGAGGTCTTCTTCTAGGAGCTTTGGGCCTTACAAAACAGAAAAACTGGGCTGACAGAATCTGAAGTTCATGTGCATTATGGGCTTTTTACTTGCTCATGATTGTCTTGGGGCAAGTGGGAGCCCTCCATGTGGTTGTGCTATATGTCCCTAGTTGACTCTTGGTTCTTGTGATGGCTCACAAGACCAAGCATAAGATTTTCATCGGTTGAGGCTTTGCATATTGTTGTTGTATGTTTGTTTGGTTGTTTCATGTGTGTTGTGACTGCATGGAAACCGGAAATTGTTTTCTTAAAACTTGAAACGGAACATAAACCATTTTGAACTAAGTCTTATGATTTAGTTCAACTAAGTTTAAATATGATTTTAAACTTAAAATCATTGTTTTTCTAAATAACACTTAAACAAGTTAAGTTGTTTATTTATTTATTTATTGTATTGTCCAAACTTATAATCCGCTTAGGATTTATATTAGTCTTGAAAATGAGCAACTTGACACACATAAATTAAAAACAATGATTAGACTTAAGTTAAGAAAAGTTTCTAACTTGTGCTACGAAGAATGAATGCATGCTTCTTTCATACACGTTTTTGATCCACATCAAAATATTTTACCCGTCAAAATTTAAGTCGTGCCGTCAAATTTTGAGGACACTTGCAATTACCTTTTAGCATCTGGTCAGACCTAGGCTAAATTGTAACCCAAGGTGACTATTCTCCATGTGTCAGACCTTGGATTATTCTCACACGTTTTCAAATTGGATGACTTAATCGAGTATTGTGGTCAGACCCTTGCCCGAGGCAAAGATGGGACTAAACATGCCAGCTTGACACTAGTTGCTTGTTCACTAGTGCCATGAGTCCCATAAAGTTCTAAGAGTTGCACATGTAATGCAATTGGTCGACGTTACCTACCTATTGAATCAACCATTTCTAGTAGATCAACTGCATTAATGGTCGAACCTCAATGAGGATCGTAGCCTTTTCGTAAAATTAATTGGTTTAATATGCTTAAACTTAGGTAGTTAATTTTAAAAAGGATTAATTATCGAAAATACTAAAATTGAACTTTGTAAATTCAATTAATGCAACGCAAGCCGTAAACAAGAGTTTGTTCTTTTCTTGTTAAAAGGACGAACTAAGTCGATCTTTCCTTGTAAGAAAGAGACTTATTCCTATCCTTTTTCTTTATGAGGAAAAGCCATAATAGGAATATTTGAATTTTCCTAATTCTAATCAAACTCAAGGAAAACCTACTCTAGAAATCGTGATGTCTTGTAAAAGTCAAAACGGTTAAGTATGGTTACACATCTTATTCTTTCAAGATTGTTTCATAACCCTAGTTTCAGTTTTGAAACCTCTAAGAATATAAGATATTTGGATAACTAGAGAACACGTGCATTTGACTTGACCTCTTTGGTCAGACCTTAGGGCCATTTCAACCCATGGCGAATTTTGCTCATTGGTCAGACCTTTGGCGATATTTGCATGTTCTTGCTTGGTCGACCTTTTTCGTACTAGCTACCATTCTAAAATGAGTTCAAATAATTAGAAGACAGAAATATCAATAAACCGCAAAGTGGTAAAGGCAATTACTAGCATGATTACCTAGCAGTTTGTCATAACCCAATAAACCCACTATGGTCCTACATACCCTTGTGGTGAAGTAGACAAATTATGGAGGAAATGCATGCCTATTTTCAAGTTAAAATAGCAATGATGGCTAGCCCATCATCTATATGTTAGAACTTGATGCACTTTCTTGAATACCTAAGTACATGTTTACTGGTCAAAGTGACTCACATTAGCAATAATGTGTAGATATTCAAAGAAAGATGGAAAGTATCCAATCGCCACTCACTCTCCACTGGTGACGTAACACATTAAAATGTTGTCTAATCCAGTGGGAGCTACGTGATTATATTACTGGTGACGAAACACATGTAATGTTGTCTAATCCAGTGGGAGTTGTAAGCTTCAATACCTTACAACTTGCCCATCTTATTTCCAGATTGTCTTGAAATAATACATTACTTTCCACATGTTAAGCATCATAGTTTATATTAGAACCATTGCATAAATTTTATTAGATAACTTGTCGCGTTCCTGATGTTGCTTCCTGAAATGTTATCTATAAAATCGTTATGCATGATTCATTATTAAAACGATAAAGTTCTACATATCTATATTTTGATTTTGACTAAAAATCATATGTTATCTTAGACATTGTCATATTGCTCTCATGATGTTATGCCATGCACAAGTGGGAGAAATCTTAATTGTGTGCAAGGTACAACATATAACAATATGACTAATAGCTTTTCTTGACTGAAAGGTAAGAAACCAAAATTCTACTAGGACTTCTACACATAAAATGTAGGTTGCCCTAATTAGAACAAATATCAAGATAACATGAAAAGCTACTTCAACATATTCACTGAATTGTTTAGTAAATATGATTATGTCTTCTTGTAAAGTCATAATCATGAAGTATGAAATTAACTTGAAATTACTATTGAGGCCAAGTGTCGGCGCTCGTAATTACTTTAGTTGAATATGTTTAGGTCTCTTGTAAAGACACAAACATCAATTCAGTTAATTGTTGAAAGACAAATAACGTAAAGTAAGACGTTGATTTGTTATGTCTTCTTGTTAAGACATGCACACTTACGACGTATAATATTAAATGTTTGTGTTTTCTAGTCAAAACATACACATGAAGTAAAGTATGCAATAGGCTAAAATTACTATTGATGTCATCTGGTTTGACCTGGTTGGCAGATATGTAAGCCAAAAGTATAAGTTCATCTAATGAGTTGTGTGATAGTCTCACAACATCAGTCCTCATGGAATACCACAACTTTATGGTATGTCCATCATGGAAAATCAAACACTATTGATATTGTTTGATCCTTGATGACTTAAACTGTTTTACCTCCAAAGCTATCAAGGTTAGAAAATTGGATGTGCCATGTGTACACTCAATATGATTCCAACCCAGAAGGAATTTAAGACACCATTGTATTATGGCATGGGATGAATCTCATTATGTCTTGATTGAAGTTCTGAATTTGTTAACTACCTAAGAGTAAGTAATTAACAAACTAGAGTCAAGAACTAACGATGTATTTTAGATGTCCCACTTGAAAACAATTCATTGTTACTCAAGATGCTGAGTATCTAGAGATTAGTCTCTACATACAAAAGCAAGTGGGAGCACCTTTAGATCTTGAAGTTATTCAAGAGCAACCTTCTGAATACACTTGCTAATGTCATACTAAGGTTGAACATGCATATGTTAAACCATAGATTGATATCTCTCATTCATAAATCCGCAAGGATTTCTTTTGCACCTGAATGATATAGTTTTTATATCAATGCTAAGGGACAAAAGTTAGAGGATCATAGTGAGCCTGCTAACTACTGAGATGCATTATCAGATATTGTATCTGATGAGTAGCTCAAAACTATGAATGTTAAGATGCAGTCCTAGAAATCCAATCACTCATGGAGTTTGATTGGTCTCTTACAAATCAGTTAGACTATGAGGTCAAGAATGAGTTTCTTGAAGAGAAAACTCAAAAGGACAAACTTGTACACGCATTTAATGCACGCGTAGTAAAAAGAGTTTACTCATACTCAGAATTTGACTATGATTAAATCTTCCTATCTACAAACATTAAATGTATAAAGATTAATTGTCATACTTGTTTTCATGTAAATGAAATATGACAATCGGATATCAAAACACCTTTGTTGTTGATTATCTTTGCGAGGACGATGAGTAATCAAAAGGGTTTATGAATCCATATAATCTTTATTATGTATACAAGATAAAATAATCCATGTGTGGATTAGATCATGCATCTAAGAGCAAAGATCTTGAGTTAATTATAAAATCATTAATTTGATTTTGATTAATAAGATTACTCCTAAGTACACTAAGAGCAAGTTGGAGCACGGTATTTATTTTCTTAAATCTCATATGTCATTAACATATTAGAAACAATATTCCATCTAAGCTAGACTTTAATCCTTAGCTTGGAATGAAGTTTCTCTTGAGGGATTTATAAAATAAGACATACAACCTTGTTATGTATATGTTTATTAGAATAAACATAAGCGGTTATTAAGTCTAAACATAATATGGCATGTTATTGAGGGGAGTCTCAATGATCAATCTCACTTGATGAGATTGAACACATGAGTGGAAATCTTAAGTTCGACTAAAGGATTCATCATGTAAGTCATATTACGCATTGGGCTATGTTTATCATTTGCATGAATGCAAGATGAGTTGATAACAAATATCTAAGTGAACGTCATTAGATAATTGTTAAACGAACATTATAATGGACCTACAAAGGACCAAAGATATGTTCAAACGTTTACGGATATTTGAGGAGCTCTGTTTTGTTTGCATACGTTAATGCTTATTTAACTGAGATGATACTCAACCCCAGTCGTGGTCATCATGAATGATGACATTGATGACTAGATGTGCTCGACTGAGAGCATTAATGCGTTATACATTAAAAGAATAAAAATACTTTATAGTTTGAGAAACTATTCAGATGACTGTCTGAAGTAGGTGTTTTGCTAGCTTCAAACACCCTATGGAATGTATTGTTGCAGTACTCGTCTTGTACTTGAATGCACACATACAAAGGACAATCATCATTTAAACCTTTTATGAGTTTTAAAATAAGTATTCTCAAAGTTTACTCAGATGACTACTTGTTGTCTTGTACAACATGATTCGATCATGGTGGGAACATCGGATTCCAACCTATGAGTAGTCTTATGCATATTTGTTTTTAGTATTTGGATAATGGAACTGTAAGCATTCGTATTATATAATGAATTGATATACCTGGTATGATCGTCTTCATTTATACTACTGTGTTTTATATTTGCATGTTTAATCCATGAATAATTTATTTATTCTAAAATTGTCCATTTCCAGTTGACGATACGGGAGTATCATCAAATTAAGGCAAATGTGAGCGTGTTGGTGATTCATTTGCCAAACTCACATGTTGTTCATTGTGATGAATATTGGATTGACCCAACCTACGAGAATTCACTACATGGATCGTCGTCAATAGTGAATCTCGCAAGAGGTTTTGTCTCTTATCCTTAGACTTGAGATGCAAGCAGGTCTTGCATGTGTGGAATTTCATTCCTTGATATGGTTAAACGCTGTCCTGAATAAGGTAGTTGTTGGGTATGCTTCTCGCACCAAAATGTGACAACATATTTGTGATTACATTAGTTATCTTGTTAGGCACAAACACAAGGACTAGAACCGTCAATATTGTAAAGTCTTGTGTTTGGCCCTATAAATACACCTCCTAGACTTCACTAGGAGGGTTGAAGCTTTGTGTATTTTTCACCTTTCATTATCTTTCAATAAAACATCAAGTTTCCTCTCTATCTCTATATACTTTCTCTCACTAAACCTTTGCCATGGAGATGATGTTCTATCATCATCCAAGACCTCCCGATTCACAATATGTCAACCAAAACACGATCCATCAATTGGTATCGGAAGCCATGGTATAAGTTTTGGTTAATTTTATTGTATTTTTCTTGTCAAAATCGTATCTATGTGTGACTCAGATCTGTTTTTTTGAGCGGTTTTTACTGGTCAACATTTTTTATTGTCATTAAATGCTTTAAACAGTTCATCAGTTTATTAATGTATCTGGTCATCTTTCAGTCCGCATACATCCTTATCATTTGTTTGTGTGACTGATTTGATTAATCCCGTGGAATTATTGGTCTGTAACTGGCAATATAAAAAGGTGGTCGGATATAACTGGTCGTAATATGAACTCGCCGGAAAAGTCATCGGAAAATCCGCCGGAAAATTCATCGGAAAGGTTTTTCTCGCAATTGCTTGTAAAGCATTTGCGAGAAACCCTTTTTTTCTCGCAATTCATCAGAATCTTCGAAATTGGTACTCGGTGTTTCCGTCTTTGTAAAAGATTGTGAAACTACCTCGACTTGGTTGTATTCTCATCTTTTGGATAAAAGTTTGAGAACGTGATCGGAATTGCGATAATGCTTTTCGAAAATGGTTTCTTGCAATTCATTTTTCGAAAATGCGTTTCGCAATTGCTTTTCACAAACGCGAGGTTTTCTCGCATTTGCAAGTTTTCTCGCAAATGCAAGTTTTCTCGCAATTGCAAGTTTTCTCGCATTTGCCGGGTCAACAGGTCAACGGGTCAAACCTTTTCGCAATTGCCGGTCAACGGACATATCAGGTCAACGGTCAAACTTAATTAAAAGAAAAGAAGAAGCAGATCTACAGCTACCACAACAACACTAACCTCAACTATATCTTAATCTCAACCTCAAAACATCACTACAAATAAAAGACACTCTATTAAAACAAAAGATCTCAGTTAATTCGTGTTTATACGACTAATCATTCGAACTCAAAAGTCCAGCACAATGAATGTAAGTCAAACCATCATCGATCTATTTTTCTTGAAGCTCTTAGCTTCATTTAAATTTCCGAATACAAAAGACAAGAATGATAACAATTACGTTATCCTCTTTTTCTTTAATTCGATATTCAAAATCAAAACAACAACAAAGAACAAAAACGTTTGAAGTACCTACCTTGACCCTTAAAAGGACCATGAACCTTTATAATAAGATTCTTGATTCGGATTGTGCAACAAAGTAATCAAAGGTTAACGTATGGAACTGCTTTCGTTTGCGTTTGAGGTAATTGATTTGTGAAAAAAACAATTATGTTGGTTGATTTATGATTATTGATGATGATGTAAACACGATGAGGTTTTATGTTTGTGATGTTTTTGAGAGGAGATGAAAGAGTTAGGTAGGAGATGGGATAAGTGGTAGGCAGTTTATTTGAGAAGAGTGTGAGATTAGGCTTGGTGGACTATTATCTTGTGATTATTTATTGGATTGTAATTGGTGGCCGACAACTTATGCATAATCAAACTTATGTATTTCTAATTTTTTTAGAATACATAAGTTTTGATAATATTTTTTGGTTCAAGAGTGATATTATTGATCTAACAAATTTTCACGGGGATACGATTTTTGACAAGATCGGGATAAAACCATTATCATAGTTCACTTAAACCGTCAAAAGGCTAGTGTTGGGTATTGAACCGCAAGATGTGACTACGGGGTTAATTCTTTATTATTTATTTGAGGTTGAAGTGGGATATCACGGGTGCGTGTACTTAGTATCTTGAAGATATCGGGGTTGGTTGGATGCATGATTCTTCGAGATCCTTGTTCGAGCTTTCAACATTTACAATGACGAAGACTTGGATATCTAGTTATTTTTTCTTTCTTCCTATTACAAAATAACTATCACTTTAAAGGAGTTACGTTGTAGTGCTCAAGTGTCACACAAAGATGTGGATAATTCAAGATGAATTCATATACAGAAAAGGATGGTTGGATGGGTATATGAAACGACCTATGCTTTAAGGAGTTACGTTGTAGTGCTCAGTATAGGTACTTAGTCAGACAATAGTGCAAGTTTAAGTCACAAGCTTGGGTTATTTTACTTCAGTCTCAAGTTCGTAATACTGGGTTTTCTCCATCAGTGGTCACTACAAAAAGCCGTCAGAATGATAATGGGGTCGGTAAAGTGTTAGATGAGAAGAGTATAGAAGAGTAGAGATTTTATCAGCAATTGATTCTCACGGGCTATCTTTTATACTTCACACATCTTCGACAAATTGGACATACAGGGTGTACGCTGCCTCCGTTTCCATCGTAACCATAGTGTGTATGCTTCCGATTCCGCGAAGACATCGTGGGGGAAGAGAGAGTAGATGTACTTTGACTTTTCTTGCATTCTTTGCGAAAAGACTCTTTTTCCAGATGGATCTGCATTCAGGGGAAGAAATGTGCACATCGGGGACGCATAACAGACTCACGTGATCGAGCTTACAACGTTATTACTACCGGAAGACGTCCGCAGAGATGATCAGTGGTTCAGTTTTGTGATTTTGGTGTACTCGTTTCAACTTTCGCAGGTTGTGATGTGCAAAGTAGCCTACTTATGTGAGAAGATCTTGCTAAAATTTCTCGCATGTTACCCCCGAATGGGACTTCCGCATTGAGCATAATCGTTACTTAGTACTAGTCAGATTTGCGTGATGTGGTTTACGATGTCATCTACAAATTCCGCTGCGTACTTTCAACCTTCAAAAGTTAGAAGACGTGTTAACTACATCAAAGTTTCGAATCTGCTGAAGACGGTTGTCAGTTTGGGGGGAAGCTGATTCAGAAACTTCGCCAAAAGGAAGTGTACGAAGAAGCCGTTAAAGACATGCAGCATGAATTGGGGGGAAGTTAATCCAGTTCATGTATATTACATCATGTGACTACGAGTAAAGAAAAGTTCTCAAGCCGAGGTACAAGATAAAGACAAAGAGCGTCAACTGTAATCATCCTCAGCACATGAAGAGCTTATGAAGACCTTTTTTATTTGTATTTTTACTTGTAGGATATGATGTAAGTAATCCCATATGTTGCCACATTGGGGGAAGATTGTTGGGTATGCTTCTCGCACCAAAATGTGACAACATATTTGTGATTACATTAGTTATCTTGTTAGGCACAAACACAAGGACTAGAACCGTCAATATTGTAAAGTCTTGTGTTTGGCCCTATAAATACACCTCCTAGACTTCACTAGGAGGGTTGAAGCTTTGTGTATTTTTCACCTTTCATTATCTTTCAATAAAACATCAAGTTTCCTCTCTATCTCTATATACTTTCTCTCACTAAACCTTTGCCATGGAGATGATGTTCTATCATCATCCAAGACCTCCTGATGTTCTAAATTTGCTTGTACACTGTTTTTGACACCAGATTCATAGAGAGTAGATGTTGTTGAGAAACTTTGACTTTTCTTGAGGAGTCAAACATCGCATTCCAATTTGGTGAACCAATTTCACAAAACGTTCATGAGGTAAAGCCTTCGTGAAAAGATCCGCCAATTGGTGTTCCGTTCCCACGAAATATAGCTCAACGGTACCCTGCTCCACATGCTCTTTGATGAAGTGATATCGGAGAGCGATGTGTTTGGACTTGGAATGTTGGACTGTGTTGCACGAGATAGCTATGGCACTTTTGGAGTCGCAGTACATCGGGATTTTGTTGAAGATATAACCATAATCCATTAGTTGTGATCGCATCCAAATGATTTGAGCACAACAGGCAGACATAGCTACATATTCTGATTCCGTTGATGATAGAGACGTACAATCTTGTTTCTTTGACTGCCAGGACACCAGCTTATCACCGAGGAATTGAACACCACCAGATGTGCTCTTCCTTGTATCAATACATCCCGCATGATCCGCATCTGAAAAAGCAGTTAGTGCAAAACCAGAATCCTTTGGATACCAGATCCCCAAATTAATGGTTCCCTTGATGTATCTAAGGATTCTTTTAACAGCAGATAAATGTATTTTTGTTGGGTTAGATTGATAGCGTGAACACAGGTATGTGGCAAATACAACATCCGGTCTGCTAGTTGTGAGATACATAAGAGACCCAATTATACTACGATAATTTGTAGGATTAGTGGGTTTCCCATGTAAATCAGCATCTAGCTTCGGGGATGAGGAGGCCATTGGGGTGTTATAGGTGTCACTAGTTGTCATGCCATGCTTCTTTAATATTTCTTGTGCATATTTAGACTGACTCAAGAATATACCACGAGGTGACTGGTGAACTTGTAATCCTAGAAAAAAATTTAATTCACCGATCATGGACATCTCAAAGTTTTGTTTCATTAGTTTTGCAAAAGCGTTTGAGTACTTTTTATGGGTAGACCCAAAAATGATGTCATCCACATAAATTTGTACGATGAGAATGTCCTCCCCGTGTTTTTGTATAAACAGAGTCGGGTCCACAGATCCTTTAGTAAAATGATTAGCAAGCAAGAATGCAGCAAGTTTATCGTACCATGCCCTCGGGGCTTGTTTAAGGCCGTAGAGAGCTTTCTTAAGCCTGTAAACGTGTTGTGGATGTTCTGGATCAACGAAGCCCTCTGGTTGTGAAACATACACCTCTTCACGAAGTTGTCCGTTCAAAAATGCAGTCTTCACGTCCATTTGATAAACTGTGATGTTCTTATGAGCCGCGTATGCCAGAAACATTCTCACTGCCTCTAGCCTAGCCACTGGTGCAAAGGATTCCTCGAAGTCAATTCCCTCTTCTTGGCTATACCCTTTAGCAACCAACCGAGACTTGTTCCGAATAACCGTTCCTTCTGCATCCAGCTTATTTTTCCAAATCCATTTTAATCCCACAACATAAACTCCATCTGGTCTTTCAACGAGTTCCCAAACTTCTAGTCTCTTGAACTGATCCAACTCTTCTTGCATTGATTCAATCCAATTGTCGTAAGTCAAGGCCTCTTTGATATTTTTCGGTTCAGATTGACAAACGGTGAGAGCGTATATGCAAGTTTCACCATCTGTGTGGAGTTTTTGTCGTGTCATAACTGGTTTATCTGGATTGCCAATCACATTTACTAACGGATGATCCCTTGTCCATTTATGAGTTGATGGGTAGTGTTGAATGTTGTGATGATGATATGACGGGTCCATGTTGCTCGAGGATGATTCTCCGGAATCTGGAACAGTTGGTGGTGGAGCAAATGGATTAAAGAAGGCGTTCCCGTCATATCCTGATGGTGGTGGAACATTGTTAGAAATGGGGGATGAATCTTCAACTGCTGGTTGAGGTGTTTTCTCCATTGTTGATGATGATTGTTCAAGTGGTGGTGCATCGTCAGCAACTACTGTAGAGGTAGATGCTGATAGATCAGGTGCTTGATTTGGAAGTTGTTGAGCAGCGGAACTGGTGGAAGCATCTGATGCACTAGTAACACGAACGTCATCGAACATAGGTGCAAAAAAATCTTCCAGATCCTTCCTGTTGAAAGGTAGGGGTGCAGATGAAGATTCAGGAAAGTTCAGACGGTTATGTGCGGGTTCCAAGCGGTCTTGCTCAGAAGCCATTTCGGTGAGTTCATCAAAATTAGCGTGTATGGTTTCTTGAATTTCCCCAGTCCGACGATTCCAAATACGATATCCCTTGGAGTTTTCACAGTATCCAACAAAGATCCCAATATCTGCTTTAGCCTTAAGTTTACCAAGATCATCCTTATCATTCTTCGGATAACACAAAGCTCCAAAGACGTGAAAATGGTTGATGTTTGGTTTTCTCCCTTGTATAATCTCATATGGTGTTTTGGTGTGTCTTTTAGTGATCATTGCACGATTCTGAGTATAACAAGCAGTATTGACAGCTTCAGCCCAAAGATAATCCGGTAATTGAGCATTGATCAACATAGTTCGAGCTGCTTCCACGAGCGTCCGGTTTCGTCTTTCAACTACACCATTTTGTTCCGGAGTGCGAGCTATGGAAGTCTGATGAACAATCCCATGTTTCTCTGTGAAATCCCGAATGATTTGATTCTTAAATTCAGTCCCGTTGTCTGTTCTGATGATTCGGACGGTGTTACGGACTTGAACTTGAATCTTGGTGAGAAACGTGATGAGGATAGAAGGAACTTGATCTTTAGTCCGAAGAAAATAGACCCAAGTCCATCTTGAGTAATCATCTACTATTACCAGAATATACTTCTTCCCGTTAATACTCTGAACGCGCATTGGACCACACAAATCCATATGAAGCAGTTGTAGGACATGGTCTGTGCTATGTTCTGTTTTGGGAGGAAAATGGGCACGATGACTTTTCCCTTGTTCACAAGCAGAACACAAGTGATCCTTGGCATATCTGAACTTTGGTAGACCGTCAACTAATTTCTTCTTGGCAAGATCAGTCATGGTTTTAAAATTGAGATGAGACAATCTTTTGTGCCATAACCAAGCTTTTGTGGGATGAGCCTTGGAGAGTAAACAAATAGGAGAAGAAGCTATCATGCCGTCAAAGGAGATAGAATACAGACTTGTTCCGCGTTTCCCTTTCATAAGATCGTTCCCTTGAAGATCACGAATAAAGCATGTTTTCTCCCTGAATGCTACTTCCAAGTCTCCATCGCAGAATTGTCCCACGGAGAACAAATTATGACCGAGACCTTCAACATAATACACACGGCTGATTTCGATGTTCCCATTAATATAATCCCCATAGCCCATAATTGCAGCGAAGTGATCATTCCCGAATCTGACCGTTCCGATAAACTTTGCAACAAAGTTCTGAAGAAGTTTGAGATTGCCGGTCATATGTCGGGAGCACCCGCTATCAACAATCCAGAGGACGATTTGAATCACCTGCATCACACACATCGGAAACAGGTGGAGAATTGATAACGGTTGGATCCGCTGGGTTAGTTACACAAGATGTTAGTATTTTAGGTAACCATTTAAAATCAAAAGTGTTCTGTAACCAGCGTTGCCAGGTCCAACTAGTCTCTGCCTTTTTCCTAAGGTATGCACTAGGTGACTTTTTGGTCTTGGATTGGGGCTTTTCTATTTTCTCCTCAGAAACAGCTAGTGGAGGCATTCCTAAAATGGATTTCGCAATGGTTTTAAGCCTAGAGGAAGCGCCACTAGTTCGTTTCTTTCTCTTAGTCAGCAAAGTTTTAGCAACACATTTTGTATGATCACCAGATAGTATGCTATGACGACAAAAGACACAAGTAGCATCAACCAAAACATCTTCATTAATATTTAAAGAGTTATCATTTGTTACATCATTCTTAGAACTAGACTCAGATAAGTGCAATTCTATTTCTGATGTTACATTTGTCTTATTCAAACTACTTTCTTGAACTTCTTCAGACTTAGATACTTCCTTCCTAGATTTCTTGACTCTATTCTTCCTCTGTTTCTTGTGAGTCTTGGAATGGTTGATCTTAGAGGTGGTTTCTAGTCCTGTGGAAGTACAAGTAGCTGAATCAGTGGTTGTGTCAGATGCTTGGGTATGTGCTTTGTCCACTACATACATGCCTGGAGCAATCTTATGAATGTTTGCTTTGCTCTTGTCTAAAACTCTGATCTTCTTCTTCAAATCAATAATGATGTGTTGGAACTCTTGATTTTGTGAATCTAATTTCCTGTTTAGGTAGACTGTGTCATTTCTGTTTTGAATAACTTCATCCAGGTCTTTTTCATTTTGAAACAGTTTAACTTTTAAGAAAGCCTTTGTTTCTTTGTTTTGTTCATGACTGTTTTGAAATGATAGAGATCCCATGAGATTTTGAAATTTGATTTCAAATTCAAGACTTCGTTTTTGACACCAGTCCAACCTTTTTTGAAGATTAAAAACTTTGTTTTCCACATCACAATTGATTTGTCGAAGATTCGCATTTTCATGTACCAGATTATCAATCTCCATATGCAACAGCTTAATATTCACAGCATGATCATTCACAATTAAAGCATTACCAGATTCATAGAGCGAATTCATAATCACAGAGACCACGTCATAACACAAGACTTTTTCCAAGAGTCGATCATTTTCTTTTGCTAAAAATTTTCTTGGATCAAGACTTTTTCCAATAGTTGAAGTGAGGTGGTTGAGACATTTTCTTGGATCTTTAGATAATTAAGATGTGTTTTATGATTTATGATGTTTGATTTTTAAGTTTACTTAATGTTCTTAGTCCAATTGCGAGAAGCACTGTTTGAATTGCGAGAGAATCTGAATTGCGATAAAGGTTGACCAATTGCGAGAGACTTGTGTAATTCCGAGAGATTTCTCCAAATGCGATAGAAAATTTTTGGCCTATCCATTACGGCTTGTGCACAAATAACAGTGTACAACCCGGTCCCCAAAGAAAGGACCCTGAGGTACGCTTCAGTGCCTCAATCCTGAAAAAGGAGCGAAAGCTTCTTACTTATGAGCAGAATTAAAATCAGAATGTTTTACAACGTTTTTTCAAACATTCTGCTCATAAGGACAAGTATTCCCTCGTCCAGGGGGAGTATTTGAAAAATATAATCTTTGTTCTAAAAGAAGTATCAAAGTTCTTGAAACTTCTTCCCTAAAACTCAAAAACAGCATATTTTAATCATAAACGTTTTTCCAAAAACATCATGAGTATGCTATTTTTGAGGGGGAGAAGAAACAAATGATTAAAATATGATGTCTCATTTGCTGGAATCTCGTGTGCTCAAACTCAGAATTGACCCTCGAATTGACGAATAGGTAAGTCAGTAGTCGAAAGGACAAGTCCCGGACGGGTAATAATTTCAAGCCAGTTTATCTGGTGATGTAAGCGTGTCTCGCAAAGGACGTGTCTGAGTAGAATGTACCGATTTCGAGCGATAATCTTTGAATCTGATCTGGACGGGTAATAATTTCAAGCCAGTCTAACTGGTGATGTAAGCGTGTCTCGCGACGATCAGGTTCATTGAAAATCAATCAATTCAAAAAGTGCAAACTCTTTCCGGCATGTGCAAATTTCAAATTTATTACTTATGTGCACATGTTAAGGGGGAGTACTTCTGAAAAACATCAAACTCTCAAGGTGTCAACAAAAGGTCTTTACAATTATCGACACTTTGAGAGATTTTCAATGGTTTTGGTCTTATGGCATCATTAGGATAGTCATGGAGTTACAAGGTGACTAAGGTTAGGAAAAACCGTCCTATGATCCGCCAGAGCCGGAGGGATCTACCCAAGGACAATACCACTAGTTTAGACTAGAAAGTCCTAGGTATGATATAAAAAGGAGAAAATGAATGAACGGAGAAAGAAGGGGTTGAAGAATTAAAAAGAAAAGCAAAGAAAAAGGGTGAAAAGAAATAGCCCTCCATTTGTTCAACCTTAGGGCAGACAACGGGTTCAATTCATAATCTACTGGTTGATGAGCATCACCGGTATTGAAGACCAAAGACGTCATGGACCCAGTGACGCACTAAAAAACCTTCTAAGCCACTCAAGTGTCTCTCAAAAGACATTTGTTTCATTCACACGGAGAACCCTTCATAATCTATCGACATCTCATTACGAGATTGTTGATATTGAAAAGGAGGCAATCTGCTCCACGCCTCCGATGACCAAACAAATGTGCACTTATTGAGTCTAGAGCCATGAGATTCATCAAAGATCTCTTAAGTACACTTAGTATTACTCTGTTGTCTTACATCATGGGCAGCAGATGTAAAATTAAGAAAGTGTCCTTCGCAGATCTTAGCAATCTGCCGAGAACATTCATGAGAGAAGTCACAATTGTGATTATCAATGATTGAATGGAAATCCTGCCAGAACAACATCAAAAAATTCTGATAGCAGGTCACTTCGGTAACTCCTTGTGGGTTACGCTTAGTGTTTGCTCCAAATGGTCTACAGTCGTGGGGTGATCTCCAGCGACTCACTGAATCGTGGGTGCACTTCGGTGTGTCCGTGTAATCCCTTTCGGGGGAATCCGGTTCAGAACGGTCTGGGTTAGGATTTGAGAAAGTCTTCACACTATGCTGTTGATGATCTCAAGTCTGAGCCCGTAAGTACCGGTTGGTTCGTGCTGTTGCTGCTGTTGCTGCTGCTGAGGAGCTGGAGTTCGACCATCAAGACTCCATCATGTTCATATCTTGAAGAAATGTTCTCTCACAGACTCAGTAACATCAAAAGTTCAACATATGAAATTATAAAGTCAAAAGTTCAAGCATCTCAACCTTTCACAAGATTAAGATTGAAAAATAAGAACATGTTGCAGAAAACAAATCAAAGATATATGAGCATGATGGAGAAGACAAGAAGACGTTGGAGATTGGCAGATAGAGACAACATCATATCATCATTTCACAAGAACAAAGAAACAAAGATTATAAAGACGTCGGATGCCTAAGAAGCAAAGAAGACGTCGGGCAACATTGATGATCAAGACTTAGGGGGAGATTGTTAGGAACACGTTTTAATATTTTACAAGTCTTGTTCATTTAATTAATGTTGCACAATTAGGACTATATTGTTTGTATTTTTGGACCGGTTCAATAGTAGTCCTTGGACCGGTCATATTAGTTAAACTTATCCTTATCACATGGAAGGGAATATTCTTAGAATGATTCCCCCTCCCATTGCCTATAAATACAAGGCAAGGGATTCATTTGTATTGTTGGTTTTCTTATGTATGTGCGGAAGCTATGCTTGTGTGTGAATCGTTTGAATGAAAACCTTCCATCTTATTCTTCTCTTCTCATTTCTCTTATTTCTAGCTTATCGTATCTAGCTTATTGATATTTCCATACGTAGCTTCATATTTAGATAAGTAGTAGATCGTACGTGTTTGTTTAATTCATTAGCGAGAGTGTGTGTTTGAGATATTTATAGTGACCTACAGTAGTTATAAAGGCCATTATCAGGAGTGATATGAAGCATGTGAATGACACTTGTAGTCAAAACAGGATTTGTTCCTCCACATGTTATGGAGTTAGATACTATTGGGCCCCTCGATGAATTGAACAGATGTTTGTATGGCCGTACCCAAATGAGATTAAGATGAATCTTAATTCACTTGGTAATCTTGTTCAATATCTATATCGAGAAACATAATAGTTGAACTATTAGAATGACTTTTGATCCATGTCTAATATTCAACATGGTATCTGTAACAAAAGGATAGATGACATATAAACCATCTGAAATGAGACGTTTAAGAAACTACCCTCACATATTTCTAGGGGCATTGGCGTGTTGCTAGACGCTAACCATTGCTTGTATAATTACTTGATTATTATGACGTCGCAAGTGGGAGCTGTTGGAGTATGCTCTTGTCATAATAACTAATTATATGGCTAGACATATGTGAGCCTATGGGGTCACACACATATACACTGAGGTGCCATTTTATATGTCGTGTTTATTGTATTTACGATATATAAATAACCGCAAGTAACCAGGAACCGCTATTGGGCTCCTAATGACTAAGTAATGGACTTATTGCATTGGACTAGAAAAACAAATGGGAAGCCCATTTAGCCCAATAGTAAGGCCGGCCATAGAGGGATTAATGAGGGGATTTGGTTTGAATATTTTGGTCAAATATATGGGAGTTATCTCCTCATTATTTGCATATGATTTACCAAATAACTCTCCCTCATTGAGGTTCGATAATAACTTACGGCTCACAAACTAAAACCGACCTAGGGTTTTATTTTTCTCTTCTTCACTTTTGAATCTTGCTTATTCTAGAGTGCTTGATTGGTTACGTGTTAAAGACTAGCATCATTGTGGCATACAAGGAAGTGTAGTGTGGATACACATAGAGGTGATCTCCATTGATCACTTGGGTTTCTCCTTCTAGTCGATTTATAGCTTTTGGTGGTGACTCCCGGATCACGCTACAAAGGTATAACTTATGTGATGTTTTTATTTGATTGATCATATGGCACTATGGATCCTTGTTGGTGATGTTTTCTGCTGCGTGTATTTATTTGATATGTTTTTATATTGCTACATCACCTATAGCATCAAAGTTCTTAAATAGATTTTATCCTCATTCCAAAACAATTGAGATCAGAAGAGAAATCATGAATTTTCAACAATGTTTTGATGAGACTTTTTCCGAGGCTTGGGAGAGATTCAAAGATTTAAAATGGAAATGCCCACATCACGGTTTTTCGGAATTGCATCAAGTTGATATATTCTATAATGCTTTAACGCAAAACGATCAAGATTCGCTTAACACGGCCGCCGGTGGCAATATCTTTTATCGAACTCCGAAGGACGTCTTGACGATTATCGAAAATAAATCGAAAGTTCGCACTGCACAAAACAAACCGGTAGTAAGTTCCCAATTTCGCAATGAAACATCAATTGGAAAATTACTAGCCGAAGAACAAGTAGCTAAAGTGAGTGCCCAATTTTGCAAGACTTTCGTTCACAATGACGATGATGATGAGGATTCTATCCAAATGCAAGAATATTATAAGAATTCGTCAGCTGCTATCACACCCGTCTTACCAACTATTGACCCAGAGGACTCTCTCATAATGGGGGACGAGCATCTCAGCACTATTCCGGAAACGGAATCGGACAAAGTAATAAAGTCTAGTGTTGAGGACCTTGTCCCAATCCAAAGTGAGTCCGAGGGTATTTCCGACAAAATGTGTGATTTGCCTCCTTTTGATGCTTCAAATGATCATTTTGAGACTTTCTCCAATTCTAATTCAAGTGATGATGATTCTTTATCTTGTGGAGACATCGATTATGTTGAGGAATTACCTTTTGAGCTCGAGGAAGTAAAGGATTTTGATCCAAATGATGGAGAGATTGACACTGATATTCTTCAAATCAAGGACGATGCACTTCGCGATAAATTGTTGAATATCAATCTTCTCATTTCTAAGATCGAGGCATTAAATGACAATCCAACTCCATCTACTCATTTTGTGCTCAATTCTCCTTCCTCATTTCCTATCCCCGTTAAGGATAGTGACTTTTTCTCGGTTAAATCTTCGAGTGGCAATCCCACTCCGACTTATGAACCTATCATTTCCGACTCTTCCCCTTCTCTCACGCCGGTTGAGGGAAGTGATTTCACTTTGGAAGAGATCAAGGTTTTTCTTGAGAATGATTCAATTTCATCAGAAATTGATCCAGGGGGAGATGATTCTTTACTCGATTTTGAAAATATCATCTTTCATACAGCAGAGGAGAGTAGTGGCAGTCCCACTTCTCATCCCGATCTTTCTCTTTCGACTTATGAGTCGTTTTGCTTTGAAATCGATCATACCAAAGAGAGGAGTAGTGGCAGCACCACTTCTCATTCTCATATCTCTCATCCAGAATATGATCATTTCTATTTTCATCTTGAGAAAGATTCTAGTCTGGGGGGAGGTGTACTCTCTCATGAGTATTTACTTATTGAAAATTTCATCCCGACCCTCCCTCCCGAGACTTTTGTTACACTTAAAAGCTTAAATGACAAATCTTCTTTTGATGATGAAGAGTTTTATATGATAATCATAAAAATCTTTCTTCTCTTCATCACATATGATGTGACTTCTCCTCTTCTTCACTCCGTTAGAAGTGAGGATACCATCTTTGACCCCGGTATTACCATTTCTGGTTACTCTTTCTTAAAACTGTGGGTATCTCATCGGGGTGGAACTTTCATATGCTTCAATGTTTATCCAAACATCTTGAACGAAAGTCCGATGGAGATTATCTCTTCCACATGCTCCCCCAAGGACAAATAAATTCGGGGCGAGTCTAAGCTTTCCGACTCGATACTAAACAAGCGCTTCGTGGGAGGCACCCCATGCTTATCCATCTATCTTCTTTCTATTTTCTTAATAAGAGTGAGGAGGGCTTCCTCTTCCATATCTTGTGTTTCGTGGTTGTTTATGTGTGTCCAGGATTGCCCGATGATTGAAGACTCTCGTGCTCGTGGTTGCTTCTCTCCACTCGAGTTTCATCATTCGTTGCTCATCCGATATCCTAAATCTTATCGTTTTACGTTTATCTTTGGCATAATTAATAAACGGCCTTAGATTTTTGTAGGAGAACCCTTACCTGTAAGACATTGAGGACAATGTCTCATTTTAGTCTGGGGGTAATCTTTCGATTTGATTTGTGCCTTGCAATTTTTTGCCGATTACTCATGCAACCCCGTTTTCCTCCAAAATTGAAAAAAATTCAAAAAAATGAGAAAAATTCAAAATTTTTTGCAAAAATATAATAAATTTTGACATTTTGTTGACTTTCCGCTGGTGAGAGTAGGAATAAAATTCTGACTTGACCGGGCGTGTTGAGCCCTAGCTTGTTCCCTTAACCGTTTATAATCTATAAACTCGTGCTAGTCTTTTACACAAGGAGCTATAAAATGCGAATTCTTTTTAAGAGTTTGCAAGTTCCCGTATCGACTTTATATATGCATGGCTTGATTATTTGGCTAAGCATTCGCGGATCTTATTACTTAAGATTTTAAATTTGCGAAGAACGAGAAATGATAGAGTTGTTTATAAGTTAGATTGCTAAACGTGGAGTAGTTGGATCTCTTTAGAGCTCATCAAAGTTACTTGTGGCTTTTTGTTCCCATAAGCTTGTTTCACCCAATAATAGTAATCTAGGAAAAATTAAAGGTATTTTAGTTTTGGCGATAATTAGTTTTTACTCCTTCCTTAGAAAATCCTTGCTTATGAAAGTTGGGTACACATCAAGGTACTGCCAGTGTTACGGTGTAATAGGCAACTGATTCCTGATAGTACGTGCTATTGTCTCTATTGCTATAAAAGCCGTAGGACTCGGGATTTGGCAAAATATATAATGAATAATGAATAATAATAATAATAATCCAAAGCCGATAAAAGTTTTCTGTTTCCTGACGGTTCGCTCCCGTTGACTCAGACTTCAAAAAGGCAGAGGAAAAATATCCAAGGTCAAAATAAGACTCCCGATTCTTGACGGTTTGCTGCCGTTGTCTAGGTTGTTTAAAAGACCAAGGATCAATAAATGTGCTTAAATAATGTTAAAAATGCCAAATTTCGACTCCGGGGGTATCCTAATAAAAGCTTCTGTCTCTGGACTCATAGATGAGTTGTTTCGGTCGTATATAAAAGGGATATCCTCAAAATCGTGTTAAATCAGAGACCTTGATGTGGACCTCATTTTTGTATGCAACGGTTTTCGAGGGAAGGTTTGAAAACTACTTAGCGTCTAAACTAGGTATCTTTATCGGACTAAAAATTATCGAAATGAGAATTTGAAGAAATTCATTTCTCACCAAAAATAAAATAAATAGAGGAAAATAGGAATTTGGGAACAAAGAGTCCACAATTAGCTTTCTGGGTAGTGTTGGCAATCTAACTTGTAAATAACAATGATTTCGTTTTTAAGCTTGGCTTGGGGACTCGTGAAAAATCAGGAACGACGAATTTTATCCGTATGGTCACTTCTTTATGAGTCGTGTTTCCTACTCGATGACCCTAAAAGTTATTGAAAGATAATGATTGTCAACAAAGCCGTCTCTTGATAAAAATCCAAAAATAGAATAAAAGGAAAAATGGGGAGTTTTTAGAACCTAAAGATTTCTTAATCTCTTTTGAAAATTTTGCTACTTCTCAAAGTTAGTAAAAAGAGATTGGAAATTTTTGGATTTAAAAACGTGTTTTTATAACATTGCATGAGGACATAGCAATATCTTAGTCTGGGGGATTTTGGTATGTGCTAAAACACATACCTTTATTTGACCAAATTAAGACCAAAACGACCAAAAACTAACCAAAATGCCAAATATATTGTGTTTTTGTGTTTGTTTATGTGCAGGTACGGATATCGTGAAAAAAGGACAAAATAAAGTCAAAACCGGGAAAAACGAGCACGAGATATGGAATGGATTTTTAAAAGCCGATGCCGGGAAGTTTATGTCATTCAAGACCTTGAAGAATCATCATTTGTCAAGACAAGCCTTGGATTTATTTTGGAAAAATGGCAGCAATGGTCCCTTAAATTTCAGAAATTACACATTGATCCTTAAACTTTAATTCTAAACCAAATCTTAAATCATAACCAAATCCAAAACCAATACAAACCCACAGCCCAAGTTAAATCCAATTAACCCAATCCCACACCATTTATAAACTGGATCTCACATAACCTGATCCCATGACCCGCTACAAAACCCTCCCGGTCAAAGTTTAAATAACTACCGGTTAAAATAAACTTACCCCGCGCCCCAAATCTAAGTTACCCAGAATATCACTTTTCACACATAAACCCTAATTACTGTTCCGAGTTAATTACCACAATTAAGGGTAGTACGGTCCAATCACGCACGTCTAGAAGCATGTCAGAGGTGTCAGAGCTAAAAGAAGCACAAGATTGATACGTGGCAAGCTCTCATTGGTTTGAATACCTCACAATTTATGATCCTAGGGCTGTGAAATGATTGGGGAATGATTGGAGCACGATCAAGGGCTGATGATGATTTCAAAGAAGCACAAATCTCACACGGATCGATGACATGGCAGAGGCCTAGAAGGTACAAGTGTGGCTATAAATAGCCCTCCTCTCCCACAATTGAGGGTGTTAGTTATTTTAGGATTAGGAGTAGGGTAATGTAATAATTAGATTAATGTTATGCTGTTGAATTTAAAAGTCAATTGTAATTTCAGTTTTTCAATTTGTAATTCCAAATTTTATTAATGAAATTCAGTTTGATTTTCTTTCAATTTGTATCTTATTAGTTCTCAAATAGCTTTTTACTGTTACATTAGCTTATTTCATTTCTTCTCAGCTTATTTCACCTTCATTTTTCATCATTATTCATTTTATCAACAAATTCCAAAAAAACATTGAAAAATACTTCAAAAATATAAAAGTAGCTTAAATCCAGCTTCAATAAGCTGTTTTCTAGATAGTATAAGCTTATATAAGCTCAGTAGCTTATTGTAAGCTTTTGTTAAGTTCTATTCTGTTTTTGCTACTTAAAAATCAAAAAGTCAAAGAAAAAGTCAAACAGTCAACATATGGTCAACATAAGCTGTGGGATAAGCTGAAGGTGGTACTGGGTATTGTTTTCTGGTTTATTGAATAAGCCTGGGTAGTTTGTAGACTCTTAGATCATTCAGACATCAGCTGGATTCAATTGTGAGTTTCTATCTCATTAATAGCTTATTTACTACTTAATATTAGAGCAGCTTATTTGATAGCTTATTTGTTTCTGTTTTCTGCTTTTTACAATTTAAAGTAGCTTAGATCATCATAGTTTAGAATAAAATAGTCTAGATCAGCTAAGTCTAAGGGTAAATTGCAAAATCAGAATTTGAAAGGGTGTTTGGCATAGTGTACTGATAGGAGTGTATAAGCTTGTGAACTGTTCATTTGCAATTCCATGAGCTTTGATCTAGCTTATCTTAGGTTAATTACACTAATAGAATAGAATGTTAAGTTGTTTTGAGGTAATTTGGAGAATTGAATTTGTTAGTGCAAAATTAGAGTAGTTATCTGCCTTAATAAGCTCTCATTAAGCTGAGCTTAATTGAGACCCCATTTTAGCATTTCTGAGTCACTTTAGGTTGTTAAAGTAGGTGTGAAAAAGCAGGGATAATTTGGTCTAGTTTTGAGAAAGTTTAGCGACAAAAATCAAAATCTGCTGTCACAGAGCAGTTTTATGCAGACATGTGTTTTCAGCTGCTGATCTAGGTGCATTTGTAGCTTAATCAGTCAAGATTAGGTCCTCATTTTTGGTTTATAATTAGTTTGATTAGTAAGCTAGAGGTGCATTATATGGTATTGGAGTTTTGAGCTTATTTAGTAGCTTAATTAAGGTCTGCAAATTAGCCAAAAATCTGTTCTTAGCCTGCAATTCAGTTTTTGTGTGTTTCTCGATCTGTTCTTGGCCTCATTTTAATAAGCAATTGATTGTATTATTGGAGCATTTTCAATTTATAAGTAGTCAGTAGTACTAGCTTCTAGGATTAGCTTTTGGTTTCCCCTAAGGAGCTTGTGGCTAGCCTTTACAGTGGCTCAAAGTTGGCCGTAAACCATTTAGTTTCTGTCCAATCTTGCAGCTGCTCAGCCACTTTTTGGCTTATTCCTTGAGCTTTTCTGGTCGTATTAAGTTGTTTTAAGCTTGTGGTATTTTGTTTTACTATATTTGAGCTTTTGGTAATTTTTGGTGCTTTTTAGCTTATTTTAGAACTTTTTAGAAACGGCTTTTTCTCCTTAACAGCTTATTAGGATTAGTCATAGTTCTCATTTCATTTTTCCTAGCTTCCTAATATAAATTTAGATTTTTCTGAAAAAGTTTCACATTTTTCCAAATCAGTTTACTATTTTTAAATCATTTTAATAGTTTAAATTAGTTTTAAATTCATAAAAAAATAAATAAAAAGTCAAAAAAAAAATTTCTTTTTTCTAAATTTTCTTTTAATATTTAGAGTTTAGTAAAATTAATTTTACATTTTTAAGGCTTATAATTTAGGATTTCACTTTTTAGTTACGTTTTTAAATTCGTAAAGTACGTTTTAAAATTCCAAATTGCGTTTTTAGAATCGTGTGTTTAGCTTACTTGTACTCTTAGCTTAAGTAATTGTTTTTACTTTATATTTCATTGTTCGTAGTGTAAAATCACCAAACATCACTCTTATTCACATTCACTTCACTAATTCAACAACGTAAACGACGACTCAAATTCAACCTTTGTTGGGATCACGACCCGGGGAAAATACATCCGTTGTATTTCCTTTGGAAAATAAATATACTTAAAACGACGTATCAAAAGCACTATCGAAACCCACTCGATGTAGTCTTGAACCAGAACCGTCTCCTATCAGAATAGATTCTGTCTATCTTCTGATTCCTTAGATTTTTCCCCTTTTACTTCCGCATGGTACTGAACACACCATATGTATGGTTACTTCCGTATCCATTATCTTCCCAACTTATCTACACTTTTCAACCTTAGTTCTACACTACCAATGCTTCCGTATCCCACTCACCTTCCACACACTTCAAGCGAAGAACCGCTAGGATAAGTTGAGATAACCCCACTAGAACCTTATCACTAACCTCACAACCCTGAAGATTTTATCTTCTTAACCCTTAGGATATCTCCACGTGATCACATGCCTCATCATATGAATATTCTATGAATATTCACAATGATTGAGAAGAGCTACGTGACTTCAAAGGTGAAGTTTATTGTATGCTATCCACCACTTGTCATGACGTTACTAAGCTCATCGCTTCAGTCAACGTTTGTTTTCACATCTTGTCCGTATGGTCATAGATTAAGGGGGAGCGAAAACACACTCATATAACCTTTCAACAAACACTCTCAAGAACACACAAATGTGGTTCTTATTCCCTAGAAAACTTCCCTTTAGCTGCCCAGAACTAGGCTGCACAGGAAAATTCGTGACTTCCAGGTCACGGTACCGTTAAATAGGCCACGGTACCGTTAAATTTAACAGTACCATGTGATATTTAGTGGTACCGTGCCTATGTTTGACGAATTTTCACTGTTTCCTCTAGATCCCTGCATCCCTAACCTCAAACCTGCAAAATTTTGCAAACTCACATACACCCTAAGTTTTCCTCACTACACCAGAGGACACCACCACCAACTTTAGTTTGAATCCCACAACTCTTGCCTATATAAGGCCTCACCATTGCAAGCTTATCTTGCATCTCATCTTCACACTCAACCCTTACAACTAAACTTCACTCCTGACAGTGATATTTAGTTTCAAAACCTTCAACCCTTATATCAATCTCACTCAAACCTTTTAGCTACACTTCACTCTTGACAGTGATAGTTAGTCTAAGAACCTTCTACCCATCGATCATCACACTCAAACCCTACAACTACTCCTCACTTTGGATAAGTGATAGTTAGTTTAACAACCTTCAATCCTCACAAACACACGAAACTCTTCATGCACCAAATTATCTCTAACACACAACTAGGATCATCCAAACTAGAAATCTAGAACTTCGTTACCTCAACCCCGTTAGAGATATCCACCAACAATCCTGTTAGGATCACATGCACCTTTTCTTTTGAAATATATCATGCATCTCATTGTCAGTGCAAACGATATATTAATCTAAACCATCTTTCCCCACCTTTCCTCAAAGGTCAAAACCAACACTTTCCCATCTTATGGAATTATTTCCATTCGCAACTGTTGGGAAATTAAGCTTAAGCAGTTAGTACTGTTGAAGATGGAAGTTAGTACTGCTGAAGATTGAAGACATAAGCAGTTAGTACGGTTATGAAAGAAATATTTGTACTGCTTATTATTATTTTGTAAACGTGTAAGTAGATAAATATGGAAAAGATATTGTGTATATCTTATACGATTAGAATGATAGTTATCTTGTGAAGGAATCATTGGTCTATAAAAGGATTGCTTAGGTTTAAGATGATATATACACATAGAAGAAAAACGTATTGTTTAGTTAAGATTCAAGGTTGTAAACCCTAGTGATAGGAGATCACTCGTATTATTGTTCTAATAATATTGAATCGTTGAAGTTGAAGTTCATTATTCTGTGTTCATTCATTGTTACATTCATACCATACAAAACACAAACACATAAAGTCTTCTAAGTGCTAGCTAGTAAATTCCGCTTGCTAGACTACATATAATTCTTAGTATCACATCTAACACAAGGCGTGTGTGTAGATCCGGTCAAGTGGTATCAGAGACAGGTTGCTGATACTTAGATTTAGAAGATCCGAGAAGAACAAAGATGGACATGGAATCAACACCAACCACAACTAACATTGCTGCTAAGCTTCCTATGCTTAAACCTAATGAGTTCGACATGTGGAGACTTCGTATTGAGCAGTTTTTCTAAGTGCAAGACTATGCACTTTGGGAGATCATTGAAGAAGGAAACTCTTTTACACCTGTAACAACAACAACTGTTGTTGATGGTAAATCTGAGACAAATGTGCAGACAAAGCCAACCACTACTGAAGAGAAGGCAAGGCACAAGAATGATGTTAAGGCTAGAAGTTTGTGTAATACCCCATAATTTTCCGAATATATTTCTATACGAGATTATATCCGTTTTTCATTTACGAATATTTTCTGAACTCATCTGGGTTGGAAACGTGAGATTATCTCGCGAAATGTGGAATTCGTACACAACGCGTGACTTGGCACAATAACGGATGAAACGCGAATATTAATTAGTTCGGGCGACGAAAAAAAATAAAAACATGCGTATTTATAACCAAATTTAATGGAAAAATGATTTTAAAGTTAATGGAATAACTTTTGGATGCTCGGGAAATATTTATAACACGATTATTAAGTCTCGTTGGCGTTTCATTAAAAATATGAGAAGATTTACACTTTCAGTCCCTGAGGGCGCGCTAGGGTTTGCCACAAATCCCCACATGATCCCTATATATATCTCATTATAATCCCTTCTTGGGTTTAGCTACTCTTCTCTCCCAATCCAGCCGCCCACCTTCATCCATGTTTTTCGGCCAATATCCGGCCATCTGAGCCGCCACTGCTAGTCACCACCATACACCGCCGCCACCACCTTAATCTCCTCATCATTTCCTTCATTTTGATATACTCCACGCGCCACCAAACCCCTTATATCACCACGATAACATCACCGCCGCCGCGATTCACCACCCAAGACCACCACTTTTCTCGTCCTTTTGTTCACCGAAGGTCAAAGGTAGGCAAAACTCACCGTTAACGCAACGGTGGGGATGTGAAACTCGTAAAAAAATGAACCACATTTCATGAAGGCGTTTGTGTTTAGATCGAATGATTGTTCATGTGTTTGTTTTGGGTTTGAGGTCGCCACACAGCCGCCATGGCTGTCACCACAGCCGCCGTCTTTCCCCCTCATCTCTCATTTTCTCGACATGGTAAACCGAGAAAAACGTTGGTTTCATTAATTTTTAACCAATTCTTATTTATGTTGTCATTGGTTTCGTGGATTTAAAGTGTTTTTCGAAATAAGGATTATTAATTCGTGATTTATAAACTGATAAAAACTCATTATTGAGTTTGTGACTAAAAACTGGTTTTAAACATTCGAGTCATATGGTTTCGTGTGGTAAGTTTGTAAAAGAAAATGGTGTTGTTCGATTTGGTGATAACGGGTCAATTTTGTGCTGATCTATTCTGTTGTGTTTCGCTTCTCGATGCCAGTTGTGTCAGTTGTGATCTTGCATTTCTGTGGCTAGGTGAGTTCATGGCCCCTACTTTTACCGGTTTTATAACTATTTTCGGGGGAGAATACATGCTCGCTTTTAACTAAACTCATGACTGTTTATTTGGAATACGTGAACTGGTCGCTCTATTTTGACTGTTTGGCTGATATATTTTATCTGGTTATTTGATGGCGTTACGTGATTTATCTGGTTATTTGATGGCATTACGTGATTTATCTGGTATTCATGAGTGAAAACATTTAAACTATTTTGAATGGACCTAACCGTCGTTTTGGATTTGCTATAACTCGTTGACTGGCTAAGGGTTAGACTTGCGGTAGATGTTGACTTAGTCTAGGGTAGCAATCCCTTGCTATAACCATGATGCCTAGCTAAGAATAGATATCTGCTTACGGCCTAGACCAGGGTAGCAATCTCTTGCTATAGCCATGTTGCCTGGCTAGAGTCGCTTAGGGCCATACTTGAGATCTCGTTTTGATATTGGAATGATTGGTTTTTGGAAGTATTATTGGAACTCGTGGTTTTCATCGATCTTAGTCCAGTGTAGCAAATCCCTTATCTTGGTCCACTATTATACTTTTTCTTAACCCGTGATTTAGGCAGTGTTAGCCTACGTTGAACTTGACTTGCTTGCGAATGATGATTTGAACTTGAAAACCTTTTGGTTCAACCAAACTGTTTTAAACTAAAACCTATGAACTCACCAGCGTAAGCTGACCCTTTTAGCATGTATTTTCAGGTTTAATGCTATAGCTTATCTCTGGAGGCGCTTGGCAAGAGGCATGGTCATAGACGACTCTGATATTTTTATTTGGGACCGCTTTATTTATTTATGGGCCTTACTTCCGCCCTATTTTTGAATGATGTAAATTTAATACTTTTGACAATGAATTTTCTTCTAAACGGTTGAGGTAAAACCGTTCTTTGAACCTTGTGTTGTGATACCAATTGAGTAGCACCCCAGTGACATGTATACTTCTGCTGGACCTGATTTTCGGGGTGTTACAGTTTGCTTCTGATGGCTATTCCCAATGACCAGTTGTTGAATTTTAGCAAGTTTAAGTGTGCTAAAACCCTTTTTGAAGCTATTGTTGCAAGATATGGTGGGAATGAAGCCACCAAGAAATCTCAGAAGACTCTTCTCAAACAACAGTTTGAGAATTTTTCAGCAACAAGCAACGAGTCACTAGATCATATGTTTAATAGACTTCAAAAGCTGGTGAGTCAATTGGCTGTTCTAGGAATTGAGATGCCTCAGGAAGATCTCAACTCCAAATTTCTGAGGAGTCTACCAGCTGAATGGGCTATGCATGTGGTAGTATGGAAAAACAAGCCTGATATAGATTCCATGAGCTTAATGGATCTCTATAGCAACTTCAAGATAGTTGAACATGATATTAAGAAGTCTGCTAGATCAAGCTCAGGGAATTTGGCCTTTGTATCAACTCCCAGTACCTCAAGTCCAGATGAAGAAGTGCAAGTTGCTGGAGCAGTTGGTACTGCTAGTGCAAACCTTGGTACTGCTAGCACCTCAAGCAGTACTAGTGGACTTTTGAATGATGATACTTATTGTGCTTTCTTGACTACTCAGCACAATGGAAGTATGTTGACTCATTCAGATCTTCAAGAGATTGATGAAGATGATATTGAAGAGATGGATATCAAGTGGCAGCTCTCTCTTCTCAGTTTGAGAGCTAGAAGATTCTTGAAGAAGACTGGCAAGAAGATTGTCATAAACAGCAATGATGTTGCAGGGTATGACAAGTCCAAGATTGAGTGCTTCAACTGCCACAAGAAAGGTCATTATTCAAGGGAGTGCAGATTTCCAAGCCAACAAGATGGAAAGAGCAGAGCATATGGAAACAAGTCAAGGGTTGTGGAGGTTACTGATTCAAGCTCGAAAGCCATGGTTGCCATTGATGGCTTAGGATTTGACTGGAGCTACATTGCAGAGGAGGAAGCAGAAGCATCTACAGAGGTTGCTCTCATGGCATTCTCAGATTCTGAGGTACAAGTTTCAAAATGTTCTAAATCTTGTGAAGCTTTAAAAGATCTAGAAACACTTAAGAAAAGATATGAGAATCAAAGAAAAGAGCTAGTTGAAACTGCTTTTAGCTTAGCAAATCAAAAGAGAGCTTTAGCTGTGTTAGAAGAACAAATTGTTCATTATAAAAGTAATGAGTCTAAGTTTTCTGATGATATGATTATTGTTAAGAGAGACTTAATGTTTAGAGAGAATGAAATTACTGTGTTAAAACATGAGCTAGAACAGGTTAAGAAAGCTAAGGAGAACATTCAGATGAGTGTAGACACACTAGAATACACATCAAAAGGTGTTCAAAAGATAATTGAGTGTCAGATCCTTAATAAAGCTAAGTCAGGCCTAGGTTATAAGTCAGTTCCACCTCCCTATAGAGGAATTCCAACACCCCCAGGCATAGACTTAGAACACACAGGACTCCCTGAATTTCAATTACCTGTGCTTAACTATGGTCCTCAACCCAAGAAGGATGTAGTTGATAAACCTGTGTATGAAAGTGCAAGTGATAAATCACTATCTGAGGACATGGTGTCTTCTGATAGGTCCTCAGCTAAGGACTCAGATGCTCCAACCATTGAGGAATGGACTTCTGATGATGTGGATGATCAGGCTGTGGTTAAGCCTGTTAGTGCTAAAGTAGAGGAACCAAAAGTTCCAAAGATGGTTAAACCTGAGACTGTTAGGCCTAGATCAAATGCCAAACCTTTTAGACCAACAGTTAGGTATGCAGAAATGTATAGAACCACAAACAAGCCAAGAGGTAATCAAAGAAATTGGAATGACCTCAAATCTCACCAATTAGGGGAGGATTTTTTTTGCTATAGGAAATCTTGTTACTCTTGTGGTAGCTTTGACCATCTTGCAGATTATTGTGATAAATGGGTATCTGGATATACAAATCATAGGTTGAGCATAGCAAGACCTCAATCTTTTCTAAGGAATGATAGTATGATACCCAGATCAGTTCTATTAAAGTCTGGCCAAAGACCAATTCAAACTGCTAGACCAGCAGTTCAGACTGTCAGACCTATTAGACCTGTTCACCCAAGGCCAACAATTCAAGGTGCAAAAATGTTTTCCAAACCAGCACCAAAAACTGTTAATAGACCCTTTCATCACAAAGCAGTTGTAAAAAATCAAGTTTGGAAACCTAAGGTAACAACTACCAAGCCAGCAGTTCCAACTGCTAGCAGAGTAATTGGTACTGGTGTGAATAAAAACACTGCTAAGGGAAACATGGGAAATGGAGTGAATGCATCAGCATGTTGGGTATGGAGACCTATTAAACCCAATGGTGCTAAGATTGTTTTGAAAAGAATGAATTATGTTGATGCTAGAGGAAAGCCTAAGTCTGTATTAGCTTGGGCACCACAAGGAAATTAATTTTTCTTGTTTTATGCATTGTTAGTCATATGCTTGTATCTTGTTTCTTTGTTTTTGGACTAACACTTGCAGGTTTTGAATGATAAACACCAAGGAATTTAATGCTATATGTTTTGGACTGTTATGGTGATTTGAAGCTGAGTGTGTGATCTTTGCACACAACAAATGGTAATTGGTTCACCATGTCTTACCCACATAAGAACCAACTAGTCCAGAGCAAACGGTTTCTGGTAAAGACTAATCAAATCCGTTGATGGTTGACAATTTACCAAAAATTGTATGGTTATTAGCTCACCATGTCTAAATGTGAAGAGTTGACTAGTCCAAAGCAAACGGCTATTGGTAAAGACATATCAAATCCGTTGATAGCTGATAGTTTGCTAAAAACTATGTTTGAGCCATGGTATTTTAAAATCCTTTTCAATAAGTTCATATGGCTCACAAATTTTTTTCAAACAGTTGGTACTATTAGTTAAAAAAATTGGTACGGTTCAACTAGCCGTTATGACTGACGTGTCAGTAATTAATTTTGGGGTAAAAACTAGCCGTTGGCGGTTTGTTGCGATTTTTACTGATTGAATTACGGATTTCGAGGGATCCTCTTATAGATATTTTACCTTTTATTCTATTATATTCTTATTCTAAAATAAAAGTTACCATATTCTTTAAGTCGGTCAATTGAAACCCTACAACTCTCTCCATAAAATCTCAATATTGCTTTCATCTTCTATCTTTTCACTCAAAATTATTACTATTCACGGCTGTTAACTAAAATTTACCAAGAAGAATGGCTAATTTGGAATTTGTTAAGCGTCACAACCAGGTTGCGTTTTTAGAGAAAACAGAGGACGGAGATGGGCCGAAGTTTTATGAGATTGTGGATTTTCTCAACCACTCTCACATAAGGTATGCTCTAACCGTTTCTCCTACTCTTTATGTCTCGCACATCACACAGTTCTGGCAGAATTCATCTGTCTTGACAAGTGATGACGGAGACATAGAAATTCATTCTGAAGTAGATGGTATTAAGTTTGTTGTTACCGTGTCAATAATTAGGAGACATCTTAAATTAAATGACTCAGATGGTATCCACACTATGCTAAATACTGAAATATGGGAAGAACTTACTAAAATGGGGTATGATACATCTGAAAACAAATTGACTTTTCAAAAAGGATGTTTCTCACCTCAATGGAGATTTTTGATACATACCCTTTTAAGTTGTTTAAGTCCTAAAAAGACTGCTTGGGAGCAGTTCAGTAGCAATATTGCTATTGCTCTCATTTGCTTGTCAACAAACAGAGTTTTTAATTTTTCAAAATTTATTTTTGAGGGTATGGCATCAAATGTTGACAGTAAAACAAAGTTTCTAATGTATCCAAGATTTGTTCAAACTCTTTTGAATAAAAAGAAATATTTGCTTACTGATGAACTCAAATAAGTACATTTTATTATCATCATTTATCCTATTTATTTGACTTGTTTTATTATATTATATATGAGAATCGATACATTAATGTTTACTTTAGTAATTCTCAGGTAAAAACAAGCATTATGTGAAACTTGGCGATTTTGGACTAATTATGGAGCAAAACAAGCGAGATGTCAAAAGTCTACTGAAATCCAGAAGATGCGCCGTATCTCACTCAACAGATACGACGCAATATCATACTTAGATGAATTCGAAGACCATTGCCTGACTTTGAAGAATGCGCCGCATGCAATTCTGTCATGCGCCGCATATGAAACTTTGGTCAAAGAAAAAGATCAAGCTCGTTCTACTCCAGATACGCCGCAATATACTTCTAACATACGGCGTATCACTATCAAGATTTCACCAGTTACAATCCAAGACAGCTAAAGTACATGCGCCGCATACAAAGATAAAGTTACGCCGCATCTGAAGACGGTGTACGAATATTCCAGAATATATTAATCTTGGACCCCACGCGAAGTTAAGTCAATGCGCCGCATCTATCAACTCAATGCGCCGCATCGATCCCTCAGACAGAAACTATAAATACCCCAAGGTCAGACGAATTTAAGAGACCTTATATATAACCCTAGAGCCGAATTCAGATGACCAAGCAGCACAAGACACACCTTAAACAAAGATACAAGAGCTGTAAGAAGGTCCTGCATGTATTCAATTCATTAAGTAGTTTTGTTTTATTGTTTTAGTACGCTTTAATTCATCAGGATTGATGGGCTTGTGTCATGTGACTACGGAAGATCATGCACTCCCCTTAATATTGCTTTCCCATTAATTAAAGTTTATATGTTGATGTCTTTGGTGACTTTTATTAGTGCATTGATAACCTCTGTGTCTAGCTGAGTCTTGCTTGGGTCGCCATGCCCCTTCCTCGCCTATTATATTCTAGCGTCTCTAGAAAAGTAGGATAGACATAAGTAATCATTAAGGGTTTACTCGCCGATAAGATTAGAGCCAACGAGAAAGGTTTAATTATATACACTTCATATAAAACTAGCAATAAAACAAGTGACAAGCTATTTAATTATCAGGACAGGTCTTCTTATTGTCTCGAGTATCTATCTGTGTACGTGTGTGCTAATCGCTGATTCGTGCTCATTAGTTTAGTTTTCTATTTAATTATAACCAAACTGTGCCAGTCTCTCAGGCTGAACCCCCCTTGCGTTAGATTAGGTTGTATAACTAACTTAGGATATTAAAATACTGATTAGAATAACTAGATAATACGTTCCACTCTTAGTGATCGACACTCTGCTTACCATTATATTCATACTGACCGGGTACACTGCTCGTTAAGTGTGTGTGTTATTGATAAGTCGGCTAAATATAAATTTAAAACTTGAGTAGGCATTAATACTGCTAAACCGCAACGACACTTCACGCGCATCAAGTTTTTGGCGCCGCTGCCAGGAGTGAATTGTTATTATCTGTTAATTTGATTAAGTATTTTAATTAGGTTTTTCTTTTTAGTTTTTTTTTTTTTTTTTTTTTTTTTTTTTTTTTTTTTTTTTTTTTTTTTTAGATTCTAACCACTAACCCTGTTGTATATTAGATAGATTGCATTCATTGTATAATTTGCATATTTACTGTTTTTGTGTGTTTTTGTTTTCTGTAATTTTTGTTTCTTTTTGTTTGTTTTTATTTTTGTTTTTCTTTTTTCTGTATTTTTCTGAATTCTGCTGTCGTTGTATTGTGCTGATACAAATGATACAGCGCATCTGTTTTCACAGATACGGCGTATTGCGTTTAATTTTTATAAAATACAACGCGTTTAATAAATTCGAGTACGAAGCATCTTTCCCCAAGATACGGCGTATTTTGTTTTTAATAAGAAATTTTTCTAAACGCTAACGCCATACGACGCATCTGTTTTAACAGATACGGCGTATTTTCTATTTAAATTAAAAACAGTTTTTCGAATTATTAAACAGAAGCGACGCATCAATCTTTATCGATACGGCGCATCTACTAAATCAAAAATCTTGTATTTTGAAACGTAACAAAAATACGGCGCATTAGCTTTTGTTAATACAGCGCATTTAATTTTAATAAATATAATCGATTTTTGATAATTTAAACTTGATACGGTGCATTCTAATTCATAAGCGGTGTATCTGTTTTCTGAATAAAAGTCTGATTAAATTTTAACGTAATAAGATACGGCGTATCCAACTTTCTGGATACGGCGCATTGTTTGCAGATATCAGCAACTTTTATTTTTCGTATTCCGTTTTCGTTGTTAATTTTCTGATATCATACTTTCTTGAACATACCCTACTGATGCTTTTGTGATGATTTCAGGAAGTGCATGACCAGGAATTCAACTAAGAACTTGATTAAACCTTTCGAAGATCCTGAACGAGCCTTACATTCGCTTAAAAGGCTTTTCAACACAAAAAGCTTTGAAATTTCAAGTTCGTTCGAGCTTGATTACTTTTCTGAAGAGAAGGAGAAAGAAGAAACAGAAACAATGACGGAAAACACTACTATGGAGGAATACATGAACAAAACCCGTGCTGATTACAGTTCAGGAGTTGCTAGACCGAAGTTTGATGAAAAGTCAAAGTTTGAATTGAAGGGTCAGTTTCTCAAGGAGCTAAGAGAAAATGCTTTCAGTGGAACAGAACATGAAGATGCTAATGAACATGTTGAAAAAGTCCTCGAGATTGCAGATTTGTTTACTACAGAAGGAATCTCTGACGATCAACTTATGCTAAGAATCTTTTCAATTTCGCTTAAAGGAGCTGCTAATAAGTGGCTAAGGAATGAACCTGCTAGTTCAATCACAACATGGGAAGATTTGAAGAGCAAATTCCTGAAAAGATATTGTCCACCTCCTAAAACTGCTAAAAAGATGGAGGCTATCAACAATTTCAAGCAAGAGCCTGATGAAACTCTTTATCAAGCTTGGGAACGATTTAAAGACTTATTGATGAAATGCCCTCAACATTATCTAAATCCAATGCAGGAGATAATATTGTTCTATCAAGGATTGGACGTGCCTACTAGACAAATCTTGGATGCTAAGGGAGATGTGCCTCAAATGAGTGCAGCCGATGCTAGAAAAGCTATCCAAGAAGCTGCTGATCACTCTAAAAAATGGCACGACGGAACCTCTACTAGATCTAAGAGCGGCACTAATTTTGACGGGTTTGCTGCAATTCAAGCTCAATTGGATAAAATTAGTAGAGAGATGAAGAAGCGTGATGAGAAAGTTTATGCTGCCCAAGTTGGATGTGAAAAATGCGAAGGACCTCACTACACTAAAGATTGCCCTAAAATGAATGAAAGTGAGACTTTTGAAGAAGCATACTACACACAATTTGGACAACCATTCCAACCTTCAGGAAGATTTAGGGAAGTTGCTCCGGGATACTATCAAAAGAACAACTATAATCCCACTTATCAAGAAAGGAGGCAGACTTTGGATGACACTCTAAAGCAAATTATGGCCGATGCTGCTAAAAGACATGAAGAGAACACCGCTATGATCAAAGAAATCCGAGCCTCAACGGATACTATAACAAGAAATCAAGGAGCTTCGATCAAAGCATTGGAACAACAAATCGGACAAATGAGCAAGGTTCTTCAAGAAAGGGGATACGGAAGTTTACCTAGCTCAACTGAAACTAACCCAAGAGATCATGTCAAGGCCATATGCACTACTGAAGAAGTCACGTCTAACATACCTTTTCCTAGAAAATTGATGAATGGTAATGATGCTGCAAAGCCCGAATTTTTCTTTAATTCTTCAATTAGTTTAAGGAGGTTACTCAAAGAGAAGGCAAAGATTGAAGAGGAGATCAAGGCTACAATGAAAGAAGAGAGCTCTGCAACCGACTTACGTGCCTTGCCTCATAAAGAAAAGGACCCAGAAAGTTTTACTTTACCTTGTTCAATTAATGACATATCTTTCAATAATGCATTAGCTGACTTAGGAGCTAGCGTTAGTGTTATGCCCCTTAAGACATTCACTACCCTAGGACTAGGAAAATTAGCACCAACTAAGCTGCTTATTGAATTGGCTGATAAAACGGTAAAACGACCTGAAGGGGTTGCTGAAAATGTGCTAGTTAAGATTGAGAAGTTTGTTTTCCCCGTAGACTTTGTTATATTAGATATGCCCGAGGATGTTAAGATTCCTTTAATCCTTGGAAGACCTTTCTTGTCTACCGCCCATGCTAAGATTAATGTGTTTAAAAGAAAAATCTCATTAAAGGTAGGGAACAATAAACTAGTCTGTAAGTGCCAAAATCCTACTAAGAGCATAATTAGAGGCGTCTATGTGCTAGGATTAAGAGAACGTATGGACCTCGATCTAGAAGCTAGGCTTATGGGAGAAACATTGATTCAAAACAACTCAACTAATCCTAATCATAAGAACCTCGAGGAATTTATTGACCTTAATGTACCTACCGAACTTAGGCGCGATATTGTTAATGATTCTGATGATGAGTGGTATGATTGCGAAGTGATTAACAAACGTAGGAGAATAGTTGAGAATACAAATTTGAATAATGATATGTTTATTGAACTACCACCCCACCTTGCATATTTATGCCTATATAATAATAAGAATTTCCCGTCTATCATTTTGTCATCTCTGCCCAAAAGGGACAGAACTTTGTTTATACAGATATTAAAGAAGAATGGCGTGGATATTAAGGACGAGCAAGGAGTGTGCAATATTACTGGACTAGCGATGAGGGAGCGCGATGCTTCCGACTCTTTCAGTGATCGGTATTAAGGAGCTGAACGTGAGTCTAACTTGAAGACTCTGGAATAAAGACAAGTGCTAACCGGGAGACAACCCGAAGGAAAATTTTTTACTTTTCTGTTCTGTGTCGAGTCTGTCAGACCTGCAGAAGATGCGGCGCATCTCCATCATAAGATGCGACGCATCACCTGCACTGGTCATATCTTATTTCATTTTCTGCATTTTTATTTTTGACTTTAAAACTTTCTGTCAGTTTATTTAATGCGGCGCATCCCTGGTTAAGGATGCGACGCATCTTTTATTCTGATTCGTATTTATTCCAGGCTCGATACGGCGTATCTTCTTCCATAAGATACGGCGTATCGACTGACCTGATGATTTACAGTTTAATTTTTTATTTTTACTAACTACTAATGTATTATGCAAGTTTGAACCTTCTTAACTCAGGTGTGTTAAAGTCTAAATGGTATTATAGATTCCTGCATTTTTTTGGATACATCATTTATGAAGCTTAAACGTTCTCATCCACAAGAAAGTTGATTTTTGCTCTTATACGAATAATGGAGGATCATACCGAGCAAATCTCAGGGGAGTTTTTCTGTTCTAATTCTTTTATTTTCCAGTTTTTAACCTTTGACACAAACAACGAGGACGTTGTTTAACTTAAGTGGGGGGATGGAGAATTAGAACACTTACTTGTCCTAAACTTTTTCAAAATATGCTTAAAATGCGCTTAATATATCAAAATTTAAATTTTTTTTTAGCATGTTTTTGTTTAAAGTCTAAATTACATAACCGCACATAACTCTATTCTTTCAAAAATATTAAAACTTTAGTGTGTCGGTGACTTGTAAACTTTAGAACTTGGCTTGTATACTATTCGAGACCACCATAATGAGTATTATCTATATAATTGGAGTGACTTGTCTAAATTGGTAAATTTCTAGGATTACACCCAAATAGCCTTTATATGTTATGTGATATTAACTAACTACACTGGTTAGTTAACCCCCGTATAAACCCTTTGTTTACTCTCACTTTTAGAGTAAGATACCCCTAGAAAAACCCTCAGAGCCATTCCTTTCGTTTCTTACACCTTTGTTATAATGTTTCGATACACCCTTACACCTTAGCCTACCCTGTAGATTAAAATCCGTGGTTAATTGCTTTAGGCAAAGTGTGTTTCCTTACATTACCTGTGTTCGCGTGCGTAATTCATTATCTTTGGTTAGGTCGGGAAATTGCACAATGCAATTGGTATGAAAGTAAATATTGTATAACTTTTAGTTTATTTTTCGTGTGTTTGCTACTTTCACTATTACAATTATTTCTGAAAGTATGAAGAGTATGGAAAAATTATCCGGAAAAATAGTGATAGAAAAGTTGTGAAATTTTACACATATATGTTGAAAATATATATATATATATATATATATATTATATATATATATATATAATATATATATATATATATATATATATATATATATATATATATATATATAGAAAAGAAAAAGAAAAAGGAAAAGTTGGAAGTTTGTTTTAACCAACTTATGTAAAGTTTTGTATTAAGTGGGAGATATCACCACTATTTGTTGTTGTATATTATATTTATGGATTGAATGGGAGTTGGCCGTTATGGGAACGCCAACTAAAGTTATTCTTTGATTGAGATTTTGTTGAGTATAATTCGTGTCTAGCTAAAGCGTGTGTTTCAAGTGTTAAAGCGTGAGTTATTCAATGATATGAGTCTTATTCATGGGATGGTTGGGAAAGTGATTAACACACTTAGAATTTTAATTTATCTGTTTTGTTTATTTTTCATTTTACACCTATTTGTATCCCAAATATTATCAATACCCTATATCATTCTTCATCCAAACCTTTGATTTATTGAGATTAGGGATTTGAGCAATCTTAAGTATCGTAGTCGTGGATTCGGCTATGTATTTATGATTTTGTCGCCCTTTTTGATATAATATTATTGGTGAAGATTACTTGGTCCTATCTTTAGCCCATTCGAGTTAAGGAATTGAGCAATTGCAAGTATCGTGGTCGTGGATTCGATCATGTATTTGTAATTTTGTCGCCTTTTCTGGAATATGAGATCGATAGAGATTAAAAAGGATGATCAACCCTTAACCAACAAACCCTTTTTACCGCTTTAGACTTGTTACTCCTTGGCTTTAGTGGGGGAGATGCGTATACTTGCCAAGCCTATGATAGAATATTCGTCACGACTAAGCAGCTAAACGATTTAGAATTGTTTTACATTAAAAATTATTGTGGTTTCTACTTCGTTAAGTGTTTGGTTGTGTGATTATGACAAAACGAATACGTGCTTAAATATAAAAATAAATCCTAATATCTTTTAGGATACATTTTCATATGATTAATTCTAAGGTTTACTTGGGGACAAGTAAAGTTCAAGTGGGGGGATATTTGATGAACCCAAATAAGTACATTTTATTATCATCATTTATCCTATTTATTTGACTTGTTTTATTATATTATATATGAGAATCGATACATTAATGTTTACTTTAGTAATTCTCAGGTAAAAACAAGCATTATGTGAAACTTGGCGATTTTGGACTAATTATGGAGCAAAACAAGCGAGATGTCAAAAGTCTACTGAAATCCAGAAGATGCGTCGTATCTCACTCAACAGATACGACGCAATATCATACTTAGATGAATTCGAAGACCATTGCCTGACTTTGAAGAATGCGCCGCATGCAATTCTGTCATGCGCCGCATATGAAACTTTGGTCAAAGAAGAAGATCAAGCTCGTTCTACTCCAGATACGCCACAATATACTTCTAACATACGGCGTATCACTATCAAGATTTCACCAGTTACAATCCAAGACAGCTAAAGTACATGCGCCGCATACAAAGATCAAGTTACGCCGCATCTGAAGACGGTGTACGAATATTCCAGAATATATTAATCTTGGACCCCACGCGAAGTTAAGTCAATGCGCCGCATCTATCAACTCAATGCGCCGCATCGATCCCTCAGACAGAAACTATAAATACCCCAAGGTCAGACGAATTTAAGAGACCTTATATATAACCCTAGAGCCGAATTCAGACGACCAAGCAGCACAAGACACACCTCAAACAAAGATACAAGAGCTGTAAGAAGGTCCTGCATGTATTCAATTCATTAAGTAGTTTTGTTTTATTGTTTTAGTACACTTTAATTCATCAGGATTGATGGGCTTGTGTCATGTGACTACGGAAGATCATGCACTCCCCTTAATATTGCTTTCCCATTAATTAAAGTTTATATGTTGATGTCTTTGGTGACTTTTATTAGTGCATTGATAACCTCTGTGTCTAGCTGAGTCTTGCTTGGGTCGCCATGCCCCTTCCTCGCCTATTTATTCTAGCGTCTCTAGAAAAGTAGGATAGACATAAGTAATCATTAAGGGTTTACTCGCCGATAAGATTAGAGCCAACGAGAAAGGTTTAATTATATACACTTCATATAAAACTAGCAATAAAACAAGTGACAAGCTATTTAATTATCAGGACAGGTCTTCTTATTGTCTCGAGTATCTATCTGTGTACATGTGTGCTAATCGCTGATTCGTGCTCATTAGTTTAGTTTTCTATTTAATTATAACCAAACTGTGCCAGTCTCTCAGGCTGAACCCCCCTTGCGTTAGATTAGGTTGTATAACTAACTTAGGATATTAAAATACTGATTAGAATAACTAGATAATACGTTCCACTCTTAGTGATCGACACTCTGCTTACCATTATATTCATACTGACCGGGTACACTGCTCGTTAAGTGTGTGTGTTATTGATAAGTCGGCTAAATATAAATTTAAAACTTGAGTAGGCATTAATACTGCTAAACCGCAACGACACATCACGCGCATCACTTACAAAACCAACAGAAACTTTTGCTACGCCTAGCCTTCAATCAAAGGTTTTTCAAAATATGGCTATGGCTAGTAGGCTTTTTCAAGGGGAACCAGTTCCATTGTTTCCTCAAATGCTTCAAACTGAGCTGGGTGAAGGTTCAGCAGTTCCAACTGACCCCCATCACACATCCACTCAAGAACTTGAAACAACCCAACCACCAACCATCACAACTTATAGGAGAAGGTCTAAACCTAGTCAAACTAGGGTTGTGACTAGATCCTTGCCTAAAGATTCACCTCTCCTAGCAGGTCACACAGCTAGAAGTGATGAGGGTAGCTCTTCACAAACTGAATTGATGGAAATATGTACCAAGTTAGTTGACAGAGTAAAGACCTTGGAGGAGGAGCTTAAGAAGAACAATGAGGAGCTGAAATCTCATAAAGCAATGTTTTCCAAAGTCTACACCAAGCTAACTAAAAGGGTGAAGAAGCTTGAAGATCAGTTAAAGAAGAAAAGGGCAAAAGTGATATTGGATGATGATTCTTCTGATGATGATGATTCAGATGGTTCAGAAGGGGATGATGAAAATTCTTCCAAACAGGGGAGGAAATTTGGTAAAGACAAGGATAGATCAGGTTCTCAGGGGAGGCATGATAAAGGCTCAGAACAAGATGAAGGTTTTGGTAATGTTGCAGATATTGGTTCAGGTTCTGGTTATGTTGAAGAAACAGTTCAGACTGCTAAAGAAGTTCAAACTGTTGAAGCAGTTCAGAGTGCTGAGACAGAGCATGAAGCAGTTCAAAGGGCAGATATGGGAAAGAAGCCAATGACATCTGAAGAAGTTGCTGCTGCTCAAGAACTTGAAAGGCTTAAGAGATTAAAACCAAAAACTCAAGATCAGATAGATCATGATGCAGAAGTTGCAAGGCAAATGATAGAAGAAGATTTGGCTAATGAAGAAGCTAAACAAGCTCAGATAGCTCAAGATGAGGAATTTGCAAGAAAAATGGCTGCTGATGATGTACGAAACATAGCTGAATTCATGGAAAGAACAAGATCTAAAGAGGTAAATCAAGAGGAGTTCAATGAACAACTACAATATTTGTTGGATTCTGATTTGATTGTAAGAGCTCAAGCTTCAATGGTTCTCAAAGACAAACAGTTGAATGAAGAAGAAAAGACAGAGGAGCTTAAAGAGTTCATACTCAAAAAGAATGGAGTAGCAACATGGGAAGATCTGATTCAGAGGATAAGAGAAAGGCAGAAGTCAGGATACAAGATAAAGTTGCCAACAAAGAAGGAACAAGTTGAGTCTATGAAACATTATTTGAAGAACTCAGCAAGTTACACTATGAATGACTTCAAGGGAAAATCTTATGCTATAATTGAAAGGGAATTCTATGAAACTTATGCTATTCTGAACACTCCAAGAAGAAGTTTCAAAACAGGTAAGAAAAGAGAATTAGAAACTATGGAATCAGATGTTGCAAAGAAAATAAAGACTGGAGAAGAAGCACTAACTGAATAGTAGATACTGCAAAAGCTAAGGAAAGCCCAAACGAAGAAACTGATGATAGTGTTTGGAAGAATCCTCATTTGGAAGGAGAAGCTTAATTTGAAGAAACTTAGTGATTTGGGAGAAATCATAAGTTTAGGGGAGGATTGTTGGGAAATTAAGCTTAAGCAGTTAGTACTGTTGAAGATGGAAGTTAGTACTGCTGAAGATTTTTGAAGACATAAGCAGTTAGTACGGTTATGAAAGAAATATTTGTACTGCTTATTATTATTTTGTAAACGTGTAAGTAGATAAATATGGAAAAGATATTGTGTATATCTTATACGATTAGAATGATAGTTATCTTGTGAATGAATCCTTGGTCTATAAAAGGATTGCTTAGGTTTAAGATGATATATACACATAGAAGAAAAACGTATTGTTTAGTTAAGATTCAAGGTTGTAAACCCTAGTGATAGGAGATCACTCGTATTATTGTTCTAATAATATTGAATCGTTGAAGTTGAAGTTCATTATTCTGTGTTCATTCATTGTTACATTCATACCATACAAAACACAAACACATAAAGTCTTCTAAGTGCTAGCTAGTAAATTCCGCTTGCTAGACTACGTATAATTCTTAGTATCACATCTAACACAAGGCGTGTGTCTAGATCCGGTCAGCAACTAGGTGCATATCGTTCTCATTTTTTTTTTGGTATATCTTCTATCGAGTCTACTTTATGGCATGACTTGTCATAATAGTAATCATTTAGAGTATGTCTTATCAACAAACCATCCTTAACACCAATCATCTTAGGTAGATGATTATGTCGTTCAAAAGGTTTGTTAAAACTTGCCTTCCCAATGACAACTTGGAAGAAGTCATTTTGTGTGTCAGTCAACGAACAAATCTCGTTCTTGTTAGTGTGATTGATTGAACAATTACACCTTAGGTTGTTGGTCGGGTTGTGACACTCAAGTGTCTTTGAATTGCAATATGCATTCATCTTTTTGTGTCGCTCAACTTTCTTGGGCTTTCTTTTTGGTCTTTACCCTTTTGGCACACTTTTAGGTTGTGTCACTCACATAGTTTAACCCTTGCATGTCTTGCTATGTGTATTCTATCCCTATAATGTTGCTCCTATACTGTTATATATTATGTTGCACAAAGCTAACCCTTGATGTAGGAAAAGCCTTTGTAAGAATTTGATCCATGGATCCGCTAGATACTAAGGTAAATAAACAAGGGGATTAAGTCACCATAGGGGAGCATTGAGCTAGGGGGAGCTCGGGAGTATTTGAATACATAGCATGGAGCCGTCTTCACAAGTGGTGATAGAAGACTTCACTGGGATGATGCAAGCTCGCCTTTCTGGGAAGAAAGGAAAGTAGTGCAATAAGGGGGAGTAGGGAGTGAATTCAAGGGAGAGCTCGAGGCAACTACCTTTTTGCTTCGACAAAAGGGGGAGAAGGGAGTGTAAACAGGTAACTTTTATATTTTACTATGTGTTACGGTTTACATATTTATCATCATCAAAAATGGGAGATTGTTAGTGCAAATATTACGATATTTAAACTAAACGGTTTCATCGGTTTTAATAATGACAAACATGTAACTTGTAATGCATAACGTAAAATGTGCAAGTTACTTGTAAACACAAATCATCAATGCATACTTACATCTACACCTCCCGACGTCTCAAGTATGCTTCAACAAAGTCGTAGATTTTCATCCCGACGTAAATCACTTAAGGTATGGACAAACAAATCTACTACTTGACAAATGATCAAAGGATTATATTTTTCTCTAAACTTCACATTTTTAATGTGACAAAAAATTTCTTTCAAATATATATTTTACAAATTATTTTTGAATTAAAAAGAAATGTTTTATTTTGAAGAATAAGTTTAAAAATTCCAACAGTCATTTTCCCCCTCAAAACAGCTCCAAACATTCCCAAATAAACCTTCCCCACTAAAAACAAACGGAGGAGCGTACACGGTACCACTAAAGTACCGACTGTACCACTAAATTTAGTGGTGCTGTGTGACAATTAGTGGTGCCGTGTCCTTATAACGGCTAGTTTTTCTTTGCTTATAAATAGTGGACCACTTTACACTTTCAACTTGATTTTTCCAGTCAGTTTTCTCTGGTCTAATCCCTCCTCACTTAGATGACTTTCTTTGATCATTTAGAGGGTCTTAGTTTGTTTAAGAGTGATCCTTTCATCCCACCAAGAGATCCTCTTCATTCCTCTTCTTGTGCAAGAGAAGAACACAAGTTATCCAAGATGATACAAAGTGTTGTAGTTGTAGGTAGAGCACTTGTAACATTTGTTACACACTTGATTGTATCATAGTATACATCAAGTCTATCTTTCTTTTGAGAGTTTGTGAGGGAAGATCATTGTGATCTTATAGAGATATTGAATATCTCTTGTAGCTTGTGAGCTAGTGTGTTGATCAAGTTGATCAAAGGTAGATAGGGTAGATTGAGTCAAGTGGGAGTAGATCATTGTGATCTTGGTGAGATCTTGGAGATCTCTTGAAGCCATTGGGCTTGTGTGATTGATCAAGTGGATCATAGGTAGATCGGGTAGATCGAGTCTTGTGTGAAGTAGAAAGGATCAAGTAGATCGCGGTAGATTGGTGCTAGCTAAGATTAGCACTCGACATCTAGCTTAGTGTCGGAAATAGGATAAGCGACGTGTATGGTTTTCTTCGCCTAAAGGGAGCTTGTTGATTAGTGAAGTAACTCTCAAGTTGGGTACTCGGGGAGTGGAGTAGGGCGAAGAGGAGCTTCGTGACCGAACCACTATAAATCTTCGTGTCCGGTTTGCGCCTTCTAACTTTTCTATTTACTTTCATTTTATTCTTTATCGCATTATATTTATATTAGCATTGCGTTTAGGTTTGTGTAGCTAGTTGCTTATGTTATGTTGATTATGTATGTGTCATGATTTGATTGTGCTTGTCATGTAGTTTAATTTATTCATCTCTAGATGTTATATGATCATTGTTGACACTTTTCATATTACGCCACACTTGATCGGGTGTTTGATACAAATGGTTTTTAAGTTTTTAAATGGAAACGTATTTACTCCCCCCCCTCTACGGTTTCCACAGGCATTGGTGGTGTATTGGTGGATCTTGGAGGTAGGTCTTCCAAGGTTTCTAAGTAGGGGTGTGGAGAGGTTGGTGGAGTGGCAAACAACTCTATTGGTTGAAGTTTAGGGGATCTAGGAGGTGATGGAGATTTTGTTATCTGAGATGGTACGGGAGGTGGTGTGGTGGCCACTGGTGTTTTGGTAGGTGGTGGAGTGGTGATGATAATATGTGGAGGTGTTGGAGTTGACAAGGTTAGGAAGTTCTCATTATCAATTGGAGATGAGATGTTTAGTGGTGATGATTCTAAGGACGAGGAGTTGAGGTTGACAAAGCAACAAGGTCTGACATTCATCCTAGCAGTTCTTCTTTGAGGTCTTGATGATGAGGAGTTGTTTGACTTTGTCATTGTAGAGAGAATAGTTGAGAGATGCATAAATGCTACTAGAAATGGTGGGGAAGGTGTGAGAATTGTTCATCCTAAATGTTCCAATTTATAGACTCCAAGATTTATGGAAGAGTATGTTTGGATTTGATGTTAAACCATACAAAGATGGTGGTTTCTAATGATTTAGAAGTGGAAGAGAAGCTTCTCATATCATCAAAGTCGATCCAATGAGATTGAGTTGAGTGAAATGAAGATGATATGCAGTTAATGCATAGTGGTGAGTGGGAAATCTAATGATGTGATTGATCCACGGATGGCAAGGAACCATTTTGAGGGATCCTTGCTTTATGAAGAAAGGTAACTTGAGTGATTTTTTGAAATATCAAGTTTTGGTGGGAAATGTTTTACCTATTGTTCTAAGTGATCTAAGATGATCCTAATATGAGGTATTATCAATAAAACTATCCTAATGACAAAAATGAGTGAACTAGAGTGCGGGATTAATCAAAAATTTCAAAATGTAGCTGTTATACGGCGGAACCAAATGACTACACAGGCGGAACCCAGAATTTGGTTCCGCCTGATCCGTCAGGTGATTTTTGGCGGCACCAAAAATTTGGACGGACGGAACCAAATTTTTAGTTCCGCCCAATCCACTGAGAAAAAAAAGTAAACAGAGGGGTTTTTTCGAAAGCCCGAATCCCGTTTAAATCCCGTAAATTTTCCTAAAACATGTGTAATTAATTAGTTGTGATTGAACAATAACAAAAAAACAGGTATTAACACATGTAAGCATATAGATCAAACCGGGGCTAATGATATTACTAATAATGGAAGTTATGCCAAACAGTGGCTTAAAAAAGGAAAATTGATAACATCATAATGTTATCTCCCCGCATGACAATGTTAGTTCACATAATTGTTTAACGATAAGTTATCATCCTACGATCATAGAAACACATCACATCATTGTTAAAAACAATTGTACCAAACACTCATGAAACCTCTCATTGCCTATCTAGTTTCTTGTTCATCTTCGTTAGGAATCGCCCGATGCCCTTGAACATCTCTCTCGTTTGCTTGAAATCTTCAGTTTGTTGTTCAATTCTTGGAAGTTGTTGCATATATTCTAGAGGTGGAAGCCTAGAATTTGGGAGTCCATCATCCTCGTTCATAGATGATGATGATGAGGAGGTAGGTGGATGAGGACGTTTTGCTTGTGTTTTGGCTACTCACTTATCACTCAAGGGTACAAATATGTGGGGAACGAGGGAGTAGTCGGGACAAAAACCTCTAACATTTGGTGGGATAAGTGCAAAGGCTCTAAAAAGACGGGTGAGAAGCATCCCGTATGGAAGAGCGGTGGTTCCTAACATTGATATGTCCACCATTCTTTTGGCAACATAGTAGGCAAGGTTGAAAGGTTGATGAGTTGACAAGCTATAAAGCATGTAGCATAGGCAAGCATTGATATGGTCTCGATTTCCTATGGTGCATAAGACATTGGCTCTAAGAATTTTTTCCCACTTTTTGAATTATGGCCTAAGTTCATTTAGCTCCATGCCAAACGGGTCTTTGTTGACTTCATTTCCTTGGCGGGTTGTTCTAGTGTTGGAAGTTCTAGGAAGGAAGAGATGGTCTCGGATTATCTCTTTTGGGGTCAAAGGAGTGTCGTATGGAGGCATACGATCAACAATAGAATCGAGGATTGACAAAGACCATTTATCCGAGTAAAGGCAAGTACCTTCACACGGAATCCCAAGGACTTTCGCAAATTGGTTTAGAGGAATGTTGAAGTCACTTTGATTGACTTTGAATTGGATAGTGATGAGACCATAATCATTTGTGCTAAGGACAACACTAGCATAAAACTCTAATACAAATCTAGTACATATTGGTTCATTGATGTCCAAGAAACAATCAAAGTTAATGATAGCTAGTTCTTGGCGAATGTTGGTTCCTTATAGAAAGGAAGGGTCAATGGTTCTACCCTCGTGGACATATCGTTTCTCTAAGGCCTTAAAGATTTTCACTTGTGCCGGTGTAAGTCCCTTAGTTTTATGGTGTTTTGGAAGGTAGTTTAGGGTATCCTTGTGGTCGTAGAAGGTCGCGGGAGGCATGATTGATCCTAGATACAAAAATTACATAGTTTAGTTAAAACTAATGAGAGTTAAGATATGATATTCTAGTGTGTACCTATATGGGGATAATGTGGAGGTGCGGTTATCTCAACTCCTTTTAATGCATGAAAATTTCATTTAGCAAAGTTTATAACAAAACGAGAGATAACCCAAACGCTCCTAATTCAATGTAGCTTCGATTGAATGTACCCGAAAATTCATATTAGTTATGTATTTCCTTTAGCATTCAAGAGACGTTATTCAAATGATGTTTTAAACATAACATTTTTATTTGTATAAACAATGCGAAAAATCATTTTTCCTAATAGTGAGAAGCTTTTTACAAAAAAAATTTTGACATGGGGTTTTTAGTGAATTATGATAATGTCGTACAATATGCAATTCCTAACTAAGGGAAACATGATTAGTTATTCAATTTAGCAAATGTACTTCATGATTTTTCAAAAAGATGCATAATCCTCAAGTTTTGGTTTTGTGCAAGAAATAGAAATCCTAGACTCAGATCAGGAGTGTAGACATAGTTGGGAAACTTACAGTGTGGTTTAGAGCACAAATTTGTTGAAGGAGAATGCCTAAATTCTTAAAATGGTGTGCTATCGGGAGAGTTTGAGTTACTTGTGTGTTGTGGGAATGAGAAAAGGAGTGTTTGTTTAATATATTTAAAAACCAACCTAGGAACCCACGGATGGGGCGGAACCAAATATTTGTTTCCGTCCTTGTTGTCGAAGGGTTCCGTGGGACTGTTTTGGTTTTTGGTTATTTTTTTCGTGTTTGGTTAAGCTAAGGTTTGAGCTAAAGTTTTAACTACACATTTGGTTCCATTAATCCTAAGCCAAGTCTAAGAAGGTTAAATGGTTCTCTCTTAAGAGGTCTCGTTAGGATATCGGCAATGTTGTCTTCCGAGGATACTTTCTCGATTGAGATTTTTCCTTTTTGAACATTGTCGTGAAGGAAGTGATGACGAATTTCTATGTGTTTGGTTCGAGCATGTTGAACTGGATTCTTACTAAGGTCGATAGCTCCTTTGTTATTGCAAAAAATAGAGACATCATTGAGTTGAATCCCATAGTCGATGAGAGCTTGTTTCATCCAAAGTGCTTGTTGACATGCTTTTCCTGCAGACACATACTCGGATTCGGTTGTTGAGATTGATAGAGCCGTTTGTTTCTTTGAGAACCATGAGGTAAGACAATGCCCAACAAAAGTACAAATACCACTTGTAGTTTTTCTATCGACATAGTCACCGACAAGGTCCGAGTCGGCATACACTATGGTTTCAATTCCCGTTCCTTTGGGATACCATAATCCTAAGTGTGTAGTACCTTTAATGTATCTAAATATTCGTTTTACGGCTTCAAGATGGGATGTTTTAGGATCTTCTTGAAAGCGAGCACATAGACAAACACTAAACATAATGTCGGGTCTACTAGCCGTGAGATAGAGTAGACTACCAATCATTCCTCTATATTTAGTGCTATCTATGGATTCACCTTCTTCATCCTTGGCGAGTTTAGTTTCCGAGGACATAGGTGTTTTCATAGGTTTGGAGTCTTCAAGACCAAATTTCTTAAGCATATCTTTGATGTACTTAGATTGGTTAAAGAATATCCCATCTTCTAATTGTTTTATTTGAAGTCCTAAGAAAAAGTTTAGTTCTCCCATCATACTCATTTCAAACTCGTCATGCATGATTTTTGAGAAATCGTCGCATAACTCTTGACAAGTTGATCCGAATATGATGTCATCCACATATATTTGAACTATGATAATATGTGATCCCTTTTTCTTAGTGAAAAGAGTGTTGTCTACTAGTCCCATGGTATACTTATGTTCAACTAGGAATGTCTTAAGTCGATCATACCATGCTTTTGGTGCTTGCTTAAGTCCGTATAAAGCTTTTTTAAGTTTGTAGACATGATTTGGTTTTTCAAAATCGGCAAAGCGGGGAGGTTGTGCGACATACAATTCCTCATTTTGTTCCAGCTACTAGCCTAGCTTTGTTTCTAGACACTACACCATTTTCATCCATTTTATTTCTAAAGACCCATTTTGTTCCAATTATGGTTTGACATTTAGGTTGAGGGACTAATGTCCAAACATCATTTCTAACAAATTGGTTTAATTCTTCTTGCATTGCTATGACCCGAGATTCATCTTTTATAGCCTCATTTATATTTTTGGGCTCAATGGTTGAAATGAAACAAAAGAAATTACTTTGATTTTGAACTTTTGATCTTAAGGTTCTTTCATTAATTTCTCTTATGACATTATCTAATGGATGACTTTTAGATTCTTTGATATTGACTATTTCTCTATTTAAAGGTTCATATTCCTTGTCATTATCTAGATTCTCTTGGTTTTCAACCATTTGACTTTCAACTAAGTCATCATCTACCAAAGATGATGTTTTAGAGGGAGGTGGACTTTCGTCAAATGTTACGTTCAACGATTCCTCGACTCTTAAGGTTTCTTTGTTCAAAATGATACAGGCTTTACTATTTTGAGAGTATCTAAGGAACACACCTTCATAAGACTTTGGGTCAAATTTAGTGAGATAATCCTAAGTGTTTAGAATGAAGCACTTGCTTCCAAAAACTCTAAAGTATCCTAATGTAGGATATTTGCCTCTATATAGTTCATATGGAGTTTTATTCAAGAATGGTCTTATTAAAACTCTATTTAGGATATAGGTGGATGTGTCAACGGCTTTACACCAAAATTTCTATGGTATGTTTTGTTCATTTAGCATTGTTCTACTCATTTCTTGGAGAGTTCTATTTTTACGTTCTACTACACCGTTTGACTAAGGAGTATGCGGAGTTGAAAAGTTATGTGTTATGCCATTAGCATCACAAAAAGCTCCAAATTGAGTTTCATTATCAAACTCACGACCGTGGTCTATTCTAATTGACACAATGTTACTTCCTAGTTGATTTTGAATTTTCTTACTAAGAATTTCAAATTTATCAAAAGCTTCATTTTTACTTTTCAAAAATTTAGTCCAAGTGTATCTTGAATAATCATCTACTATGACCAAAGTGTAGAAGTTGCCTCCATAACTTTGTATAGCGGATGGACCAAATTAATCCATATGCAAAAGTTCTAGACACCTAGATGTGGACACCATATTTTTAGCCTTATGGCTATTATGAACTTGTTTCCCAATTTTGCAAGCATCACAAAAGTGTTGGTCATATTTCAACTTGGGTAGGTTCCTAACGAGTTCCTTAGATGATAGAGATTGGATGAGTCTCATATTGGCGTGGCCTAAGCATCTATATCAAAGAGTTGAGTTGTCGTCTAAAGAAGTGGGACAAAGTTTGTCTTTAGATGTTTTATCTATTTTCATAACGTATACGTTATTTTTCAAAACACATTTACCTATGGTTATACCATCTATTAGTATTTTACTTCCGTTTTTAATAAAAAAGACGTCATACTTTTTACGGCATAGTTGGATAATACTAAGTAAGTTAAATCCTAGGTTATCAACATGAGCAACATCATCAATAGAGAGAGAGTCATGAGAGATAGTACATTTTCCGACGATTTTGCTTTTTAGCTTGCTACAAAAAGTAACATTACCTCCGTCATATTCTTGGTAGGTTGAGAAAAGGCTCTTGTTTCCCCTCATGTGCCTTGAACACCCGCTATCTTTTATCTACTCGACTGATTCCAAACCGACTTTCAAGCATACCTCGTTTGAGTCATGAGCCATAGGAGCAACTTCGTCATTCTTAGGCTCTTCGTCATCATCTTCACTGTCACTCCAAGCACCACTTACAAAAGCTCTTTGAGTTTTGTTCTTGGATGGCTTAGGACAATCTCCTATTAGATGACTTGTATCACCGCATCTAAAACATTTCATTTCCCCTTTTCCTTTCTTTTCATCACGGTCCTTCCGGAAGGATTTCTTTTCTTCTCGAGGTTGTCTTACGAACTTTCCTCGTCTTCTAAAGAAATTCTTGAAATCTCTTATGGCCATGGCATATTCTTCATCTTCGCTACCCGAACTAGACTCTTCATCATCACTTGAATCTACTCTAGCTTTTAAGGCAATTGATTTGACTTTTTTCTTTTTGCCCTTAACTATCTCCGAATCTTTTTCCATTACCATCTCATGAACTTTGAGATTTCCTATTAGCTCGTCAAGTGACATACTTGAAAGATCCTTGGATTCTTCAATGACCGTCACCTTTGCTCTCCACTTCTAATGGAGTGCCCTAAGGAATTTCCTGACAAAGTTCTTACTACAAAAAGATTCATCAAGTGCTTTAAGAGAAGTAATGATAGTATTAAACCTAGAAAATATACTATCAATGGTCTCATCTTCAGGGATAACAAATTGTTCATATTGTTGAACAAGAAGATCAATTTTGTTATCCTTGACTTGTGAGTTCCCTTGATGAGTGATAATTAAAGATTGCCAAATTTCTTTAGCGGTTTTACACATAAAGACTCTTTAATATTCTTTCCTAGGTAAAGCATTGTAAAACATTATTTTAGCCTCATTATTTTTGGCAATCAACTTCTTTTGCTCATCATTGTGACGAGCAAGTGAAGTATCCTCATCCCGACAACTTGATATACCTTTTATTATAGCTTTATGATCACCTTCTATAATAATGTACTATAGATCTATGTCTTTTGACTTCACATAAGTTTCAAAGCGGTTTTTCCAATATATAAAACCATTTGGTTCAAATAGTGGTGGTCTTAGCATAGATTGCCCTTCTTTGAAGTTTTCAAAATTCATGGATCGTTTCAAGTTTTAAAATACAATATATTTTGAAAGTCTTGAGTAACGTTGCTCTGATACCAATTGTGGAAAACTAGAAGGGGGGTTGAATAGTTTTACCCTTTTTGAAATTCTTTTGCTTTGAATACTTAACGTGATTTCAACTAATGCAAATAATAAAGAATATATAACATGCAAGTAAAGAAAGAAACGATCAAACCACAACACGGATGTTTATAGTGGTTCGGTCTACAAGGACTATTTTCCTTGCCCTACTCCACTCCTCGAGCCTCTAACTCGAGAGTTTTTCTTCACTAAGAAACAAGCTCCCTTCTCAGCGGAGAAAACCTTTACAAACGTCGCTTACACTTTTTCCGGTACAAAGCTAAATACCGAGTTCTTTTACAAGGGCACAACCACTCCCGATACTCTATGTATTTTGAGGATTAAAATACTAACCGATCACAACAGAGGTATATGATTGTTTGGTAGAAGCAATGATGTGTGAAAACAACAAATTCACACTATGACTAACTAACAAGTCTTGTAACGCTTTGTTGAAGCTTGTGATGCTTTGATCTCTTTGCTACAAAAGAAAGATCACTAAGAATGAAACATGAAATATGGATGGGTTAGTAATGAATGAAAGAATGTATGATGTTGTTTATGCTTATGAGTGATGAGAAAACATGAATGTGTGGCTTGCTATTTATAGGCAAACTGCCTTGGCAAACCACGAATGGGACGGATCCAAAAATAGGGATCCGTCCGTGTATGATTTTGGTTCCGCGGAAACCTGACAGCAAATCTCCAAAATCTTCACCAAATCTAACCAAGATATTTTCGTATATTTTCTTTGAGTAAAGATCAATCCAATATATTCTTATAATCTTCAAGATCTCCTAAAGATATCAAAGTGATGCATGCCATGATGTCATTGTACATTTTCCATATTTAGAATTAAAATGAAAATGAATGTAACATGTAAATGTAAATGTATGTACCTTGTAAATGTATATGAATGTAACATGCATATACTAGTGATCATATATGTAGCATGTAAATGATGTTATGAGTTTATGAAAAGCTTGTGACTATAAATGTAAAAGACTTAACTATATTTATGGTTTGCTAAAAATAAAGTTTATAATTGTCATTAACAAAATATAGCAAAGATCGTAAAATATAAATAACGTTTTTTAGACGATATTTGTATTAACAGAAATGTTAAGTCAAATCACTAGATTGAGTTTGCAGAATCAGGTGGTTAATGCTAGGGGACATAGGGTTTAAAATTCAAATCAGTTTAGCAGGATGACAAAGGTAGACTTTCCAAGATTCTCTGGTGATGATGTTAAGGTCTGGATCTTTGTTTCCTTCGTACACACAAATGTTCTGAGGAAGCTTCGCCCTCCGATGATACCTAAAATGCGTTATTCGAGAAGTGAATGACATGGGCTTGAGTCGTTTGTAAGGCATTCTTAAGTCTTCCGAACTATCTCTATACAGGCTATCATACTGCTACTCCGAACTGGACTTCCTTTGGGGGGATCTTGCGGAATGAGACCTTGATCTTCTAGTGCTCTTTTTCCTTGACCCTCCGACTTAGTTGATCGATGGGTCTTGGAGGCAACCTTTCACTTCGAAGCACTCATTCGGTGCCTTCGAGCGGACCTGGTTCTACTCTCACTCCGCCCAGACTTGGAAGATCCATCGGAGGAGTAAACCTCAAACCTTCTCAACCAACAGACTCTTCTGAGAACTCTCAGACCCCGCACTCTCCGAATCCTCGTAAGAGAGTCTTCGAGGAGTTGCTTTCTCTTTCCCCTAATTGTCAAGTTCCTTGATCATATTTCGCAACAAGTCAATGTTTGCCTTCACATAGGCCGGAGAAGGTCCTTCTTGAACGGGTCCGGTGGGAGCGGAGGGTCCTCCCTGAGGAGCTCTTCGAGTCCCTTGTTATCCGATTTTCAAGTTTTCCTCTTCCTCCGGATGAGAATCCTCCATACGACCAGCCGTTAACTTAAAATAGGTAGATTGAAATAAGAGTCCCACAGATGGCGCAAATGTTTCAGCAAATTTTCGTGAGTGCTCTTTAGCCTTGGTCCTTCGGAGGTCGTGAGGTTGCTCCTTTGTCCCTAGGTTGACATAAGACAAGACACGGTTAGCTCGCCCCGTGTTTTTAATTCGAGACCAAGCTCCGGCATGAGAGTAAGTGTTTGCTTGGTAGGAATTATAATGAGAGAAAGTAAGTATCGGAGTGTGTGAGAGAAAGTAAGTATCGGAGTGTGTGAGAAAGTCTCGTTCGTCTGAGTGAACAACTCTATTTATACTACCTATAACACGAGAATTGTGGAGACGAGGTTGTCGTCTTGGGGCAGCGAGAAAATTGATGTTGGGCACGAGCCATATGTTTCGGAGCTCGGGTTGGCACAATGTTCTCAACGGCCGTTGTGGTCCTCGCATTGTCACTTCTGTACTACATCGTACAATAGTTGTCAACATATGCCTACCAAGATCCAGAGGAGATTATGCTCATATGCCATTGCCTCGCGTGGACTTAGTTGTTTCCCAATCTTCATAAAAGATGTTGACTAAGATTGATTTAGCTCATCCGGAATATAATCGGAGAAGACTATACCTCATTAGATATCGACATTAAATAACAAGAAACTAAATAATAATAATAACAATAAACTATAAATAAAAATAAATTAATAAACCTTGAGCAACAAATAACACTCCAATTGTAACAAACAAGAGTTGAGTATGTACAGATTGTTTCATTTTCACAAAAAAGACAAGAACATAAGTAAAAGATTTAGCAGAAAAATGTAAAAAGATTGCTGGGAAGTGAGATATTAACGACACCCCAAATGAAAAAAGATTGAAAAAGGAAAAAAAACCTAGAAAGTGAAAAAATCATTATGTGATGAAAGTATCAACACTGATGATCAAGAAGATTGCGGTACCTGAAGAACGGGGTGTTACATTTAGAGCATAATTTGGTAAGGTGGGGATGCCATTTCTTATCGTGATTAATTGTTAGGAAAATTTTACTGCATAATAAACACGCGAATGGCTTTTTCTTTTCTTTCGAGTTTGGTAGGTTAAGATTCATGGTGATAATGGAGGTGTCTATGTGTGTTAAATGGGTGATTTTGGGTTTTTATGTTTGTGAGTGAGAGAAGAGGGAAAAACCGGTACTTGTTTTTAGGAGAAGGAATATTCACATATATAGTTTAAATTATGCATCGTTTAAGGACTTAATGTGTAATTAAGTGCATGCATGGTTTTCTTTATTTTAACTTTTTATGTATATTTCATCAAGTTAACTTGATATATATAGTTTTACTAAATTAGTAATCCTTTTTATAAGATTCAACCTTCAATTCATGTCTCGCACTTAATTTGTTTCCCATTTCCTATCTCTATCTCTCGTTAATTCTACCGGCCTTTTGGAACATCCAATATCGCCATGCGGTTGCGCTTAGGCAGGGCTGTCCGGTGAATTTGATGGCCCTTTTCCAAAAATTTAAAACAAATTCTTTAACATCGAAATTGAAGTATGTGTAAAAATCAAGGTTGCAAAAATCACGAATCGGTATTCTGGCAGTCAACCCCCTTGTAGCTTGTAATCGGTCTAGGCGGAATTAATCGGATTGGCATTTCCGGTAAGTTTTGGGTATTTCCGACGAGTTTTGGGTATTCTCGGCAAGATATTCCTTAAAAAAAATTGTAATGAATATAAACAGCGACTATAATTGATTAAAACTAGCTTACGTTGAGTTTTGCTTATTTTCAGCAAGATTAGCAATACTATGGCTAGTTTGACAACCGTTAATAGTTGTTTACCGCCGTTGAAAATAGTTGACCGATTAGTATGATCGATTTACACAAATCGGAAATGTTGGTAGCCCAGTAGCGTCTAGGCGGCGATTAATCGGCCTTGTAAGCCTTGTTTTGCAACACTGGTAAAAGTAGTAAACTTTAATTAGATTATGCTTTGGTTTTTATATCGATCAAATAACACATTCCATCTTCTTTAAGTTTAATAAATCTTCTATTCTTCTTCGTATAATTCTCGAGTTTTTAAAACATTTTATGATGATCTATAAAGTTCTAAATACTTTTTTATAAGATAAGATATCATGTAGGGTTTTCTTAACAAATATATCAGCTAGTAACGTTTGTTTTTCTAAAATAATCTACAACGTTTACTTTATCTAAAACAATATTCCCAGCTAAAAATATAGTTTTTCATGAGATATGCGTTTTGTTTAACTTTTGGACCAAAAATCTATGCTTCACGTAAGGATAGAGTTAGAAATCATAAATATTAAAAAATAAAGGGATTAAGGTGAAACTTTCATAAAAAAATATGGTTAGAGAAAACAATACAATTTATGGTCCCCACACACTTTCTTACGTGTCTCGGTTTGTCTTCTCCACCAAAATCATGTACTCAATTTCCACCATTAAAGCACAAACTTAAGCTCTTTTTTCGTTTGAAAACTTCAAAATTTTGATTCTTGTCATACCAAAGTTACAATCTTCTTTCTAAATCATTTGCTATCCTTCAAAAATTGAGTTTATATCTACAAGAAAGTTTCAAAAATCGAAGGCCCCTAAAAAATGAAGGCCTTGTGCGGTTGATCATCCCACACATGCTTAAAGCCTGCCCTACGCCTAGCCATCCAACTTTCACACTATCAGTAACCTGTTACGCGACTCCATATGGATGTGCTTTCCCATATAACATCTATAAGAGACTTTCAATTTGATCTAAAAATAATAACTAACACGCGCTAATCACGCTACAACGCAGGGTACCCGCACGTTGTAGCAGAGGTTCTTGCAATCAAAATTTTTGGCGAACAATATTATTTGATTATATGTTTTTTGTGATAATAATTTTACGCATGGCGAGAATTTTAAAGAATAACTTTATCACACACTATCTCGTATAAAAATGATAGAGTACCCATGCATCACAATGCAATGGCGATACGAAAACAGTAGCTAGTAGTATTACGAAGTTGTGATGAGTGGCGGTGAAAGATACTTGCTAGTTAACATAGGTCAAGATTTTTATAATAGATTAGTAGTTTGTTTGGTTTGTACTATGTGGTATATTAATTGTATTTTAAATAAGTGGTTATTTTAAAAATAACGTTAATTATAGGTGTTGTATAAATATCTATGCATTAAATAATTGTAAATATAGCTTTAGAACTTGTAGTGTTAAAAATGTATTTTTGGAAATCTTAAAAAATACGGAAAGATAGTCTAAAATGCATTATAGGTTGTTTAAATAGGATGACGTTATTGTGGTATAGACCTTTAAAATAAAAATGATAGGGACAATTGTGAACTATTAAATGGATCAATATCATTTTTAGTTAGATGAGGGGCATATTGGAAAAGAAATAAGAAACAAATGACAATTCTAAATGGCAAAATTAATAACTGCATCTAACGCAGTTTTTTTTCTATATAATTCTCTTTTCTTATCTTTATTAGTCGACATGACCCATGCAATGCATAGGTCTTCTTGTTTACAAGGACAAATCAATCTCGTACACCACTCAATCATTGTTTATTGTTGTAGCTTAACTCAGAAGAAAAGTTCTTTGATTCTTTAATCAAAATTTTAACACAATTTTACAAATTTACCAAACTTTTTATGATCCACGTGCATGTTATAAAATTTACCCATTGATTAAGTAGGCTAAAAAATATATTAAATTAAAAACCTAATAAACAAAAAGAAACAACAGCATACATACTTGATCAAATAATATCATTCGTCAAAAATTACTTTTTTTTTTATGCACCAACATAATATTGTTTGACATCTTTTATATGCACCAACATAACTGATATTGTGAATTTTTTTTTAAAAAAAATTTTGAAAACTTTTAGAAGAAAAAAATAATAATAATATATACAGTATAAAAGATGATTTCTCTCGACGTCTTTCATAGTAAAAAATTGCAAAATTTCCCAACAAAAGATTATCCACCAATTCCCCAAAATGGCCAAATCTGTCATTTCGACAATCAATTATCCTTGCAATATATTACACAAGAATGTCCACATTCTACAGCCTTCTTTATGTTATAAACTTTAATTACCCCTCAACAGAAACAAGTGCACACAATCTTTAGGGTTTTACAGAGTAACTTTTTATAATAACGTTATGAAGCAAATAAGCCAACCTTAAAAGTAAATAATTATTCAAATATGAAAACCACATCACGAATCTTGAAGCTGCCCACAAGAACATACATGTGGTATACTTTCATACAACTAATGAAGTATATTCAAATGCGCCAGAACCATTGATTTTGTTAAAAACTTGAGAAACGCATTAACAATGTTAATATTCCCAAGTCACTCAATGTACATCTGTTAGTTGAATTGTGAGCCAAAAAAACAACTTGCACAAAAAGAAATCTTGCAGAATAAATAAGAAAAAACTAGTGCCACTTTATCTACATCCATTCATTAAAACATTACATACATAAATCTCAATTGACATCGAAACAAATATATCCAGGTGGGATAAAAAAACAAGTGTACATCAAAGATAGAAAGTAGAATCAGAACTAGTAACCTCGCCAGCCTATGCTATAAAGAAAATGTTAATGCACATATTTTAAGATGTTATCGTAACATCTTGTGTGAAAGAGTGAAAGCAGTTTCCTAAACTGATTGAAGATAAAAAGATAAAAAGCAAAATGTTTCCAGAGCAATGCAATTTTTCTAATTAAATCACCTGAGTATCCGAGTGAATTCAAAACACTTCTACCGACATGCAACTCGGAAACTGGAAACGCCTTTTCGCAGCTGGAAAATCAATAATTTTTTTTTCTGTACTTTACATCAGATGTACCCTGCGAAGATTAATCCTTTCAGCTTCATCATATACTCAGTGACTGGTTGAAAAGCTTTGCAGCCTTCTGTTGAGCAACCACACAAAGAATGTTTAAACTCGTCTGCAACAAAGGATAATTTAAACAATCAAACCAAGTAGAGCATCTCGATAAAATAAAAACTCAGTTTCCTGACTCGATTAACAATGACCATACTGAAATTAACAATAATAATGATCACATTGTTCAAAGGATTTTCATGTAGAACACATCTGTTTATAGCATGTTACATCGACATTTGTGAAGGGTTACATTGCCACTAATAGGTCCTATGATTATACTAAGAGCGGGAGGTACCCTAGGCTGATGGCTGGATCCATGGCCACCAGCCAACCATGGCCGACGGCGCACGGTACCGCCGCTCACGCCATGGTGGCTGGCGCCGTAGCCACCAGCCCACGCCATCGATTTTTCTCTTTTTTTTTTTTTTTTTTTTTGCTACAAATTCGAACGTTGGAGGCTTGCTTTGGGAAGGAAGCAGACTGCAGAATAGCCAACGGTTATATAACCGTTTGGAGCTTTTAACACAAAAAAAAATAATAATAATAAAAAATTAAATAAAAAAAATTTACCCCTTAAACCTTATAAATACCCCTTATTAATCCATACTTCACACACACTTCCAATATATTAATCCTCTACTTATCTCAATTTTTTCATACTTCAAAATGAATCCCAACTCACCATGGATTAACAATATGTTAAACGACCCGTCGAACCAAATGACGGGCTCGTCTTCAAATCCGGCCAACAATCCGGGCTCGTCTTCGAATCCATACCCTCAATCGTCTTACTTTCCTACCTTTCCAAATAACCCATACATGAATCCCGAAGAACAAATGTTATTTAGTCAATGGAAAATGCAACAACAACAACAATACAATCAATTTACTCAACCACAACAAACACACCAAACCACCCCTTCCCAACCAAATTCGGATCATGCATCATTCCATCTAGTAGACGAAGACGAAGAAGAAGAAGAGGTGGTCCCGACCCCGGCGTCGAAGAAAACGAGGGTAAAGACGAAGGCGAAGAAGCCAAAGACAAAGACGAAGGGCAAGAAAACCAACGAAGACAAAGAAGAAGAACCGGTCCCGACCCGTCGAACTTTTTGGAGCCAAGATGAGGAGTATCTTTTGGCGGAGTGTTTCATTCAAATTTCCGAGGATCCAAAAACGGGTTCGGATCAACAAAGGGATACGTTTTGGTACAAAGTGCTCGACGCATACAACAAGGAAGCCAAGAGGCTCAACTACACTATTCGTACCAAAAACATGTTGACGGGAAAGTGGACTCCGATGAATAAAGATGTCAAGAAGTGGAATTCGGTAGTGGATGAAACGGCGGTTATGAGTGGGGAGAATGATAGAGATTTTATGACCCGTTGTCACGTTTTGTTTAAAAGAACAACGGGTTATGACTTTAGACACGAGCGCTTGGGAATTTTTGAAAGACAAGTACAAGTGGAACCCGAGCATTTTGGACAAGACCCGTTGCCTCGGCCAGACGGCTCGTACCGGATTGCTAAGAGTCAACGTTCATCAAACTCGACTGCTAGTTCCGGTTCAAACCCGGCAATGTTTCAAGAAATGCTGCAACAACAATACGAGTTAGACCGCAAGGCAAAGATGGATGTTCTCGAACGAGAGTCACAAGCGAGAGTTACTTTATATGAATCTCAAAAGATTGCCGAGGAGATGCGAGTGCTACAAATGGATACAAGCAAGATGGATCCGATCGACGCGGAGGTCGTGAAAGCCCAAAAAGCACGAATCCGGGCAAAGTATACCACCAACTAGCACTAGGATTTTATTTATATGTTTATGTACTAGGCTTTTATTTGTATGCATTTTTTTAATGTAATGTGTGTTTGTAATGTGTGTTTTTTTTAAATTAATGAAGTTTATTTTAGTTAATATTGTGTATGTTTTATTTTATGTAAAAAAAAAAAGTGGACAACGGCACCACATTTTCTGGTGCTGTAGGATTTCTGATGCCATAGAGATTTTTGCTGACGTGGCAGGGAATTTTGAGCCATGGCTCCAGGGTACCCAATGCTCTAATGGAAAGCAATTGCGTAGTTCACTCTTACATATAAAAAGGTAATGTATTCATCTACAGCATGTAAAATGTATAATTCCATAAAATACCTCAATTAAAAGGGGGCCTCAAGAGATTCATCCCATACATCTGCGCTACCATTAGATGCATCTTCAGCATCTTCCTCCATCGAAAGTCTAATGTATTCCCTATGTGCAAACCGGTCCCATTCTGTCAATGTTGGATTCTCACGTTCCTGATCAGAATAAAGTGTTAATTTTATGTTTTTAGTGAGGATCATATATAGCAGAAGTGAAACTACATCTGCATTTACTCATTTAGTAGATATGGGAAAGAGATACCTGACGAATGAGGAAGGGATCACGGCTTTCATAGGCCATGAACTTGTTAAGGTTAAACAGGATATTGAAGACACTTCCAGAAAGTTTGCTTCCTTTCAAGTCACGAAGAGTAAAATAGCCCTCATCCTGCAATACCAAAAGGTAGAAAACATGAATATTAATATAATGCAAATTTCTATATCAGGTAATCAGTTATACCATATTCCTTGGGAACAGATGCTCAATATCTTTCGATACATTTATACAACTTAGAAGATTATAATTCATTCTCATTAGAGAAAAAAATGTGTGAGGCTCTAGTTACAACAGTTATCAATTTCATTTTTCGTGAATATCAGATACAGTTGTAAATCTCTAGATTAATTTTAGGCTAATGCAGATGACTTTCCTTGCAGCCAACTTTAATGAAGATACCACGAGCTTCTTAGATTTGAATATAAACACATACTTATGTACATGCTAGCTAAAGCTACATTCTAGAGATATAATTCATTTAACAATATACGTAAAGGGACTGAAACCCATAAAGCACAAAATAAGAAGATCAAAAAAATAATAATAATAATAAATAAATAATAAAAAAAAAAAATAATAATAATAAAAAAAAAAAAAAAAAAAAAAAAAAAAAAAAAAAATAAAAAAAAACCCACTAATACGGAGACTGATACTACGTACCTTTGGTCCAACCATGTCAACTACCTGACATAAGATGTCCTCAAAAAGAACGGGCTCTTGAGCCATGCATTCCATGCGATGCAACTGCTCCTCGTAGAAGAATTGCATCTCATTTTTTGTCAGGATCCCATTTCCATCCAAGTCTATGCACTTGAACCTGAAAATAATTTGTTTCTTTCTTAAGTCACTGATACAAAATTATGTTTTTCAAGAGAAGATGAAGACACAGCCCTGTATAATAAGTCACTAGAAAACACAAAATAAAAAATGACAATTAAGATTTGAGAAAAGGCTTTAGATATTGAGGCTAAGCTTTTCAGCATCAGAGGCTGGTCGCCTCAAATTTCAAAGTTTTGAATTCCAAAGTCAAACAGTCATAGTACTTCGGAATTTGGATGTTGTACCACCCAACTTTTGCCATTATATAGCAATTGAATAGCCATATGTCATCTTACTTTTTAGTTTTCAATAAAGACCATACTAAAATTTACAAGCGGTAAACCTACTGCGTCAAGGGTATATAAAGTGGGGAAAAAAGTCGTACCAGTACTCAAGACTTGGCTCAGATGATTTATCCTCTTCAGACAAAATAAAGTACACAAAATCTTCATATCCCATTTTCCCTTCAACCTTACTGGTGAACTTTCTTGGAACCTGAAGGTTAAGAGTTTAAGCAAAAAGCTAGGTAAAAAATATAATGAAAACTGTTTTTTAATAACATAATGTAATAATATATTACAAACCTGGGAAAATATTCTGTCAACAATCCTGTAGGTCAACGCATGGTTTCCATATCTTATAAGGTTCTCTTTATCTATCAAAAAATCATGATCTGTGTCCAGCTCCCAGAATTTGCAATAGATCACATAGAAGTGCTCATAAGAGAAATATCTGCAGAAGATAATAAAGTTAATACAGTTTCATTATTGACATATGAGGATCAGATGATAGATAATCCTTAAGTTCAGACCTTTTTTCTTTAATGGCATATTGGCATTTACGGGTTCATAACAGACACCGTGAGCCTATATAATAGTTCTTGACTAAGACATGATACATGTTGAAAACATCACAATTAAAAAGGAACAACAAGCATACATACAGGGACAAATGAGCTGCTAAACTGCATAGAGCCGACTTGGTTGCTAATGAATAAATAATGACTAAGTGAAGCAATACGCGTCATTTTACAATGACCCGATATGAAACAAATCAGCAAGACAAATACTATAGTGAATGAACGCAATTCAAATGTGAGCCAAAAAACATAATAGGAAACAGAAAGAACATAGTTGGTACTTGATGTCCTTTTTAAACACAGCAAAGTGCATACGTTTATAGGTACGAATGCAGGAATACCTGCTATATCAAGTACCAATTCACAAAACAGCATGAAGGTACAACTTTTAATATTCAACATAAACAATATATTCTGTAATGTTTGTGTACAAAAGATATGACCTATCCAAAAACAGTCTATTATGTAACAGTTAAGAATTTCTTATGTAACCCCTTGTTCAAAAACAAATGGAACATGATCCTTGTAAAATTTTAATTGGTCAAATTGAAATCGCCCATTTTTTACAGTGAAATTTATATTAAGCTATTTCAGGTTATATGCTGTTGTTTATGAGCTCTACAATAAGAGTAATATAGCCAGGCCAGTTTTAATATAGGGTGTAGGGGCACGTAACTTGTGCCCAACGAATGATTATCAGCAACTCAACATTCTCATTTGTTATTATGAAAGCTTATTACCTCAAAACTTTGTTTATGTCCTCTTCTTCATCCGCATGCAACATTGCAGCAATTAAATTTCCACGTTTCAGCTCCCTGAGGGTTAGACGACCATTGCCCACTCTATTCACATAGTAAAATATTCGGTATATCACTGTTTCAGCTGGCCACCACAATAAAAGCATGTGTTAATAAATATTGTGATATACTTTTTTCATGTCAGTTTGCCTGAATCAAGTACAATGAAACAAAACTAACAAGAACTGGTTTCCTTAGAAAAAAACTGATATGGCAGTTACTCAGCAAGATCAAACTAGAAAACACTAGTGAAAATTTAAAAAGGGTGTTAGACCCCTATCATCTGAGTAAATGCGTTAGTAAAGGATTAAGCAACCAGCAAGTAACAGGTTTCCATCATGCCCGAAAAACCTCCAATATCTGACTAACAGAAACCGTATCCCACATATCTAGAACAGCTGTATCAGAGAAATTTTCTCTACAGTCAATAGAAGCTAAAGAATCTCATTACTGCGGGCTAAGCACAGACCACAGTTGTTTCTTGCACGATCAGGGAAATCCATCTTTTTATGTACTTCCTACATTGATTTTATGCACAAACATTTTCCAGTTTACTAGATGCTTTAATGTCACTAATCAACACAACTTTATATGGGTCATATAGAGCAGAACGTTGTAAATATATAAAATGAATTATAGTTTTGGACAGAACAAACCCAATTAAGCAAGAAATATAAAAAGATAACCATTCTCTTTCCACTTTGCCTATATAAAAAAATAACAATATGAATAAGAACATACCATATCTCTCCTGAAATTCAGGTGTACTTTGTAAGAACTCCAGACCTGGATGACTTGCCAAAAGCTCACGAAGTATGGGTTTGAAGTCCTCCTATTGCAAGTTGTTTACCACCATATCAAAGAAAGGACACCTCATTAAACTTCTACCAAGTACTAGTATACTGATAAATCATATCTCATGGCAAAATTGGCCTATAGAAACAAATATTCAGAAACAAATATACAGTACTTCTGAAAGAAAACACGGTGCATCGTAAAAAAAATATTTTCATTCAAGAAAAGGAACAACATATGCTAAACTCAGATTCATAATTCAAACTGTAACATCAGTCAAAAGGAAAGCTGTCACGTTCCTTTTTAAAAGAAATTTTTCTATAAGCTCGGTTGCAAAAACTCTATTTCTAATAACCATATAAGCCCAGTAATAATGATGGGGATTGAGTAAGGAGGAATACATGAGTTAGATATCTCAAATCAGGCTGCTTCAATACTGTAAATATCTGGGTAGCTATATCTTTTATTAGCATGTTGCTGTGAACCCAGTAATCAACAAAGGCATCCCTGCAGACATGTTAAGACAAACTTAGAAAAATAATAAGTAAATGGCACAATATCAATCAGTAGCAATAAGATCATACAAGAACATATGTTACAACATAGTTCCAACATAATTTGCTTTTGCAATTGGATTGTATAGAGCTGTAGATATAGCAGAAACAATTCTAGTATTCTAACCAGTAGGGACCAGACTTAGCTCTGCAATTAGATTGAATGTTCACATAATCCATCCCCATAGGTGAAAGTGTGAAACGTAGCAAACATAAATACTACATTGGTTAGCCAGATATACACAGTCCTCTTTCAATGACTTAAATTCCTTCCCTGATACATTGATGTTTCAACTAAACCTGGTGAAATTTCCCCAGAAAATCATACAAATATCTCTAGTGCAGTTGGCGTTAACTGTTCCATCAGGAACAAATTAGTGAAGGGCTATCTACAACGACATGCATCTTAGAGTGCCACAAACATATAAGAAGAAAAAAAAAAAAAAAAAAAAAAATTGCAATGTCTATCGAAATCATTTCAACAAGGCAAGACTCTTCTTTTCTCTGATATAATCATATGATCATTCCGTTAATATTGGTTATAGGCTTCACCTTTTAATAAGTTCCAGTTTTAGCTATTATCATTAATGTTAACCAAGACTTGTGAAGTGTAACAGCTACATTAACAGGTAGACCACACCATGTCATCTCCAACTTTAAGAGTCAGAGTCATAGTATACCTATGTAACTTCTTCCCTTTTGTGTTTCTAATTCAGTTGCCAGTTGCCAATGGGCGCACACACATGCCCAGCACATGTACATACACACACACATCGGAGACAGAGGAGACAAAACCAGAGGCATCTATTTCACATTTTCACAGCAGCTCTATGCCTATATTTTGGAATTTTAACCTACTAAGATAAATGTCAATGTAGCCAAGAACACATAAGAGCTTAAATAAGAATATACCTGGTCACAACGCCAGTGTCATTTACGTCGATCTTTTTGAAAAGTGCGGTAGAGAAGAATGATGGCAGCTTGCATATTTCCTTTGTCACCGGTTTGAATTCTAATCATTCAATTCAAAATTAGATGAGGTAAACTATCCATATACCCAATATTTTAAGAGAAAAATGGTGCATGGTCTAGTATACGTATGTAATTACAATTAGGAAGACACCTTACCGTGTAATTGTAGTCCTTCTGCATGACCATAGAAAAACTGGTTAATCCGAAACAAACATCTATCTTTTATTTCATTTGGTGGTGGGCGGCCATTCTGAAAATAGAACTGCAACCATTGCATGTACTTCAGTCAAAACTAAGTGTTGAAGAAAGCACTTTAGAAATATATAGGCGATAGACCAGTAACCCAATCAAATGACAAATAAATCGCACATATAAACTAAAAAAGAATTTTAACAAGGTTGGTTTTTTCTGTCAAACCTGTGGTATCAACTCTTTTGCTGGCTCGCTCACCAATCTCAAGGGAGAACTTAAAACTGACGGGCCTCTATGTTTTGAAATACGAGGAGAACCAGAAGAACTTCTCGGCGATAGCGGAGGTGTACTGCCAGCAGCAAACATGGAAGGTAACGCATTGCCAGAAGTAGCCTTTGGGCTGTTAGTTGATCCAGACACGTTTAATGGTACACCCGCCTTAGCATTGTTAATTAAAGATTTTACCTATATTTAGAGAGAAAATACGGTGAATAAATTTCTCAAACATTTGAACAAACCAAAATCAATGAAAGTGATTCTCGTGATACACATCAAAAGTGAACAAAGCCATTCCAAACTGTGTCAACTTTTTGAAAGAAAAAACTTTGACCTTCTGGAATAACTTTTGAACTCAAAAGCCACCTTGCTTACTAAAAGTAGAACTCAAAATATCTACAAGTCTATGTATAACGTGAATTGTTTGTCATATGTGCCATTTGTGATATCTACAATAACCAACAAACCAACAAAAGACGGGAACACCATTTTCCATAAAGGCATACAAAATAAAAGAAAACTAACATGCATTTGATAAAGTAAGACCGACGAGACGAATAGTGACAGGGAAAAATAACAAAGGAGAACAATGATTATCATAACACAATGAAGTGGATGACTCCAATAACACACATAATTAATAAGAGGATAAACCAAACTTTAGAAGTACATCAGCACGAAATAACCACCAAACAGCAATCATCTGCCTAACCGATAACCAGATACCAAATAACATGGCAACCACAGCCTAACTCACCCATATCCTCAACCATTTAACTCTAATAACCAAACAATACCATTGTTCCATGTGCTACACACCTCAACCACTTAAACTACATCCTTACGAACAACTCGCCAATTCGTCAAGTCGCTAATTTAAACTATCATACATTCATACTAAGTAAACAATTTATAAACCCTAGTTTAGGCCATATATACACTACAACTTAACAAACAACAACTACTTCACTCTATTAAGTGTAAAAAACGATAGTATAGTCCAATATGTCATGCCGTCAACCACTTAAACTATATTCTACCAAAAATTTCACCAATTTAAACTATCCTACTACGTAAACAATTTCTAAACCCTACTTTAGGCCATGCAACTTAACAAACAGCCACTATTTCACTCTATTCAGTGAAAACCAAAACGATGGCATAGTTCAATACGTTACACCGTCAACCACTTAAACCTTAATCTTCTAAACAGCTCGTCATTACGCGAAGCTAAATGAAGCTATCCCGCTATGTAAACCATTTATAAGCACTAGTTTAGGCCATACAGCTTAACAAACAGCAAGTATTTCACTCTATCAAGTAACCAAACGATAGCATAGTCCAACATGTCACACCGCCGACCACTTAAACTACAGTCTAGCAAAAAAACTCAACTCCTCGACAACGTAACTCCCTATATAAAACTATCTTACTACGTAAAATTGTTTATAAGCTTAACAAACAACTATTACATTCTATTAAGTGTAAACAAACGATAGCATAGTCCAATATGTCACGCCGTCAACCACTTAATCTACGAAAATATGTGACAAAGTAACTCCCTAATTTATACTATTCTATTAAGATGCGTTTGCCGCATAGAGTTTCGGAGCATTTAGCGTTTAGCTTTTAGGACACAAAGCTTCGGTTAGCCGTTGCAGATAACTTAAACGCCACTCTTTCTAATGCTACTTTTACTTTATTTTACACATTATGATTACAGCTACAACTGCATTACCAAACACTTTTATAAAACAAGCAATTACCGCTACTACTAGTTTCACCAAACAGATGTAAACAAATTACAAGCCCTAGTTTAGGCAATATATTATATAACAATCACTTAATCTACATTCTTCCAAAAAAACTCCAAATACGCGACAAAGTAACTCGCTAATTATACTATTCACTAAAATATGTTTGCCGCGGAGAGTTTCAGAGCATTTAGGACACAAAGCTTCGGTTAACAGTTGCAGTATACTTTTTCTAATGCTGCTTTTAGTTTATTTTACACATTATGATTACCAAACACTTTTATAAAACAAGCACTAACAAATTATAAGCCCTAGTTTAGGCAATATATTATATAATAATAATAACAAATTGATATGAAATAATAAGTATTGGATTAAATGAAGTATACCAAAGTAGAGGTATCAGGAAGTGAAAGCCACTGGTCAAATAAATTCTCAGCAACGAAAGGATTCGATTTAATAGCTAAAGGAGACACTTCATTAAGCTGTAATAAGTCCGGGTCAAGACTACAACCCGGTTCTTCACCTTTATTGTTATAATCTATATCCATATTTATTAAACGTAATAACTACTAGTAATTGGGTGATTGTTTATAAAGTAGGTTTAGAATGAATAAAATTAGGGAGTTTGAGGTGATGATGGATCCCGAAGTGAAATATATGTGTTTAAGTGAGGAAGGTTGAGATGGAGGAAACGCGTGGGAGGGGAGATTTTAGGGGTGTTTGTTTAAGTTCTCTAAAAAATGATGGTAACATTTGGGTTGGGGCTTTCGAAATACCAAATCATTGGTTAATTTTTTTTTAGAGTAATATTAGGGGGTGGTTTGGTTTCATAGATTTGGTAGAATGAGAATAGATATGAAAAAGTGTATGATTATGATTGTTTATGTTTGGATAATAAAATAAGGTATGAAAAAAGTGTATAGATATTTGAATTTTGTAGTGGAAAAGAAATGGGCCCACATAATGGATTTCATAGACACCAAATTGGTGTGTAATTAGTCCATGGCTATGATATACTCATTTCATTCATGGCTCACTAAACAAACATATTTAATCACTATTAAACCCATAACCATATTCTCATATACCCATACCAAACGCACCCTAAAGGGTTACCCCGTTGAATAAAAAGATACAAACATACAGCTAAGCACAGCAGTGACAATGAGCGATCTTCATTTTGCGCCACATCAGCTTTCTCTCTTCGATAACCTATAAACGACTTTTTATCACACTAAAACGACCCACACTAAAAAAAATACCCCAGAAAGATTTCTTTTTAATTAATTAACATACACATTTTGTTTATTCGTGTGCACAAAAATTTGGTCGAGTATACGATCGATTAACCCATTTTCGTGACCGATGACCTACAAGGACCAAGAAACCACATCAAGGGCGACCTACATACGAGTCGGTCAACCTACTGGCAACCGTCATTGTTGTGCCTAGCCTAACCAGTAAACCACATATTCTTTTTAACTAGTGCTTAAGGGCATGTTTGGTTTGTAGATATGTTTAGGATTTAGGATTTGGGATTTGGTTTTAAGTTGAAAGAAAAGTAATAGAGAAAAATATAAAATTATGTAAAATTTTATTTGTTTTATATATTAATATAAGATTTTAAAATAATATTTGTATAACAGAAAATAATAAGACAAAGAAAAGCAAACAAAGTTGTGGGTGGAAAGTGAATTCCCACAAAAAAAAGCGTTGCAACTCTAAACTAAGATAGGTACGTGGGTTTTACAGAATCCCATATATTCAGGCTTTAGTACACTATTTAGATTCTAAGATTTCAACCAAACAACATTTATAATGCTAAACCAAAAGCTTATGCATCAAACTTCTAACCAAACAACACTTAAGTTTTGGGCCAGGGCAGGCTGGGTCATGGCACAAAGGCCTCAAATTTTAGAGGGGCACAATTTCACTAAAAGTCTAATGGATATGTATTTTCACATAAAGCCATTTTAAAACCTAGTATTAGGCTTAGTATGTAGCAACCGGCATTTTAGGGCAATACTTGTTTATAAAACTTGAAAACATTTGTGATAGACGATGATTTTCCAAACTTATGTTAATTATAAATTTCACTTATTATTACTTATTATATATTTCCGAGCTTTTTGGACATCATTTGACTTGACAACGAGTACACATCACGCAAAATGGGAGAACTAAACACAACGCGAATCGGCACGAGTCTAAACCTAATAATACGAGAAATATTGAGTTTAGACGCGGTAAACGGATATAGACGTATTTATAGTCATTTTTAACGGAAAAATTAATTTAAAAATATTGGCGCAACTTAAAATGCCTCACGAGAATTTTTGCTACGCTAAACAAGCCCGAGAAACGTCATGATAAAAGTTAGCCAAAACTGCCACTTATGGCCCCTTGCGTCGATTTTAGTCTGCGCCCCTAAAGAATGGTCCCTGGAGATTAATAAAAACCGTATCACCCTCTCATTTCCACTTATACACAAACCCTAAAACACTCCTCTCTCTCTCTCCTTGTGATAGTAGCCGCCGCTCCACCAAACCCTAGCACCGCCGCCGTCCGCCGCCGTCTCCCACCGCGAAACCAACACTAAACCATCATCAAAACATCATCCCCACCACGATCTAGTGGTGTACGCGCCCTAATTCACCACCGCCGTCACCCTACGCGCCACCCCGTGTGGTTATTTTTGTGTGTACGTGTAGATCCGGAGAAGACAAGGTGAGACACACCGTTTTTCACCCTCGTGTGAAACTGTGTGGAGTCAAACTCGTTCAAACGAGTTGGTTTTTCATTTTAACGATTTGTTTTGGGTAGAAACAAGTGGGTAATTATTTTTACAAGCTTAAAACTAATAAAAACTTGTTTGGTATCGACATATGGTCACGTTGTTATTTTGAGCTTGCGTTTGGTTTTGTTGTCGTGCGTACGAGAACGGAATAAGCTCGACCCGAGCTTATTTTGATCTTATTTACTTTTAGTTTTGATTGTTTAGTTGTTTTGGTCCTTGTTTGGTTTAGTGACTCACGGTTTGGAACTTTAGCCGAGACTTTTAGTCTCGGCCGTGTATTATTTGGTCCGTTTGATTTGTTGTGGCTCGTGGTAAAACTCAGTCGAGACCCTCTTGGTCTCGGCAATGGTTTAGTTTGGATCCATTGGTAATATTGACTCACGGCGAGGCATTTATTTTTGACCCGGTATTGATTATTATTATTATTGTGAACTTGTGGTTGATTGTGAACTTGGGAACACTCGAGCGGTAGGATTAGTTTTGGCCGAGTTGTGATTATTGATGACTTGAAGCATTGAACTTGTTACGGATGTGATGTTATGGCTACGAGTGTTAGCCGAGACCTTGTGGTCTCGGTGCGACCTCGACGTGCCCAAATTATTACTTACTTGGACATATTGACATATTGGGCATGTTGACTATTTTGACCCGGCTTATAGCCGCGAGACTTGAATGGAAATATGACTCGATACGTTACTAGAATCTCTTGACGTGTTATAAAACAAAAATAGAAAGGAAGGATAAAAACGGCGAATAAATCACAAGTAATTTGTTATTTAATATATATAAACAATAAGGGAATTTGTAAGTTTTTGGATAATATAAGTTTGAGAAATAATGAAAAAACACGAGGTTACGGGAACGTATCGGGGCACATTTTTCGTAGTTCATTGTTATTGGAATTGTAGGAATTAATTGGGTATTTAATTGATGTTACGAATCGGTTTAACATTAATAGACCCGACCGGCATAGCTATCGGACTTATTGGGTTGACGAGCCCAATAAAGGCCCGATAAGTCTGCTGGAGGAATTTATTAATGTATGACCAATCCTTATGAATTACCATTTATTATGATGTGAAGATTTTGGCTTTGGATTAATAAACATGACAAATGAATCATTGGACTTATCAGGTTGACGAATTCGGTAAGGACCCGACAATTCGTCCGGATACCTTATTAAGCTTTTAAGCTTAATCATTTGACCTTGACTTTTGATGTGATGAATTGATTGGTAGTCGGATTATTTGGGAAATTGCAACACTAAACTTGATATATAATAAGGTCACTTGACTTGGTACGTTCTACGAACGAATAAGTCATGACGAGTTTTAGTTAAATAAAACACATATGTTTTATGAAACCTAATGGATTATAACCGATGACTACCAATCCTTTCAACTACTTGGTGTGTTTGTTATGTGTGATTTTTGTGAGTCATTTCCGTCGTCACTCCTTGACTTTTGTCATATTGTCACTTATTTTTGGCGTGTGTCCACTTGAGTCAGCGTCCTTGCACTGTCACACGAACGATGATACCAAACGCTAGTAAACGAATGTAACGAGAATATTTTGGAAGTGAAACTTGAATAATGCTTGGGTATGGGAATAGTTAATTTTGGAAACTTTTACGCTTTATGAGATATATCTTGAGACTAGTCTTATATTACTAGGTCGTGCCGAGTCCGTTGTGCCGTGAGATTCTAGTTGCTGATGCGTTAGGCTACCCTTGAGCTGTTGTGCTATGCTACTGTTTGGTTTGTTTTGCTGTTCTACTCTCTGACATTGTTGTGATGTTGCATTACTGGATTGAGGTGAGTTCTTGTAGCCCCACTTTCAATATGTTTTACCTTGGGGTGGAAATGGTACTAAATGCTTTTCAAATGCTTTTATGTTGTGAACTACTGTTTTATATGATTTTGGACATATATGTGCGTTGATTGCAATGTGTGCCTGACTGTGTGGTTAATCTTTGTGTGGTTTCATTTGGCGATTACACGGGGTTAGGATTGTATTGGTAGAAATACTTGGGTTGACACCCACACTCTTATAAAAGGGTGAATACACTCTGCGCAAGTTACAAGGTTAAGATTGTATTGGTAGAAATACTTGGGTTGACACCCACACTCTTATAAAAGGGTGAATACACTCTGCGCAAGTTACAAGGTTACGATGTATTGGTAGAAATACTTGGGTTGACACCCACACCCTCTTGACGGGTGAATACTATCCGTGCAAGCTATACGTATATGCCATCTTGAGATTCAGTTGTTGCTAGTTTGGGTATTCATTAAGGTGCTTAGATGTGTATATCATACTCACTTATGTCCTAAACTACATTATATTATTCGAAGCTTCGTGGTTTTACTCTTAAACCTACGAGCTCACCAACATTATGTTGACGTTTTCTAGTATCATTTTTAGGTGATCGTTGTTAAAGTGGAGGGCACGTTTATTGGAGTCAGAATATTTGGTACCTTGTTACCATGTTTTCAAGACAATAAGATTTCAAAAGGAGACACTTTTACTTTCAAGAGCTATACAAGAATGTTTGTAATGATGTAAACTATTATTGAAGTTAATTTATGGTGTGAACTATAATGTTATGCAATGTGCCTTCTTCGTTACATCTCGTGTTTCCGCCATTGACGGGGTGTGACAGAATGGTATCAGAGCCTAAGGTTATAGAGAATGCCGGTTTTTCAAAACTAAAACCTCAACTATAACCGGACTAAAGTTTTTATTAAAACCCCAAACATGGTACGAGTCGATTAGCCCGAGCATTCCATCGTTTTTCCCAAATTATGCATAGCCTGATCAACTATGCTTAATTCAGGAGCGATCATGGGATAATGGGGGTAGTTACCTTAGATCGTGTTTGGTTGGATACGGAGTCTGGATCAACTGAAAATGCATTGGTCTATGTGTGTACATCTGCCTTATGTGTTATGTGTATCTGCAGTTATGCTGCCTTGCCTTCTGTGTGCTGAAGCTTTTAGCTTCCGAGACAATATGTGAGCTTGCAATTGCGTACTACAATGCTTTGATCTGATTTGTTATTGTGTGATTTGATCCGATATGCTATATGTGTTTTGAGTTGAGTTGATATGAAATGGTTTGATTTGGTTTGAGTTAGAGTGTTTCCTGTACCATTCCCCATACTTGTGTGCTTGATATTAGTTATCCTTATACGCAAGCAAAACTTATACTATTATATTTTACTAAATATATATAGCGATACGCTATTTTGGATAGACTATTTTGGATACTGATGAACTCAAATAAGTACATTTTATTACTATCATTTATCCTATTAATTTGACTTGTTTTACTATATTATGTATGAGGATTGATACTTAATCGTTTACTTTTGTAATTCTCAGGTAAAAACAAGCATTTGGTGAAACTTGGCGATTTTGGACTAATAATGGAGCAAAACGTGCATAAAGTGAAGAGTCTACTGAAATGAAGAAGGTCAAGACTAATCTGCTCCAGATGCGCCGCATCTCACTATCAACATGCGCCGCATCTCTATCAAGATATCACCAGATACGATCCAAGATACAAGCGGACATGCGCCGCATCTAATAAAGAGTTACGCCGCATCTTCTGGCGGTGTACGAATATTCCTGAATATTATAATCTTGGACCCCACGCGAAGTTAAGTACATGCGCCGCATCTACTTAAGTAGATGCGCCGCATCTTTCCTCAGACACAAACTATAAATACCCCGTAGACCAGACGCATTAGAGAGAGATTCGGAAGTTCGAAAACCTAAAGTCCGAACAGAAGAGAAGGACGAATTCAGTCAAGAAGGCAGCACAAGACACACCCAAATCGAAGATACAAGAGCTGTAAGAAGGTGCTGCATGTATTTAATTCATTAAGTAGTTTTGTTTTATTGTTTTAGCAAACTTTAATTCATCAGGATTGGTGGCTTGTGTAATGTGACAACGGAAAGATTGCACTCCCTTTAATACTTGCTTTCCCATCAATTAAAGTTTATATGTTGATGTCTTTGGTTACTACTTATTAGTGCATTGACCACCTCTGTGTTTATTAGTGGCTTGCGGGCACCCGACTGCGGGACAAGGTGTGGCTCCCACGGTTGTTTCTAAATTGATCACTTAGGAATAACTTTTAGACATAAGTCGTCATTAAGGGTTTACTCGCCGATAAGAATAGGACCAACGAGAAAGGGTTAATTACATACACTTCATATAAAGCTATCAATAAAACAAGTGACAATCTACTTAATCATAAGGACAGCCCTCTTATTGTCTCTAGTATCTATCTGTGTACGTGTGTGCTACTTGCTGATTCGTGCCTATTTGTTTATTTTATTATTTAATTGCAAACAAAACTGTGCCAGTCTCTCAGGCTGAAACCCCCTTGCGTTAGGATATTAAAATACTGATTAGATTAACGAGATTATACGTTCCACTCTTAGTGATCGACACTCTACTTACCATTATCTTCATACTGACCGGGTACACTGCTCGTTAAGTGTGTGTGTTATTGATAAGTCGGCTAAATATAAATTTAAAACTTGAGTAGGCATTAAAACTGCTAAACCGCAACGACACATCACGCGCATCAAGTTTTTGGCGCCGTTGCCGGGGAGTGAATTGTTATTATCTGTTAATTTGATTAGTATTTTAATTAGGTTATTTTTCTTTTTATTAGATTAATTGCATCATTGTACTATTTTGCATATTTGTTGTATTGTGTGCTTTTGTTTTTATTTTTGTGTGTTTTATTTTTGTTTCGTGTGTTTTAATTTTTATTTTTATTTTTCGTATTTTTCTGTTCTGCTATCGTTGTACTGTGCTAAATCAAACGATACGGCGCATCTGATCTCTCAGATACGGCGTATTGCGTTTAATTTTTTTTAATACAACGCGTTTAATTAATTCGATACGACGCATCTTTTCCCCAAGATACGGCGTATCTGTTTTTAACAAGAAAATTTTTTCTAAGCGATAAAGTAATACGACGCATCTGCTTTTGTAGATACGGCGTATCTGTTTTGATAAAATTTTTTTCTAAACGTTAACGCCATACGACGCATCTGCTTTCGCAGATACGGCGTATCTATTATTTTAATTAAAAACAGTTTGCGAATTATTAAACAAATACGGCGTATCGATTTCCGTCGATACGGCGCATCTTACTGAATCAAAAATCTTTTATTTTTAAACGTAACGAAAATACGGCGCATTAACTTTCGTTAATACGACGCATTTAATTTTAATTAGATAAATTGATTTTTGATTGATTAATTCGATACGGCGCATTCATAAATTCTAAGCGGCGTATCTATTTTCTGAATAAAAATCTGATTAAATTTTAACGTATTAAGATACGGCGTATCCAACTCTTTGGATACGGCGCATCATCTGCAGATATCAGTAACTTTAATTTTTCGTATTCCGTTTTCGTTATTAATTATCTGATATACTACTTTCTCGAGCATACCCTACTGATGCTTTTGTGATTGATTTCAGGAAGTGCATGACCAGGAGTTCTACGAGGAACTTGATTCAACCTTTCGAAGATCCTGAACGAGCCCTACATTCGCTTAAAAGGCTTTTCAACACAAGAAGCTTTGATCTTTCAAGTTCACTCGAGCTTGATTACTTTTCTGAAGAAAAAGAGGAAGTTGAAACAGAAATAATGGGCGAAAACACTACTATGGAGGAATACATGAACAATACCCGTGTTGATTACACTTCAGGAGTTGCTAGACCTAAGTTTGATGACAAGTCAAAATTTGAGTTGAAGGGACAATTTCTCAAAGAGCTCAGAGAGAATGCTTTCAGTGGGACGGAACAAGAGGATGCTAATGAGCATGTTGAAAAGGTCCTGGAGATTGCAGATTTGTTTACTACAGAAATTGTCAATACCGATCAACTCATGCTAAGAATCTTCCCAATCTCACTAAAAGGAGCTGCTAACAAGTGGCTAAGGAATGAACCTGCTAGTTCAATCACTACGTGGGAAGGTTTGAAAAGCAAATTCCTGAAGAGATATTGTCCACCTGCTAAGACTGCTAAAAAGATGGAGGCTATCAATAGTTTCAAGCAAGAGCCTGATGAAACCCTTTATCAAGCTTGGGAACGATTTAAAGATTTATTGATAAAATGTCCTCAACACTATCTAACCCCTATACAGGAAATAATATTGTTTTATCAGGGATTGGACGTGCCTACAAGACAGATTTTGGATGCTAAGGGAGCTGTACCTCAGATGAGTGCAACTAATGCTAGGAAAGCAATCCAAGAAGCTGCTGATCATTCTCAGAAATGGCACGATGGGACCTCTACTAGATCTAAGAGCAGCACTAATTTTGACGGGATTGCTGCTATTCAAGCTCAATTGGATAAAATCAGTAGAGAAATGAAGAAGCGCGATGAAAGAGCGTATGCTGCCCAAGTTGGATGTGAAAAGTGTGAAGGACCTCACTACACTAAGGATTGCCCGAGCAAGAATGAAAGTGAGACGTTTGAAGAAGCTTATTACACCCAATTTGGACAACCATTCCGACCTTCAGCAAGATTTAGGGAAGCTAGTCCGGGATTCTATCAAAAGAACAACTTCAATCCCGCTTATCAAGAGAGGAGGCAGACTTTAGATGATACTTTAAAGCAAATTATGGCCGATGCTGCTAAAAGACATGAAGAGAATACTGCTATGATCAAGGAAATTAGAGCTTCAACGGACACTACTACAAGAAATCAAGGAGCTTCGATCAAAGCATTGGAACAACAAATTGGTCAAATGAGCAAAGTTCTTCAAGAAAGGGGATATGGAAGTTTACCGAGCTCAACTGAAACCAACCCAAGGGATCATGTCAAGGCCATAAGCACCACTGAAGAAGTCACTCCTAATATACCTAGAAGATCGATGAATGGTAATGATGGTGTAAGACCCGAATTTTTCTTTAACTCTTCAATCAGCTTAAGGAGACTACTAAAAGAGAAGACAAAAATTGAAGAGGAGATCAAGGCAACAATGAAAGAAGAGAGCCCTGCAACCGATTCAAATGCCTTGCCTCATAAAGAAAGAGACCCAGGAAGTTTTACTCTACCTTGTTCTATTAATAATATATCTTTCAATAATGTGTTGGCTGACTTAGGAGCTAGTGTTAGTGTTATGCCTCTTAAGACATTCGCTACCCTAGGACTAGGAAAATTAGCACCAACTAAATTACTTATTGAATTGGCTGATAAAACAGTAAAACGACCTGAAGGGATTGCTAATAATGTGCTAGTTAAAATTGAGCAGTTTATTTTTCCCGTGGACTTTATTATACTAGACATGCCCGAGGATGTTAAGATTCCTTTAATCCTCGGAAGACCTTTCTTGTCTACTGCCCATGCTAAGATTGATGTGTTTAAGAGAAAAATTTCATTAAGGGTAGGGAATAATAAACTAGTCTATAAGTGCCAAGATCCAGTTAAAAGCATAATTAGAGGTGTTTATGTGCTAGGATTAAGAGAGCGTATGGACCTCGATCTTGAAGCTAGACTTATGGGAGAAACATTGATTCAAAACAACTCAGCTAATCCTAATCATGAAGACTTTGAGGAATTCATTGACCTTAATGTACCTACAGAACTTAGACGCGATATTGTTAGTGATTCTGATGATGAGTGGTATGATTGTGTAGTAATTAATAAACGTAGGAGAGTAGTTGAGAAGACGAATTTGAACAATGATGTGTTTATTGAACTACCACCCCACCTTGCTTATTTGTGCCTGTATGATAATAAGAATTTCCCGTCTATCATTTTGTCATCTCTGCCCGAAAGGGACAGGACTTTGTTTATACAGATATTAAAGAAAAACGGCGTGGAAATTAAGGACGAGCAAGGAGTGTTCAATATTACTAAATTGGGGATGAAGGAGCGTGATGTTTCCGACTCCTTTAATGATCGATACTAAGGAGCTGAACGTGAGTCTAACTTGAAGACTCTGGAATAAAGACAAGTGCTGACCGGGAGACAACCCGGATTTATCTTTTATTATTCTGTTTTCTGTGTCGAGTCAGTCCAGGCCGCACGAAGATACGGCGCATCTCAGTCCTGAGATGCGACGCATCCTCTGCAATGGTCATATCTTATTTTATTTTTCTGCATTTTTTATTTTTCGACTTTAAAAACTATTTATCAGTTTATTTTAATGCGGCGCATCCCTGGTTAAGGATGCGGCGCATCTTTTTCTGATCCGTATTTATTCCAGGCTCGATACGGCGTATCTTCTTCAATAAGATACGGCGCATCGACTGACCTGATGATTTTCAGTTTTAATTTTTAAGTTTTATTTTTCCTAACTACTAATGTATTATGCAAGTTGAACCTTTCTTATCTTAGGTGTGTTTTAAAGTGTTGGTGGTATTATAGTTTCCTGGATTTCCTGTGGATAAATCAAGTATGAAGCTTTAACGTTCTAATCCACAAGAAGTTGATTTTTGCTCTTACACTAATGGAGGATCATACCGAGCAAATCTCAGGGGAGTTTTTCCGTTCTAATTCTTTTTATTTCCAGTTTTTAACCTTTTATACAAACAACGAGGACGTTGTTTAACTTAAGTGGGGGGATAGGAGAATTAGAACACTTAACAATTACTTGTCCTAAACTTTTTCAAAAATTATGCTTAAAATGTGCTTAATATATCAAACTTAAAATTTTTTTTTTAGCATGTTTTTGTTTAAGATCTAAGTTGCATAACTGCACACAAGACGTTATTTTCAAAAATTGTGATTTTTCCAAAATTCACAAATCTATGAGTGTGCCGGTGACTTGTAAACTTTAGAACTTGGCTTGTATACTATTCGAGACCACCATAATGAGTATTATTTATATAATTGGAATGACTTGTCTAAATTGGTAAAATTTCTAGGATTACACCAAATAGCCTTTATATGTTATGTGTTATTAACTAACTACACTGGTTAGTTAACCCCCGTATAAACCCTTTTGTTACTCTCATTTTAAGAGTAAGATACCCCTAGAAAAACCCTCAGAGCCATTCCTTTCGTTTCTTACACCTATGTTTAAAATGTTTCGTTACACCTTAAACCTTAGCCTACCCTGTAGATTAGAATCCGTGGTTGGTTAATTGCTATAGGCAGAGTGTGTTTCCTTACATTACCTGTGTTCGCGTGCGTAATTCATTATATATGGTTAGGTCGGGAAATTGCACAATGCAAATTGGAGTGAAAGTAAATATTGTATATTTTTGAGTTTATTTTTCGTGTGTTTACTACTTTCACTATTACCATTATTTCTGAAGTTATGAAAAGTATGAAAAAATTATCCGGAAAGAAAGTTGTAGTGATGTGGTGAAATTTTACACATATATGTTGATGTCAAAAAAAAAAAAAAAAAAAAAAAAAAAAAAAAAAAAAAAAAAAAATTCGAAAAAAAATAAGAAAAGAAAAAGAAAGAAAAAAAGAGTTGGATGTTTATTTTAAGCCAACGATGTAAAGTTATGTAAGTGGTCGATATCACCACTATTTGTTGTATTATATCTATGGATTGAATGGGAATTGGCAGTTATGGGAACGCCAATTAAGGATTATTCTTTGATTAAGATCTTGTTGAGTATAATTCGTGTCTACCTAAAGCGTGAGTTTCAAGTGTTAAAGCGTGAGTTATTCAATGATATGAGTCTTATTCATGGGATGGTTGGGATAGTGATTAACCACACTTAGGATTTTAATTTATTTGTTTTGTTTATTTTTTATTTTACACCAATTTATATCCCAAAAATTATCCATACCCTTTATTATTCTTTATCCAACCAAACCTTTGATTTATTGAGATTAGGGATTTGAGCAATCTTAAGTATCGTAGTCGTGGATTCGGCTATGTATTTATGATTTTGTCGCCCTTTTTGATATATTATTATTGGTGAAGTTTGGACCTATCTTTAGCCTATTCGAGTTAAGGATTTGAGCAATTGCAAGTATCGTGTTCGTGGATTCGATCATGTATTTGTGATTTTGTCGCCTTTTCTGGAATTTGAGATCGATAGTGAAATAAGAATAATTAACCCTTAAGCCTAAAAACCCTTTTTACCGCTTTAGACTTGTTATTCCTTAGCTTTAGTGGTGGAGATGTGTATACTTGCCAAGCTTATGATAGAATATTCGTCGCGACTGGACAGTTAAACGATTAGATTTGCTTTTATCGACTTATTTTATTTTACTTCTAATTCGTTAAGTGTTTAGTTGTGTGATTATGAAATAAACGAATACATGCTTAAATATAAAAATAAATCCTAACATCTTTTAGGATACATTTTCATGAGATTTAATCTAAGGTTTACTTGGGGACAAGTAAAGTTCAAGTGGGGGGATATTTGATGAACTCAAATAAGTACATTTTATTACTATCATTTATCCTATTAATTTGACTTGTTTTACTATATTATGTATGAGGATTGATACTTAATCGTTTACTTTTGTAATTCTCAGGTAAAAACAAGCATTTGGTGAAACTTGGCGATTTTGGACTAATAATGGAGCAAAACGTGCATAAAGTGAAGAGTCTACTGAAATGAAGAAGGTCAAGACTAATCTGCTCCAGATGCGCCGCATCTCACTATCAACATGCGCCGCATCTCTATCAAGATATCACCAGATACGATCCAAGATACAAGCGGACATGCGCCGCATCTAATAAAGAGTTACGCCGCATCTTCTGGCGGTGTACGAATATTCCTGAATATTATAATCTTGGACCCCACGCGAAGTTAAGTACATGCGCCGCATCTACTTAAGTAGATGCGCCGCATCTTTCCTCAGACACAAACTATAAATACCCCGTAGACCAGACGCATTAGAGAGAGATTCGGAAGTTCGAAAACCTAAAGTCCGAACAGAAGAGAAGGACGAATTCAGTCAAGAAGGCAGCACAAGACACACCCAAATCGAAGATACAAGAGCTGTAAGAAGGTGCTGCATGTATTTAATTCATTAAGTAGTTTTGTTTTATTGTTTTAGCAAACTTTAATTCATCAGGATTGGTGGCTTGTGTAATGTGACAACGGAAAGATTGCACTCCCTTTAATACTTGCTTTCCCATCAATTAAAGTTTATATGTTGATGTCTTTGGTTACTACTTATTAGTGCATTGACCACCTCTGTGTTTATTAGTGGCTTGCGGGCACCCGACTGCGGGACAAGGTGTGGCTCCCACGGTTGTTTCTAAATTGATCACTTAGGAATAACTTTTAGACATAAGTCGTCATTAAGGGTTTACTCGCCGATAAGAATAGGACCAACGAGAAAGGGTTAATTACATACACTTCATATAAAGCTATCAATAAAACAAGTGACAATCTACTTAATCATAAGGACAGCCCTCTTATTGTCTCTAGTATCTATCTGTGTACGTGTGTGCTACTTGCTGATTCGTGCCTATTTGTTTATTTTATTATTTAATTGCAAACAAAACTGTGCCAGTCTCTCAGGCTGAAACCCCCTTGCGTTAGGATATTAAAATACTGATTAGATTAACGAGATTATACGTTCCACTCTTAGTGATCGACACTCTACTTACCATTATCTTCATACTGACCGGGTACACTGCTCGTTAAGTGTGTGTGTTATTGATAAGTCGGCTAAATATAAATTTAAAACTTGAGTAGGCATTAAAACTGCTAAACCGCAACGACACATCACGCGCATCAGATACGCTATACAATTTTGAATACTATTTTGGATGGTCAACATTGGTTACGCTATTTTGAAAATGCGTTATGTTGATATGCTATTTTGGGAACTATTTTGTATAACACCCTAAAATAAAAACGACTTATAAAATACGCTATAAATTAAAACTTAAGTTATATAACATGTTATGACTCGAAACAATACGATGTGAACATATAACCTAAAGTAAAATACAAAATGATACAAGAATTCTATAAATAAAGTATGGCACGTCTAAGAAGTTCCTTATGGGCCGAAAATAATAAAACTTGTACACAAAATATTTATAAAAGATAAGTATGAAATTTTGGCTAAATTGGAAAGTACTAATCATCCTTATTCACTCCCAAAATCACGGCTCACTCTCCTCTTTTTTTTTTAAAACAGTGTATTTCCCATACACTCCAAGAAAACCCTAAATCCCTTTCTCCCTACTTCATATTGTCGGCAAAAAGAAACCACACACAAAAAAAAAAAACCCTAGAACCTTGTGCTATTCGACATCAAGAGGAGAGGAAGAGAAGACCTTGATCATTGTCATTATACAATTCGTATACATCCATAATAAGGTAATCGAATACACATCATTTTAATCCATTCGAATTTGTTGAATAAAAACATAACCGATCCTTGTATATTTTCTTGCATTCGATCTTGATCAAGAGAAGGAGAAGAGAAGTGTTGGTGATTCGTTGAGACCTTGTTCTTTTAATCCCTATTCGATCCATACAAGAGGTACCATGTAAACTTTAATCTATAACAACATTTTCGGATCAATATGTGTCAATATAATTTATTGTGTTCTTGAAATCGGACCTATATATGACAAACTAATCTCTCGAAAATATTTATGCTAACTAAATGAATTTTAAACAAATGATACAAACATGAATTTTAGTGGTTCTTTGGCCTAAAACTGAATTCAGTGAAATGGTGATCAAATAAAATTGGTTTGATGATTTTTAGAGGTCAGGAAGGCAACCGTTTGATTTTTAGAAATTCATGTGTCAAAACTGCATTTCGGGGTATGAAAATTCAAGCGTATTCTATGATTTTTAATTTAATATCTATAACGAACTAAGACCTGAGATTTTGGCATAATAATATTTGGTATATGAGTTAAGTTGTGTAATTTTTGTGGATTTTTCTGAGATGTATAACTGGGGTAAATAATTACATACTTTCGGGGTGTTCCAGCAGATCCAATTCGAGAAGGTGTTGTAGTTGCCGATTTTTAGTTTGTACTTGTACTACTTAATAAAATCTGGAAAAATTATGTAAAATACTTAAGACATATAGGTATATATGGGTAAAAGTATAGAATTTTATAAGCTCGTTTAAGGTGTGTTAAAAATAGCTAAAGTTGGACCTATTTTTAATGTTAATTCTGAATTTAAGTAGTTACTTATTTAAAACACTTATAAGCATAATTGCTTCACCTTTAGAACCTAAATGAGTTAATTGTCATCTTAAAGGTATTTAAATAATGTTTTGATTAATTATCATATTAACCTTTAACTTTGGCATAATTTCAATAGTAACCCTAATCTTTGAACAATGATAATATGAAACCCAAATTATAGGAATTAAACCCTAAAACTGCTAATTCGGGAAATATAACTTAACTATGACCTAACTGAATGTATGAAACCCTAATTGGAGTTTAATCACTTTAAATGATCAATTAAAATGACTTGTGTAATTAGAAACCCTAATCTCACATTTACTTAATTTGGAAACCCTATTTTGACTTGTAAAACTCTAAATTGTGAAATGACATCATTTTATAATTATATTAATATATGAAACTCAATTTCGACATTAATAACTATTTAAACCTTTTTAAATACTATTTACTATTTTTAGAAACCCTAGATTGCTTTTAAACCCAAAATGGCTAAACTTACTATTTTTGGAAAGTTACTAAATATGGAAACTTACTATTTTTGGAAAGTTACTAATTATGGAAACCTGCTAATTATGGAAAGTTACCTAAAATGGAAAGAAAACAAAAATGAAACCTTTATGATTATGAAACTATGAAACTTATAAATAAACTTATGATTAATGTAGATCGGGTGAAGAAGGAGTGATCCCCTGCTTCCATTCATTTATATTGCTTTGATTTGTGTGCTTTGATAAGGTACATATATTCTTTACCTTTTCAGTAGGGATATTTCTATCGATCCTATGCCTGATATGATTCCCTTATTTGACTCATGACTTTCATTGTATGATTGTCATTCTTATTGATTTATTCTGACATTTATTTAAATGTCTCTGCTATGCTATACTTATGCTTTGCCATGCTTATTGAGTTACTATCTTGTTTCTCTTGCCATGCTAGATTATTATTGTTGTATGCTATGATAGATCTGTGCCTGAGCTAACCTAGTTGTGGAGGTACCATGACCATGTCTTTGATGGCACCCTAGGCATGACACTCTCGTAGAGGTGTGATAGATCTACGGCGTTCCCCCTTATGTTATGATTTTGTGTGCACTATTGGCCAACTTTATATATGTGTGACCAGTCTAGTACTGGCATCCATATTTTGTTAGGGAGCATATGGATATATCCTAGGTTTATGTATTTGTATGTTATGGTGACCAGGTGGTGTGTGCCTTACACTCCTTCTCACACTGTTATTACTTAGAGGTCTCCCCTCTTCGTATACTTGTATTGCTTTAGTATGATTTGACGGATTATGTATGTAGTTCCTATGGCACATCCTTATATGAACTTTTCTCTTATTTCATTATTCTCTTGATTCATTTCTTATTCAGTTCTCTTGCATTCTTGATTCTTAGTTCTCTTTAAAATTCGTATGACTTCCATGATTATACTTTTCGTTTTGTATTCTTATTCCTTCGTTGCTTATGCTTATTTACCGTTATGTTATGTTATATATATATGTTCACTGGGCTTTTTAGGCTCAGCCGCATGTTTTCTTTTCTTATGCGGCAGGTAATAAGCAGGGCGACGGGCTTGGGAATGAGAGAGTGTAGGACTTAGAGACCTATTTATTTATCATTTCGTTGTCCATTGTTTCGGACTTTCATTTCTTCAGTACTTTGAATATTATTTTACTTTGGTTTTGTTTGGTTAACCCACTATGCATTTGGGATTATCTTTTGATACCAATCTTGATGTTTGAGACTTGGTTATTTATTTAAAAGACTTCCGCTTGCGTAATGTATGCTTTGTATGACACCATAATGTGATATCTTGGCCTTGTCGGGTCGGGGTGTTACAGTTATGGTATCAGAGCAACTGGGTTTGACCTGTAGAACCTTAGAAATGACTTGTGAGGATATTGGGTAGACACTAGGCTTTTCGTTTGACGCGATCTCTTTCTTCACATTTTGACCCTTACGCTTGTTTTGTCCTTTTGTCTCGTTTATGACCTTTCAGATGGTGAATACTCGTCGGAATGAGGAACCCTCTGGTGCTGCTTTGGATGCAGCGATGCAGCGAGCTATTGATGCGTTACTTCCCGGTTTGACTGCACGCATCACGGACGAGATTAGGAGGAACACCGCTAGTGGTAGTGGTAATGGTGGTAGTGGTAATGGTGGTGGTGGTGGTGATGCTCCACCAGTGTCGATCCATGTGTGGTTGGAGCGTTTTGTTAAGCAGAAACCACGTTCGTTCAGTGCTGCTACTTCTCTTGTGGAGGCGGAGAATTGGATATCTCACATTGAGAAGATATTTGAGGTACTTGGTTGTGACGATGGGTTTAAGGCACGTTTGACTAGTTACAAATTTGAGGGAGATGCCCTTAGTTGGTGGAAGGCATATCGGATGGCTAAGGGAGGTGACGAGTTTGTTGCTGGGTTATCATGGGCTGAATTTCGGGAGATATTCTTTCTTCAGTACTTCCCTCGATCAGAGAAACAGAAGTTCGAGCGTGACTATCATCATATTTTCCAGTTGGATAGGGAGTCAAGAGCGGAGTATATGAAGAGGTTTGTGAGACTTTCGGGTTTCTTGGGTACGAAGGCTGGGCCTCCGGAGGAGCAGGCTATACATTTTAAGTGGGGGTTACGTGATGAGTTGCTTGAAGGTATTCTAAATACTGATTTTGCTGATGTGGCACAAGTTGCCAATGCGGTCCGTAATAAGGAATTGATGCAGGGTTAATATACAAAGATGTTACTAAAGTTTACCCAAAATGTTCACCTAAGTTACTAAAGTTTCAAATGTTACAAAGAGGTTACCCATGTATACGGGTTTGTTAAATATGTTACTGAACTTTGTAAACGTTGACATTTGTTAGATTTTAAATACAAAACAGTCCTTGTCGTTAGTCGTGCGTCACGGAATTAGTCCCTAGATCACTATTTCGGTTAGTTTGACCGTTTTTCGTCACGGAATTAGTCCCTTGACCACTATTTCGGTTAGTTTGACCGTTTTTCTTACGTTTTCGCTTTTTTTTCTTAACTTTTCACACATTAAGCGACTTTTTCGAAATTAATTTTTTTTTCGAAATTATTTTTTTTAGAAAAAATAATTTTTTTTCAAAATTAATTTTTTTTTGAAATTAAAAATAATTTCGAAAAAAAATAATTTTTCTACAAAAATTAATTTCGAAAAAAATTAACTTTTATCGAAATTAATTTTTTTAGAAAAATTAATTTTTTTTTCGAAATTAATTTTTTTAGAAAAATTTAGTTTTTTCGAAATTACTTTTAATTTCAAAAAAAAAAAATTTTGAAAAAAAATTAATTTTTCTAAAAAAAATTAATTTCGAAAAAAAAATAATTTTGAAAAAAAAATTCGAAAAAAATTATTTTTTCTAAAAAAATTAATTTCGAAAAAAAATAATTTCGAAAAAGGTCGCTTTATGTGTGAAAAGTTAAGAAAAAAGGCGAAAACGTAAGAAAACATAAGAAAACTAACGAAAACGTAAGAAAAACGGTCAAACTAACCAAAATAGTGGTCAAGGGACTAATTCCGTGACGAAAAAACGGTCAAACTAACCGAAATAGTGGTCTAGGGACTAATTCCGTGATGAAAAACGGTCAAACTAACAGAAATAGTGGTCTAGGGACTAATTCCGTGACGCCCGACTAACGACAATGACTGTTTTGTATTTAAAATCTAACAAATGTCAACATTTACAAAATTCAGTAACATATTTAACAAACCCGTATACATGGGTAACCTCTTTGTAACATTTGAAACTTTAGTAACTTAGGTGAACATTTTGGGTAAACTTTAGTAACATCTTTGTATATTAACCCAATTGATGCAAGAGAGGTCTAGACGTGGAGTGAAGAGGACTCATGAGAGTGATCATCAGCAGGTTCAGGGTAATAGTCAAAGGAATGCTACTTCGAGGGGTAATGAGTTTCGGGGTAATGACAAGCGTAGTAACAACAACAGTGGGCAGAATCAGCGATTAGGCCGTGGCCAACAGTTCAGGGGTCAACAGAGTCGTGGTATTCAACAGGGTAATCGTGGTGCTACTTCTTCAGCAGGGCAGAGGAATGTGGGGGAACAACTTCCACCTCCTCCTATTTGTGTTGAGTATGGGAAAACTCATCCTGGTCGTACTTGTTATAAGGCTACTGGTGCCTGTTTTAGTTGTGGTGAACTTGGGCATCGGGTTAGGGAATGTCCGAAGGCGAGTGGCACCAACCGTGGGAATGGAAATGGTGGGCAACAGGCTTCTAAGGGTCGAGTTTTTGCACTAACCAGGGATCAGGCTGCGGGTACTTCTGGAACTGTCTCGGGTATGCTGTATTTATTTGATCGTCCAATTTTTGCTTTATTTGATATTGGTGCTACACATTCTGTGATATCTTCTACATCTGCTAAACACATTAATTCAACCGCAATACCATTAAACTATGCTTTATCTATCTCAACACCAATGAAAAATTCCGTGACCATTACTCATGAATACGTGAATTGTCCTCTTCGTTTCGACGATAGAGTTCGCTCTGCAAATCTTCTTCCTCTAGATATGTACGACTTTGATGTAATTTTGGGTATGGATTGGTTGTCGGAGCATCGAGCTACGATTGACTGCCATACCAGACGTGTGATTTTCGGTGATCCTTGTAATCCTGAATTTGTCTACCAAGGTTCTCGGCTTGGTAAACATATTAAGATCATATCCGCTATGAAAGCTCGCTCTTTACTGATACATGGTTGTGAAGGTTTTCTAGCTTCGATTAAGGATTCATCTTTGGAGATTCCTAGTATGGAGAGCCTTTCGGTTGTTTGTGAATTCCCAGATGTATTTCCTGATGAACTCCCAGGCATGCCGCCTGAGCGTGAGGTTGAATTTTCGATTGATTTACTTCCGGGTGTTGAACCCATCTCTAAGGCTCCTTATCGTATGGCTCCTGTTGAATTGAAGGAATTGAAAGAGCAGTTACAGGAATTGCTTGAATCTGGTTCTATCCGTCCCAGTGTTTCTCCGTGGGGTGCTCCGGTGTTATTTGTTAAGAAGAAGGACGGTAGCATGAGATTATGTATCGACTACCGCGAACTTAACCGTATCACCATTCGTAATCGTTATCCACTTCCCCGCATCGATGATTTGTTTGATCAGCTCCAGGGAGCGAAATTCTTTTCCAAGATCGATTTGAGGTCTGGATATCACCAGCTACGTGTGAAGGAGCAGGATGTTCCTAAGACCGCGTTCCGTACTAGATATGGCCACTACGAGTTCTTGGTCATGCCGTTTGGGTTGACGAATGCTCCAGCTGTTTTCATGGATTTAATGAATCGGATTTTTCACGAATACTTAGATAAGTTCGTGATCGTGTTTATTGACGACATCTTGGTTTACTCTAAGACTAAGGAGGAGCATGAGTACCATCTCCGTGTTGTTTTGGAGACTCTGAGGCAGAAAAAGTTGTATGCCAAGTTTTCCAAATGCGAGTTCTGGTTAGGACAAGTTGCATTCTTAGGTCATGTCGTTTCCGCAGATGGTATCACCATGGATCCGGCTAAGGTTGAGGCTATCACCAAGTGGCCAAGACCGACCAATGTGACTGAGATCAGGAGTTTTCTTGGACTGGCTGGTTATTACAGGAGGTTTGTTGAGGGTTTTTCTCGTTTGTCGTTACCGTTGACTCAGCTTATGCGCAAGGGAGAGAAGTTTGTATGGACCGACGAGAGAGAAGCTAGTTTTGAAGAGTTGAAGAAGAGACTTGTTTCTGCGCCGATTCTTACTCTACCATCAGGTTCAGGAGGTTATAAGATCTACAGCGATGCTTCGAAGAAGGGTTTAGGTTGTGTTTTGATGTAGCATGGGAAAGTGATTGCATATGCTTCTAGACAGTTGAAACCGTATGAGGCGAACTATCCTACTCATGATCTTGAATTAGCTGCCGTTGTCTTTGCTTTAAAAATCTGGAGGCATTATCTTTATGGTGAGAGTTGTGATATATTCACTGACCATAAGAGCCTGAAGTATATCTTTACCCAGAAGGAATTGAACATGCGACAGAGACGTTGGTTGGAGTTGTTGAAGGACTATGACACTAATATTCAGTATCAACCTGGAAAAGCCAATGTTGTGGCTGATGCCTTGAGTCGTAAGTCTGGAATGATTGCTAGTCTTGACTTTGAGCAGAGGATTCTTAATGACTTAGAGCTTATGGAAGTTGAGCTGTGTGTTCGGGGTCATGATGGTTTTTGGGCTAGCTTGAAGGTGGAGTCTGATTTGATGTTGAGGATTAAGGAAGCTCAGAAAGACGATGGTGAGTTATGGGCTATTGTATAGAATATTGAGGATGGTAAACAGTCAGAATTTCGTGTGGATATGGATGGTGTCGTTTGGTTTGGTGATCGTCTATGTGTTCCAGATAATTCTACTCTTCGTGAAGCTGTGCTTTCTGAGGCACATAGTTCTCCGTTCTCTATTCATCCAGGTTCGACTAAGATGTACCATGATCTTAAGCAACACTTTTGGTGGAATGGGATGAAGCAGGATGTAGCTTTGCATGTGGCTAGATGTATGACTTGTCAGCAGGTTAAAATTGAACATCAACGTGCAAGTGGTTTCTTGCAACCTCTTGACATTCCTACATGGAAATGGGACCAGATATCTATGGACTTCGTTACCGGTTTACCTCGTACTCTTCAGAAGCATGACGCGATTTGGGTCGTTGTTGATCGTCTGACCAAATCTGCACATTTTCTCCCCATTCGTGTTGATTATTCTGTGAGTCATTTGGCTCAGGTTTTTCAGCAGGAAATTGTTCGGTTACATGGTACGCCGTCTTCTATTGTGTCCGATCGTGATCCTCGTTATACGTCTCGTTTCTGGAAAGGGTTACATAAAGCCTGGGGTACACGGCTTAGATTTAGTACGACATTTCATCCTCAGACTGATGGACAGTCGGAGCGGACAATTCAGACCTTGGAGGATATGTTGAGGTCTTGTGCTTTAGAGTGGACAGGCCACTGGGATGATTACTTGTGTTTGGTGGAGTTTGCTTACAATAATAGTTGGCATGCTAGTATCAGAATGGCTCCGTTTGAGATGTTATATGGACGTAAGTGTAGGGCGTCGGTTTGTTGGAATGAGGTCGGGGAACGACTCATTGAAGGACCAGAATTAATTAGGATTACTAATGAGAAGGTGGCTGTGGCCAGAGAGAAGTTGAAGGAAGCTCGTACTAGGCAGAAGAGCTACGCTGACCGTCATCGACGTGATATTGTGTTTAACTCTGGTGATCGTGTTTTCTTGAAGGTTTCTCCTTTTCGAGGCGTTAAGCGTTTCGGTATGAAAGGGAAGCTTAGTCCACGCTATATCGGTCCGTTTGAGATTCTTGATCGGGTTGGTGAGGTATCTTATCGCTTGGCGCTACCTCCCCAATTATCGCATGTGCATGATGTTTTTCATGTGTCACTTCTTCGTGGGTATAATTATCATCCGCTTCATGTTGTGTCTTGCCCGTTCGATCAGATTCGGTAAGATCTTTCGTATAGTGAAGAACCTGAGGCTGTTTTGGAGCGTCAGGAAAGAGTCATGAGAACTAAAACCATTCCATTCGTAAAAATAAGGTAATCGAATACACATCATTTTAATCCATTCGAATTTGTTGAATAAAAACATAACCGATCCTTGTATATTTTCTTGCATTCGATCTTGATCAAGAGAAGGAGAAGAGAAGTGTTGGTGATTCGTTGAGACCTTGTTCTTTTAATCCCTATTCGATCCATACAAGAGGTACCATGTAAACTTTAATCTATAACAACATTTTCGGATCAATATGTGTCAATATAATTTATTGTGTTCTTGAAATCGGACCTATATATGACAAACTAATCTCTCGAAAATATTTATGCTAACTAAATGAATTTTAAACAAATGATACAAACATGAATTTTAGTGGTTCTTTGGCCTAAAACTGAATTCAGTGAAATAGTGATCAAATAAAATTGGTTTGATGATTTTTAGAGGTCAGGAAGGCAACCGTTTGATTTTTAGAAATTCATGTGTCAAAACTGCATTTCGGGGTATGAAAATTCAAGCGTATTCTATGATTTTTAATTTAATATCTATAACGAACTAAGACCTGAGATTTTGGCATAATAATATTTGGTATATGAGTTAAGTTGTGTAATTTTTGTGGATTTTTCTGAGATGTATAACTGGGGTAAATAATTACATACTTTCGGGGTGTTCCAGCAGATCCAATTCGAGAAGGTGTTATAGTTGCCGATTTTTAGTTTGTACTTGTACTACTTAATAAAATCTGGAAAAATTATGTAAAATACTTAAGACATATAGGTATATCTGGGGAAAAGTATAGAATTTTATAAGCTCGTTTAAGGTGTGTTAAAAATAGCTAAAGTTGGACCTGTTTTTAATGTTAATTCTGAATTTAAGTAGTTACTTATTTAAAACACTTATAAGCATAATTGCTTCACCTTTAGAACCTAAATGAGTTAATTGTCATCTTAAAGGTATTTAACTAATGTTTTGATTAATTATCATATTAACCTTTAACTTTGGCATAATTGCAATAGTAACCCTAATCTTTGAACAATGATAATATGAAACCCAAATTATAGGAATTAAACCCTAAAACTGCTAATTCGGGAAATATAACTTAACTATGACCTAACTGAATGTATGAAACCCTAATTGGAGTTTAATCACTTTAAATGATCAATTAAAATGACTTGTGTAATTAGAAACCCTAATCTCACATTTACTTAATTTGGAAACCCTATTTTGACTTGTAAAACTCTAAATTGTGAAATGACATCATTTTATAATTATATTAATATATGAAACTCAATTTCGACATTAATAAATATTTAAACCTCTTCAAATACTATTTACTATTTTTAGAAACTCTAGATTGCTTTTAAACCTAAAATGGCTAAACTTACTATTTTTGGAAAGTTACTAAATATGGAAACTTACTATTTTTGGAAAGTTACTATTTTTGGAAAGTTACTAATTATGGAAACCTGCTAATTATGGAAAGTTACCTAAAATAGGAAGAAAAAAAAATGAAACCTTTATGATTATGAAACTATGAAACTTATAAATAAACTTATGATTAATGTAGATCGGGTGAAGAAGGAGTGATCCCCTGCTTCCATTCATTTCTATTGCTTTGATTTGTGTGCTTTGATAAGGTACAAATATTCTTTCCCTTTTCAGTAGGGATATTTCTATCGATCCTATGCCTGATATGATTCCCTTATTTGACTCATGACTTTCATTGTATGATTGTCATTCTTATTGATTCATTATGACATTTATTTAAATGTCTCTGCTATGCTATACTTATGCTTTGCCATGCTTATTGAGTTACTATCTTGTTTCTATTGCCATGCTAGATTATTATTGTTGTATGCTATGATAGATCTGTGCCTGAGCTAACCTAGTTGTGGAGGTACCATGACCATGTCTTTGATGGCACCCTAGGCATGACACTCCCGTAGAGGTGTGATAGATCTACGGCGTTCCCCCTTATGTTATGATTTTGTGTGCACTATTGGCCAACTTTATATATGTGTGACCAGTCTAGTACTGGCATCCATATTTTGTTAGGGAGCGTATGGATATATCCTAGGTTTATGTATTTGTATGTTATGGTGACCAAGTGGTGTGTGCCTTACACTCCTTCTCACACTGTTATTACTTAGAGGTCTCCCCTCTTCGTATACTTGTATTGCTTTAGTATGATTTGACGGATTAAGTATGTAGTTCCTATGGCACATCCTTATATGAACTTTTCCCTTATTTCATTATTCTCTTGATTCATTTCTTATTCAGTTCTCATGCATTCTTGATTCTTAGTTCTCTTTAAAATTTGTATGACTTCCATGATTATACTTTTCGTTTTGTATTCTTATTCCTTCGTTGCTTATGCTTATTTACCGTTATGTTATGTTATATATATCTGTTCACTGGGCTTTTTAAGCTCAGCCTCATGTTTTCTTTTCTTATGCGGCAGGTAATAAGCGGGGCGACGGGCTTGGGAATGAGAGAGTGTAGGACTTAGAGACCTATTTATTTATCATTTCGTTGTCCATTGTTTCGGACTTTCATTTCTTCAGTACTTTGAATATTATTTTATTTTGGTTTTGTTTGGTTAACCCACTATGCATTTGGGATTATCTTTTGATACCAGTCTTGATGTTTGAGACTTGGTTATTTATTTAAAAGACTTCCGCTTGCGTAATGTATGCTTTGTATGACTGATGCGTGGTTTTGTAACCTTACAACAGGTTTTACCTCTCGAGGGATCTCAAGAGGCTTACAACCCCACCAGGCAGTGTACCTGACCGATGTAGTATAGTGTAGTGGTAAGTACGGGGGATTGATCGTTCTCCACAGGGAATATTGTTCGTTAGGTGTGAAAGACTACTCTAATTAGGTCTAAGGGTTGAGGAAGATTCTTTTTATGTTTTTATATTTTTTATGAAAGCAAGTAAAATCTCGGGTTTGAAGGAGTGGGCGGAATTAGTTGCTAGTCAACTAACCCAAAATTACTACGGATGCAAATAAAATAAAATAAAAAAAATGAAAATGTGGTGAGAAACTTATGTGTAGAGAAATGTGTTTACTTAGATTTCCTTACTCCCTAACTATCTTTTACCGGTTAATTAGTGTGTATTAGTCGCGTGGATGACGGGTGTATTCCTTAATACCATTCGTGGGGTGGCGTACTTACTTCCCCAACTCTACAAGCTCCTACTTCACTCCTATGTCGAGCCGGCTAGGAAGCTCCTAACATGGGATCACTAGAATTCGCTTGTGCATTAAATACAACCATAAAAACCTTTAGTACGCATTTGGTTCATGTTTCTTAAGACGTTCAAGCAAGTTACCGAATAGGAAGTTAGCCAGTTTTCTTAAGCCTAACATAGATAAACAATCATCCAATACAACTAACAACACACTAATAACCAATAATCAATAGCTAGGTTTCATTAGATCTAAGCAAACACAAGATAAATTTAGCCTAACATGTTAAACAAAAGACAAGAATAAGATAGAATCAAACAACACATAGACATATTGAATGATTAATTGATAACTTATCTTTCAATGTAACATGGAAGATCTCAAGGCAAAAAGCCTTGAAAAAGTAGCTAAAATCGTCCTAGGGTTTTCACCCAAAATTCCACACACTAAGCTCTCTCTAATGACAAAAAATTAGAAAACTATATATAGACTTTTGGATCTGACGGCGTCACCTTATGGAGTGTGACGCCGTCACCTCGCCGCTTTTAGGGTTCCCGGATGACCTTCTTGACGCCGTCCCTCTTTAGCTCTTCAAAAATCCATTCTGGCTTATCAAGGCTTGACGCCGTCAGCTCGTAAACGTGACGCCGTCCCCTTATGATTTAAGCCGTGACGCCCTTGATCAAGTTAAAGCGTGACGCCGTCAGAATTCACATGCTATTTTCACTGGCCTATCATGAGTAAATTTCACGTCCACTTTTTCTTGCCAAAGCATGACGCCGTCCAGAGTAAATTGTGACGCCGTCAAGAGTAACTTTTAGCCGATTTTTGAGACTTTGTCGTTTTCTTCACTTTTATGCTCCAAAAACGTCCAAAATGCCTCCTTTTCCAGATTTCTCCTCAAAAGTACCTAAAATGACAAAAGGAACGATTTAGGGCAATATTTGATCAAATAAATACGATTTAAGGCTTAAATGACCCCTTAAAAGCGGTACACTTTTTGCTTCATCAAATACCCTTACACTTGAGATTTGCTTGTCCTCAAGCAAATGCGCTTTTATTCTAATCAAAATACAAGTTAGGGGTCATTTAATGCAAACATAAAAGTAATTACAACAAATAATCGTTCCACTTCAATCATAATAAGCACGGAGATTACATACTAGCACCTCACAAGTAGTGTTTAGATACTCACATCTCTCAAGTGTCATCAAAATAAATCTCATAAATGAAAACGGATAATATCTCTCACTACCTGTCATAGCAAATAGATTACCATAGGCTTGGGAAAGGATCGAAAACCTCCTCCACTAGGCGTAAGCACCTAAGATAAACTATCAAAGAGGGCTTTTAAATGGGTTATAACGTTAGGTGTAGGGAAAAGGAAAACACGGTTTTGTTGGATAAAGGATATTTTACTGGTGGCGAGTTAAAGATCTTGATTAATTACATGTACTATACAACGTTGCTAAGCCAAGACTAGACTCGATCTTAAGCTAGAAACGAAATAACAAAAACATAAAACAAACATAAAATGAAACGGGATGGTAGTCCGTATGTTTTTTCTATTTTTCATTTTCTCATTTTTTTGTGTTTTTCTTGATTTTTCGATTTTTTTTTTTTTTTTTTTTTTTTTTTTTTGCATACACTTTTGCCCTACCATCCAAAATAATACATCATAGGGGCGTTGCATTCCCCTTACACTTGATCTTTTACATAACTTTACAAATACTAATCTAACGACTCGAATTAAGATAATTGAAAAACTTGGAGTACTTTTAAAACATTTAGCACATATGGGGGTAATAAATGATCTTCTTCCCCATTACTCCATTACACTAGTACTTTACCCATGAGTCCCAATCGTCCCAAAACAATATGTACAAGGATATGACTCGACTTAGCAACCATGTAATCAACTAGATAATTAACTTGGGTTTAAACAAATGTTGTAACAATAATGCACTAAAGATGAGTGCATACAAGGTAGGCTAAGGCGATTTGGGTGTACATTTAAGTGGGGTGTAACAAATTCTTCCTTTAAGTAAAATGCTTAAAGGTCGAAACGAAAAGATAGGCTCTGAGGGGTGTACTAGGGGTATCGTGTACTAAAAATGAGTACAACGCAAAGGGTGTGGGAGAATTACTTGACCAATGTAGCCAATGTAATTGTAACAAAAACACAGGTGTAAAACAATGGGTTAATCCTAATGCCTCTTATCATGTAGTAAATCTAACTACACGAATGTAGTCTCACTTGTGGCCTTGGAATGGTCCTAACGCAAGTTCTAGAATCTAAGTGCTACCGGTACACACATCATAGCATAATGCTTTTCCTACCAATTCTAGGGGCGAACCTCACATATTTGGGGGTGGAAATTTTTTTTAGTGGTACGGTTTTGTGCTAGTCATATAACTCCTATCCATGAGACGCTCATTAAGATCAAAGTTTCACTCCTATATGTTGTAAAAAATTTTAAATTTGGCACTAAAATTACCTTAACAAGTATTTCTCTCAGTTTTATTACACATCTACTATTAAACAAACAAAAATCAAGCGCAATGGCATTCTCTAAAATCGTACTTTTACCCCCCCTTACACTTAAGATGAACATTGTCCCCAATGTTCAAATAACAAGATGTAAAAGTAAATAAGGTAAAAGAATGAAATCAAATACTCCCCTGATTCGCTCGGTGGATAATGAAATTACACGGTTAAATCTTCCTCCAAAGTAATGTAGAAGCTCCATGACTAATGCATCGCCACAAGCTTGATCCAAAAACATCTCCTTGTCCAAAATAACCTGTTAAACCTGAGAAAACAAACACGAAAACCTGCATAACATCGGCGGGATAAATCTATATATAAGGATATAATGCTTGTGGAATGATAATTTTGCAGATTCATGGAGATTATAAGTTGGAGATTTTAATAAAAACTTTTCTAAAAACAAAACTTTTAAAATTTCTGAAAATTAAATCTGACGCCGTCAGGTTATGAACCTTGACGCCGTCAGAAATGACCTGACAAAAATTTTCATTTTAAGTTTCCGGAAAATTTATGGAAAAACCTTTACCTTACTTCCTGGAAATCCTGCAAAACATCATTATGACTCGATACAAGCATTTGACTCAAACACACTCTAATATGTATGTTAATTTATTATTATTACGATTCATGTTCATTTGTGTTCTAATAAACCGATTTAGATTTCCCTTACACTTATCTTTTGCAAAATACCTTTATATGTAGTTAAGACGAAGTTAAAAACAACATAAAGCATTTTCACAATTTACTTTTGAACATGAATCAATACTAATAAAAATTAAACACACATACGGAAACAAATAAAAACAAACAAACAAATAAATAAGCACACAAAGCAAATAAAACAAATAAAGCTTGGGTTGCCTCCCAAGAAGCGCTTTTCTTTATTAACGAGTCTTGTAGCTAGACTCAAAGTCACGCTACCCTATGTAAGTAAGCTCATCATCGAGGACGTCTTTAGGGTTAAGCTTGGATTGAAGTTTCCTATTGGTCCGCTTAGTACGATATATCTTTTCAAACTTCTCTCCATCCGGGTCATACAATGTCATCTTAATATGCCATGACCCATCTCCATCTTTGGGTGGTTTATCCCAATTCCACTTATAATCATCTTCCTCACAAATCCACTTATTCATTCCTAGGTTAATTGGCAAAACTCCTAGGAAATCAATCATCTTTCTAAAAACTAGAGAATCTTCAAATGGATCCAATTCGGTGTCCCTAGCCAAGAGTTGTTCTACCGTATGTGTTCGGTTCACAAAGTCCTCTTCTAGGTAAAATGGGCGTTGGGGTCCTATGAAGCCTCTATCTATCCAAGGTCCATATCTAGATGGTCTCCTATTCAACTCTAACCAATGGGGTGTCGGTTCATCACTAGTATCATATGCATGTTTCTTTACATCATAGACTGACCAAGTATCTCCTTCTCCTACCGCTATCTTGGATTCCTTACAATCAATCATAGCACTAGCGGTCGCCAAAAATCCTCTACCTATCAACAAGGGGCATGTAGGGTCGCTAACCATATCAAGGACGTGGAAATCGGCTAAAATGGTTAGTTTTCCAATGTGCACTAACACGTCCTTAACTACTCCAACCGGGTAAGCAACACTTCCATCCGCTAAGCCTATTATTACCTCGGTTTCTTCAAGTTTTCCAAGTTTTAGAGAGGTGTAGAGAGGTAATGGAAGTAGGTTAAGGCTTGATCCAAGATCGGCTAATGTGTCATAAGCCTCCGAATTACCGATCTTGCAAGGTAGAACAAATAAGCCCGGATCATCTAACTTCTTAGGTAGCTTGTTTTGAACAAAGGCGGTCCCTTTTTCGCCTAACTTGAGCTTCTTCTCATCCAACTCATCAACAACCGGACTTTCAAGGTGGAGCTCCTTGAATTCTTCGTCAAGGTTTTGAGTGGGAGGTGTTTCAACTATGTTGTTGACCAATTTGGATGTCATAACTTCTTGGTCATTTGGAACGACTTGGGTTTGTTTGAAACACGTGCTCATGGAATTGACCGAATAATATTGTGGACAAGAACTAGGGGACGAAACCGATGAAATAGCGTTGACGTTTAGTTTCGGGTTCTTGACCGTGTTGCTAGGGAGTGCTCCCATTTCTCGGTCATTGAGGGCTTTCAACAAGGTGTCAATCTTATCGGTCATCTCGCTTTGTTTTTGTTTGAAATCGGCTTCAAACTTGGCTAAACGAGCTTCTTGAGATGCCATAAATTGAGACATCAATCCTTCAAAGTTATTGGTACTACCATTGCCGGAAGGATTGTTGTTGAAAGTACGGTTCGAGTTGGAACCGCTTGATTGGAAACGATTAGGTGAGTTGGAAGAATTGGGTTGTTGCGTGTTTTGGTTTTGTTTCCACCTAAGGTTCGGGTGATTTTTCCATGAGGGGTTGTATGTATCACCGTAATGGTTTGGCTCGGGTTTGATAGTGTACCACTTGTCTCCCGCTCCGTCGGTACGCGAGGATGCGTAGTCCACAAAAGCTTGTTCGGGGAGTTCCATGCAATCACGAGTGTCGTGGGGACCACTACATAATTCACATGAAGAAGTGATTTTGTTCACTTGGCTTGGAGGTTTAGGAGCCTCGTAGGATTTCATGAGAAACTTGACTTGGTCTTCAAGTTCTATGATCCTACGGTCGGAAGTGCTTGAATTGTTAGAAGGCAAAGATATTGCCTTGACCGTTTTATTCAAATCACGGGGATCACTCCAACTTTCGTTGTCATAAAGAGCAAGATCCTCTAGGAGAGCCCATGATTGTTCCGCACTTAGATCACGTAGCTTGCCACCGGCCGATTGGTCAATGGTTTGCCTCGTGGAGAGATTGATATGGTCATAGAAGATTTGGACTTGGAGCCAAAGTTCTATGCCATGGTGAGGGACTTTTTGGAGTAAGTCCTTGAATCGAGTCCATGCCTCGTAGAGAGTTTCGCCTTGACGTTGTTGGAACATCAAGATATCATTCCTTAGCTTGGTAGTTCTTCCCGGTGGGAAAAACTGAGCAAGGAAACGAGTGGTGAGATCATCCCAAGAGGTAATGGATCCTGCAGGTTGACGTTCTAGCCACTGACTAGCTTGGTCCCGCAAAGAGAATTGGAAGAGACGCAATCGGGCCGTCTCTCGAGTGGCAACATCAAGGTCTATAGAATCAACGATTTTGAGAAAGTCCTTGAGATGTTGATTAGGATCTTCAGAACGAAGTCCATGGAATGCGCATCCGCTTTGCACCAACCGGATGGTGTCGGATCGCAAGGGTGTGATATTGGCTCCTTGAGTGAGCTCAATGGTGTTTTGATAGCCATGGTGGCTCGGACGGGAATACTCTCCTAAAGTACGGGCTCTAGGAGGTGGTGGTGGTTGTTGTGGTGGTGGGTTGTGGGGGTTAAGGATATTACCATCTTCCATGATGTCGGATGGTATGGTTACGAACAAAGACACGAAGAAAATAGATAGACTAAAGAAAATCTAGAAAAATAAAATAAAAATCTCACTAGAAAGGAATCTAGTGAGTAGACCTAATAGAAATAAAAAATTCAACCTAAACAATAACTATTCCCCGGCAGCGGCGCCAAAAACTTGATGCGTGGTTTTGTAACCTTACAACAGGTTTTACCTCTCGAGGGATCTCAAGAGGCTTACAACCCCACCAGGCAGTGTACCTGACCGATGTAGTATAGTGTAGTGGTAAGTACGGGGGATTGATCGTTCTCCACAGGGAATAGTGTTCGTTAGGTGTGAAAGACTACTCTAATTAGGTCTAAGGGTTGAGGAAGATTCTTTTTATGTTTTTATATTTTTTATGAAAGCAAGTAAAATCTCGGGTTTGAAGGAGTGGGCGGAATTAGTTGCTAGTCAACTAACCCAAAATTACTACGGATGCAAATAAAATAAAATAAAAAAAATGAAAATGTGGTGAGAAACTTATGTGTAGAGAAATGTGTTTACTTAGATTTCCTTACTCCCTAACTATCTTTTACCGGTTAATTAGTGTGTATTAGTCGCGTGGATGACGGGTGTATTCCTTAATACCATTCGTGGGGTGGCGTACTTACTTCCCCAACTCTACAAGCTCCTACTTCACTCCTATGTCGAGCCGGCTAGGAAGCTCCTAACATGGGATCACTAGAATTCGCTTGTGCATTAAATACAACCATAAAAACCTTTAGTACGCATTTGGTTCATGTTTCTTAAGACGTTCAAGCAAGTTACCTGATGAGGCGAAAAGTGTACCGCTTTTAAGGGGTCATTTAAGCCCGAAATCGTATTTATTTGATCAAATATTGCCCTAAATCGTTCCTTTTGTCATTTTAGGTACTTTTGAGGAGAAATCTGGAAAAGGAGGCATTTTGGACGTTTTTGGAGCATTAAAGTGAAGAATACGACAAAGTCTCAAAATCGGCTGAAATTTACCTTTGACGGCGTCAGAATCATCTCTTGACGGCGTCATGCCTTGGCAAGAAAAGTGGGATGTGAAATTTACTCATGACGGGCCAGTGAGTTAGCATGAGAATTCTGACGGCGTCACGCTTTAACTAAATCAAGGGCGTCACGGCTTAAATCATAAGGGGACGGCGTCACGTTCAGGTTTAGACGGCGTCAAGCCTTGATAAGCCAGAATGGATTTTTGAAGAGCTAAAGAGGGACGGCGTCAAGAAGGTCACCCGGGAACCCTAAAAGCGGCGAGGTGACGGCGTCACAATGCATAAGGTGACGCCGTCAGATCCAAAAATCTATATATAGTTTTCTAATTTTTTGTCATTAGAGGAGAGCTTAGTGTGTGGAATTTTGGGATAAAACCCTAAGACGATTTTAGCTACTTTTTCAGGGCTTTTTGCCTTGAGATCTTCCATGTTTCATTGAAAGATAAGTTATCAATTAATCATTCAATATGTCTATGTGTTGTTTGATTCTATCTTATGCTTGTCTTTTGTTTAACATGTTAGGCTAATTTTATCTTGTGTTTGCTTAGATCTAATGAAACCTAGCTATTGATTATTGGTTGTTAGTGTGTTGTTAGTTGTATTGGATGATTGTTTATCTATGTTAGGCTTAAGAAAACTGGCTAACTTCCTATTCGGTAACTTGCTTGAACGTCTTAAGAAACATGAACCAAACGCGTACTAAAGGTTTTTATGGTTGTATTTAATGCACAAGCGAATTCTAGTGATCCCATGTTAGGAGCTTCCTAGCCGGCTCGACATAGGAGTGAAGTAGGAGCTTGTAGAGTTGGGGAAGTAAGTACGCCACCCCACGAATGGTATTAAGGAATACACCCGTCATCCACGCGACTAATACACACTAATTAACCGGTAAAAGATAGTTAGGGAGTAAGGAAATCTAAGTAAACACATTTCTCTACACATAAGTTTCTCACCACTTTTCATTTTTGTTATTTTATTTTATTTGCATTCGTAGTAAATTTTGGGTTAGTTGACTAGCAACTAATTCCGCCCACTCCTTCAAACCCGAGATTTTACTTGCTTTCATAAAATTATAAAAACATAAAAAGAATCTTCCTCAACCCTTAGACCTAATTAGAGTAGCCTTTCACACCTAACGAACACTATTCCCTGTGGAGAACGATCAATCCCCCGTACTTACCACTACACTATACTACATCGGTCAGGTACACTGCCTGGTGGGGTTGTAAGCCTCTTGAGATCCCTCGAGAGGTAAAACCTGTTGTAAGGTTACAAAACACCGCACATCAAGCAAGTTACCGAATAGGAAGTTAGCCAGTTTTCTTAAGCCTAACATAGATAAACAATCATCCAATACAACTAATAACACACTAACAACCAATAATCAATAGCTAGGTTTCATTAGATCTAAGCAAACACAAGATAAATCTAGCCTAACATGTTAAACAAAAGACAAGAATAAGATAGAATCAAACAACACATAGACATATTGAATGATTAATTGATAACTTATCTTTCAATGTAACATGGAAGATCTCAAGGCAAAAAGCCTTGAAAAAGTAGCTAAAATCGTCCTAGGGTTTTCACCCAAAATTCCACACACTAAGCTCTCTCTAATGACAAAAAATTAGAAAACTATATATAGACTTTTGGATCTGACGGCGTCACCTTATGGAGTGTGACGCCGTCACCTCGCCGCTTTTAGGGTTCCCGGATGACCTTCTTGACGCCGTCCCTCTTTAGCTCTTCAAAAATCCATTCTGGCTTATCAAGGCTTGACGCCGTCAGCTCGTAAACGTGACGCCGTCCCCTTATGATTTAAGCTGTGACGCCCTTGATCAAGTTAAAGCGTGACGCCGTCAGAATTCACATGCTATTTTCACTGGCCTATCATGAGTAAATTTCACGTCCACTTTTTCTTGCCAAAGCATGACGCCGTCCAGAGTAAATTGTGACGCCGTCAAGAGTAACTTTTAGCCGATTTTTGAGACTTTGTCGTTTTCTTCACTTTTATGCTCCAAAAACGTCCAAAATGCCTCCTTTTCCAGATTTCTCCTCAAAAGTACCTAAAATGACAAAAGGAACGATTTAGGGCAATATTTGATCAAATAAATACGATTTAAGGCTTAAATGACCCCTTAAAAGCGGTACACTTTTCGCTTCATCAATGACACCATAATGTGATATCTTGGCCTTGTCGGGTCGGGGTGTTACTATTTTGGAATACTATTTGAAAGCTATTTTGGAAACATGATTACTCTGGTATTGCCCTATGCCGTTAGGTCACATGCCTTGTCTCCCCTACCCCTAAATTTGTGAGAAAGCTTGGATACACCACATTATAAGTTGATCAGTCGGATAACGTTATTAGTTGCCTTAGGGAAACGACCCGCCAACTAGCATAGTCAAAATTAATGGCTTAGTCGTACGATTTGGACCTTGGAGAATGCAAGTGAGATAATAGGACACATGATAAAGCAGTGACCCTAAGCTTGTTAGTTGAGTTATTTGTGTTAACCATGATGACGATGTTCATCCTAGTGTTCATGTTCCGGAGTTGATACTACTTAGATAATTTGAATATTGTTGGTCAAATTTTTTGTACAAATGAAAGATTTCTTGCGAACTTTTTAAGTATGATGAACTAGTAATCCTCATTAATTGGACCGTGTTATAATGTTTCTTCAAAACCAAATTTTGTTGATAGTCGAAATTGCCTTAAAATACTTAGAATAATTTGATGATTTTCAAAAGGGTTGGACCGTTTCGGTATAAAAATTGTTTTAAATAATTGTACAAACGCAAAATTTCAAAAAAAAAAAGATCTTTTCACATGACTATAGTTGTTGAAAACTTCAAACAATGTTGCTTCAAAATACATTTATGATCAAATTTTTAACATATTTCAAAAACCATGCCTCCAAGAGGGAACACGCACCATTCATGGACAAACCTAGAAAGCAATCACAACGCCTACATGCTATCTAACCTTAGGAGTGAATCGATCACCTCTGTCCGAGACTAATAATAGTGATGTGTCATGCCTTGACACTATTCCTTCGAAGTGCAACCTTCCCACTCATTTCATAAGATAAGACTCTATTGTTGATCGAAGTGCGTTGGATTAAACAATTAGTGTTACTCAAGAGACAACATGTCCTTTTCAGATCCTAGACAAGTTAGTCACATTAGGACATAACTTTACTATTACATTTGGGTACAAGAAGTTGCACTGAACCATAAGACCTTTGGCTTTCACTTGTAACCAGATTCTCTCGACGTAGTATTCACTTGGCAACAATTTTGAGTCATATATTTTAGTCCTGTCTAGAGGAATTGAGCACTTAGACGTAAGAGTTTCGCCTAATAATGATCTTCGAGTGTTCCAGATCATTGACACCAGGTCCTGCCCATAGATGTTTTGATTCATAGACCTTCGTCTTCAACTATTCGTGCACACCCGATGACACATTCTTCCCTGATGTTTTCACACCAAGGGCTTTTCCCTTAAAAGCCTTTTATCCGCTGCGAAGCTATTAATGATCCCTATTCTCATTGATCGAACCCTATTGAATTCTATTCCTTCCTTTCGGATGACGTCAACAAACTCTTCCTACAGGATAAGAACACCAACATCAAAACTCTTTACTAACACCATTCACACTTTCCCTGAGTATTAGAACCCCCTTACGAAACATAGGCATAAGACTCTTGTGATTGAGCGGATAGGACACCACGTACCATACAAACACCGCCTTTTTATGATATTACTTCAAAACTACGACTGCCAACTCCGTGCCACGGGTTGGATATTCCTTCCCATTCCTTCCAATTATCTTGGAACAACTTTCTTCACATTAGGGAGCCTTCACTTTCACTTCTTCAATCTTCGTAGTGGACGATAGTTCTTTCATTCAGAGACACAACCTTAATAATTTTCCTATCACATCTTTCTCCCCATCAATGCCCCTGAGAATACCATCCATGATTCCTTCAGCAATAAAATTTTTCTCCATCCACAAAATTTTCAGCTAGCGCTCCATTTAATTTCTTCGATCCACGACTCATGCGACGACATGAAGAATAAATCGCAAAACATCTTTTGGCACCAGACGTCGGACGAAAGCAAGTATGTTATAGATGAGGAAGATACCAGACACAACACCCGGTGCTACCCTTACTTTCTCATCTGTTGATATAAATAATGCCTAAAAACATTATTAATACTTCTTGATATCTCTATGTTTTGATAATCACAAAATGTAAACTCATTAAACATAAACTTATTAAATAAACAAGTATTTAGTTGTAAATATTCATTTTTACAACTTAATCACTCAAGGTATGAATAAACAAATGCCTAATGCATTATATGATCAAAGGAAAATTTTCTTAATCACTAGATTTTTTATAAAATGTCACAAACATTTTATATCTTTTACAAAATCATTTTTGGAAATTAAAGAAAAATGTTTAATCTATTATAAATTTATGAATTCAAATTTTCAACCAAAAATGGCAAAAATGTTCCAGAAAAACCTTCCCCACAAAAAGACAAAGCTGAGCAACGTTCAGATTGGGCGGCCCCCTATTTAAGGGGACCGCCCCGCTCCTCCAGCTGTCAATTTTTGCCTATAAATACTGGACTAATCCTGGACTTTTTCCTCACCTTTTGCACCCCAAACCTTCTGTTCTAAATCTCTCCTTATCTTTCTAAATCCTTTGATCATATATTCTTAAGCATTGGTTTCTAAGTGATCCAAGCTTCTACCATCCAAGTGCAAAAGAAGAATACTCCTTCAACAACTAGAGAAGAAGTATTGCAACTTAGTATCATCTTGCTACCTAAGTTGTTTGTGTAATCATTCATTCATTTGTGTATAAGTTGTGTATATTTGTTAGATAGGTGTGAACATAATTGTTTAGGCTAGATTAGTGTGGTAGTGGTGAAGTTGTGAAGAAGTTAAGGTGTGTAAGTAGTGAAGGTGTAAGGAAGTAGAAGAGTATATAAGTAGTGCTAGGTTGTGAAGTAGTTGTGAAGCCGTTGTGAAGAAGTTGTGAAGCCGTTGTGAAGAAGTTGTGAAGACGTCGTGAAGAAGTTGTGATTAAAGTTGTGAGATTGGTTCTAGCTACGATTAGAACTCGACATTTAGCTTTGTGTCGTAAAATTGGTGTAAGCGAAAGTTGTATAAGGTTTTCTCCGACATAAGGGAGCTTGTTGACATAGTGAAGAAAACTCTCGAGTTAGGTGCTCGAGGAGTGGAGTAGGGCAAGGAAGGTGTCCTTGTAGCCGAACCACTATAAATCCTTTGTCTCGCGGTTCGATCTTTCCATCTCTATCTTTCATTTCATTTCATTACTTTACTTGCATTGTTTATTTAGATTTACTTATATTTGTTCATATTGTTCAAGAGTTGAGTTCACATAAATTCGAATCTAAGTTTTTAAAAGTAAACAAAGTTTTCATAATAAAATTAAAAAGACGTAAAACTATTCAACCCCCCTTCTAGTTTTCCACAATTGGTATCAAGAGCCACGTCAAACAAGATTTTTAAAATAAACTATATTTTAAAACTTGAAACAATCTATGGAATTCGAAAAATATTTAGAAGGGCAATCTATGCAAAGACCACCACTATTTGAAAGTGATGGTTTTCTTGATTGGAAAAATAGATTCGAAACTTATGTGAAATCAAAAGATCTTGATCTTTGGCATATTATTACTCATGGTGATTTTTCCCCTATTCAAAATAATCCTTTAACTAAAAGAGATGAAATTGTACCTTTTGAAAAACAAAATGATGATTTGAAAAAGAAACTAGCAAAAAATAATGAAGCTAAAATGGTAATTTATAATGCATTACCACGCAAAGAATATGAACGAATTTTTATGTGTCAAACCGCAAAAGAAATTTGGGAATCTTTATTAATCACTCACCAAGGTAATAGTCAAGTCAAAGACAACAAAATAGATCTTCTTTTTCAACAATATGAACAATTTACAATTCCTGAAGAGGAATCTATTGATAATGCATTTGCTAAATTTAACACTATTATCACAAGTTTAAAAGCACTTGATGAGACTTTTTCTAGCAAAAATTATGTAAGGAAATTTCTTAGGGCATTACATCCAAAATGGCGCGCGAAGGTCACGGCTATTGAAGAATCGAAGAACTTGATGACGTTATCGCTTGATGAACTTATCGGCAACTTGAAGGTCCATGAAGAAATTATAAAGAGAGACTCAGAAACGGTCAAGAGCAAGAAAGATCAAATCAAGTCTCTTGCGCTAAAAGCCAAAAAGGAAATTAGTGATGATGACGATTCAAGTGACGATAGTGAAGACGAAGAATATGCAATGGCCGTAAGAGAGTTCAAGAAATTTTTCAAGAGACGAGGAAGATTCACAAGACAACCACGAGATGAAAGAAGATCGCTTCAAAGAAATAGGAATGATAACTACGGGAAAAGAAATTGCTTTAGATGTGGAAGCCCAAACCATCTCATTGGCGAATGTCCAAAGCCACCGGGTTATGATTACCAAAGCGCCTTTGTTAGTGGAGCATGGAATGATAGCAACAAAGACGAAGCGGACAAAGCAAACGACAAAAAATGTCTTATGGCAAAGACATCAAATGAGGTACTTTCCGAAACCGAATACTTTAGTGACAAAAATCAATCATTAGACGAAAAAGACCTAGATAATGAATATAATAGGTTATGCAAATTAGGTCAAAAAGTCATGGCAAAAAAAAAATCACTAAAACATATTAATAATCGATTAGAAAATGAAGTACTCGAATTAAAAATTAATCTACAACATTTAGAAAAAGGAAAAGAAGTTTTTATAGAATGTAAAACATGTCTAGAGGTCAAAAATGAAAACAAAAAACTTAAACATGAAATTTTCAAACTTGACAAGTTTAAAAATAGTAGTAACTCACTTAAGAAAATAATAAGTGTTCAAGGAACTTCGGGAGATAAAACCGGTCTGGGATTCAACTTAAATAATGTTTCAACTAGTGAAAATAAAAATGCAAAGTTTGAATGTCAATCTAGTAAACAAAAACTATTAGAGTCAAAACCTAAGTATATACTTATAAAAGATAGAAAAATACATATTGCGAGTGATGAGGAAGTAAAAAGTTTTTATAAATCATCATTAAAAGCCGAAACCGGATTTTCTAAACCGAAATTAAGATATAAAACTCCACCTCCAAATAGACCAAGTAATCCTCATCCTCGGTCTAAAACCCCTCAACCTAGAAGAAATCAAGGTAGACAAAAATTTCCTAATAATAATAATCACCCAATGTGGAACTATTCAAGTCTACCAAGTTTCAATCCTTGGGGAATACTTCCACCATATATACATCCTAGTCAATTGCAAACCATGTTTGGTTCAAACAACTTTTGATAAATTAGACAATGGGGACCAAGTGGCTAAATTGTCAACTCATCGGGAAATTCGGAATCTCATCAATGATTGGCTTCTATTAGTCAATATATTATTTTGAAGTGCTTGAAGAATAGTTGTTGAAGACCAAAAGGTGCGCCTCTCTTTCATGCTCATTGTTATAATATATGCTTAGATTAATGACTAGTTATTTCATGCCTATTTAGCTCATAATGCCTAGTTATATATATATACACATAATAGCTTATATGAATCTACTTATAACCTAGAATCACTTGTTCTTTTCCCTTTGGCCCTCTTAAGCTATAACATTTAAAATGGAAATCTTCTATGTCCACTATTAGAAAACTCATGGTGATGAAGTGAAATGAGTTAAGTTGATTAATCATTAACATAGAAGTAAGATTAGATTTCTCGCGTTAGAAAACTATGGATGAAACAAGCTCTCGTAGACTATGGCATCAAATTAGATAAGTGTGCGACAACAAAGGAGCTATAGATGTTAGGTTATACCCCATTCAACACTCTCGCATCAAACATATAGAATTTCGTCATCACTTCCTTATGACCATAGGATTTGTAGAAAAGGGTAGCATGTGACAATAGCCTTAACCAATTCCCTTGAGCATGAGATCTTTAACAACCATTTTTTAAAATCTAGGATTAATGGTATTTGTTGTCAAAAAATCCAGTATCTTTAAAAATATACAGAAACTTCACATTTTGGAAAAATGATTTTTTTAGGACTATTTCACTTTTCTATTAACATGTTTTACTATCTCATTTTTCTTCTTAATCTATGTCCATAATTCTGTTTCGATCAAAGTCAAAGATTGGGAATTCTTTTTCTTACCCATTCTTCATAAACATATCTTGAAATAAAACCCAATCTATTTTATTCAAATAACTTTCACATCTACATAAAAACTCACTTTCAAACATTGTTGAATAATGCTAAAAACATTTCTTTAAATCATGCATGGTTGTGGAAACCGTAGAGGGGGGGGGGGGTGAATACGTTTCCATTTAAAAACTTAAAACTTTTGTATCAAACTCCCGATCAAGTGTGATATGATATGAAAAGTGTCAACTATGATCATATAGCATCAAGAGATGAATATAGTAAACTACAACATATGCACAATCAAAACACGACACATAGATAATCAACATAACATAAGCAACTAGCCATACAAGCAAAAACGCAATGCAAATATAAAGCGATAAAGAATGAAATGAAAGTAAAGAGATATGTAAGAAGGCGCAAACCGGACACGGTGATTTATAGTGGTTCGGTCACGAAGCTCCTCTTCGCCGTACTCCACTCCCCGAGTACCCAACTCGATAGTTACTTCACTAATCAACAAACTCCCTTCAGGCGGAGAAAACCGTACACGTCGCTTAACTTGTTTTCTGACACTAAGCTAGATGTCGAGTGCTAATCTTAGCTAGCACCAATCTACCACGATATACACCTTACACGTCGCTTATCCTATTTCCGACACTAAACTAGATGTCGAGTGCTAATCTTAGCTAGCACCAATCTACCACGATCTACCCTTGATCCACTTGATCAATACACACAAGCCCAATGGCTTCAAGAGATCTCCAAGATCTCAACACGATCACAATGATCTACTCCCACTTGACTCGATCTACCCGATCTACCCTTGATCCACATGATCAATCACACAAGCCCAATGGCTTCAAGAGATCTTCACTATCTCTTAAGATCACAATGATCTTGACTCACTCTCTCACAAAAGAAAAATAATCTTGATGTATGCTATGATACAATCAAGAGTGTAACAAATGTTACAAGACCTAACAACTACAACTCTTGTATCTTCTTGGATACCTTGAGTTCTTCTCTTGCAAATGAAGAGGAATGATAACACTTTGTATCATCATGGATACTTTGTGTTCTTCTCTTGCTAATCAAGAGGGATGACAACACTTTGTATCTACTTGGATACTTTGTGTTCTTCTCTTGCTAATCAAGAGGGATGACAACACTTTGTATCTACTTGGATACTTTGTGTTCTTCTCTTGCTAATCAAGAGGAATGAAGAGGATCACTTGAATGGATGATTGAATCACTCTTAAACAAACTAAGACTCTCCAAATGATCAAAGAAAGTCATCTAAGTGAGGAGGGATTAGACCAGAGAAAAAGGACTGGAAAAATCAAGTTGGAAGTGTGAAATGGTCCACTATTTATAGGCAAGAAAAATCTGAACGTTACAGAAAATTTTGTACGGACGGCTCCACTAAATGTCCCACGGCTCCACTAAATTTAGTGGAACCGTGGAGCCGTCCCAGACAAGGACGCTCCAAATTTTGTCTTTTCTGGTGAAAACTTATTTGGGGAAGGTTGGAGCTGATTTTGGGGGGAAAAATAGCTGTTGGGATTTTTAAACTTATTTTTCAAAATAAAACATTTCTTTTTAATTCAAAAATAATTTGTAAAATATATTTTTGAAAAAATGTTTTGTCATATTAAAAATGTGAAGTTTAGAAAAATATAATCCTTTGATCATTTGTCAAGTAGTAGATTTGTTTGTCCATACCTTGAGTGATTTATGTCGGGATGGAAATCTACGACTTCGTTGAAGCATACTTGAGACGTCGGGAGGTGTTGATGTAAGTATGCATTGATGATTTGTGTTTACAAGTAACTTGCACATTTTACGTTATGTATTACAAGTTACATGTTTGTCATTATTAAAACCGAAGAAACCGTTTAGTTTAAATATCGTAATATTTGCACTAACAATGGTGATCTCATATTTGTCATCTATATTTATGTACATGACATTTATAAGTGAACTAAGTCAAATCAAGCGGACCATGGTTTGTCTATTAAGATTTTGTTTGTAACAAGTCTAGAAGTCCATGCTATCTTAAGTTCCCATTTATTGCACATAGGCACACATTAGGATCAATCAAATAGCTCATTAATCTTACTACTTACATATAATTAAGAAAATACTTGGTGTAGTTTATTGCTTCCTAGTCCATATATATTACTTGCTTGATGAGTATATTTACATACTAGATGAAATTACTTGTTTGCTTAATCTCTTTAATTAACATGTTGTCACACCCCCAAAATCGGGTCCAGCGGAAGCTTACGTGTCGCTGGGGTGCAACTCAATTGGTATCGCAACGCATGTACAAAGAACGGTTTTTCACAATCATTTAGAATATATTTGAGAAGTCAGAAGTGTTAAATTTACATTATGAAAAGTGGTGCGGAAATAGGCCCATAAAATAAGTTAAGCGGTCCCAAATGGTTATCAGAGTCTTCTATGACCATGCTATGCCCTGCCAAAAGCCTCCAGTAGCGTGCTATTGCTTAATACCTGAAAATACATGCTAAAGTGTCAACACGAGGTTGGTGAGTTCATAGAGTTTGTTATAAATAAGTTGAAAAGTTCTTCGAGAATGTTTCCACAGCAAAGGCATTGTAAATCCAATCAGTTGCAAATCCCGCCCATAACAAAACTTGCAACCTGTGTGTTTACAACCCACTGCTAAAATATAGCTTGAGTAAGACATGTGTGTATATGAGGTGCGTTCTATAACACTAGTAGACCTTATGCTGCTCACTAGGAGACTTATGTTGCTCACGAGGAGACTTATGTTCGGCTACCCCAAGTGATAGATACTTAGGTCCGTGATATGTTCTGTACGGCTACCCCAAGTGTTAGATACTTAGGTCCGTGATATGTTCTGTACGGCTACCCCAAGTGTTAGATACTTAGGTCCGTGATATGTTCTGTACGGCTACCCCAAGTGTTAGATACTTAGGTCCGTGATATGTTCTGTACGGCTACCCCAAGTGTTCGATACTTAGGTCCGCGAGTTGCTTTCAAGAATAACGCAAATAAGTTTAACACAATCATGTATGTAAGCAAGCAGTTTAAGCATGTATCTCCCCCAAAGTAGTTCAAAACGTGTAAAGTAGGGGCTATGAAACTCACCTGATGCGATAGCAACAATGATAATAATGGATAAGATGAAATGAGGCTCGATCTCTAACCGCGACCTATTATGAATGATATGATCTAGCGTAAGCAATGATACAATGCTACACATGCAAAAACGTATGTTAACGATACCACTCGTTAGTTTTGAAAATAATGTTTATCGTCGAAAACTACATTTTTGACGTCTCGGCAAGTTATGAACTACTTTTCGTGTAAATATGTTGAAACGGCACTCCACGATCATTGTTTGATGTTTTATCGCCAAATAAAATAGTTTCGTCGCAAAATAACCCTTTTTACAACTTGTGAAAATATGACCAAACGGCCTCGCAAAACTAGTCGCAAAATATTGTACGTTAAGAGTTAGGAATAGAACTTGACGTTTTTGAAATCCTTGTAACATAATCTTCATGTCGTCTCATTTGACTTTTGATCATACGCGCCTCGATCATATAGAAAATCGGCCATGAACTTAGTGACTTGCTAGTTTTACACTTAGAAAATATATGTGTTGTAATGCTGTCAAAATAAGTATAGTTCGTCGGCTTTTCAAAAATTCATATCTCGGTCGTTACAAGTCCGTTTTCAACGTTCTTTATATCCACGCGTTCGTCATAACATGAACTAACATATTTTCAGTAGCTCGGCCCTCCTAGATCACGTCTAATGCCTCGTTTTGTCCCTTGAAGTTCGGCAATCAGCATGCATTTTCTGAAAATAATAGTTTTTGTCTTCTAACTTTAAAAAATCATATCTCCTTCGTTATAACTCGGTTTTTAGTGATTCAAGCGCCCACGTTTTCGTTTTTGAGTGTACTTTCTAAATATGAAGGCCAAAATAACGCCATGTTTACTGATTTTTCCAGACTTTGCATTATAGGACAGTAGGTTTATATATACGTTAAAAACTCATTTTCTTGGTTCGCGGCTTGATCAAACTACTTCAAAACAACTCCACAAATACACAAATCCTACCATACACCTTCTTAGGGTGTCATGGGTCCTAAACATCACCAAAAATGATGGGCTTCATGAGGATGTTAATAAAACGTACAGATCTAGTGTTTTTAGAAAAGAATAAGTAAAGTGGTATGTGTAACATAACTTTTGCATGACTAGTTACTAAAATAACTTGAAGATACAACAATATATGAATAAAATGAAGTATGAAATGATCAATAAAAATGTTCTTGAGCTTACTTGAATTATTGAAGAGTTTTGGATGAAAAATGATTAAAACCTTGGGATTTTTATTTCAAAATCCAAACAAGGGATGTAAAGAGAACTTGTATATAACTTTAGCTTCAAAAATTTGTGGTTCTTCTTGATGATCTCCTTTGGCCGTGGGTATGGTGAAGAGAAGAGAGTGTTTGAGTTTCTTTTAGCTAGTGAAAATATAGTGTATGTATTATGTTAACTTAATTAAATCAAGTCTTATGTATAAAAGAGAATTAATTGGTTTTAACTTGTTAGGGAAAGGAGATGGCTTAGGGGGCGGCACATGGCATAAATGGGAGGATAAGATGAAAGATTTTTAGTTAACTAGATATTATTAGGCAAGTATTATTTAGTTAGTGTATACTTTAGGTGTTATCGGGTACCGGGTTAACTGAAAATAAATCGTGACGAGTTGAAATAAAATACGAAGAAGTTGTAAAAATTATAAAATCATGTTACTGATAAGAATCGGGTGTCAAAATTGTGATCGTGATGAAATATCGCAAATTGACGGAGTTATAAGCGTTTTCCGAGAAATATAGCAAATGGTTTCAAAACACCGGGTAAATTAGTAATATAATTTTTGTATCATAATTTTGAGTATGTTAACATAATGGGATCATAGTCGGGAGTATCGGTTATATTATTCGTAGTAATGACTGAGTGGTAACGTTTAATAATTAAACATACGTTAATTGAAATAATGCAAACCCGTGCATAGTAAAAACCCGAAAATGCGAATTGTGACACATGTTTTGCATAAATATCTATTACATGCTTAATTGCCTCAAAGAGTTGGACTTGCTTGAAACTAAACCCAAAAACACAACCCTTTCTACAATTTTCTGCCAAAAACCCATTTCTAGTAATCTGGGAACCAACAGATGGGCGGCCCCCTTAAATCATAAGGCGGCCCCCTTAATATTTAAGGGGACCGACCATCTGATGGTCGAAGGTGCTGTTTCCTTTTCTACTCTTTAGCCCATTTCATCCTAAACTTCCCAAAATTCACAAACATATCTTATTCCAATCCATCCAACAAATTTTATCCATTCCTTAATCCCATCAATCCTACACTATAAACACTCCCATTCCTCATAATCTTCCATCATCTCATCACGCCATCTCCCATCAAACCAAAGCCAAAAACCTCAAGGTTAGCAAGGATGACCGAAAAACCTGTTTGGAGAAGAAAACCTAACCCCGAAACAAGTCCATCTCAACAAATGATGTGGCTAAACAAACAACACCTCCACCCACATTTGTTCCCAACTATACTCCCAATCCTCAAGCTCATTCCAATGAACCCTTTCACAAACCTCATCATAATAACCAGCCATCCATCTTTACTCCCAAAAATACACCTTCATCTCATCCATATGATTCATATGAAGAGCATGATCAATCCCTAAAAAATAATCCCAATCTCATTCACAACACCTCACATCTTATTCAACCTACCAATGCACCATCCAAAACACTCACCACTCTTGGAATATCCCCTTCATCCATATCTCCATCCTCATCCACTCATGATTACCCAAGTTCACAAATGTCTCCACCACCAAGAGTATCACCACCACCTCCTACCAAATCACATGTTACTTCTATGTTGTATATTTAAACATCCATCCAAAATAACAACCACACTCCACCATCATCACCTTCTTCTAAACACTTGAAGTTCATTGAAGAACTTAAAGAAGCCCATGAGCTTTGTGCTCTTCTTGCCTTACACCTTGCTCAATGCAAGATTGGATCAACTCCCTTCTAGCCCTCCTTCATCACAAAATAACCTCAACCTCCACCTTCGTTCCAAACTACACATCTCAACCTCAAACTAATCTCAATGAAACCTTTCAAAACCCTCATCATATTGGTCAAACATCCAAGTTTACTTCCAATTACACACTCCAATTTCATCCACTTCCACCAAATGACCAAATCCACATTCCCACGGAAAAGGAAAAGTCCCGTGAAGAGATAAACCAAATCCATGACCTCATTGCTATGCACCTTGCACAAGGCAACAAGGGCCAACCTCCACCCTCCATCCTCACCCTACTCAAATTGCTTACCTCACCCCCACAACTTGAATCAAGTCGATAATCATGTCAACTATTGTCCTTGTTGTGTCCTTTTCCAAAAACAAATCATTGCCTTAAATAAACATTTCACTTGGATTGAGTATCCTCTTACTAGATCTCATCCAACACCTCCACTAGCACAACACTCTAACCCTCAATCAACCAATTCCGCTCCAAACTCCTCACCTCCAAACTCTCCACCTCCAAAAATATACCTCTATTAATCAAACATCCTTACCCTCACTCAACCACTTCCACTCCAAACTCTCTACCATCAACCATCTAACCACACTATATGCTTATGTTTCATGTTTTTCAAATAAAATAATTCAATCTTTTGTGTTGCAAGCAAGTCCAATGGCTCTCTTTGGGAAATTATGACCTTTTTACTTGTTATATGTTTTAAACATAATAAATGTCTCACATACTCATTTTGAATTAATGAATGTCTTGCTATGTGTTCTTAATATTTGTTTGCCATGATTGTTGTTTTTATATTCCATATTTTGCTGTGTATGCTTGTGCTTCTGATGAACTCAAATAAGTACATTTTATTACCGTCATTTATCCTATTTATTTGACTTGTTTTATTATATTATCTGTGAGAATTGATACTTAATCGTTTACTTTTGTAATTCTCAGGTAAAAACAAGCATTTGGTGAAACTTGGCGATTTTGGACTAATTATGGAGCAAAACAAGCAAGAAGATAAGAGTCTACTGAAATGTACAAGATCAAGACATTCTGCTCCAGATACGCCGCATCTTGCTTATTACATACGGCGCATCACTATCAAGATTTCACAAGATACGATCCAAGACAGCAAGGACATGCGCCGCATCTGAGAATGGAGTTACGCCGCATCTTCTGGCGGTGTACGAATATTCCTGAATATATTAATCTTGGACCCCACGCGAAGTTAAGTCAATGCGCCGCATCTACTTATTAGATGCGCCGCATCTTACCCTCAGACAGAAACTATAAATACCCCAAGACCAGATGAATTTCGGGGCATAATATATACAAAGTACGAAGACCACAGAAACCTAAGGCCGAATTCAGACGATTAGGCAGCACAAGACACACCCGAACGAAGATACAAGAGCTGCAAGAAGGTCCTGCATGTATTTAATTCATTAAGTAGTTTTGTTTTATTGTGTTAGTAAACTTTAATTCATCAGGATTGGTGGCTTGTGTAATGTGACGAGAAAGATTGCACTCCCTTAAAACTGATTTCCCATCAATTAAAGTTTATATGTTGATGTCTTTGGTTACTACTTATTAGTGCATTGATAACCTCTGTATTTATTAGTGGCCTGCGCATTTGACTACGGAAGAGAATGTGGCTCCCACGGTTGTTACTAAATTGATCACTTAGGAATAACTTTTAGACATAAGTAATCATTAAGGGTTTACTCGCCGATAAGATTAGGGCCAACGAGAAAGGGTTAATTACATACACTTCATATAAAACTATCAATAAAACAAGTGACAATCTACTTAATCATCAGGACAGGTCTTCTTATTGTCTCGAGTATTTATCTGTGTACGTGCATGCCTATCGCTGATTCGTGCTCATTAGTTTAGTTTATTATTTAATTGCAACCAAAACGTGCCAGTCTCTCAGGCTGAACCCCCTTGCGTTAGATTAGGTTGTATAGTTAACTTAGAATATTAAAATACTGATTAGAATGACTAGATAATACGTTCCACTCTTAGTGATCGACACTCTACTTACCATTATATTCATACTGACCGGGTACACTGCTCGTTAAGTGTGTGTGTTATTGATAAGTCGGCTAAATATAAATTTAAAACTTGAGTAGGCATTAATACTGCTAAACCGCAACGACACATCACGCGCATCAAGTTTTTGGCGCCGCTGCCGGGGAGTGAATTGTTATTATCTGTTAATTTGATTAGTATTTTAATTAGGTTTTTAATCTAACCGCTAACTCTGTTGTATATTAGTTAATTTGCATTCATTGTATTATTTGCATATTTTCTGTTTTTGTGTGTTTAATTTTTGTTTATTTTCGTTTGTTTTTATTTGTTTTTATTTTTCGTATTTTCTGTATTCTGCTATCGTTGTACTGAGCTTATTCAAACGATACGGCGCATCTATTTTCGTAGATACGGCGTATTGCGTTTAATTTTTATAAAATACAACGCGTTTAATTAATTCGATACGACGCATCTTTCCCCAAGATACGGCGTATCTGTTTTTAATAAGAAATATTTTTTCTAAGCGATAACGCGATACGACGCATCTGTTTTTGCAGATACGGCGTATCTATTATTTTAATTAAAACAGTTTTCGAATTATTAAACTGATACGACGCATCGATCTCTGTCGATACGGCGTATCTTCTGAATCAAAAATCTTTTATTTTGAAACGTAACGAAAATACGGCGCATTAACTTTTGTTAATACGACGCATTTAATTTTAAATAAATATCGATTTTTGATAATTAAAACTGATACGGCGCATTCTACTTTATAAGCGGCGTATCTATTTTCTGAATAAAGTCTGATTAAATTTTAACGATTATAAGATACGGCGTATCCAACTTTCTGGATACGGTGCATCATCTGCAGATATCAGTTATTCTTATATCCGTTTCTAAATTCGTTAATTTCTCTTCTAGCGAACAAATCCTACTGAAAATTTTACCTATGATGACAGGTTTTTCTATGGAAGACATATCAGTGAACGGATATCTTGCTAAGGAACTCATGCTTCCGGATTCCTTCGAAGTGAAAGTTTTTGATGATGTCAACTTCGATGTGCTCATGATTGATGCAGATTTATTTTCTTGGGAAACCCCTCTTGAAGCTACTTATAAGGAATTCAAGCGCTTATGCAATATTGAAGATGGGATATTCTCTTATGATTTACTAATGAGCTACACTGAAGATGAATTGTTACTCTTATGGCCCATCATTGAATCTAAGGGATTATCTTGGACGACTATTGAAGAGAATGATGGGAAATTCCAAATTGAATTCATGAACTCAAGCAATAAAAGCTGTGGTGGAGGCAATACCCAACATATGCAAATCTCTTACATGCCTTATTCCGAACAGTACTGGGGATTAAATGAGAACTATCTAGACGATGAAAGAATTTATGCTGTGTCGGAGTTACTATTTCACGGCAGGTTGGTAAGGTTGATGGACATCTCCCTCAAAGAATGGCTTGAACTTAAATACGGTAATCCTAAATTTGCTCCTGTGAGTGAAATCAAACGCATTGTGACCTCATGGTTGACACGGAGTTTTAGGGAGCAATTTAACGAGTTCATGGAGATAAGGAGGAAAATGATTGGTAAAGCTTGCTTTGACGTTGACCACGATCCTAACAATGTTGATTTTTCAGATTGGTTGGCTAGTAAGTTCAATAACCATAAGAGCATGGATCGAGCTACTAAAGATGCGTTATGGGTATATTGGATGAGAGGAGAAGACGAAGAAGTAGAGAGCGACTATGGGTCGTCACTTCATGATTCAACAATCAATGAGGGCATTGAAGAATTATTCAGAATAGACATTGACGTGTTCGATTATGAGACACCCTTGTGCAAACAATTCAAAGAATTTAATTACCTTCTTCAAGTCGATGATGATGTGCTAACTGGAGATCTACCAGGATTCAAGACTTATGATGATTTCAAAAACACCTGGTACTACGAATGGAATGACCAAATACCATGGGTTTGGGATAAACCATGGGAATTTGAGCACATTAATCACACCTGTACACCTTTCGTTTTCAAGGATGGGAGTAGTGTTTGGCCGACCTGTGATTATAAGAGTGACGGAACCTGTAATGGGGGAAGTATAATTGGGATGAAACGGGTTGGAAACGATGTAACCTTTGAAGACTATGAGTGGTATGATAATGTTGAAGACTGCCCACAAAAAGCGGAGGCTTTGCAAGAAAAGGGTAGAATTGAATACTTGAAAGAGCTAAAGGGAACATCGAATACTACTTTCTGGGAATGGGTGCATGGACAATTTGATGATTACACTAAGCTTAGTCGACGCTTGCAATGGGAATTGAAAAATGAGTGGGATGAGATTCAAGATTATTATCAATCCTTTAACGTGGTTAATTATGATCCCTGTGCTAATAACAATGAGTCGCGAGAAGAATTGATTGATGAACTTGATGACTATTTGATTAAGGATCCTTATTTCGAGTTTGTTGATAAAGACGAAGAAGAATTCACCAAAAGAAAGTGTCAACTACTTGGGATCCCTTATAATGAGCCACCCATGATTATTTCTGAAAAATTTAAAATCATCAAATATTCTTTGGGACCTGATGAGGAATATGTTGCGACGAAGACCAAGAGTTATAGTAGATTAAGTCGAACGGAAGATAATATTGCGAAGATATACGGGAACATCTTTCGGATGAAAGAAGAAGGATAGACCGTGACAAGAACAAAATAAAGAGCTGAACGTGATTCTAACTTGAAGACTCTGGAATAAAGACAAGTGTTGACCGGGAGACAACCCGGAAAATTTTTATTATTCTGTTCTGTGTCGAGTCAGTCAGGCCCGCAGCAGATACGGCGCATCTCAATCCCAAGATGCGACGCATCTCCTGCACTGGTCATATCTTACTTTATTTTCTGCATTTTTTTATTTTTAACTTTAAAACTTTTTATCAGTTTATTTTAATGTGGCGCATCCCTGGTTAAGGATGCGACGCATCTTCTATTCTGATTCGTATTTATTCCAGGCTCGATACGGCGTATCTTCTTCCATAAGATACGGCGCATCGATTAACCTGATGATTTTCATTTTAATTTTTATGTTTTATTTTTCCTAACTACTAATGTATTATGCAAGTTTGAACCTTTCTTAACTTAGGTGTGTTTAAAGCCTTGGTGGTATTATAGATTCCTGCATTTCCTGTGGATACATCAATATGAAGCTTAAACGTTCTCATCCACAAGAAAGATGATTTTTGCTCTTATACTAAAAATGGAGGATCATACCGAGCAAATCTCAGGGGAGTTTTTCTGTTCTAATTCTTTTATTTTCCAGTTTTTAACCTTTGATACAAACAACGAGGACGTTGTTTAACTTAAGTGGGGGGATTGAAGAATTAGAACACTTACTTGTCCTAAACTTTTCAAAAATTATGCTTAAAATGTGCTTAATATATCAAAATTTAAAATTTTTTAGCATGTTTTTGTTTAAAGTCTAAGTTGCATAGCTGCACACATGACGTTATTTTCAAAAATTGTGATTTTTCAAAATTCACAAATCTATGAGTGTGCCGGTGACTTGTAAACTTTAGAACTTGGCTTGTATACTATTCGAGACCACCATAATAAGTATTATTTTATATAATTGGAATGACTTGTCTAAATTGGTAAATTTCTAGGATTACACCCAAATAGCCTTTATATGTTATATGTTATTAGCTAACTATAGGGCTGGCAAATCGTGTCAGACGAGACACGATAAGACACGACACGATAAGGGGTAGACACGAACACGACACAATAATTTTTCGTGTCAAATTTTTAAAACACGAACACGACACGAAACCTGTTAAGCCCAAACAGGTCGACCTGTTAATGACACGAAACCTGTTAAGCCCAAACACGAACCTGTTAACAAGTCGTGTTTTTGTGTCGTGTTTTCGTGTTCGTGTCAAAATTGCACATAGAGTGTGTCAGACACGACCTGCTAAGACACGACCTGTTAAGACACGACACGATAAGGGGCAGACACGAACATGACACGATAATTTTTCGTGTCAAATTTTCAAAACACGAACACGACACGAAACTTGTTAAGCCCAAACAGGTTGGCCTGTTAACGACACGAAACCTGTTAAGCTAAAACACGAAACCTGTTAACAAGTCGTGTTTTCGTGTCGTGTTTTCGTGTACATGTCAAAATTGCCAGCCCTAGCTAACTACACTGGTTAGTTAACCCCCGTATAAACCCTTTTGTTACTCTCACTTTTAGAGTAAGATACCCCTAGAAAAACACTCAGAGCCATTCCTTTCGTTTCTTACACCTTTGTTATAATGTTTCGTTACACCCTTACACCTTAGCCTACCCTGTAGATTAAAATCCGTGGTTGGTTAATTGCTTTAGGCAAAGTGTGTTTCCTTACATTACCTATGTTCGCGTGCGTAATTCATTATCTTTGGTTAGGTCGGGAAATTGCACAATGCAATTGGAGTGAAAGTAAATATTGTATATCTTTGAGTTTATTTTTCGTGTGTTTACTACTTTCACTATTACCGTTATTTCTGAAGTCATGAAAAGTATGGAAAAATTATCCAGAATTATCATTATAGTGATGTGGTGAAATTTTACACATCTTTGTTTATGTTTCAAAAAAAAAAAAAAAAAAAAATCGAAAAAATAGAAAAGAAAAAGAAAAAAAGGAAGAGTTGGATGTTTGTTTTGACCAACTTATGTAAAGTTTTGTGTTAAGTGGTCGATATCACCACTGGTTGTTGTATATTATATCTATGGATTGAATGGGAGTTGTACGTTATGGGAACGCCAACTAAAGGTTATTCTTTGATTAAGATCTTGTTGAGTATAATTCGTGTCTACCTAAAGCGTGTGTTTCAAGTGTTAAAGCGTGAGTTATTCTATGATATGAGTCTTATTCATGGGATGGTTGGGATAGTGATTAACCACACTTAGGATTTTAATTTATCTGTTTTGTTTATTTTTCATTTTTACACCAATTTATATCCCAAATATTATCCATACCCTATGTTATTCTTTATCCAAACCTTTGATTTATTGAGATTAGGGATTTGAGCAATCTTAAGTATCGTAGTCGTGGATTCGGCTATGTATTTATGATTTTGTCGCCCTTTTTGATATAATATTATTGGTGAAGATTACTTGGTCCTATCTTTAGCCTATTCGAGTTAAGGATTTGAGCAATTGCAAGTATCGTGTTCGTGGATTCGATCATGTATTTGTGATTTTGTCGCCTTTTCTGGAATTTGAGATCGATAGAGATTAAGGAGAATGATTAACCCTTAAGCCTACAAACCCTTTTTACCGCTTTAGACTTGTTATTCCTTGGCTTTAGTGGGGGAGATGTGTATACTTGCCAAGCTTATGATAGAATATTCGTCACGACTGGACAGTTAAACGATTAGATTTGCTTTTATCGAATTATTTTATTTTACTTCTAATTCGTTAAGTGTTTGGTTGTGTGATCATGACAAAAATGAATACATGCTTCAATATAAAAATAAATCCTAATATCTTTTAGGATACATTTTCATAAGATTAATTCTAAGGTTTACTTGGGGACAAGTAAAGTTCAAGTGGGGGGATATTTGATGAACTCAAATAAGTACATTTTATTACCGTCATTTATCCTATTTATTTGACTTGTTTTATTATATTATCTGTGAGAATTGATACTTAATCGTTTACTTTTGTAATTCTCAGGTAAAAACAAGCATTTGGTGAAACTTGGCGATTTTGGACTAATTATGGAGCAAAACAAGCAAGAAGATAAGAGTCTACTGAAATGTACAAGATCAAGACATTCTGCTCCAGATACGCCGCATCTTGCTTATTACATACGGCGCATCACTATCAAGATTTCACAAGATACGATCCAAGACAGCAAGGACATGCGCCGCATCTGAGAATGGAGTTACGCCGCATCTTCTGGCGGTGTACGAATATTCCTGAATATATTAATCTTGGACCCCACGCGAAGTTAAGTCAATGCGCCGCATCTACTTATTAGATGCGCCGCATCTTACCCTCAGACAGAAACTATAAATACCCCAAGACCAGACGAATTTCGGGGCATAATATATACAAAGTACGAAGACCACAGAAACCTAAGGCCGAATTCAGACGATTAGGCAGCACAAGACACACCCGAACGAAGATACAAGAGCTGTAAGAAGGTCCTGCATGTATTTAATTTATTAAGTAGTTTTGTTTATTGTGTTAGTAAACTTTAATTCATCAGGATTGGTGGCTTGTGTAATGTGACGAGAAAGATTGCACTCCCTTAAAACTGATTTCCCATCAATTAAAGTTTATATGTTGATGTTTTTGGTTACTACTTATTAGTGCATTGATAACCTCTGTGTTTATTAGTGGCCTGCGCATTTGACTACGGAAGAGAATGTGGCTCCCACGGTTGTTACTAAATTGATCACTTAGGAATAACTTTTAGACATAAGTAATCATTAAGGGTTTACTCGCCGATAAGATTAGGGCCAACGAGAAAGGGTTAATTACATACACTTCATATAAAACTATCAATAAAACAAGTGACAATCTACTTAATCATCAGGACAGGTCTTCTTATTGTCTCGAGTATTTATCTGTGTACGTGCATGCCTATCGCTGATTCGTGCTCATTAGTTTAGTTTATTATTTAATTGCAACCAAAACGTGCCAGTCTCTCAGGCTGAACCCCCTTGCGTTAGATTAGGTTGTATAGTTAACTTAGAATATTAAAATACTGATTAGAATGACTAGATAATACGTTCCACTCTTAGTGATCGACACTCTACTTACCATTATATTCATACTGACCGGGTACACTGCTCGTTAAGTGTGTGTGTTATTGATAAGTCGGCTAAATATAAATTTAAAACTTGAGTAGGCATTAATACTGCTAAACCGCAACGACACATCACGCGCATCAGCTTCTAATATTTTTCTTGCAAGTATTCCATATCTCGATTTCTTGATGCCCTCAAACGAGGGGGAGCAGACATCAAGGGGGAGTTCTTGTTCCGAAAAATTTTGTATCTAAAACTTGTTGGCATAACCTTTTTGATTTTACAAAAAGGGGGAGAAGTGAATATAAACTCACTAAATACTTGTCCAAAAATAATGTTTTGGATTTAATGATTTTAAGTTTTGTAATCATCAAAAAGGGGGAGATGGTTGATATAAATAATGCCTAAAAATATTATTAATACTTCTTGATATCTCTATGTTTTGATAATCACAAAATGTAAACTCATTAAACATAAACTTATTAAATAAACAAGTATTTAGTTGTAAATATTCATTTCTACAACTTAATCACTCAAGGTATGAATAAACAAATGCCTAATGCATTATATGATCAAAGGAACATTTTCTTAATCACTAGATTTTTTATTAAATGTCACAAACATTTTATATCTTTTACAAAATCATTTTTGGAAATTAAAGAAAAATGTTTAATCTATTATAAATTTATGAATTCAAATTTTCAACCAAAAATGGCAAAAATGTTCCAGAAAAACCTTCCCCACAAAAAGACAAAGCTGAGCAACGTTCAGATTGGGCGGCCCCCTTAATTTACTAGGCGGCCTCCTTAATTATTAAGGGGACCAACCCCCTATTTAAGGGGACCGCCCCGCTCCTCCAGCTGTCAATTTTTGCCTATAAATACTGGACTAATCCTGGACTTTTTCCTCACCTTTTGCACCCCAAACCTTCTGTTCTAAATCTCTCCTTATCTTTCTAAATCCTTTGATCATATATTCTTAAGCATTGGTTTCTAAGTGATCCAAGCTTCTACCATCCAAGTGCAAAAGAAGAATACTCCTTCAACAACTAGAGAAGAAGTATTGCAACTTAGTATCATCTTGCTACCTAAGTTGTTTGTGTAATCATTCATTCATTTGTGTATAAGTTGTGTATATTTGTTAGATAGGTGTGAACATAATTGTTTAGGCTATATTAGTGTGGTAGTGGTGAAGTTGTGAAGAAGTTAAGGTGTGTAAGTAGTGAAGGTGTAAGGAAGTAGAAGAGTATATAAGTAGTGCTAGGTTGTGAAGTAGTTGTGAAGCCGTTGTGAAGTAGTTGTGAAGCTGTTGTGAAAAAGTTGTGAAGCCGTAGTGAAGAAGTTGTGAAGAAGTCGTGAAGAAGTCGTGAAGAAGTTGTGATTAAAGTTGTGAGATTGGTTCTAGCTACGATTAGAACTCGACATTTAGCTTTGTGTCGTAAAATTGGTGTAAGCGAAAGTTGTGTAAGGTTTTCTCCGCCATAAGGGAGCTTGTTGACATAGTGAAGAAAACTCTCGAGTTAGGTGCTCGAGGAGTGGAGTAGGGCAAGGAAGGTGTCCTTGTAGCCGAACCACTATAAATCCTTTGTCTCGCGGTTCGATCTTTCCATCTCTATCTTTCATTTCATTTCATTACTTTACTTGCATTGTTTATTTAGATTTACTTATATTTGTTCATATTGTTCAAGAGTTTAGTTCACATAAATTCGAATCTAAGTTTTTAAAAGTAAACAAAGTTTTTATAATAAAATTAAAATGACGTAAAACTATTCAACCACCCCTTCTAGTTTTCCACATCATCAATCACTTTAAAAGCTCATCCCTTTTTTCCTTAGATTCTTTATTTTTCTTGTCATGTGGATCATTCCGATAGCGACTCGTATCATAGTTCACCTCTTTGACAAATATATCGACTCTTGGGAGTCCACGGAGACCACAACCTTCACAATTCAACTAAGTAGTTGCAGCCTTACGTAAAGCGACCTGGATGGTTACACTAGTATCAAATGCTTGTGCCAAATCTACGTCGTGCCATACTCATACACCATTTTGCACCAGTAAGTTTAACTCCAGAAGATTTGTTTTCATTCTTACGACACTAACAATCTCCATTGCTTGTACAAAACCTTGGTAGCTACAAATCCTACAAACCATTTTGAATCTTGATGAAGACCGGTTAGATAACGATTGATCATCCCTTCCTCATGGATACTCGATGTTCTGCAAAGCGTCGTGATTTGATGATAATTCTTCACATACACCTGGGCTACTTCAGCTCGTCTCATCAACTTTAGGAAACCTCCTTCAAGGCCTACCTATGTAATCTCATAGACAGAGTTTCTTTCCCTGTCACCTCTACCAATTTTTCTTTAAGTGACACAAATTCCTTGACAATACCCTTGATCTTCTTCGCTAATCCCACTAATCTTAGCCGTGAGTGTGGAAAACTAGAAGGGGGGGGGGTTGAATAGTTTTACGTCTTTTTAATTTTATTATGAAAACTTTGTTTACCTTTTGTAAAAACTTAGATTCGAATTTATGTGAACTCAACTCTTGAACAATATGAACAAATATAAGTAAATCTAAATAAACAATGCAAATAAAGTAATGAAATGAAATGAAAGATAGAGATGGAAAGATCGAACCGCGAGACAAAGGATTTATAGTAGTTCGGCTACAAGGACACCTTCCTTGCCCTACTTCACTCCCCGAGCACCTAACTCGAGAGTTTTCTTCACTATGTCAACAAGCTCCCTTATGGCGGAGAAAACCTTACACAACTTTAGCTTACACCAATTTTACGACACAAAGCTAAATGTCGAGTTCTAATCGTAGCTAGAACCAATCTCACAACTTCAATCACAACTTCTTCATGACTTCTTCACGACTTCTTCACACCTTCTTCACAACGGCTTCACGACTACTACACTACCTAGCAGGCTAGCACTACTTATTTACTCTTCTATTTCTTTACACCTTCACTACTTACACACCTTAACTTCTTCACAACTTCACTACTTACACACCAATCTAGCCTAAACAATTATGCTCACACCTATCTAACAAATATACACAACTTATACACAAATGAATGAATGATTACACAAACAACTTAGGTAGCAAGATGATACTAAGTTGCAATACTTCTTCTCTAGTTGTTGAAGGAGTATTCTTCTTTTGCACTTGAATGGTAGAAGCTTGGATCACTTAGAAACCAATGCTTAAGAATATATGATCAAAGGATTTAGAAAGGATTAGAAGAGATTTAGAACAGAAGGTTTGGGGTGCAAAAGGTGAGGAAAAAGTCCAGGGATGAACCAGTATTTATAGGCAAAATCTGACAGCTGGAGGAGCGGGGCGGTCCCCTTAAAATTAAGGGGGCCGCCTAGTAAAATTAAGGGGGCCGCCCTACCCGAACGTTGCTCAGATTTGTCTTTTTGTGGGGAAGGTTTTTCTGGAACATTTTTGCCATTTTTGGTTGAAAATTTGAATTTATAAATTTATAATGGATTAAACATTTTTATTAAATACCAAAAATGATTTTCTAAAAGATATAAAATGTTTGTGTCATTTTATAAAAAATCAAGTGATTAAGAAAATGTTCCTTTGATCATATAAAGCATTAAGCATTTGTTTATTCATACCTTAAGTGATTAAGTTGTAGAAATGAATATTTACAACTAAATACTTGTTTATTTAATAAGTTTATGTTTAATGAGTTTACATTTTGTGATTATCAAAACATAGAGATATCAAGAAGTATTAATAATGTTTTTAGGCATTATTTATATCAACAATCTCCCCCTTTTTGATGATTACAAAACTTAAACTCATTAAATCTAAAAAATTATTTTTGGACAAGTATTTAGTGAGTTTATATTCACTTCTCCCCCTTTTTGTAGAATCAAAAAGGTTATGCCGACTAGATTCAATTAAGAATTTCGACGGAAACTAGAGCTCCCCCTTGATGTATACTCCCCCTCGTTCGAGGGCACCAAGGAGACGAGCTATGTAAATCTTGGCTGCAAGAACAAGTTAAGAATACAAGACATATATATGCATAGCAAAAATATTTAGAACAAACAACTAATTTATTCATGCATTCAAAGTGATCATGTATAACACATGAATAATCATTACATCACATAATATGCTTAAAGCACAGCGATTACAACATAAGTAAAAGATACTAATGCTCCTAATATTTCCAAAGAGAGCGATTGGACTTGCTTGCAACACAAAAGGGTGAGGGATTTTATTTTGGGGCGGAAAACATGGGAATAGAGCTTAGTTATTTGATGGTGAGGGAAAGGGAGCGGATGAAGTGGATCTAACGATGTTATATCGGGTTAGGGGAGGAATAGGATGAGGACAAGTGAGTAGATATTCGATCCAAGAGATATCTTCACTCAAGTGGAGAATTTGTTTTTGAAGGAAGATACAACAAGGACAATAGTGGGTGTGGTTTGTAACTTGATCCAAGTTGAGAGAGTGGGGTAAGCAATTTGAGTAGGGTGAGGATGGAGGTTGTCCCTTGTTGCGTTGTGCAAGGTGCATAGCAAGGAGATCACTAAGGTCGTGGATTTGGTTAAGCTCTTCATGAAACTTTTGCCTTTCCGTGGGAATGTGGATTTGATCATTTGGTTGGAATGGATGAAATTGGGGTGTGTGGTTTGAGGTAAAGTTTGATGTTTGACCAAAATGATGAGGATTTTCGAAGGTTTCATGGAAGTTGGTTTGAGGTTTAGAAGTGTAGTTTGGAATGAATGTGGATGTTTGGCCAATATGATAAGGTTTTTAGAATGGTTCAATGGAATGAGCTTGAGATCTTGGAGAGTAGTTGGGAACAAATGAGGATGGAGGAGTTGGTTGGCTAGTCACATCATTTGTTGAGATGGACTTGTTGTAAGGGTTAGTTTTTCTTTTCCACACGGGTTTTTGTGTCATCCTTACTAACCTTGAGGTTTTTGGTTTTGATTTGATGGGAGAAGACATGATGAGATGAGTGAAGATGGTGATGAATGGGGTTATTTATAGTGGAAGATTGATGTTATTGAGGAAGATAAGTTTTGGTGGGTAGTTTAGGACAAAATATGTTTGTGAATTTTGGGAAGTGTAGAATGAAATGGGCTAAAAAGCAGAAAAAAGATTCTGTGAACCCGACCATCAGATGGCCGGTCCCCTTAATAATTAAGGGGGCCGCCTCATGATTTAAGGGGGCCGCCCATCTGGTGGTGTTCAGGGTTCCAGAAATGGGTTTTTCTGCAGGAATAGGTAAAGAGGGCTATGTTTTGAGTTTTTGGTTTTTGGCAAGTCCAACTCTTTGAGGCAAGAAAGTATGTAATATATTAATACTTATGCATGCAAGATATATTAATTTAAACAAATAAGCAAGCAATAAATTCTATCTAGCAATTAAGAGTGATTTTTTTTTTAATCATATAAGGCAAGGATCATGGAACAAGGGCACTAGAAACTATCAAGGAATTTGTGATGGAACAAATGTGGAGGTGTGATTAGTAATTTTGTTCTAGTGTGTGCCTATATGCAACAAATGTGGAGATGTGATTGTTTCGACTCCTAAATGCAAAAATTTCCTAAGAAACAATCCAAAGTCTCCTTAATTTGATTTTGCTCAATTTATGAATATCAAAGATATATATTAGGTTATAAATTTTGACAATTCATGTGAGATTTCATGCATGAAGGAAAAATATTTTTAGCATGATTCAACAATGCAAGGAAAGTGGTTTTCATGTGTTTTCCTAGATGTGAGAATGATTTGAATAAAATAGATTGGGTTTTGTATCTAAATATGTTTATGCAAAAGAAAGTGTTTCCCAATCTTTAATTTTGTGCAAAACAGATTCCTAGACACAGATGAGAGGGAGGAAGAAAAAAATAAATTTCGCAGACAGATGGCCGATTCCCTTAATGAGAGGCCGGTCCCCTTAATAATTAAGGGGGCCGCCTTTATAACATTAAGGGGGCCGCCCATCTGATGATGAAAAATGTACTAAAAGTGCAGAAAATTAAGTCAATTTGTTCCATCATTCCTAGGCCTAAACGTAAGTGGTTAAAGAGTTCACGCTTAAGGGGTTTAGTGAATATGTCTGCTATGTTATCTTCCGATGCAATCTTTTCTATAGATATGTTTCCTTTTTGAACGTTATCGTGAAGGAAGTGGTGACGTATTTCTATATGTTTAGTCCTAGAGTGTTGTACGGGATTCTTACTTAAATCTATAGCACCTTTATTATCACACATAATTAGGACATTATCTAACCTAATGCCATAATCTACGAGAGCTTGTTTCATCCATAATGCTTGTTGACATGCCTTTCCAGCGCTTACATATTCGGCTTCTGTAGTAGAAATAGCAAGAGCGGTTTGCTTCTTCGAAAACCAAGATGTTAGGCAACATCCCATGAACGTGCAAATACCGCTAGTGCTTTTTCTATCCACGTAGTCTCCCGCATGATCCGAATCCGCATAGACGATGGTTTCTATGCCGGATCCCTTAGGATACCATAATCCTAAGTGTATAGTGCCTTTAATGTATCGGAAGATACGCTTAACCACTTCTAGGTGAGAGGTTTTGGGATTCTCTTGAAAGCGAGCACAAAGGCAGACACTAAACATGATATCCAGTCTACTTGCCGTTAGATATAATAAACTACCTATCATTCCTCTATACTTAGTGTTTTCTACGGACTCACCTTCTTCATCTCTTGTGAGTTTTATTTCTGTGGACATCGGTGTTTTCATAGGCTTAGAGTCTTCTAATCCAAATTTCTTAAGCATCTCCTTAATGTACTTAGATTGATTAAAAAATATTCCATCTTCTAATTGTCTTATCTGTAATGCTAGAAAGAAATTTAGTTCACCCATCATACTCATCTCAAACTCATCATGCATGATTTTGGCGAATTCATCACACATATCCTGACAAGTCGATCCAAATATAATGTCGTCGACATATATTTGGACAATGATGAGATTTGGGCTTTTCTTTTTCGTGAAAAGAGTGTTATCTACCATTCCCATGGAATAATCATGTTTAATAAGAAAAGCTTTTAATCGATCATACCAAGCCTTAGGAGCTTGTTTGAGTCCATATAAAGCTTTCTTGAGTTTATAAACATAATCAGGTTTTGCGAAATCAATGAATCCTGGAGGTTGTGCCACGTATACCTCCTCATTGATAAAACCGTTAAGGAATGCACTTTTCACATCTATTTGAAATAACTTAAAGTCTAGGGCGCATGCATAGGCAAGGAGTATTCTTATAGATTCTAATCTAGCTACGGGGGCATAAGTTTCGTCATAATCAATTCCTTCTTGTTGATTATAACCTTGTGCAACTAACCTAGCTTTGTTCCTAGTAACAATTCCATTTTCATCTAACTTATTTCTATATACCCATTTAGTTCCTATGATGGTCATGTTCATGGAATTTGGGACTAGTTCCCAAACGTCATTTGTCTTAAATTGATGTAGTTCTTCTTGCATAGCCATAACCCAACTTTCATCTTTTAAAGCCTCATTTATATTTTTAGGTTCTATTGTTGAGAGAAAACAAAAGAAATTATTTTTATCTTGAGCTTGTGATCTAAGAGTTCTTTGATTTAGGCTTCCTATTATATTATCTAGTGGGTGTGATTTAGATTCCTTAACATTTACTATTTCGTTTTCTCCTAGTGTTATATTTTCATTATCATCACCTAAGGGTTTAGTTTTACTAACCTCAATAGCTTCTTCTTTAACTAGGTCATCATCTTCTAGAGGCAATGTCTTAGGTGGTGGTGGAGTTTCATCAAATGTTACATTCAAGGATTCTTCTACTTTCATAGTGTGTTTATTAAGTATTATATACGCTTTACTATTTTGCGAATACCCTAGAAAAATTCCTTCGTACGACTTAGGATCAAACTTAGTAAGGTAATATTTTGTATTGAGAACAAAACATTTGCTCCCGAATACCCTAAAGTAATTTAGATTAGGTTTTCTACCTCTTAATAACTCATATGGGGTTTTTCCTAAAATTCGCCTAATTGAGACTCTATGTAGGATATAACCGTCTTGATTGTGTGGATCTATTCGGGTGGTCTTGGTTCATGGAAGATTAGATCCATGGTTTAGTTAGAGAGATGAGATTAACTAGAGAGAGAGGGAACCTTGAGAGAAAATATGGAATGTTAGATTACTATGTGAAAATTGTGACAAGAGTTCCAACCCTTCCCAAGTGTGGGAAGGGGTATTTATACTTACTAATATTATGCCCTTAGTGGGCTGTGGAGTGAGCTGACAGTGGGGAAAGCCCCGACCCACTCTACAAATATAACTACGACTAATACTATTAATACTAATATGAATATTACTAAGCTAATATAAATAAGCCTACGAGCTATATAAATGCTAAGTAGATACTCGGGGTGACCGATCCTTCATCTGAATATTTATATTCCTAACAATCTCCCCTAAGGGAGGTCACCCCGGAAATAATAACTTGAATTCTAGCATTTTGTCTTCTGAAGTTGTCTTCATAGCTCGTAGTCTTTGATTCTTCATTGTCTTGAAAGATTGTGCATTCAGCAGTAATCTTTTGATGACTGATCGGTTGTCTTGGATGATCTTTGAGAATTCTTTGAGTTTATCATCCAACATTTTTCTTCAAGTCATCTTTCAGCAGTATGTTTCCATGTGATGTGTAAATCTTTGAGCCGATATGCTCACACTATTCTGGGTCATGATCTTCAGCATCAGAGTTAGCAGAAGCCGTGTTGAAGGTCTTTTGGTTGATCATGACTTCTTTGAATACGATGATGATGTAGTGTGAGCATGTGGTGCTGGATTGGCATCTTTTCTGTAATCTACTACAACCGCAATCAGCTGCAACTTCAATCAGCTACAACCGCAAACAGATGCAACAACAATCAGCTACAATCGCCAGATGTTCCTGCATATGACAGTTAGCAATAAAACGTCCGGTACTTACAGGTTCAAACTTCGAGATTGTTAACAGCATAGTGTTAAAACTCTCTCTAATCCTTACCAGGACCGTTCCTAATCGAAAACCCACAGAGGGCTTTTTAAGATCGTACCGTAGTATATCAACGATTAGGTGAGTCGCTGGAGATCACTCCACGACTGTAGACCGTTTGAAACCGCCGCGATCACTAAGCGTAATCCACAGGGAATTACCAAAGTGACCTGCTTTCAGGGCTGCTTGATGTTGACCCTGGCAGGAATTTCCATTCAATCATTGAGAATTACATTCGTAAATTCTCTCATAAATGTTCTGGCAGATTGCTAAGATCTGCGTAGGACTCTTAGTTTACAACTGGTGTCCTTGAAGTTGACCAACCAGTGTAGAAATAGTTTGTGTCCCTAAGAGATCTTTTTATGCATCTCGTGGCTCTAGACTCTATTGTGCGTTTTGATTTGGTGGTCGAAGGCTGGAGAGGACTGCCACCTTTTCAATATCATCTAACTCGGAGTGAGTGAGACGATAGAAATGTATTGATCTCCGTGACAAGTGAAACGAGAGTCCTTTGAGGGACCTTGAGTAGCTAGGGAGGGTTGTGCAGCGTATCACTGGGTCCATGATACTTTGTCTTCAATGCCAGCAATCAGCTAAGTGATTCTGACAGCATATGTATTGACCCGGTTTCTGCCTAAAGTGTAAGGAGGGTTTCTTTCTTTTCACCCTTTATCTTTACATTCTTTTTCATTCTTCAACCCCTTCAGTGCTTACCGAGACTTCATTACTAGAACCTTGTTGGGTTTTTTCCAGTACTAGCTCCATCTCAGTCGGCACTCTTCCCTTATTCTCACTTTTCTCCTTTTTAATCATACCTAAGGACTTCTATACTAACTAGTGGATTGTCCCTGGGTAGATCCCTCCGGCTCTGGCGGGATCGTGGGAACTTGTACCTAACCTTACCATCCTTATAACTCCAATACATTAAGTAAAATGGTCGGTCTTTGGTGTTCTTCCACAATTGCCATAAACCAAATCTTTGAAAAATCTCTCAAAGTGTTCATGATTCTGAAACACATTTTTGCTAACACTTGAGAGTTTTATATTTTTCAAATGCTCCCCCTCAACATGTGCTCGAATGATTGTTTTATAAATTTTCACATGTTAGGTAGAGCTCGCACTTTTTTGAATTGATCAACTTTCAGTGAACATGACCGATTCGAGACACGCTTACATCACTGGTTAGACCAGCTTGAAATTATTACCCGGCCTGGTCAAGTCCACAGAAAGTTTCTCGAAACGGTACACTCTACTCAGACACATCCTTTTCGAGACACGCTTACATCACTGGTTAGACCAGCTTGAAATTATTACCCGGCTAGGATATGTCCTTTCGATTGATGACAATATATGTTTCGTCAATTCATTTGTGAAGTCTGAGTCACGATCTCTTGCGATGCCAAATCCTTTTTGTTTCCACAAAACATTTGCTCCCCCTCAATATGTGCATCGATATACGAAAGAGTTTAGCACATATGAGAGAGCTTACATTCATGTCCAAAACATCACATTTTATCAGATTTCATATTTAAATCACATTCTCTCCCCCGATCAAAAATTTCAAACAATTTGAGATTTGTGATCCCAATTGATTTAAATAAGTTAGAAAAATGTGGGAGAAAATGTGTCCGATTTAATATTTTCTGATAATGGAACATACTATGCTCCCCCTTAAACTAAGAGGGAGATTCACTGCTTATTATGCACAATTCGACAATTATGACACAAATGATATTGACCTTTTTGCGCAGATGATGTAATCACCCGCTTTTCTGAGTTAGTAGTCAACATCAATTATCCATCCACCAACAAATCTTTTGCAAATGTCGTTGATCCCCACTTGGCGATACCAAAATAGATGAATGGTGGTGGCGGTGGTGAAAGTGTTGTTGTTGTTGTTGTTGCCGACGTTGTTGTTGAGGTGAATTTCAAGCCAATCAATAGAGTTTGATCGTCTGATCAAATGGTTAGAATGGGAACTGGCACATTCATTTTGGCAATGGAATCTGCATAAGAATATCAACACAAATATACATACATACAGATACACTATTCCTTAACAGCTACCCTTCAGCAGCTTGCCACATTATAATACCAAATTCATTTAATCAAACCACAGTCAGGAAATACGTCAAACTACTATCTAGCATGAAGAGCAATAAGCAATCATGCACATGGCAATTCACACAGATATCAATATTCAACTCAGGATCTTAGGAACATGATTCTAACATGATAGCAATATACCTAAGCGATTCCTGAGAACATATGCACAATATCAACAACAATTAAGCAGCAATCGACAAGCAACATTTGAGACTCATTCACTTAGATCATACAAATGTCAGTGGAGCATTCAAGAACATCAAACACATAGGGTTTTCTAACTTCTTTCAGATTTTGAGTTTTAATGTATCTAGGGGATTAAACGAGGATTCCAAAGAGATACAAATGAACCTTCTAGTTATATGAAGCTAGGATACTATAAGCAAATTGCACATAATGTCCTAAACTTTCTAGCAACTAACACACTTGATCATTTGATGTATTTAATCAATTTCCTCTTCAACTAATACCCCATTAACTGCAAAACCTTTTCTAAGAATCATGAATTAATCAAGAAACCCGTTTGATGATATAAAATTTGAATTCACTCTCCCCCTCAATCAATGACCCGTATTCAAGTTAAAGATTCGTGGTCATTGATTGAGTGACAAATTTTATGCATAATCCAAGTATAAACAAATTTCATACAACACATATTCACCAAGTGTCTCACAAATAATTTTCAGAAGAATCGTAGAATGAAAACTATTTGTATACAAAGAAGACTTCTCTTCTTAATCAAGAAATGATGCACTGAAACGTACACCAAATCAGGAAAAACATGGATATAAAGTAATCCATGCCCAGGTGAACATCACCCAGTTGGAGGAACAACCGTCTTTTTGGCGACGTGCTTTCCCCAATTTGAAGCGCGGGTTGCTATCTAAAGTAATAGCAAGCCATTTAGACATGTTTTAACAATCCATTTTAACTTCTGCTCGAGCTTCATTTAAAGACCCGTGCCATTATTCAATGACATTTCTAAGTCCGTAAATGTTATCGATAAACAGAAGACATGCCTAGGTGAAACTATTTTTGGTCTTTTCTAATTTTTTTAATTTTTATGGTTTTTCTGATTTTACGTTTCTCTATTTACAATTAGCAAGATTTCTATATATCTATTTACAAAAAGGTATAAGATATGAAAAAGAATGTAAGAAGCAAAATATATACAAGGATACGAACCGAAAACCATTACTCCTCAGCTTCCTGAATCTTTTCCGCTGCCATCACTTTACTTGCTGAAGAGTAATGTGAGCACATTTAATCAGGGATTAATTCAGGCTTTTCACTCTCCCCTAATTAGTGCTCTCCCCCAATCTGACAACCTTTCTGATGAACACCCATAATAGAAAGAAGACTTTAGATAACCAAATGCATGCCGTCTTTAGTCTTCTAACACATAGCGGAGAATGTAGAGAAGACTGTAGACTCGACCTTCTTCAAGATTGCCCAATATGGAGGAACAGAATACCAACCATCTTCATCTCACCAAATGCCTTCCAGTAACCTTACATATAACCCATCAGCCCGCAGCCTACACATGAGACGATAACACACAACAGAGAATGAAGAATAGACTGACGACTCGACCTTCTTCAGTCTTTAGTATAACACCAAAGTAACAAGTTGAACCACTGATCATCTATAGTATGTATCCATCCTTGGATATTAAGCCCTGATCACGTGAACCTGTTGTGCGTCCTTGATGTACACATTCTCTCTCCCCTGATGGTTACGATTAATCAGTCCATGACGTAACAGTGAAACGTTAATACCAAGGTAACAAGTTGAACCACTGATCATCTCTGCGGTTATCAACACCGGAATAAATGATTAAGCCCGATCACGTGAACCTGTTGTGCGTCCTTGGTGTACACATTTCTCTCCCCCATGATGGTTACGATTAATCGGAATCATCATCATGATGTGTACATGCAGAGTAATGACGTGTACATGAAGCATTGACAAGAAACCCTTTGTTGCTGATTGTACCAGCCCGTGAGACGATGTCGATTAGCATTCCATGACCATGTTCTTCAACACCTTGATAGACGGAAGAAGATGTAGTGTTGGAGAACCATGGTTTGCACGACTCCTGAATTGACGTATTCAGGAGTCGTATGACCATTTCTCAATCATCAATCAACATGTAGATTAATATTCACCCTTTCCCCCCCTCAAAAATTGCATATGCCTACCAACTGCAATTTTTGATGATTGAACTAGTGAATATGAATACCATCAACGGTAAGTAGCTCCACTTGACGGTTCTTGAAGACTTACATGTTGTTTATTCACCCTTTCCCCCCCTCAAAAATTGCATATGCCTGTCAACTGCAATTTTTGGTTGAATACGTGAATAAAAATATACTCCAATATGCGCCGATCCACTTAAAGACTGAATAAGCACGGAAAGAGCATAAAACTTGTTGATGAGAATGGCCATAAATAAGAAGATTCCTCTTCTTTTGAAGATAAAGTGCACTCAAGCGTACACTTTTCTTTTCTTTGAAGAACGAGGCCTGAACTGATGTGTACAGACGTCATTGTCATTGAAGAGCGAGGCCTGAACTGATGTATTCAGACGTCATAATGATGAAGAGCGAGGCCTGCACTGATGTGTACATACGTCATAATCTCTCTCTTTACTACTTCTCTCATCTAACTCGTTACCAACCCCATTATCATTTTGTCGGCTTGACATCGTGACCACTGATGGAGAAATACCCAATATGATGAACTTGAGACTGAAGTAACATAACCCGAACTTGTGACTTAACCTTGTACTAATGCGAGACAAAGAGCGGTGCAGAGATTTCATCCAACATCGAATCCCTAAGTACTCTATACTCTTCAAACAACCAACCATCAAGTATAAGACGTACATCACCTCTTGGATATCCACAACTTCGTGTGACACTGAGCACTACAACGTGACTCCTTAAAGTGATAGTTATTTTGTAATAGGGAGAAAGAAAAAATAACTAGATATCCAAGTCCTCGTCATTGTATTGAAAGCTCGAACAAGAATCTCGAAGAATCTTCATCCAACCTCCCCGATATCTTCAGATACTAAGTGCACGCACTCATGAAATTTCACTTCAACCTCAAATAAATAATACTGAACAAACGCCGTAGTCACATCTTGTTGATTAAATGCCCCGATCCAGCCATTTGTGATGTAATAGCTGAACTTTGATAATGGTTTTAACCTGATCATGGTTAAGAGCGCTAAGCCCATCATCACTGGATTTTACAAATCTATGGTTTAAACCGAGAAATAAGTTCTTTCGCGGGATTTTACAAAACCAAAAAGAAACCGTGAGACAGTAACAGATTGAATGTGGCATGACTGATTTGGTTTTGGTGAACATTTGTTTGGGTTAAGAATATCTTGTGAGAATTACAGATCACATCACAACTTTTAAACCTTTTTCCAACTGACCAACCTCGTACACAAACATCTATTTATGACCACATGATGAAGGAAACCCGATATACCAATATTGAAAAACTGAAGTAGAAGTCCCCAAATTGGTTACTTAAGCTTGCACTAATGTTGGAAGAACGGTGTAGAGAATTAATGCTCCAAACAAATCTCTAAGTGCTCAATACCCAACCAACGTATGAGACATTAACACCTCTTGCGATTATCGACAACGTCATTGACGTGTGACACTGAATACTCCCATGACTCTTAAGTGATAGTTACCCCGACTGCTGGTAACTAGATAACCCAAGTCTTCAACTTAAATTTTAAGCACGAGCAAGTTATCATTGAAGGTCATGCATCCAACCAACGCCGACTTCAAGATAAACTAAGTAGACGCCTTCGTGAAATTCAACTTCAATCTCAAACAAGGAATGCCAAATTAACTTCGTGATCATTTTGTGCGGTTGAATAGTCAAAGGGAGAAGAAACATGCGCAAATTCTTAGCAGTGCCCCAGACTCATAGTCAGTCCAAACAAACATAGCTGTCTGACCCAGCTGCTTGGATGTTATTGGTGTTGTGCATGGAATAGTTGTCGTACTGTGTACAGGATTTTACAGTTCTTGAGATCTAACCGGTAATTAAATTCAAGAACAAACTGCACAACAGTAAGTATCAAACCGCTGAAATCTTAGGAAAGTCGCTAAGAGCCAACCCGCTGAAAGCTAAACCACTGAAACTGGAACCGCTAATATTCAACCTGCTGGAGACTGAACCACTGAATCCTGAATCGCTACGATCTGACCCTGCTGTCACCGGAACTGCTAAGATTCAAACCGCTGGAGACTGAACCGATACGATCTGACCCGCTGTAACCGGAACCGCTAAAATTCACATCGCTGGAGACGGAACTGCTAGGAAACTCGCGCTAATTCTCCCCCTCAAAAAGGGCATGAAATGACCTTTTTGCCAAAGCTGAGAGTCCGTGATGTTAGTGAATTTGTCAGGCACAATACATGGAAAGAGATAAATAAAACTACTGCAACGTAGATGGTGATTAAGACTCTCTTGTAGTAACCCCTCGTTTGTCTTCTCATCAATGGTTCAGCAGATTAAAAATTCCCTGAAGCTCAAAATATGCCAACACCGCTTGATGAACGAATGTGTAACGGGTTAAAACACGTCTCTGAACAAACCACCTCCCATCTTTAAGTCTGACCACCTCTAGAGAAGATCTTGTACTACAATCCCATTAGAAGCTTGAGAGACAACAATTACTTGATGAAGCTTGAGAAAGGACAAGTCCGCGACTTATACTTGCACTAAGTTTGTGATTTAGAACCTATATTGAGCACAACAACGTAACTCCTTTAAATATAGGTAGTGATATATACCCAACCTTCCATCCTTTATTGTATATATCCACTTCTTGAACATCCAAGTCTAATCACCTTAAATACGCTCGAGCAAGGGTCATCAAACATCGTGCATCCATCCACCCCGAGATGTTTGAGACACTAAGTACGCCAACCCGTGAATTAACAAACCAACCAAGTTACCATAATTTCTCAATTTCTGCCGATCTCGTAGCACAAACTAATCCAAAAAAAATAGTTAAACCCCGTAAGTTTTATTAAGTCTAAATCCAAGTCCGGCCTACTTGTCCAAAATTAATTTCACGGGATTTTACAGCTCTTGAGATTTAAACCGAGAAATCGAATCTTTCGCGGGATTTTCTAAAAATCTACAAGAGAAACCGTGAAATCATCACGAATAGCCTAAAGTGAAATGCAATAATAATATTCGAGATTCGAGTCACAGAAGTCAAATCTCAACTTGATCAAATCACAACCGATCAAGTCACAGTTTGTCAAGCTGCCACAAGTCAAATCGCAATCAACCATATCGCAATAAGTCGAATCGCAAGTGTTAACTCGCAACGTCACATTGCAACTGGTAGCATCGCAATCAGTCGAGTCGCATCAAGTCAAATAGCAACTTGTCAATTCGCAATTAATCAAATAGTAATTAGTCAACTGAAACTCAAATTGCAAATATCAAATCGCAGGCTCACTCAAATCGTAGGCATTACTAGGACAACGCTGCTAAATCCTCAACTGTATAATTGCGTTGACGTTCATAAACCCAAATACTCGCCGTGACATGAGTATTCTCGAAGCGTTTTATAACAACCAAAGTACCCACTCATCATCTGGATCCATCAAACACAGTCCAATGCTCAGTCAAAGTTAAGTTCAAACTGCCTTCTCATTATACTACCTTACGTTGCCCAAATGAGAACACATGTATTGATTTGGCCCAAATGTTGACCCTTAATCCATAATGTGAGTCCAATGCTTCAATACAATGAATAAGCCCAAGTTCATTATTCGGTTCATAAGCCCAACAACTTAATCTCAAACCCGGACACCACACACTAGTATTACCAAATGGAGTCCAATTAAAACCCAAATCCCAATCAACCCTAATTACAAAAGTATTTAACACCTCCTAATCCCTAATCTCTACATACAATCCGCCGCTATCTCCTTCCTTTTGCTCAGCCACCAACAACAACACTAACCTTAACCCTAATCCCACTTTTAATCCGCCACCTTATTTCACCATTTCACTCATCACACCCAACTGCCTTAAAAAAATCATCACATTACTGATCTCATATCCATCTCCTTTATCATATCTCCAATCCGAAGTCAAATAAAAATCAAACCAAACGACGGATATAACACATATCAGTTTTAGCTTCAAGATCTTTATACGGCAACAAGATCATGAAAGGTCTCGGGTAGGTTGATATTTGTTTTCATCATGAACGAACCAAAGAAAGTTTCTAACGAGAATTGTTATGAGACTTTCTTTATGTTTCGGATATTTAATTGAAGCTTAGTCTTCAAAAAAATTTAGATCGATGATGATATATCTTTTCGTGTGTTTTGATCTTAAAGATCTAATAAACTTATGTTCTACACGAAAGATACAATGAGATCTTTTTGATTTTATTTTGTGTTCATTAGCTGTGATGATAATGATGTTTATAGGAAGTGATGTGAGGATTAATGTTGCGTGTAGTTGTAGGATTTGAATGGGTTTTGGATTGGTTAAAGTAAAATTGTTGTTGACTGTGGCAATGAACCATATTGTTGGAAGTGTTTATGTTGTTGTGATGATATGTTGTGAATATTGTCGTTGACTAATGATATTGTAAACTGAGGTCACTTGATAGGAATTTGGTTGTAGTCATCGTGGTCAAATAGTCTCATCTTCATCTTAATGCTTTATCTCTTGAGACATAGACAAATTGCTACTTTCTTAGAAATTTTGGCAGCATGACGTTTCAATTTGTTTGATAATATGTTATGAGTAGACAAAAGGCTACATTCATGAGGACACAAATCGCCACATTAGACAAATCGCCATTTAGACAAATCGCCATTAAGACAAATCGCCACATAGACAAATCGCCATATAGACAAATCGCTACTTAGACAAATCGCCACATAGACAAATCGCCAGTCTGTCACTATCACGATAGTACAACTGTCCCTTTCTCAGATTTGGCATTATGCTCGGTTTTGGCTAAAAACCAAACTGCAAACTCATATTGGACAAAACGCCACTTAGAACACACAAATCTCTACTTAGAACACCACAAACAACCATCTGCTGCAACTTGAAAACCACTTTTCTCCGCCACAAAACGCTAGGATGAACATCATTAGCACAAGTCACGAGTTTACACAAACCCAAAAATCAAACCAAGGTTATTTAAAAGAGTGCTCGGACCAACGTATTTTAGAGAAACCAAAGGCCAAATGCAAAACACCAAAGCAGTTTTAGTAGGATCTGGGCATGAATATCTTGTGTTGTGACACAATGAAATATTACTTGTGTGTTTGAACAAAACATGGAGCGAAAAACAAAGCAAATCCACCACAGTTTGAACATAACTGTTAAATTGACACATGAAGTAATAAACATGTGACCCTCGATGGTACAACCAAAACAATTAAAGCCCCCATTCAAACAGTTACTTTGACCACAAAACACAAGAAACAAGAAACAAGAGTAATAAAAGATACGACAGTCTTTAGAATTCGAAACAAAAGATGCAATAAATCATTGACCACCAAATTATTTTCAAATAATAAACAAAGAGAGCAGTCTTTTAAATCCGAACAAAAAAAAAATGTAGCACATAAAATTTGCATAGATCAAAAGAACTGAACACACACAATCAATTGGACCTAACCATAGCTCTTGATACCAATTGTAGGATATAACCATCTTGATTATGTGGATCTATTCGGGTGGTCTTGGTTCATGGAAGATTAGATCCATGGTTGAGTTAGAGAGATGAGATGAACTAGAGAGAGAGGGAACCTTGAGAGAAAATATGGAATGTTAGATTACTATGTGAAAATTGTGACAAGAGTTCCAACCCTTCCCAAGTGTGGGAAGGGGTATTTATACTTACTAATATTATGCCCCTAGTGGGCTGTGGAGTGAGCTGACAGTGGGGAAAGCCCCGACCCACTCCACAAATATAACTACGACTAATACTATTAATAATAATATGAATATTACTAAGCTAATATAAATAAGCCTACGAGCTATATAAATGCTAAGTAGATACTCGGGGTGACCGATCCTTCATCTGAATATTTATATTCCTAACACTCTATTTATTATATATGTTGATGTATCTACGGCGTGGCACCAAAATTTTTGTGGGATAGATTGTTCATTTAGCATTGTTCTACTCATTTCTTGTAAGGAGCGATTCTTTCTTTCTACTACCCCATTTGATTGTGGAGTGCGAGGAGCGGAGAAATTGTGAGATATTCCATTTAAATCACAATATTTTCCGAACTGCACTTCGTTATCAAATTCCCGACCATGGTCCGTCCTAATAGATACTATAGAACATCCTAATTTGTTTTGAATCATTTTACTAAATTTTCAAACTTATTAAAGGCTTCGTTTTTATCGCTTAAAAATCTAGTCCAGGTGTATCGTGAATAATCATCTACAATTACTAAGGTATAACGGTTACCTCCGTAACTCCGCACTGCGGATGGACCAAAAAGGTCCATGTGTAATAATTCTAGGCATCTAGTAGTGGAGACTATATTCTTAGCTTTGTGACTAGCATGTGCTTGTTTTCTAATTTTACAGGCATCGCAAAAGTGTTGATCATATCTTAGGTTTGGCAAATTTCTAACTAATTCCTTAGAGGCTAGGTATTGTATTTGTTGCATATTTGCATGACCTAATCTCCTATGCCACAGTGTAGAGTTTTCATCTAAGGTTGCTAGACATATTTTATCTTCCGGTTTATTTCCTAGTTTCATGACATATACGCCACCTTTCCTAATTCCTCTACCTATGACTTTTCCGTCCTTAACTATTTCACTATCTTTATCGGTAAAGGTAACCCTATACTTATTATCGCATATTTGTCCTATACTAAGCAAGTTGTATGTTAAATTAGCTACATGCTCAACATTTTCAATAGTTAGGGAGTCTTGAGAAATCGTACCTTTGCCAATGATTTTTCCACGCAAGTCACTACCGAAAATAACATTACCTCCGTTGTATGCCTTGTAGGAGGAAAATATCTTGCGATTCCCCGTCATGTGCTTCGAGAATCCACTATCCTTAATCCATTCGTCGGGCTCCAAATTTATTCCTAGACATATTTCATCGGTTGCTTGAGCTACAAGACATTTTTCGTCGTTTGCTTTGTCCGCTTCTTCTTTGTCGCTGTCACTCCATGCTCTACTAACAAAGGCGCTTTGGTAATCATAACCGGGTGGCTTTGGACATTCGCCAATGAGATGGTTTGGGCTTCCACATCTAAAGCACTTTCTTTTCCCGTAGTTATCATTCCTATTTCTTTGAAGCGATCTTCTTTCATCTCGTGGTTGTCGTGTGAATCTTCCTCGTCTGTTGAAAAATTTCTTGAACTCTCTTACGACCATTGCATATTCTTCGTCTTCACTATAGTCACTTAAATCATCATCATCACTAAGTTCCTTTTTTGGCTTTTAGCGCAAGAGATTTGATTTGATCTTTCTTGCTCTTGACCGTTTCCGAATCTCTCTTTATAATTTCTTCATGGACCTTCAAGTTGCCGAAAAGTTCATCGAGCGATAACGTCATCAAGTTCTTCGATTCTTCAATAGCCGTGACCTTCGCGCGTCATTTTGGATGTAATGCCCTAAGAAATTTCCTTACACAATTTTTGCTAGAAAAAGTATCATCAAGTGCTTTTAAACTTGTGATAATAGTGTTAAATTTAGCAAATGCATTATCAATAGATTCCTCTTCAGGAATTGTAAATTGTTCATATTGTTGAACAAGAAGATCTATTTTGTTGTCTTTGACTTGACTATTACCTTGGTGAGTGATTAATAAAAATTCCCAAATTTCTTTTGCGGTTTGACACATAAAAATTCGTTCATATTCTTTACGTGGTAATGCATTATAAATTACCATTTTAGCTTCATTATTTTTTGCTAGTTTCTTTTTCAAATCATCATTTTGTTTTTCAAAAGGTACAATTTCATCTCTTTTAGTTAAAGGATTATTTTGAATAGGGGGAAAATCACCATGAGTAATAATATGCCAAAGATCAATATCTTTTGATTTCACATAAGTTTCGAATCTATTTTTCCAATAAAGAAAACCATCACTTTCAAATAGTGGTGGTCTTTGCATAGATTGCCCTTCTAAATATTTTTCGGATTCCATAGATCGTTTCAAGTTTTAAAATACAGTTTATTTTAAAAATCTTGTTTGAGGTGGCTCTTGATACCAATTGTGGAAAACTAGAAGGGGGGGGGGTTGAATAGTTTTACGTCTTTTTAATTTTATTATGAAAACTTTGTTTACTTTTAAAAACTTAGATTCGAATTTATGTGAACTCAACTCTTGAACAATATGAACAAATATAAGTAAATCTAAATAAACAATGCAAGTAAAGTAATGAAATGAAATGAAAGATAGAGATGGAAAGATCGAACCGCGAGACAAAGGATTTATAGTGGTTCGGCTACAAGGACACCTTCCTTGCCCTACTCCACTCCCCGAGCACCTAACTCGAGAGTTTTCTTCACTATGTCAACAAGCTCCCTTATGGCGGAGAAAACCTTACACAACTTTAGCTTACACCAATTTTACGACACAAAGCTAAATGTCGAGTTCTAATCGTAGCTAGAACCAATCTCACAACTTCAATCACAACTTCTTCACGACTTCTTCACAACTTTTTCACAATGGCTTCACGACTACTCCACTACCTAGCACTACTTATTTACTCTTCTATTTCTTTACACCTTCACTACTTACACACCTTAACTTCTTCACAACTTCACTACTTACACACTAATCTAGCCTAAACAATTATGCTCACACCTATCTAACAAATATACACAACTTATACAAAAATGAATGAATGATTATACAAACAACTTAGGTAGCAAGATGATACTAAGTTGCAATACTTCTTCTCTAGTTGTTGAAGGAGTATTCTTCTTTTGCACTTGAATGGTAGAAGCTTGGATCACTTAGAAACCAATGCTTAAGAATATATGATCAAAGGATTTAGAAAGGATTTGAAGAGATTTAGAACAGAAGGTTTGGGGTGCAAAAGGTGAGGAAAAAATCCAGGGATGAACCGGTATTTATAGGCAGATTCTGACAGCTGGAGGAGCGGGGCGGTCCCCTTAAATAGGGGGCCAGTCCCCTAAAAATTAAGGGGGCCGCCTAGTAAAATTAAGGGGGCTGCCCTACCCGAACGTTGCTCAGATTTGTCTTTTTGTGGGGTAGGTTTTTCTGGAACATTTTTGCCATTTTTGGTTGAAAATTTGAATTTATAAATTTATAATGGATTAAACATTTTTATTAAATACCAAAAATGATTTTCTATAAGATATAAAATGTTTGTGTCATTTTATAAAAAATCAAGTGATTAAGAAAATGTTCCTTTGATCATATAAAGCATTAAACATTTGTTTATTCATACCTTAAGTGATTAAGTTGTAGAAATGAATATTTACAACTAAATACTTGTTTATTTAATAAGTTTATGTTTAATGAGTTTACATTTTGTGATTATCAAAACATAGAGATATCAAGAAGTATTAATAATGTTTTTAGGCATTATTTATATCAACAGTGAGTACCTATTCGTTTGTTTTGAGTAATTCCTGAATTGAGCCAAACCATCGATGACGTTACATTCCCTTTCTCAGCGACTTGCTACGTAACCTAATCTCGTGACAGTTCTTGTTTGATGAGTTGCGAGATTAAGCTAAAATCAAGTTGTTACTTAGTTTAAGGTTTCAATGATTTTGCTCGAAGACGGAAAAGCTTATTCCATCGAATTTGGCCACCTGATAGTTACCCTGGACTGCCTGACTCATTACACCCAGAAGTGCGAATTTAGATTAAGTCAACATAGACTACGGCTTTTAGTAGTATTTACCCTTGTCACATAAGTTGTGATCGCAACATTAGAGCCCTAATTTGAATTCAAGTTCTCTAATCATGACTCTAACTTTCCTTAGGTTCTACTTGCATGCGCTAGTCTTTTTCAGTGAGAACATACAGAATTATCGCTTCTAACGTAGGGTCCTAGATTGTTGCACTAGACTAGCAGTTTCATTAGTAGGAATGGGTCATCTGGATTTACGAGTAACCTCTGAATTTTATTGATTAACGTGTGAGGAACCATAAGTAAAGCCTAGCTGGCGATCCACTAGTTACCCCCATAAGGTGTCAGCTTGATGATTTATTTCGCGTTTGGGAAGAGCCAACCGAAAACCCCGTTAGGAAAGTAGAGCAACTTAGATGAGACAAGATCCTAATTATAAGTTTATTTGAGCTTAAACCGTGGACATGAGTTACTTGGGAAAGAAAGGACCAGGCGAGATTTAAGATCCCACACTTTTTGGTAGTGGTACTAGCTGAATTTTGAGGACAAAATTCCTTTAACGGGGATGTACTATAGCAACCGGCATTTTAGGGCAATACTTGTTTATAAAACTCGAAAACATTTGTGACAGACGATCGTTTTTCCAAACTTATGTTAATTATAAATTTCACTTATTATTACTTATTATATATTTTCAAGCTTTTTGGACATCATTTGAATTGAAAACGAGTAGACATCACGCAAAACGGGAGAACTGAACACAACGCGAATCAGCACGAGTCTAAACCTAATAATACGAGAAATATTGAGTTTAGACGTGTTAAACGGATATAGACGTATCTATAGTCATTTTTAACGAAAAAATGAATTTAAAAATATTGGAGCAACTTAAAATGCCTCACGAGAATTTTTGCTATGCTAAGCTAGCCCGAGAAATGTCATGATAAAAGTTAGCCAAAACTGCCACTTATGGCCCCTTGCGTCAATTTTAGTCCGCGCCCTTAAACTATTCATGATTGGCAAGAATGGTCCCTATAGATTAATAAAAACCCTATCACCCTCTCATTTCCACTTATACACAAACCCTAAAACACTCCTCTCTCTCACTCTCCTTGCGATAATAGCCACCGGTCCACGAAACCCTAGCACCGTCGCCGTCCACCGCCGTCTCCCACCACGAAACCAATACTAAACCATCATCAAAACATCATCCCCACCACGATCTAGTGGTGTACGCGCCCTAATTCACCACCACCGTCACCCTACGCGCCACCCCGTGTGGTTATTTTTGTGTGTACGTGTAGATCCGGAGAAGAAAAGCTTATTCCATCGATTTTTGCCACCTGATAGTTACCCTGGACTGCCCGACTCATTACACCCAGAAGTGCGAATTTAGATTAAGTCAACATAGACTACGGCTTTTAGTAGTTTTACCCTTGTCACATAAGTTGTGACCGCAACATTAGAGCCCCAATTTGAATTCAAATTCTCTAATCATGACTCTAACTTTCGTTAGGTTCTACTTGCATGCGCTAGTCTTTTTCAGTGAGAGCAGACAGAATTATCGCTTCTAACGTAGTGGCCTAGATTGTTGCACTAGACTAGCAGTTTCATTAGTAGGAATGGGTCATCTGGATTTACGAGCAACCTCTGAATTTTAGTGATTAACGTGTGAGGAACCATAAGTAAAGCCTAGCTGGCGATCCACTAGCTACCCCCCATAAGGTGTCAGCTTGATGATTTATTTCGCGTTTGGGAAAGGCCAACCGAAAACCCCGTTAGGAAAGTAGAGCAACTTAGATGAGACAAGATCCTAATTATATGTTTATTTGAGCTTAAACCGTGGACATGAGTTACTTGGGAACGAAAGGACCAGGCGAGACTTAAGTTCCCACACTTTTTGGCAGTGGTACTAGCTGAATTTTGAGGACAAAATTCCTTTAACGGGGATGTACTGTAGCAACCGGCATTTTAGGGCAATACTTGTTTATAAAACTCGAAAACATTTGTGACAGGCGATCGTTTTTCCAAACTTATGTTAATTATAAATTTCACTTATTATTACTTATTATATATTTTCGAGCTTTTTGGACATCATTTGAATTGAAAACGAGTAGACATCACGCAAAACGGGAGAACTGAACACAACGCGAATCGGCACGAGTCTAAACCTAATAATACGAGAAATATTGAGTTTAGACGCGTTAAACGGATATAGACGTATTTATAGTCATTTTTAACGGAAAAATGAATTTAAAAATATTGGAGCAACTTAAAATGCCTCACGAGAATTTTTACTATGCTAAACAAGCCCAAGAAATGTCATGATAAAAGTTAGCCAAAACTGCCACTTATGGCCCCTTGCGTCAATTTTAGTCCGCGCCCCTAAACTATTCACGATTGGCAAGAATGGTCCCTGGAGATTAATAAAAACCCTATCACCCTCTCATTTCCACTTATACACAAACCCTAAAACACTCCTCTCTCTCACTCTCCTTGCGATAGTAGCCACCGCTCCACCAAACCCTAGCACCGTCGCCGTCCACCGCCGTCTCCCACCACGAAACCATCATCAAAACATCATCCCCACCACGATCTAGTGGTGTACGCGCCTTAATTCACCACCACCGTCACCCTACGCGCCACCCCGTGTGGTTATTTTTGTGTGTACGTGTAGATTCGGAGAAGAAAAGCTTATTCCATTGAATTTGGCCACCTGATAGTTACCCTGGACTGCCCGACTCATTACACCCAGAAGTGCGAATTTAGATTAAGTCAACATAGACTACGACTTTTAGTAGTATTTACCCTTGTCACATAAGTTGTGACCGCAACATTAGAGCCCTAATTTGAATTCAAATTCTCTAATCATGACTCTAACTTTCGTTAGGTTCTACTTGCATGCGCTAGTCTTTTTCAGTGAGAGCAGACAGAATTATCGCTTCTAACGTAGTGGCCTAGATTGTTGCACTAGACTAGCAGTTTCATTAGTAGGAATGGGTTATCTGGATTTACTAGCAACCTCTGAATTTTAGTGATTAACGTGTGAGGAACCATAAGTAAAGCCTAGCTGGCGATCCACTAGTTACCCCCCATAAGGTGTCAGCTTGATGATTTATTTCGCGTTTGGGAAGAGCCAACCAAAAACCCCGTTAGGAAAGTAGAGCAACTTAGATGAGACAAGATCCTAATTATAAGTTTATTTGAGCTTAAACCGTTGACATGAGGTACTTGGGAACGAAAGGACCAGGCGAGACTTAAGTTCCCACACTTTTTGGCAGTGGTACTAGCTGAATTTTGAGGACAAAATTCCTTTAACGGGGATGTACTATAGTAACCGGCATTTTAGGGCAATACTTGTTTATAAAACTCGAAAACATTTGTGACAGACGATCGTTTTTCCAAACTTATGTTAATTATAAATTTCACTTATTATTACTTATTATATATTTTTGAGATTTTTGGACATCATTTGAATTGAAAACGAGTAGACATCACGCAAAACGGGAGAACTGAACACAACGCGAATAGGCACGAGTCTAAACCTAATAATACGAGAAATATTGAGTTTAGACGCGTTAAACGGATATAGACGTATTTGTTAGGAATATAAATATTCATATGAAGACTCGGTCACTCCGAGTATCTATTTAGCATTTATGTAGCTCGTAGGCTTATTAGTTCTAGTTTAGATATCATATTATTAGTTTAGTTATATTAGTATTTATGGAGTTGGGTCGGGTCTTTACCCACTGTCAGCTCACTCCACAGCCCACTAGGGGCAACTTAGCTAGAACTATAAATACCCCTTCCCTTGTGTGGGAAGGGTTGGAACTTCTTACCATCTAATACACATTTAGTTTCTCTCACTAAGTTCCCAGCTCTACTCTCTCTCTCTTTAACTCTAACAATTGCTGATTTCTTCTTCCATAATCCAAGACCTCCCGAATCCCACATAATCAACACATGTATCGATCCTACAATTGGTACCAGAGCCAAGGTTGTTTATCTTACTGATTTTGTGTGGTTCGAATCATGTTTTGAAGCTATTTTTTACCAACTTTTTCAGATCTGAAAATATTTTCTTATCCACACTTTCTGGTAAACAGTTTCATATCATCTTTATTGTATCTAAATATAGTCAAACAATCTTTAATCCATTTTGTTATGGTATTGTCCTGGTCACAGTTCCGTATACAAATTTTTTCGAGATTGTTCTTGTACTATATCCGTGAATCGTGGTCGAATATATGGGTCAGAATAGATATTATGGTCATATATGGGTAGCAACAAGGTGGTCAGTACAGATGGTCGGAATTTTTGGTCGGAATCTCGCCGGATTTCTTCATTGCGGTTTGTGTCAAAAAGAGCAGTTTATTGTTGCGTTTTGGCTATTTCCAAAACTGAGTTTTGGCTGTTTACTTGAAAGGGGAAAGGGACAAACTGGTATGAAAGTGAAAGCTCATTGCGGTTTGACTGGTCAACTACGATTTGACTAAGGTTGCGATTTGATCTTGCGGTTTGAGAAATTAAAGACCAAATATTGCGATTTACTAAGGAGAAATGCTGTCAAAATTTCGACTTGAAGTTGCGAGACTAACCCTAAGAATATGTGATACCATATAATTACCAAAGACCAAGACTGTTTGACCATGATCCACTTACAACCTTTAACTGTCCAGTAAAGAACAAAAAGGATTCACAGCCAACAACGCCAACCCAGACCTATCAAAATATCCCAACTTGCAACTAATCAAAACCATGAGTCAAACAAAGAAAACAAAAGAAGAATAGATGAAGATGAAGACTGTCTTTGCCAATTCGTACTAAAAACATTTTCAACAAATCCATATCCAATCTACACATCATCACGACAATCAACAACTTCATCTAAGTCCTCCACTCCACATCTCACAACAACCGACAACAAGCATCTAACACTAACTCGAACTTAAATGAAAACAACAAGATCTCAGTTTATCTTTCGTGTATAACATAAGTCAATTAGACCTCAAAGATCAAAATCACGAAAAGAAAATCATCATCGATCTGTGACTTTGGTGTTATCCGAATAAAAAGAAAGAATTATAACAAGTATGTTACATTCTTTCTTTGGTTCGTTAACTGAAAAACGAAACGAATCATATGATACTTACCCGTGACCAAGATGTTCAAATATTGCTCAATAAAGAAATTGAAACTTGGCCTAATATTGTTCGAATATTGTTAGGAAGAAACCATGAGCTTCGTGTGTTATGAATTCTTCAGTTTGGTTTTAGTGACATTTGAAGATACGCGACATGAAATTAAAGGGATGTGTAATGATGTGTGTCATTCGTTTATCCAAAGTAGAAGGAAAAAAAAATGATTTGTGTTCGAGTTGTGTGTATTTGCTTTGTGATGATACAGGATGTTAGTTTGACTGTGTTTGAGGAGAGAAGAATAAGGATGGTGGGGGCAGATAAGTTATGTTATTAGAGTTAGGGTTTGAGGTTAATGTGCCTTTAATACCCGAAGATTAGGGTAATGTATTGGATTTGGATCGATTTGTGTTGGGCCCGAGTTGCAAAATGGACTTAAGAGTTTAACACAAAAATTACCTGGATTTGGGCTTAAGAGTTTAACCGGAATGCATTTGTGCTAACCAAATGGAATACACGTGAAAGGTGGATTTGGATCGGGCTGTGGTTACTTGTGATCCGGATTTGGGCTTAAGAGTTTAACACAAAAAATGGTAAAAAGTGTGGTATGTTTGGATCTACAAAATTTCACGAGGATACACACGTCACGGCTTGTATTTGGGTATATGAATGTCAACGTGATTACGGGGTTGATTTGGTATTACTAATTTGAGATTGAAGTGGAATTTCATGAAGGCGCGTACTTATTTTATATTGAAGTCGGGGATGGTTGGATGCATGACTTTCAATGATAACTTGCTCGTGCTTAGAATTTAAGTTGAAGACTTGGTTTATCTAGTTTTCAGAAGTCGGGGTGGATGGTTGAAGACCTGGTTAACTATCACTTAAAGGAGTTACATTATAGTACTCAGTGTCACATGCAGAAGACGATGTGGATAATCGCAAGAGGTGATGAAAGTCTCATACTTTGTCGAGATAGTATTGAGTACTTAGAGATTTGCATGGTGCACAAATTCTCTACACCGTTCTTCCAACAACAGTGCAAGCTTAAGTAACAAATTTGGGGAATTCTACTTCATTTTCAAGTTGGGTATATCGGGTTTACTTCACCAAGTGGTCACAGCAACAGCCGACTGAATGCGAGGTTGGTTAGTTAGCCAAAGTGTTTAAAGGTTGAGATGTGATCCTTCATGACTTTTCAAGATTTTTACTTAAGACGAGAACTTCTCGTGTATATGGTCGTACACGTCAATAATGCTTCCGATAGTTCGAAACCATCATGGGGGAGAAACGTGTACTTTGATGATATAAGGTCAACCTCCAGGGGGAAGTAGTTTATACTACTTTACTTAGCATGGTTTGTGAAGTATTCTACATATGCGAGAAGAATTGTTGCTGATCTCTTGCATGTTCCCCCAAACAGTTATTCACCAGAATCAAATTTGTCATAACACATTCAATTTATCATTGTCTCACGGTTTCTTCTTGATTTTGTAAAATCCCGCGAAAGAATCTATTTCTCGGTTTAAATCATAGATTTGTAAAATCCCGTGATGATGGAACTATCCTGGAGAAAGAAAAGTGTATTTTCGGATCTTAATTGATTCTGGTGCTACGGTTTCAACTTCGAAGAAGGGATAATGTGTGTACTTCATGTATTGGATGATTTGTTGATATACTTTATGGCATTTTGGTTATAACAAAGTTTTACGGGGTTATGCGCTTTTGACAATGATCGGGATAAAACCATTTTCAAAGTTCATTTAAAACATCAAAAAGGGCTAGATCTGGGCATTTAAACCACAAGATGTGACTACGGCATTAATTCACTATTATTTATTTGAGGTTGAAGTGAAATTTCACGGGTGCGTGTACTTAGTATCTGAAGATATCGGGGTTGGTTGGATGCATGATTCTTCGAGATCCTTGTTCGAGCTTATAACCGTTAGAATGATTACGACTTGAGTTATCTAGTTATACCTGATGTAAGGAGTTACGTTGTTGTGCTCACAGAGTATAGCTATCACTTTAAAGGAGTTACGTTGTAGTGCTCAAGTGTCACAAAAAGCTGTGGATAATTCGAGAGAAGTTCATATACAATTAAGGATGGTTGGATGGGTATATGATTCTAACTTTATTGAAATTCTCAGTATTGGTTCTTAGTCAGACAATAGTGCAAGTTTAAGTCACAAGTTCGGGTTATTTTACTTCAGTCTCAAGTTCATCATATTGGGTTTTCTCCATCAGTAGTCACGACAAAGAGCCGACTGAATGATAATGGGGTTGGTAACGAGTTAGCTGAGAGAAGTAGAAAAGAGAGAGAGATGACGTTTGAACACATTCGTTCAAGCCTCGATCTTCATCGACAGTGACGTCTGTTCACATCAGTTCAGGCCTCGCTCTTCATCGACATATAGCGTCTGCTGAAATCACTTCAGGCCCCGTTCCTCAAAGAAAAGCAAGGCGTACGCTTGAGTGCGCTTTATCTTCGGAAGAAGAGAAATCTTCTTGTTTATGACCACTTTCATCAACATGTCTCACGCTTTTCCCATGCTCATTCTGTCATCAAGTGAATCAACGTTCTGGAGTCATCGTTATTTACTTATTCAATCAAAAATGGCAACCTCACATGCAATTTTTGAGGGGGAGAAGTGTGAATAAACTAAATGTCAACCATCAAGTGGATTTACTTACCATTGATTGTATTCTTATTCACTCGTTCAATCAAAGATTGGCAGTCATATGCAATTTTTGAGGGGGAGAAGGGTGAATAAACAAAATGTCAGTTTATCAAGCGGATCTACTTAACGTTGATGGTATTCTTATTCACTCGTTCAATCAAAAAATGGCACTCACATGCAATTTTTGAGGGGGAGAAGGGTGAATATACTACATGTTGATTGTTATCTTTAAATGGTCATACGGACTCCTGATGTTTATCGACACCTTCTCACGGGCTGATATGATTAGTGATAAAGTGCTTCCAGTTAATGCTTCATGTACACATAATTATGATGATTCCGATTAATCGTAACCATCAGGGGAGAGAAATGTGTACACCAAGGACGCACAACAAGTTTACGTGATCGGGATTAATGTCTTATGATACAAATTAAAGATGATCAGTGTTTCAACTTGTTATCTTGGTATTATCATATCATGTGTATGTCACGGGCTGATTAATCGTAACCATCAAGGGAGAGAAATGTGTACACCAAGGAACACAAACAAGTTCACGAGAGATGTGTACACCAAGGACGCACAACAAGTTCACGTGATCGGGCTTAATGTCTCATGATACAAATTAAAGATGATCAGTGTTTCAACTTGTTACTTTGGTGTTATCATTTCATGTGTACGTTACGGGCTGATGGGTTATATGTAAGATTACTGGAATGCATTTGGTGAGATGAAGATGTTGATATTCTGTTCCCCAAATGGACAATCTTGAAAAAGGTCGAGTCTACAGTCTGTTCTACATTTTCCGCTATGTGTTAGAAGACTAAAGATGGCATTCATTTGGCTATCAAAAGACTTCTTCATATTCTGGGCATTCATCAGAAAGGTTTTCAGTTTGGGGGGGGGGGGGAGCACTAATTAGGGGAGAGTGAAAAGCCAGATTTAATCCCTAATTAGATCTGCTCACATTGTTCTTCTGCAAGTAAAGAGATGGCAGCTGAGAAGATTTAGGAAGCTAAAAGAAGTAATGTAGTTTGAAGACCACTCTCAGAGCTGCTGCATCAAGTTCATCAAGGTGGTGAAGAACAAATCTATCAAAGAAGAATTAAGGTGGTAATTCTTCATGTATCCTTTGTAAATACATAAAATCATAAAAACTCAAAAATATTTTTTCCAATTTCATAAAACTTTTATAAAACAAAATACAAAAATATAAAATCAACAAAATCCATAAAAAAAAAAAAAAAAAAAAAAAAAAGTTCTTCTAGGCATGTCTTCTGTTTATCGATAACATTTACGGTTATAGAAATGTCATTCAATAATGACACGGGTCTTTAAATGAAGCTCGAGCAGAAGTCATACTAAATGGCAAAACTATGTCTTATCGGCTTGCAGTTACTTCAGACTGCAACCCGTGCTTTATTATGGGGAAGGCACGTCGCCAAAAAGACGGCTGTTCCTCCCACTGGGTAAAGTTCACCCGGGCATGGATTACTTTATATCCATGTTTCTTCGATCTGATGTATGTTTCAGTGCATCATTTCTTGTATAAGAAGAGAAGTCTTCTTTACACCACAAACTCTTTGTAACACCCCGACCCGAAAAGGGCAAAGATGTCACAAGTACATGGTTTCATATCAGAATAACATAGCATCGATAAATCAAAACAGCGGAAGTCTTAATATAACCAAACAGAGTAAGTCAACATGACTTATACCAAAAGTAAGACAGAAAGTAAATGAAGTACATAACAATATCCAAATGCCCAACGCTGGCATAACAATAAGCTAACTAAGACAAAGCTTCACTCGGGTGCACTCTTCCCAAATAGCCATACCCCAGCTCTTAGCTTAAATACCTGCCGCGGGAAAAGAAACGCGGCTGAGCTACACGAGCTCAGTGAACAGATATAACGGTAACAAACAGTAATAATGGAATAGGGAAATGAAAGAAACCGTACATGATATAACAATAGTTAGGAAAGAATATGAAAGTTATGCAGAGATATCAGAAAGTAAGGAACAGTACAATGGATAACGATGAAGGTAGACAGAAATCCCATCCCAAGCCCAAAACATAGCAAGTCCAGTATCATGTTATAGGGTATCAGTAATGGAAGGTAAAGGTCATAAGTCTATACGGTGCAGGAAAACAGAAATCCTCTACGAGCCCAGAAACAGTAATCAGTAATCAGTATCATAACACCATGCAGAGAGAAGTCCTCTCACTAATCCCAGAAATCAGATAATGGAGTAGCTAGCTCCCAGAGTGTGAAAGACATGTATCGCACACACCATCAGTCACCAGAAATCAGTAATCAGTAATCAGTAATCAGAACAGTTCTAGGATGCATCCATACGCCCCTGGTGGCCATAAACCTCCCAACACACCAAATAAAATACAGAAAAGGGACGGAACAGGTCATCACTCTCCTGCCCTAGAGTCATGCCATCGGTGCATCAATGACATGGTCATGAAACCCTCATGACTAGTTATGGCTCGTAGTATCAAACTGTGGGTCAGTGGTCAAGTATCAGTATTCAGTATTCAGTTTAGTTTCATAGGTCAATATCCATTTCAGTATATCAGAAAGTTCATATCAGATGGTTCAGTAACAGAAGGGTCAATATCAGTAGGTTCAATATAAGAAAGGTTCAGTATCAGTAGGTCAATGTCAAAGGTTCACAATATCATGAAAGAACAAACAAGGTTCACAGAAACAAAGAACATGGCAGTGAATCAGAAATCAGAAATGAGACGAAGGCACCTTACTAAAGAAGGGCAGAATATCTGTACCTTATACCGCAAATGAAAACACAACAGAACAACAAGGTCGGAAGCAAACTCCGTCTTCAGCGGATCTACATGAATTCATGATCTCTTTTATTAATATTTTATTTAAATCAGATTACTTATTTTAGTCGGCTTTCCATTTTTAGTAACTTTCCTCCTCTAACATCTATATACGAAATATACAAAGAACTCGAAGTGATTATTCGTACTTATCAAACTAATTATGAATTGACTTTGCTGCTGCATCTATTTCTTATTCAATGACATAAACTTAAATGCTTTTCATATTATTAATCTTTTTCCTCCTAGTTCTTAGGCTATGCATGAACCAAAACTACACACGTATTTGCATGAGTTTATTGATAAATAACAAGTTCCAAACCTTACGCTAATGTTATAATCTGCTACATCTAAATTTGATCATATTCAACATTCTTTTTTTATTTTCAATCCAACTTGGTTTTAATAATAAGTTATAATAATTTTATATATTATATATGTAGTATATAGGTCAGTCATGCCTATGCAAAACTTCCTAACTTCTTGTCAGTTGCAATATACGAACTAATTTCCAGGCCATGAATGTCTAAGGCTTCATTTCAATTATTTAAAACTCATGGCTATCATATCATCGAATGGATTTATTTCTTTTAGAGACTTGAGCGGAAACGTATCATTGAAGTGATTTCTAGTCTTGTTTTAATCATCATATAGTCTCAGTATATATTACTAAGATATGATTTGTATTCAAGTAAATTATGGCTCAAGTGGTACCTTTAAAGAAAAGTATGAACGGATCGATATCGAACACAGGCATGAATACCGACCAAAATCGGACACTACGGAAAGCATGAACGGACCGAAATCGAACACGTGCATGAGAACGATCACGAACTCAGAACTTGTATAGTGTTTGATGTGAACCCAACTCAGCTTATGCACTCTCATCCTCTCGAGCGTAAAAGTTTGACCAAGGGATGCACCTCTCCAAAATATTGTCAACCTCGCTTGGAACTCTCAACTCTAATTGTGCTCCAATCACGAACAATAACCAAAGTCGAACAACCCATAAACTGCTTATGCCCCTGACGTTCGTATGACCAAAAGCAGTACAAAGAAGGTGAATGTGAGTAAAGAAGGTTTCCATAGGTTTAGTTGTGAATTGCATTCGAATGAGAACCAGGGAATATATGGGTGTGGATGAATGAACGGAAAAAAAAAGAGATAGGAATGCGGAGTTATATGGTAACGTGTTTGACTGCTTCAAGGGTTGAAAATGTCTCATAAATGTTGATTTCCAATTTTCCTTTTATTAGTTTTTCTTTTTGATACTTATCATTTTATTTGTGAATGATGAAGTAGTTAATAGAATGATCGTGGGCCGAGATTTGGGGAGTTAATTTTGTACGGGATTAACACATTCAATTGACTGACTCATTCAATATTCAAACGGTTACTAAATTTCTCAACTTATAAATCTCATTATTATTGATAACTGTTCGTGCGAGTAATTATTTCGTTTATCATCCTCATTATGGAAAGTTATAATTTCCTTTATATAATAGTAACTTAATATGAGCTTTCGAAAATGCCAGACATTACAATTATATAACTTTTTTTTTTATACTTGCAAAAATATTAAAATGAAGTTACAAAATTATTTGGTTCCATATCTTATTCATTCCCGACGGTTGGGATTTATTTTGGTGATTTATAAAATTTTAAATAATTTTTTTTTTAATTGCAAGGGCATTTTGGTCATTTTTCTTGTTTTAGATTTTAGGGTTTTACAATCATTGTCTTCTATGATTCTTCAGGAGAGTTTTGGTGTTTCACAAGGTGGTAACTGGACTTAAATTTTCACAAATACTTGACGCTCAATTGAATGACTACAACTCTTTAAATAGAAAACGGGTCATTAATTGAGGGGGAGAGTATTTGTTCAAATTTCAGACACCTTTTTAAACTTTAGGCAACATCAACGTGATGTGTCGTTGCGGTTTAGCAGTATTAATGCCTACTCAAGTTTTAAATTTATATTTAGCCGACTTATCAATAACACACACACTTAACGAGCAGTGTACCCGGTCAGTATGAATATAATGGTAAGTAGAGTGTCGATCACTAAGAGTGGAACGTATTATCTAGTTATTCTAATCAGTATTTTAATATCCTAAGTTAGCTATACAACCTAATCTAACGCAAGGGGGTTCAACCTGAGAGACTGGCACGGTTTGGTTATGATTAAATAGTAAACTAAACTAATGAGCACGAATCAGCGATTAGCACACACGTACACAGATAGATACTTGAGACAATAAGAAGACCTGTCCTGATAATTAAGTAGCTTGTCACTTGTTCTATTGCTAGTTTTATATGAAGTGTATATAATTAACCCTTTCTCGTTGGCTCTAATCTTATCGGCGAGTAAACCCTTAATGATCACTTATGTCTATCCTACTATCCTAGAAACGATAGAATAAATAGGCGAGGAAGGGGCATGGCGACCCAAGCAATGCTCAGCTAGACACAGAGGTTATCAATGCACTAATAAAAGTCACCAAAGACATCAACATATAAACTTTAATTAATGGGAAAGCAATTTTAAGGGGTGCGCATGATTTTCCGTAGTCACATGACATCAGCCCATCAATCCTGATGAATTAAAGTGTACTAATACAATAAAACAAAACTACTTAATGAATTGAATACATGCAGGAAATTCTTACAGCTCTTGTATCTTCGTTCAGGGTGTGTCTTGTGCTGCTAATACGTCTAAATTCGTCTCTGGTTTGGTACTCGTACGTATGGTATCTTGCACACAAAATTCGTCTGAATTTAGGGTATTTATAGTTTCTGTCTGAGGGTTAGATGCGGCGCATATGATAAGTAGATGCGGCGCATTAACTTAACTTCGCGTGGAGTCCAAGATTAATATATTCAGGAATATTCGTACACCGCCTTAAGATGCGGCGTAACTCCATTTCTCTATGCGGCGCATGTCCTTTGCTGTCTTGGATTGTAACTTGTGAAATCTTGATAGTGATACACCGTATGTAAGAAGTATGTTGCGGCGTATCTGGAGCAGAATGATCTTGATCTTGTACATTTCAGTAGACTCTTAACATCTTGCTTGTTTTGCTCCATTATTAGTCCAAAATCGCCAAGTTTCACATAATACTTGTTTTTACCTGAGAATTACAAAAGTAAACATTAACGTATCAATTCTCATATATAATATAATAAAACAAGTCAAATAAATAGGATAAATGATGATAATAAAATGTACTTATTTGAGTTCATCAAATATCCCCCACTTGAACTTTACTTGTCCCCAAGTAAACCTTAGAATAAATCTTATGAAAATGTATCCTAAAAGATATTAGGATTTATTTTTATATTTAAGCATGTATTCGTTTTGTCATAATTGCACAACCAAACACTTAACGAATTAGAAATAAAATAAAATATTTCGATAAAAGCAAATCTAATCGTTTAACTGTCCAGTCGTGACGAATATTCTATCATAAGCTTGGCAAGTATACGCATCTCCCCCACTAAAGCCAAGGAATAACAAGTCTAAAGCGGTAAAAAGGGTTTGTTGGTTAAGGGTTAATCATTCTTCTTAATCTCTATCGATCTCAAATTCCAGAAAAGGCGACAAAATCACAAATACATGATCGAATCCACGACCACGATACTTGCAATTGCTCAAATCCTTAACTCGAATAGGCTAAAGATAGGACCAAGTAATCTTCACCAATAATATTATATCAAAAAGGGCGACAAAATCATAAATACATAGCCGAATCCACGACTACGATACTTAAGATTGCTCAAATCCCTAATCTCAATAAATCAAAGGTTTGGATATAGTATTTTAATATCCTAAGTTAGTAATACAACCTAATCTAACGCAATGGGGTTCAGCCTGAGAGACTGGCACAGTTTGGTTATAATTAAATAGAAAACTAAACTAATGAGCACGAATCAGCGATTAGCACACACGTACACAGATAGATACTCGAGACAATAAGAAGACCTGTCCTGATAATTAAATAGCTTGTCACTTGTTTTATTGCTTGTTTTATATGAAGTGTATATAATTAAACCTTTCTCGTTGGCTCTAATCTTATCGGCGAGTAAACCCTTAATGATTACTTATGTCTATCCTACTTTTCTAGAGACGCTAGAATAAATAGGCGAGGAAGGGGCATGGCGACCCAAGCAAGACTCAGCTAGACACAGAGGTTATCAATGCACTAATAAAAGTCACCAAATACATCAACATATAAACTTTAATTAATGGGAAAGCAATATTAAGGGGAGTACATGATCTTCCGTAGTCACATGACACAAGCCCATCAATCCTGATGAATTAAAGCGTACTAAAACAATAAAACAAAACTACTTAATGAATTGAATACATGTAGGCCCTTCTTACAGCTCTTGTATCTTTGTTTGAGGTGTGTCTTGTGCTGCTTGGTCGTCTGAATTCGGCTCTAGGGTTGTACAAAAGGTCTCTTAAATTCGTCTGGCCTTGGGGTATTTATAGTTTCTGTCTGAGGGATCGATGCGGCGCATTGAGTTGATAGATGCGGCGCATTGACTTAACTTCGCGTGGGGTCCAAGATTAATATATTCTGGAATATTCGTACACCGTCTTCAGATGCAGCGTAACTTGATCTTTGTATGCGGCGCATGTACTCTAGCTGTCTTGGATTGTAACTGGTGAAATCTTGATAGTGATACGCCGTATGTTAGAAGTATATTGCGGCGTATCTGGAGTATAACGAGCTTGATCTTCTTCTTTGACCAAAGTTTACATAAGTTGGTTAAAACAATATACAACAAATAGTGGTGATATCTCCCACTTAATACAAAACTTTACATAAGTTGGTTAAAACAAACTTCCAACTTTTCCTTTTTCTTTTTCTTTTCTATTTTTTTTCTTTTTTTTTCTTTTTTTTTGACATCAACATATATGTGTAAAATTTCACAACTTTTCTATCACTATTTTTCCGGATAATTTTTCCATATTCTTCATACTTTCAGAAATAACTGTAATAGTGAAAGTAGCAAACACACGAAAAATAAACTAAAAGTTATACAATATTTACTTTCATACCAATTGCATTGTGCAATTTCCCGACCTAACCAAAGATAATGAATTACGAACGCGAACACAGGTAATGTAAGGAAGCACACTTTGCCTAAAGCAATTAACCACGCATTTTAATCTACAGGGTAGGCTAAGGTGTAAGGGTGTATCAAAACATTATAACAAAGGTGTAAGAAACGAAAGGAATGACTCTGAGGGTTTTTCTAGGGGTATCTTACTCTAAAAGTGAGAGTAAACAAATGGTTTATACGGGGGTTAAGTAACCAGTGTAGTTAGTTAATATCACATAACATATAAAGGCTATTTGGGTGTTAATCCTAGAAATTTACCAATTTAGACAAGTCACTCCAATTATATAGATAATACTCATTATGGTGGTCTCGAATAGTATACAAGCCAAGTTCTAAAGTTTATAAGTCACCGACACACTAAAGTTTTAATATTTTTGAAAGAATCGAGTTATGTGTGTGCGGTTATGTAATTTAGACTTTTAACAAAAACATGCTAAAAAAAATTTTAAATTTTGATATATTAAGCGCATTTTAAGCATATTTTGAAAAAGTTTAGGACAAGTAAGTGTTCTAATTCTCCATCCCCCCACTTAAGTTAAACAACGTCCTCGTTGTTTGTGTCAAGGGTTAAAAACTGGAAAATAAAAGAATTAGAACAGAAAAACTCCCCTGAGATTTGCTTGGTATGATCCTCCATTATTCGTATAAGAGCAAAAATCAACTTTCTTGTGGATGAGAACGTTTAAGCTTCATAAATGATGTATCCACAAAAATGCAAGAATCTATAATACCATTTAGACTTTAACACACCTGAGTTAAGAAGGTTCAAACTTGCATAATGCATTAGTAGTTAGTAAAAATAAAACCTAAAAAATTAAACTGTAAATCATCAGGTCAGTCGATACGCCGTATCTTATGGAAGAAGATACGCCGTATCGAGCCTGGAATAAATACGAATCAGAATAAAAGATGCATCGCATCCTTAACCAGGGATGCGCCGCATTAAATAAACTGACAGAAAGTTTTAAAGTCAAAAATAAAAATGCAGAAAATGAAATAAGATATGACCAGTGCAGGTGATGCGTCGCATCTTATGATGGAGATGCGCCGCATCTTCTGCAGGTTTGACAGACTCGACACAGAACAGAAAAGTAAATTTTTTTTCCTACGGGTTGTCTCCCGGTCAGCACTTGTCTTTATTCCAGAGTCTTCAAGTTAGACTCACGTTCAGCTCCTTATTTTGTTCTTGTTACGTGCCATCCTTCTTCTTTCATCCGAAAGATGTTACCGTATAGCTCCGCAACATTTTCTTCCGTTCGACTTAATCTAATATATTCTTTGGTCTTCGTCACATCATATTCCTCATATGGTCCCAAAGAGTATTTGATGACTTCAAATTTTTCAGAAATTATCATGGGTGGGTTATTATAAGTGATCCCAAGTAGTCGACATTTTCTCTCGATGAATTCTTCTTCGTCTTTATCAACAAACTTGAAATAAGGATCCTTATTCAAATAGTCATCAAGTTCATCAATTAATTTTCCTCGTGACTCATCGTTATTATCATAGGGATAATAATTAACCAAGTTAATGGATTGATAATAATCTTGAGTCTCGTCCCACTTTCTTTTCAATTCCCATTGTAAGCGTCGATTAAGCCTTGTGTAAGCATCACATTTTCTATGCACCCATTCCCAGAAAGTAGTATTCGATGCTCCCTTTAGTTCTTTTAAGTATTTGATTCTACCTTTTTCTTGCAAAGCCTCTGCTCTACGTGGGGAGTCTTCAACTTTTTCATACCAATCATAGTCTTCAAAGTATACATCATTTCCAACTCGTTTCATTTCAATTATACTTCCCCCATTGCAGGTTCCATCATTCTTCCAATCACAGGTTGGCCATTCACTACTTCCATCCTTGAAACGGAAAGGTTTACAAGTGTGATTAATATGCCCAAATTCCCATGGTTTATCCCAAACCCATAGTATCTGGTCATTCCATTCGTAGTACCAGGTGTTTTTGAACTCATCATAAGTTTTGAATCCTGGTAGATCTCCAGTTAGCACATCAGTGTCGATTTGAAGGAGGTAATTAAATTCTTTGAATTATTTGCACAAGGGTGTCTCATAATTGAACACATCAATGTCTATGCTGAACAATTCTTCAATGCCTTCCTCGATCGTTGAATCATCATGTGATGATCCATTGTTGCTTTCTACTTCCTCATCTTCCCCTCTCATCCAATATACCCATAACACATCTTTAGTAGCTCGGTCCATGATCTTATGGTTATTGAACTTACTAGCTAACCAATCTGAAAAATCAACATTGTTAGGATCGTAGTTAACGTCAAAGCTAGTATTACCAATCATTTTCCTCCTTATCTCCATGAACTCATTAAATTGTTCTTTAAAACTTCGTGTCAACCATGAGGTCACAATCCGTTTGGCTTCATTCGTAGGAGCAAATTTGGGATCACCGTATTTAAGTTCAAGCCATTCTTCTAAAGAGATATCCATCAACCTTACCAACTTTTTATGAAACAGTATCTCCGATTCAGCATAAATTCTTTCATCATCCAGATTGCTTTTATCTAATCCCCAATACTATTCGGAATAAGGCATATAAGAAGTTTGTATAGGATGGATATTTCCTCTACCATAGCTTTTGTTGCTCGATTTGTTGACTGCATTTGCTGAGTTCATGTATTCAATTTGGAATTTCCCATATTTTTCTTCGATAGTCGTCCAAGTTAATCCTTTAGATTCAATGATGGGCCATAAGAGTAACAATTCATCTTCAGTGTAGCTCATTAGTAAATCATAAGAGAATATCCCATCTTCAATATTGCATAAGCGTTTGAATTCCATATAAGTAGCTTCAAGAGGAGTTTCCCAAGAAAATAAATCGGCATCAATCGTGAGTACATTGAAGTTGACATCTTCATAAACTTCCACTGAGTAGAAGGGCATGTTGGTTTGAGATACGGATTTGAGTAAAGCATTGATCGTAGGTAAGTTGCAAGTAATAGCATCGAAATTTTCGAATGAATCCGAAAGCAAGAGTTCCTTTTCCAATTCTGAGCTTTTAGTAATGCTTAATGCTGGGAACTTGCTCAAGCTAACTTCATAGTTATCACACTCGTCATCACTTTCCAGAATTAACGGCTTTTTGGTGCGGGACTTTTCATTGTGCTTATATTTCATAAGTTCTTAGCAAGATATCCGTTCATTGACATATCTTCCATAGCAAAACCTGTCATCATAGGTAAAATCGTCAGTAGGATTTGTTCGCTAAAAGAGAAATTAATGAATTTAGAAACGAATATAAAGAATAAAAATGGCTGATATCTGCGGACGATGCGCCGTATCTAGAAAGTTGGATACGCCGTATCTTATTACGTTAAAATTTAATCAGACTTTTATTCAGAAAACAGATACACCGCTTATGAATTAGAATGCGCCGTATCAAGTTTAAATTATCAAAAATCGATTATATTTAATAAAATTAAATGCGTCGTATTAACAAAAGCTAATGCGCCGTATTTTCGTTACGTTTCAAAATACAAGATTTTTGATTTAGTAGATGCGCCATATTGATAAAGATCGATGCGTCGCTTCTGTTTAATAATTCGAAAAACTGTTTTTAATTTAAATAGAAAATACGCCGTATCTGTTAAAACAGATGCGTCGTATGGCGTTAGCGTTTAGAAAAACTTCTCATTAAAAACAGAATACGCCTTATCTTGGGGAAAGATGCGTCGTACTCGAATTTATTAAACGCGTTGTATTTTATAAAAATTAAACGCAATACGCCGTATCTGTGAAAACAGATGCGCCGTATCGTTTGTATCAGCACAATACAACGACAGCAGAATGCAGAAAAATACAGAAAAAAGAAAAACAAAAGTAAAAACAAACAAAAAGAAACAAAAATTACAGAAAACAAAAACACACAAAAACAGTAAATATGCAAATTATACAATGAATGCAATCTATCTAATATACAACAGGGTTAGTGGTTAGAATCTAAAAAAAAAACCAAAAAGAAAAACCTAATAAAAATACTAAATCAAATTAACAGATAATAACAATTCACTCCCCGGCAACGGCGCCAAAAACTTGATGCGCGTGATGTGTCGTTGCGGTTTAGCAGTATTAATGCCTACTCAAGTTTTAAATTTATATTTAGCCGACTTATCAATAACACACACACTTAACGAGCAGTGTACCCGGTCAGTATGAATATAATGGTACGCAGAGTGTCGATCACTAAGAGTGGAACGTATTATCTAGTTATTCTAATCAGTATTTTAATATTCTAAGTTAGTAATACAACCTAATCTAACGCAAGGGGGTTCAGCCTGAGAGACTGGCACAGTTTGGTTATAATTAAATAGAAAACTAAACTAATGAGCACGAATCAGCGATTAGCAAACACGAACATAGATAGATACTCGAGACAATAAGAAGACCTGTCCTGATAATTAAATAGCTTGTCACTTGTTTTATTGCTAGTTTTATATGAAGTGTATATAATTAAACCTTTCTCGTTGGCTCTAATCTTATCGGCGAGTAAACCCTTAATGATTACTTATGTCTATCCTACTTTTCTAGAGACGCTAGAATAAATAGGCGAGGAAGGGGCATGGCGACCCAAGCAAGACTCAGCTAGACACAGAGTTTATCAATGCACTAATAAAAGTCACCAAAGACATCAACATATAAACTTTAATTAATGGGAAAGCAATATTAAGGGGAGTGCATGATCTTCCGTAGTCACATGACACAAGCCCATCAATCCTGATGAATTAAAGCGTACTAAAACAATAAAACAAAACTACTTAATGAATTGAATACATGCAGGCCCTTCTTACAGCTCTTGTATCTTTGTTTGAGGTGTGTCTTGTGCTGCTTGGTCGTCTGAATTCGGCTCTAGGGTTATACAAAAGGTTTCTTAAATTCGTCTGGCCTTGGGGTATTTATAGTTTCTGTCTGAGGGATCGATGCGGCGCATTGAGTTGATAGATGCGGCGCATTGACTTAACTTCGCGTGGGGTCCAAGATTAATATATTCTGGAATATTCGTACACCGTCTTCAGATGCGGCGTAACTTGATCTTTGTATGCTGCGCATGTACTCTAGCTTTCTTGGATTGTAACTGGTGAAATCTTGATAGTGATACGCCGTATGTTAGAAGTATATTGCGGCGTATCTGGAGTAGAACGAGCTTGATCTTCTTCTTTGACCAAAGTTTCATATGTGGCGCATGATAGAATTGCATGCGGCGCATTCTTCAAAGTCAGGCAATGGTCTTCGAATTCATCTAAGTATGATATTGCGTCGTATTTGTTGAGTACGATACGGCGCATCTTCTGGATTTCAGTAGACTTTTGACATCTCGCTTGTTTTGCTCCATAATTAGTCCAAAATCGCCAAGTTTCACATAATGCTTGTTTTTACCTGAGAATTACTAAAGTAAACATTAATGTATCGATTCTCATATATAATATAATAAAACAAGTCAAATAAATAGGATAAATGATGATAATAAAATGTACTTATTTGAGTTCATCAACATGTTAAGGGGGAGCATTTGAAAAATATAAAACTCTCAAAGTGTTAGCAAAATGTGTTTCATAATCATAAACACTTTGAGAGATTTTTCAAGGATTTGGTTAATGGCAACATAGGATAGTCATGAAGTTATAAGGTGGCTAAGGTTAGGAAAACCGTCCTATGATCCGCCAGAGCCGGAGGGATCTACCCAAGGACAATACCGAATAGTTAGTATTAGACAGTCCTTAGGTACGATTATGAAAAAAAGGAGTAATATGAGAAAGGAGAAAGGAGTTAAAGAATTAAAAAGAAAAGTAATGTGAAAGGTTGAAAAGAAATAGCCCTCCAATTATTCAACCTTAGGGCAGAAACCGGGTTCAATTCATATGCTACTGGTTGTTACTAAGGTGACGCCGGTATTGAAGACAAGACGTCATGGACCCAGTGACGCACTGCACCAAACCTTCTAAGCCACTCAAGTTCTCTTAAAAGGACTTGTTTCATTCTCTCGGGGAACCCTGCATAATCTATCGACCGCTCATTACGAGTTATGTTGATATTGAAACAGGAGACACCGCTCCAGTCTTCGACTACCAAAAAATGCACTTATCGAGTCTAGAGCCACGAGATGCATCATAAGATCTCATAAGAACACGTGTTACTTCTACACTGGTTGTTCAACATTAAGGACACCAGTTGTAAACTTATGAGTCCTACGCAGATCTTAGCAATCTGCCAGAACATTTATGAGGGAATTTACAAATATAATTCTCAATGATTGAATGGAAATTCCTGTCAGGGTCAACATCAAACAGCCCTGAAAGCAGGTCACTTCGGTAATTCCTTGTGGATTATGCTTAGTGGTCGCGACGGTTTCAAATGGTCTACAGTCGTGGAGTGAACTCCTGCGACTCACCTAATCGTTGATTTACTACAGTAGATCTTGTAAGCCCTCTGGGGGTTTTCGATTTAGGAACGGTCTTGGTAAGGATTAGAGAGAGTTTTCACACTATGCTGTTAACAATCTCGAAGTCCGAACCTGTAAGTACCGGACGTTTTATTGCTAACTGTCGTATGCAGGAACACCTGGCGGTTGTAGCTGATTGCCGAAAAAGATGTCAATCCATCACCACATGCTCACACTCCACCATCATCATATTCAAAGAAATCATGATAAATTGAAAGACCTTCAACAATGCTTCCGCAACTCTGATGCTGAAAATCATGATCAAGAACAGTGTGAGCATGTCGGTTCAAAGATCACAATATCACATGGAGACGATACCACAACCAGATGACTTGAAGACGTATGTTGGATGATAACCTCAATGAATCCTCAAAGATCATCCAAGACAAATGAACAGTCATCAAAGGTCCACTGCTGAAAGTACAAAGTGTGCTGAACTTGAAGAATCAAAAGACTACGAGCTAGGAATTTATAGTCATGTAATAGAATGCTAGAATTCAAAATGTAATTTCTGGGGTGACCTCCCTTAGGGGGAGATTGTTAGGAATATAAATATTCATATGAAGACTCGGTCACCCCGAGTATCTATTTAGCATTTATGTAGCTCGTAGGCTTATTAGTACTAGTTTAGATATCATATTATTAGTTTAGTTATATTAGTATTTGTGGAGTTGGGTCGGGTCTTTACCCACTGTCAGCTCACTCCACAGCACACTAGGGGCAACTTAGCTAGAACTATAAATACCCCTTCCCTTGTGTGGGAAGGGTTGGAACTTCTTACAATCTAATACACATTTAGTTTCTCTCACTAAGTTCCCAGCTCTACTCTCTCTCTCTAACTCTAACAATGGCTGATTTCTTCTTCCATAACCCAAGACCTCCCGAATCCCACATAATCAACACATGTATCGATCCTACAGTATTTATAGTCATTTTTAACCGAAAAATGAATTTAAAAATATTGGAGCAACTTAAAATGCCTCACGAGAATTTTTGCTATACTAAACAAGCCCAAGAAATGTCATGATAAAAGTTAGCCAAAACTGCCACTTATGGCCCTTTGCGTCAATTTTAGTTTGCGCCCCTAAACTATTCACGATTGGCAAGAATGGTCCCTGGAGATTAATAAAAACCCTATCACCCTCTCATTTCCACTTATACACAAACCTAAAACACTCCTCTCTCTCTCTCTCTCTCTCTCTCTCTCTCTCTCTCTCTCTCTCTCTCCTTGCGATAGTAGCCACCGCTCCACCAAACCCTAGCACCGTCGCCGTCCACCGCCGTGTCCCACCACGAAACCAACACTAAACCATCATCAAAACATCATCCCCACCATGATCTAGTGGTGTACTGATGCGCGTGATGTGTCGTTGCGGTTTAGCAGTTTTAATGCCTACTCAAGTTTTAAATTTATATTTAGCCGACTTATCAATAACACACACACTTAACGAGCAGTGTACCCGGTCAGTATGAAGATAATGGTAAGTAGAGTGTCGATCACTAAGAGTGGAACGTATAATCTCGTTAATCTAATCAGTATTTTAATATCCTAACGCAAGGGGGTTTCAGCCTGAGAGACTGGCACAGTTTTGTTTGCAATTAAATAATAAAATAAACAAATAGGCACGAATCAGCAAGTAGCACACACGTACACAGATAGATACTTGAGACAATAAGAGGGCTGTCCTTATGATTAAGTAGATTGTCACTTGTTTTATTGATAGCTTTATATGAAGTGTATGTAATTAACCCTTTCTCGTTGGTCCTATTCTCATCGGCGAGTAAACCCTTAATGACGACTTATGTCTAAAAGTTATTCCTAAGTGATCAATTTAGAAACAACCGTGGGAGCCACACCTTGTCCCGCAGTCGGGTGCCCGCAAGCCACTAATAAACACAGAGGTGGTCAATGCACTAATAAGTAGTAACCAAAGACATCAACATATAAACTTTAATTGATGGGAAAGCAAGTATTAAAGGGAGTGCAATCTTTCCGTTGTCACATTACACAAGCCACCAATCCTGATGAATTAAAGTTTGCTAAAACAATAAAACAAAACTACTTAATGAATTAAATACATGCAGCACCTTCTTACAGCTCTTGTATCTTCGATTTGGGTGTGTCTTGTGCTGCCTTCTTGACTGAATTCGTCCTTTTCTCCTGTTCGGTCTTTAGGTTTTCGAACTTCCGAAAAACTCCGAACTCTGTCTGGTCTACGGGGTATTTATAGTTTGTGTCTGAGGGAAGATGCGGCGCATCTACTTAAGTAGATGCGGCGCATGTACTTAACTTCGCGTGGGGTCCAAGATTATAATATTCAGGAATATTCGTACACCGCCAGTAGATGCGGCGTAACTCTTTATTAGATGCGGCGCATGTCCTCTTGTATCTTGGATCGTATCTGGTGATATCTTGATAGAGATGCGGCGCATGTTGATAGTGAGATGCGGCGCATCTGGAGCAGAATTGACTTGATCTTGTCCATGTCAGTAGACTTCCACTTTATGTACGTTTTGCTCCATTATTAGTCCAAAATCGCCAAGTTTCACCAAATGCTTGTTTTTACCTGAGAATTACAAAAGTAAACGATTAAGTATCAATCCTCATACATAATATAGTAAAACAAGTCAAATAAATAGGATAAATGATAGTAATAAAATGTACTTATTTGAGTTCATCAAATATCCCCCCACTTGAACTTTACTTGTCCCCAAGTAAACCTTAGATTAAAACTTATGAAAATGTATCCTAAAAGATGTTAGGATTTATTTTTATATTTAAGCATGTATTCGTTTATTTCATAATCACACAACTAAACACTTAACGAATTAGAAGTAAAATAAAATAAGTCGATAAAAGCAAATCTAATCGTTTAACTGTCCAGTCGCGACGAATATTCTATCATAGGCTTGGCAAGTATACACATCTCCACCACTAAAGCTAAGGAATAACAAGTCTAAAGCGGTAAAAAGGGTTTTTAGGCTTAAGGGTTAATTATTCTTATTTACACTATCGATCTCAAATTCCAGAAAAGGCGACAAAATCACAAATACATGATCGAATCCACGAACACGATACTTGCAATTGCTCAAATCCTTAACTCGAATAGGCTAAAGATAGGTCCAAACTTCACCAATAATAATATATCAAAAAGGGCGACAAAATCATAAATACATAGCCGAATCCACGACTACGATACTTAAGATTGCTCAAATCCCTAATCTCAATAAATCAAAGGTTTGGTTGGATAAAGAATAGTACAGGGTATGGATAATTTTTGGGATATAAATTGGTGTAAAAATAAAAATAAACAAAACAAATAAATTAAAATCCTAAGTGTGGTTAATCACTATCCCAACCATCCCATGAATAAGACTTATATCATTGAATAACTCACGCTTTAACACTTGAAACACACGCTTTAGGTAGACACGAATTATACTCAACAAAATCTTAATCAAAGAATAATCCTTAATTGGCATTCCCATAACTGCCGATTCCCATTCAATCCATAGATATAATACAACAAATAGTGGCCATATGAACCACTTACATAACTTTACATCGTTGGCTTAAAATAAACATCCAACTCTTTTTTCTTTCTTTTTCTTTTCTCATTTTTTCGATTTTTTTTTTTTTTTTTTTTTTTTTTTTTTTTTTTTTTTTTTTTTTTTTTTTTTAACTTGAAACATAAACATAGATGTGTAAAATTTCACCACATCACTATAACTTTCTTTCCGGATAATTTTTCCATACTTTTCATAACTTCAGAAATAATGGTAAATAGTGAAAGTAGTAAACACACGAAAAATAAACTCCAAAATATACAATATTTACTTTCACTCCAATTGCATTGTGCAATTTCCCGACCTAACCATATATAATGAATTACGCACGCGAACACAGGTAATGTAAGGAAACACACTCTGCCTATAGCAATTAACCAACCACGGATTCTAATCTACAGGGTAGGCTAAGGTGTAAGGGTGTAACGAAACATTTTAAACATAGGTGTAAGAAACGAAAGGAATGGCTCTGAGTGTTTTTCTAGGGGTATCTTACTCTAAAAATGAGAGTAACAAAAGGGTTTATACGGGGGTTAACTAACCAGTGTAGTTAGCTAATAACACTTAACATATAAAGGCTTTTTGGGTGTAATCCTAGAATTTTACCAAGTTAGACAAGTCATTCCAATTAAATAAATAATACTCATTATGGTGGTCTCGAATAGTATACAAGCCAAGTTCTAAAGTTTACAAGTCACCGGCACACTCATAGATTTGTGAATTTTGGAAAATCACAATTTTTGAAAATAACGTCATGTGTGCAGTTATGCAACTTAGATCTTAAACAAAAACATGCTAAAAATTTTAAATTTAATATATTAAGCACAGTTTAAGCATAATTTTTGAAAAAGTTTAGGACAAGTAAGTGTTAAGTGTTCTAATTCTCCTATCCCCCCACTTAAGTTAAACAACGTCCTCGTTGTTTGTATAAAAGGTTAAAAACTGGAAAATAAAAAGAATTAGAACAGAAAAACTCCCCTGAGATTTGCTCGGTATGATCCTCCATTTGTATATGAGCAAAAATCATCTTTCTTGTGGATTAGAACGTTAAAGCTTCATACTTGATTTATCCACAGGAAATTCAGGAAACTATAATACCACCAACACTTTAAAACACACCTAAGATAAGAAAGGTTCAACTTGCATAATACATTAGTAGTTAGGTAAAAATAAAACTTAAAAATTAAAACTGAAAATCATCAGGTCAGTCGATGCGCCGTATCTTATTGAAGAAGATACGCCGTATCGAGCCTGGAATAAATACGGATCAGAATAAAGATGCGCCGCATCCTTAACCAGGGATGCGCCGCATTAAAATAAACTGATAAAAAGTTTTAAAGTCGAAAATAAAAATGCAGAAAAATAAAATAAGATATGACCATTGCAGAGGATGCGTCGCATCTCAGGACTGAGATGCGCCGTATCTTCGTGCGGCCTGGACTGACTCGACACAGAAAACAGAATAATAAAAGATAAATCCGGGTTGTCTCCCGGTCAGCACTTGTCTTTATTCCAGAGTCTTCAAGTTAGACTCACGTTCAGCTCCTTAGTTGGTCCTTGTCACGGTCCATCCTTCTTCCTTCATCCGAAAGATTTTCCCGTATATCTCTGCGACGTTTTCTTCCGTTCGACTTAGTCTAGTATAATTCTTTGTTTTCACCGCAGTATATTCTTCATCAGGACCCAAAGAATATTTGATGATTTTAAATTTTTCAGAAATAATCATGGGTGGCTCATTGTATGGAATCCCAAGTAGTTGACACTTTCTTTTGGTGAACTCTTCTTCGTCCTTGTCAACAAACTTAAAATAAGGATCCTTAATCAAATAGTCATCTAGTTCCTCAATCAACGACTCATTATTATCATCATCTTGAATCGCCTCCCATTCTCTTTCCAAATCATATTGTAACCGTCGACTAAGCTTTGTGAAATCATCAAACTGTTTATGCACCCATTCCCAGAAAGTAGTATCCGATGTCCCCTTAAGTCCTTTCAAGCGTTCAATCCTGCCCTTTTCTTGTAAAGCCTCCGATTTTCGTGGGCAGTCTTCAACATTATCGTACCACTCATAATCTTCAAAGGTTACATCCTTTCCAACTCTTTTCATCCCAATTATACTTCCCCCATTACAGGTTCCGTCACTTTTATAATCACAGGTTGGCCAAACACTACTCCCGTCTTTGAAAACGAAGGGTGTACAGGTATGATTAATGTGCTCAAATTCCCATGGTTTATCCCAAACCCATGGTACTTGGTCATTCCATTCATAGTACCAGGTGTTTTTGAAATCGTCATAAGTCTTAAATCCTGGTAGATCCCCAGTAAGCACATCATCATCGACTCGAAGAAGGTAGTTAAATTCCTTGAACTGCTTGCACAAGGGTGTCTCATACTCTAACAAATCAATGTCAATTCTGAAAAGTTCTTCAATGCCCTCATTGATTGTTGAATCATGATGTGACAACCCATAATCGCTTTCTACTTCTTCGTCTTCTCCTCTCATCCAATATACCCATAATGCATCCTTAGTAGCTCGATCCATGCTCTTATGGTTATTAAACTTACTAGCTAACCATTCTGAAAAATCAACATCGTTAGGGTCATGGTTAACGTCAAAGCAAACCTTTCCAATCATATTCTTTTTTATCTCCATGAACTCGTTAAATTGCTTCTTAAAACTCCGAGTCAACCATGAAGTCATAATCTCCTTGACTTCGTTTGCAGGGGCAAATTCCGGACTACCATATTTGAGTTCTAACCAATCATTGAGGGAGAGGTCTATCAATCTTACTATTCTGCCATGAAATAGTAATTCCGCCAAAGCATAATTCATGTCATTATCCTGATAGTTCTCATCTAATCCCTTGTACCACTCGAAATAAGGCATGTAAGAGTTTTGGGTATTGTCTCCACTACAGTTGTTGTTGCTTGAGTCTATGTATGCAAGAGAGAATTTCCCATCATCCTCTTCGATAGTAGTCCAGTTCAATCCTTCTGCTTCAATCTTAGGCCATAAGAGCGATAATTCTTCTCCAGTGTACCTCACAAATACATCATAAGAGAATACCTCTTTGTCAATGTTGCATAAACGCATAAATTCCTTAAAAACTGCTTCAAGAGGAGTCTCCCAAGAGAATAAGTCTGCATCGATCATGAGTACATTGAATGAATCTGAAAACAAGCATTCCTTAGCAAGATATCCGTTAACTGGCATGTCTTCCATAGCAAAATCTGTCATCCAAGGTAAAATCATCAGTAGGATTTGTTCGCTAGAAGAGAAATTAATGAATATAGAAACGGATATAAGAATAAAAATAGCTGATATCTGCAGACGATGCGCCGTATCCAAAGAGTTGGATACGCCGTATCTTAATACGTTAAAATTTAATCAGACTTTATCCAGAAAATAGATACGCCGCTTAGAATTTATGAATGCGCCGTATCGAATTAATTAATCAAAAATCAGTTTATCTAATTAAAATTAAATGCGTCGTATTAACGAAAGTTAATGCGCCGTATTTTCGTTACGTTTAAAAATAAAAGATTTTTGATTCAGTAAGATGCGCCGTATCGACGGAAATCGATACGCCGTATTTGTTTAATAATTCGCAAACTGTTTTTAATTAAAATAATAGATACGCCGTATCTTCAAAAGAAGATGCGTCGTATGGCGTTAACGTTTAGAAAAAAAATTTTATCAAAACAGATACGCCGTATCTACAAAAGCAGATGCGTCGTATTACTTTATCGCTTAGAAAAATTTTCTTGTTAAAAACAGATACGCCGTATCTTGGGGAAAAGATGCGTCGTATCGAATTAATTAAACGCGTTGTATTAAAAAAAAATTAAACGCAATACGCCGTATCTGAGAGATCAGATGCGCCGTATCGTTTGATTTAGCACAGTACAACGATAGCAGAACAGAAAAATACGAAAAATAAAAATAAAAATTAAACACACCAAACAAAAAAATAAAACACACAAAAATAAAAACAAAAGCAAACAAATAACACACAATACAACAAATATGCAAAATAGTACAATGATGCAATTTAATCTAATAAAAAGAAAAACCTAATTAAAATACTAATCAAATTAACAGAAAATAACAATTCACTCCCCGGCAACGGCGCCAAAAACTTGATGCGCGTGATGTGTCGTTGCGGTTTAGCAGTTTTAATGCCTACTCAAGTTTTAAATTTATATTTAGCCGACTTATCAATAACACACACACTTAACGAGCAGTGTACCCGGTCAGTATGAAGATAATGGTAAGTAGAGTGTCGATCACTAAGAGTGGAACGTATAATCTCGTTAATCTAATCAGTATTTTAATATCCTAACGCAAGGGGGTTTCAGCCTGAGAGACTGGCACAGTTTTGTTTGCAATTAAATAATAAAATAAACAAATAGGCACGAATCAGCAAGTAGCACACACGTACACAGATAGATACTTGAGACAATAAGAGGGATGTCCTTATGATTAAGTAGATTGTCACTTGTTTTATTGATAGCTTTATATGAAGTGTATGTAATTAACCCTTTCTCGTTGGTCCTATTCTCATCGGCGAGTAAACCCTTAATGACGACTTATGTCTAAAAGTTATTCCTAAGTGATCAATTTAGAAACAACCGTGGGAGCCACACCTTGTCCCGCAGTCGGGTGCCCGCAAGCCACTAATAAACACAGAGGTGGTCAATGCACTAATAAGTAGTAACCAAAGACATCAACATATAAACTTTAATTGATGGGAAAGCAAGTATTAAAGGGAGTGCAATCTTTCCGTTGTCACATTACACAAGCCACCAATCCTGATGAATTAAAGTTTGCTAAAACAATAAAACAAAACTACTTAATGAATTAAATACATGCAGCACCTTCTTACAGCTCTTGTATCTTCGATTTGGGTGTGTCTTGTGCTGCCTTCTTGACTGAATTCGTCCTTTTCTCCTGTTCGGTCTTTAGGTTTTCGAACTTCCGAAAAACTCCGAACTCTGTCTGGTCTACGGGGTATTTATAGTTTGTGTCTGAGGGAAGATGCGGCGCATCTACTTAAGTAGATGCGGCGCATGTACTTAACTTCGCGTGGGGTCCAAGATTATAATATTCAGGAATATTCGTACACCGCCAGTAGATGCGGCGTAACTCTTTATTAGATGCGGCGCATGTCCTCTTGTATCTTGGATCGTATCTGGTGATATCTTGATAGAGATGCGGCGCATGTTGATAGTGAGATGCGGCGCATCTGGAGCAGAATTGACTTGATCTTGTCCATGTCAGTAGACTTCCACTTTATGTACGTTTTGCTCCATTATTAGTCCAAAATCGCCAAGTTTCACCAAATGCTTGTTTTTACCTGAGAATTACAAAAGTAAACGATTAAGTATCAATCCTCATACATAATATAGTAAAACAAGTCAAATAAATAGGATAAATGATAGTAATAAAATGTACTTATTTGAGTTCATCATGTACGCGCCCTAATTCACCACCACCGTTACCCTACACGCCACCTCGTGTGGTTATTTTTGTGTGTACGTGTAGATCCGGAGAAGACAAGGTGAGACACACCGTTTTTCACCCTCATGTGAAACGACATGGAGTCAAACTCATTTAAACGAGTTGGTTTTTCATTTTAACGATTTGTTTTGGGTAGAAACAAGCAGGATAATTATTTTTACAAGCTTAAAACTAATAAAAACTCGTTTGGTATCGACATATGGTCACGTTGTTATTTTAAGCTTGCATTTGGTTTTGTTGTCATGCGTACGAGAACGGAATAAGCTCGACCCGAGCTTATTTGGAGCTTATTTACTTTTAGTTATGATTGTTTTGGTTGTTTTGGTCCTTGTTTGGTTTAGTGACTCGCGGGTTGGAACTTTAGCCGAGACTTTTAGTCTCGGCCGTGTATTATTTGGTCCGTTTAATTTGTTGTGGCTCGTGGTAAAACCCAGCCGAGACCCTCTTGGTCTCGGCAATGGTTTAGTTTGGATCCATTGGTAATATTGACTCACGGCGAGGCATTTATTTTTGACCCGGTATTGATTATTATTATTGTGAACTTGTGATTGATTGTGAACTTGGGAACACTTGAGCCGTTGGATTAGTTTTGGCCGAGTTGTGATTATTGATGACTTGAAGCATTGAACTTGTTACGAATGTGATGTTATGGCTACGAGTGTTAGCCGAGACCTTGTGGTCTCGGTGCGACCTCGACGTGCCCAAATTATTATTTACTTGGACATATTGACATATTAGGCATGTTGACTTTTTTGACCCGGCTTATAGCCGCGAGACTTGAATGGAAATATGACTTGATACGTTACTAGAAACTTGTGACGTGTTATAAAACAAAAATAGAAAGGAAGGATAAAAACGGCGAATAAATAACAATTAATTTGTTATTTAATATATATAAACAATAATGGAATTTGTAAGTTTTTGGATAATATAAGTTTGGGAAATAATGGAAAGACACGAGGTTACGGGAACGTATCGGGGCACATTTTTCTTAGTTCATTGTTATTGAAATTGTAGGAATTAATTGGGTATTTAATTGATGTTACGGATCGGTTTAACATTAATAGACCCGACCGGCATAGTTATCGGACTTATTGGGTTGACGAGCCCAATAAGGGCCCGATAAGTATGTTGGAGGAATTTATTAGTGTTAGGAATATAAATATCCATATGAAGACTCGGTCACCCCGTGAACTCATGAGCATTGAATAGCTCGTAGGATAATATTAGTAAGTTAATATATTTTAGTTATTATAGAACTCGTGGAGTGGGTCGGGTCTTTACCCACTGTCAGCTCACTCCACAGCCCACTCGGGGCACAAATATTAGCACTATAAATACCCCGGAGAGGGTTGGAACTTCTTATTATTTTCACATAATACAACATATCTTTCTCTCCCTAGTTTCCAACTCTCTTTCTCTCTCTAAAATCTCTTTATTCTATGTGGAAAACTAGAAGGGGGGGGGGGTGTTGAATAGTTTTATGTCTTTTTAATTTTATTATGAAAACCTTTGTTTATTTTTAAAACACTTAGATTCAAGTTTGTATGAAAAATAAAACTTGAACCTTATTATTAGTTATATATGTATTCTTTTAAATTGATTGTAAAAGTTTTGGTTTCTTGAATGGAGTTTCAATTTGATCTATATGTGAAGTCAACTTCTAATTATTACTAACAATTATATATGCCTATATGTTATAAAAGTAATGACGATATAAATAAAGATGTAAGTAAGAGATGGAAAGATCTAACCAAGACACGAGGGATTTATAGTGGTTCGGCTACAAGGACACCTTCCTTGCCCTACTCCACTCCCCGAGCACCAAGCTCGAGAGTTTTCTTCACAACTTCAATAAGCTCCCTTATGGCGGAGAAAACCGTACACAACTTTGGCTTACACGGGTTTAACGACACAAAGCTAAATGTCGAGTTCTAATCGTAGCTAGAACCAATCTCACAACTTCACAACACAACTTCTTCACAACTTATTCACGACTACTTCACAACGGCTTCACGACTGCTTCACGACTTCTTCACGACTTCAACACGACCGCTACACAACCTCTATGCTGCGGCTTCACGACTTCAACACTATGTCTTCACGACTAAGACTTCACGACTTCAACACGACCGCTACACAACCTCTATGCTACGGCTTCACGACTTCAACACTAGGACTTCACGGCTTCAACACGACCGCTACACAACCTCTATGCTACGGCTTCACGACTTCAACACTAGGACTTCACGACTAGGACTTCACGGCTTCAACACGACCGCTACACAGCGTCTATGCTACGGCTTCATGACTTCAACACTAGGACTTCACGACTAGGACTTCATGGCTTCAATACGACCGCTACACAACCTCTATGCTACGGTTTCACGACTTCTAGGCTATGGCTTCACAACGGCTTCAAGACTTCTCTACTTCACAACTTTACAAGGCTTCTACTCTACTTCTTTACTCCACAACTACTTATCCACCTTCTTCACTACTTACACACTACTCTAGCCTAATCACTTATGTTTACAACATATATACACACTTTACACAAATGAATGAAAGATTTACAAAGTATACAAAACAAACAACTTGAGTAACAAGATGCTACTAAGTTGTAATACTTCTAGTCTTGATTAATAGAAGTATTCTTCTTTTGCACTTGGATGGTGGAAGCTTGGATCGCTTGAAAACAATGCTTAAGATTACATGATCAAAGGTTTTTTTGAAGATATGAAATGAGATTTACAACAGAAAGTTTTAGTGCAAAAGGGTGAGTAAAAATCCAGGGGAAGACTGGTATTTATAGGCAGAAAAACTGGACAGCTGGAACCTACTGGATCGTGGCCGGCCCCCTTAAATAGGGGGGGCGGTCCCTTAATATTAAGGGGGCCGCCTAGCAAAATTAAGGGGGCCGCCCAAGCCATCCGTTGCCCAGTTTTGTCTTTTTGTGGTGAAGGTTTTTCTGGAACATTTTTACTGATTTTGGTTAAAAATTTGAATTCATAAATTTATAATGAATTAAACCTTTTTATTTATTACCAAAAATGTTTTTCTAATATATATAAAATGTTTTTGACATTTTATAAAAAATCTAGTTATTAAGAAAATGTTCCTTTGATCATATAATGCATTAAGCATTAGTTCATTCATACCTTAAGTGATTTTAGTTGTTGAAGTGAATATTTACAACTAAGTACTTGTTTATTTTATAAGTTTATGTTTTAATGAGTTTACATTTTGTGATCATCAAAACATAGAGATATGAATAAATATTGATAATGTTTTTAGGCATTATTTATGTCAATAATCTCCCCCTTTTTGATGATTACAAAACCTAAACTCATTAAATCCAAAAAGTTATTTTTGGACAAGTATTTAGTGAGTTTATATTCACTTCTCCCCCTTTTTGTAGCATCAAAAAGGTTGAGCCGACAAGTTTTAGAGACAAAATTTGTCGGAACGAGAACTCCCCCTTGATGTGTGCTCCCCCTCGTTTGAGGGCACCAAGGAATCGATATATGGAATACTTGCAAGAAAAATATTAGAAGCACAAGCATATATATAGCAAAAATAAGCATGCATATAAAGACATTCATTAAAAATGTTGTGTATCAATACACAACCATCCAAGATTATATTCAATCCTACATTAGCTAGTAAGTAATGCAATCTACATAATCATTCTAGAAGTACATGATCTTCCATGGGGCTTGCACACAAAATGGTTTGAAAAATTATTTTTGATTAAGCATTGCATATGCTTAATTTGGTGAGAATGAAGGTGGTGGTGGTGTAGTGGGTGAAAATGGTGGAGGTTAGTTGTTAAGCATGTGTTCAAGGGATGAAAACATGAAGTGAAAATGGGTGTTTGATGGAGGTGATGGTTGATTTAGGTAAGGTTTGGAGGTTTTGTGGTAAAATTCCAATACCAGTTCGTCTTTTAAGAGAAATGGTAGCTGGGGCTAGATAAAAGGGGTCGCAAGATGCAAAAGAAAACAGTAAAGTTTACTGCCCAGATGGCCGGTCCCCTTAATTGTAGGCCGGCCCCCTTAAAATTAAGGGGACTGCCTAGGGAATTAAGGGGGCCGCCCATCTGGTGTTTTCCCAGGCGACCAAATTTGAAAAATTTCCAGAAAAGGGTCATTTTTAGGGTGTTTTTGCAGCAAGCTCCATTTGAATCATGTACATTAAGAATGATTAAATAGTGGCATAAAAATGTTAAATACGCATGCATACATTTAAAATATATTATGGAATAAGCATGTTATTAATCATCAAGCATGTATATATATCATGATATTGAGTATACAAGCAATAAGCATAACAATCATATATTAAAGAAAAGAAATAAAGCATTCATTAGTTGAAAATAATTATGTTAAAAACATAATTATTGATACAACACATATTTTGCTTATAGCATACAATAAGTAGAAAATTTTAAATTGCCTAAGAGATCCATTTGACTTGCTTGAGACATGAAAAAACTGAATTATTTTGGATGGATGATGGTAAAGAGGGGGTAGAAATGTTGGATTAATGGGGTTGTAAGTTTGGGTGTATGGATGTTGGAGAGAGTGTTGATGGAGGAATTGGAGGTGGAGAGCTTGGACTTGACCATGTTGAATGAGGGTTTTGATGTTGTTCAAGTGGTGGTGTTGGATTAGATCTAGTGAGAAGATGCTCAATCCAAGTGAGACGCTCATTTAAGGGGATGGTTTGATTTTGGAGAAAGATGCAACAAGGACAATTGTTGACATGTTTCTCAATTTGACTCAAGTGATGTGGTGATGATGGTAATGATGGTGAGATAGATGGTGATGGGTCTAAGTTGCTTTGAGCAAGGTGCAAAGCAAGTTGAGCATTAAGCTCATGGGCTTCCTTGAGTTCTTCAATGAACTTCAAGTGTTGAGTGAAAGGTGATGATAATGGAGAGTGGTTGTTATTTGGTGGAAGTGGTTGTGACACTTTTGGTGGTGGAGACATTTGTGAACTTGGGTAATTATGAGTGAATAAAGGTGGACATATGGATGATAGGTTATGTGTGTGAAAGGGTTCATTAGGATGAGGTTTAGGTATTGGTTGAGTTTGAACAACATCATTTGTTGGGTTATGGAAAATGTCAAGCTTCCTCCTCCAAATGGGCCTCACTGAGATTTTAGCAACTCTTGAAGGCTTGGATCTTGGGTGGTTAGATGATGACATGTTTGGATGGATGATATGGATGAGCATTTATGATGGAGTTGGGTATTTATGGTGTAGTGATGATGTGATTGTGGAAGGTAAATTTTGGTGGGTGGTTTGTGACAAAATGTGTTTGTGAATTTTGGGAAGTATAGGATAAAATGGGCTAAAAAATAGAAAAAGGGAGCAGCACTTTCGACCATCAGATGGCCGGTCCCCTTAAATATTAAGGGGGCCGCCTAATGAATTAAGGGGGCCGCCCATCTGCTGATTTTCAGGTTACTGGAAATGGGTTTTTGGCAGAAAATTGTTGAAAGGGTTGTATTTTTGGGTTTAGTTTCAAGCAAGTCCAACTTCTTTTGAGGCAATTTAGGATTTAATAACTTATGTATGCTAAGCATATTCATTAAACATTATTATCTAGCATGCAAACAACTCATTTAGCATGTAACATATATATGTTAGACAAGAAAACACTACATAGCACCAAGTAATTCATAGTATCATATTTAGGAAGATTAATAAGCTAGTTAAATAATCCTAATGAATATCTATGTGCATGGGAATGTAGAGTTGTGATAGCATGGACTTCTAGACTTGTACCAAGTGAGATCTTAGTGAATAAATTATGGTTATTTTCAAATTTAGTTCACTTATAAATGTCACATACATAAATATAGATGACAGATATGAGATCACCATGCATGATTTAAAGAAATGTTTTTGGAATTATTCAACAGTGTTTGAAAGTGGGTTTTAATGTGGATGTGAAAAATATTTTAATGAAATAGTTTTGGTTTTATTTCAAAATATTTTTATGAGGAAAGAAAACATATTTTTCTAATCTTTGGTTTTGATAAACACGTAATTATGGACACAAGTTTGGAAGAAAGGTAGGATGGTGAGACATGTAAAATAGAAATGTGTCATAATCTTTTGAAAAATCATTTTTCAAAATGTGAAGTTTTTGCAAATTTAAAAATAAGTCCCATTAATTATAGGTTTAAAAATAGTGGTTTATAAAAGATCTCATGCTCAAGGGTATTGGTTAAGTCTATTGTCACATGCTACCTCTTTCTACATATCCTATGGTCTTTAAGCATGTATTATGACTAAATACAAAAATACATCATGTCAGAGTAGTTAGAGAAAAACAAAAGCTATTATAATGACAATGCATTCAACAACTAAACAAATAATTACGAAGGCATGCAGTCAAAACACATAGGAGCAAGTAAACATCAAGAAATTTTATATATGCAAGATGACATAAATCTAGGAATGAAAAACTCTAGTGAAAAGCAAAGTTCATAACAGTAAACTATCGTTAGGTATATTTAGGAAGAATAATGTATTCAAGTTGGAGAATGAATATGAGACTATTACTAGTGGTGTTCAATTCAGGCTAAACACGACCGTTTTTACGGGTTACACACACCCAACTTCTCACATAGAAGCAATTCAACCATTAGGTCAAATTGAGTTTCTAGTCAATAGATTCTCCAGTAGTCATTCTCTTTTTAGAAGAAATTAAGTTCTTAAATTTACCTATCGAAGAGTACCAAATATGAAGATTGCTTGATTTACTAATACTTAGGGGGCTAACTAAGGGGTTTCTAGTTCATTAAGCCACATAACGAATATAACTAAAGTGTAGAGGCAAAGCAACCTATCAGACTAAGCGTATCTTAAGGCATTAATAAGATTATATGCATGAAGTAATTACTTATGAAATTTAAAAAGAGAACTTACCTTACGTCCTAGCTTTTCTTCGTCATGTCTCAGATGATGATCGACGTGTGAATGATAGGTGAGTCGGATGATGATCTTCTCCTTCGTCTGTGTCACTCCATGATTTTGGATTGAGTTCACTTTGGAGTTGATTCATGTAGTCTTCGTCGTTAACACCTTCATTAACAACATTTGAACTAGTAGCACATGTATCTATTTTATCTAAATGTTTATCTATTAAATTTTCTAAGATAACTAATTCATGTACAAGATCAAAATCCTCATCTTTGGCTTGACATTTTTCTTGATGAAAGTTTAAGAAATTTTTTCAAATATCATTTGCCGTTTTACAGAAGAATATTCTTTCATATTCAACTTTCGGCAAGGTTTTATAAATAATTATTTTAGCTTTATTATTTATGTTATTCTTTGTTTTCAAATGCTCAATTTGACTTTCAAAATCCGTTTTTGTTTGACTTTCAAAATCCGTTTTTGTTTGACTCTCAAAATCCGTTTTTGTTTGACTTTCAAAATATGTTTTTGTTTGACTTTCAAAATCACCAATTGAAATGACATGCCAAAGATCTAGATCAATTGATTTCACATAAGTTACAAATTTATTTTTCCATTCAAGAAAAGTATAGTTTTCAAATAGTGGTGGTTTTAGCAAAGATTCCCCTTCAAGATATTTTTCGAATTCCATAGATCGATTCAAGTTTTAAAATACAGTATATTTTAAAGATCTTGATTGACCTGGCTCTTGATACCAATTGTGGAAAACTAGAAGGGGGGGTTGAATAGTTTTATGTCTTATTAATTTTATTATGAAAACCTTTGTTTATTTTTAAAACACTTAGATTCAAGTTTGTATGAAAAATAAAACTTGAACCTTATTATTAGTTATATATGTATTCTTTTAAATTGATTGTAAAAGTTTTGGTTTCTTGAATGGAGTTTCAATTTGATCTATATGTGAAGTCAACTTCTAATTATTACTAACAATTATATATGCCTATATGTTATAAAAGTAATGACAATATAAATAAAGATGTAAGTAAAAGATGGAAAGATCTAACCAAGACACGAGAGATTTATAGTGGTTCGGCTACAAGGACACCTTCCTTGCCCTACTCCACTCCCCGAGCACCAAGCTCGAGAGTTTTCTTCACAACTTCAATAAGCTCCCTTATGGCGGAGAAAACCGTACACAACTTTGGCTTACACGGGTTTAACGACACAAAGCTAAATGTCGAGTTCTAATCGTAGCTAGAACCAATCTCACAACTTCACAACACAACTTCTTCACAACTTATTCATGACTACTTCACAACGGCTTCACGACTTCTTCACGACTTCAACACGACCGCTACACAACCTCTATGCTGCGGCTTCACGACTTCAACACTATGTCTTCACGACTAAGACTTCACAACTTCAACACGACCGCTACACAACCTCTATGTTACGGCTTCACGACTTCAACACTAGGACTTCACGACTAGGACTTCACGGCTTTAACATGACCGCTACACAACCTCTATGCTACGGCTTCACGACTTCGATACTAGGACTTCACGACTAGGACTTCACGGCTTCAACACGACCGCTACACAACCTCTATGCTACGGCTTCATGACTTCAACACTAGGACTTCACGACTAGGACTTCATGGCTTCAATACGACCGCTACACAACCTCTATGCTACGGCTTCACGACTTCTAGGCTATGGCTTCACAACGGCTTCAAGACTTCTCTACTTCACAACTTTACAAGGCTTCTACTCTACTTCTTTACTCCACAACTACTTATCCACCTTCTTCACTACTTACACACTACTCTAGCCTAATCACTTATGTTTACAACATATATACACACTTTACACAAATGAATGAAAGATTTACAAAGTATACAAAACAAACAACTTGAGTAACAAGATGCTACTAAGTTGTAATACTTCTAGTCTTGATTAATAGAAGTATTCTTCTTTTGCACTTGGATGGTGGAAGCTTGGATCACTTGAAAACAATACTTAAGATTACATGATCAAAGGTTTTTTTGAAGATATGAAATGAGATTTACAACAGAAAGTTTTAGTGCAAAAGGGTGAGTAAAAATCCAGGGGAAGGCTGGTATTTATAGGCAGAAAAACTGGACAGCTGGAATCTACTGGAGCGTGGCCGACCCCCTTAAATAGGGGGGCGGTCCCCTTAATTTTAAGGGGGCCGCCCAAGCCATCCGTTGCCCAGTTTTGTCTTTTTGTGGGGAAGGTTTTTCTGGAACATTTTTACTGATTTTGGTTAAAAATTTGAATTCATAAATTTATAATGAATTAAACCTTTTTATTTATTACCAAAAATGTTTTTCTAATATATATAAAATGTTTTTGACATTTTATAAAAAATCTAGTTATTAAGAAAATGTTCCTTAGATCATATAATGCATTAAGCATTAGTTCATTCATACCTTAAGTGATTTTAGTTGTAGAAGTGAATATTTACAACTAAGTACTTGTTTATTTTATAAGTTCATGTTTTAATGAGTTTACATTTTGTGATCATCAAAACATAGAGATATGAATAAATATTGATAATGTTTTTAGGCATTATTTATGTCAACATTCTATTCGGCCCAAATCTCATCTTATGTGTGTTTATGTGTTATGAATATGCTACAAATGGTATCAAGAGCCATGGTTAGTGTTGGATCGACCTCCTTGATAGATCTTTGAGCCGGTAGAATGCTTATGTAATCACAAACACTCTAAGAGAATCTCTAACAATGAATCTTATGTTTATGCGAAAACTAAACACAAGAGTTGAAGAAGAATATTACTAATAAAACTTTGATCCTCTATGGATCTTTTATTCACTAATAAAGTTGTTATCAAAAGCGTACAATGTTCATAGCCATCTTGTTTCTTTTATACTACATAGAAACCCAAATTCGGCATTCACTTGAAAACGTGTAAAAGATATGCAATATCTATTCCTAATATATCTCATGCATATCCATAGCATCTAATAATACGGGTTGACTATTTCTACTTACCCGCAGAAACAAAACTAACAGCAGAAACTAACAATAACTACCAGCAGGAACCAATACCAGCAGGAACTACATACCTGCCAGCAGGAACTACATACCTGCCAGCAGGAACCATACTACTACCAGCAGTAATGAACTAAATATTATTTTAATAATTCCTAACAATCCTCCCCTAAACTTGAATTTGACTTGGTTAACTTCAAGTTTCTTGATAGATCTTTGACTTCCATAACATGAGGATTGAACTTGATCTTCAGCAGCAACAATAAGCAACCAGCTGCAACTGAATAGAACCAGCAGCAACAAGAAATCACCATTAAGAACAAGTTTCCAGCAGCAACTTCTAAGTAACAGCAGCAACAGGAAACCACAACATCATAATCTTGTCACCATCTGATATACAATTCACTTGATCTTTACTGCAACCATGACTATTTGTACATCAAAACTTTTAAGTTTCATACTATTCTCATCACTTCCAGGTGTGTGAACTCCTGTGAGAGGTGAATCATTGAAAATTAATGGATTTGATGTCTCTTTACCAATAGCCATTAACTACTGGAGTAGCCAATGTTTTGGTGTGTAAGACCATGGTACATTGATAACCATATGATTTTTAGTAAACCATCAACTATCAACGGATTTGCTTTGTCTTTACCTGTAGCCGTTTGCTCAGGACTAGTCAATTCTTAGGTTGCATAGAACACCTTGGTGAATTGAGTACCAAATATGGTTTTCCACTGCCTTTACCACAAGCCATACACTTGTGGGCTAGCCAATTCTTTGGAACCCCAAAGGGTAACATCCATGGCGAATTGAGAACCATTTCAACTCTCAGTAATGAAACATGGGTGAGTTGAATACCCTATAGTTTTGAGCAAACTATTACAGCTGTCAACGGATTTGATAATCACACCAGAGCCGTACCCTCATGGTGAGTCAACTATTTCTTGTCTGTAAGACATGGTGAGTTGATTACCATTTGTTGTGTGGTAAGAAACCAACACCGTACCTGCAACCGGGTTACTCAAACATACAAGTTAGTAGACAATATACAATAATTTTTTATTATTTTTTTTATCTAATAAAATAAAATAAACTAAACATAAAGAAAATAAAGAAAGAAAATGAAAAAGATGAAAAATGTACAACAATAAGCCCCCCTTAGGCTTATACCTCCCCTCAATCTCAGCACTTAAGGATTGAGCATCCCAATATGAACCGCCAAATAGTTAAATCTTGGGCGAGCAAAAGCTTTAGTTAACAAATCAGCCACATTATCATTAGTGTGTATTTTAAACACTTGGATAAGATGTTTCTCATTAGCATCTCGGATAAAATGGTGCCTAATTTCTATGTGCTTTGTTCTTTGGTGAAAAACTGGGTTTTTAACAATGCAAATGGTGCTTTGGTTATCAATAAAGATTTTAGTATTCATAAAGTTAAACCCATAGTCTAACAACTGATTTTGAATCCAAAGTACCTGACCACAGCAACTAGCAGTAGCAACATACTCTGCCTCAGTTGAAGATGTAGCCACAATAGTCTGCTTTTTGCATTGCCAAGATATCAACCTCCTGCCCAGAAACTAACACCCCCCCAGTAGTAGACTTCCTATCAAAGTTAGCACCAGCATAATCACTGTCACTGTAAGCTTCCAACACAAAAGGAGAATCTCTTGGGTACCAAAGACTCAACTTAGGTTGTCCTTTTAGATACTTGAAGATTTTCTTGACTGCATTCAAGTGTGAAGTTAAGGGTGTAACTTGATGTCTGGAACAAGCACTGACTGCAAACATGATATCAGGCCTAGAAGCTGTCAAATACATCACTGAACCTATCATAGATCTGTAGAGGTGAACATTAACAGCATCATCAGGTTCATTGTTGGATTTAGGCTTTGGAGCTTCATATGGTGTTTTTGCAGTCCTCACACTTTCCAAATCAAACTTCTTAAGTATGTCTTGCACATACTTTTCTTGACTGATAAAGATCCCATCAGGCTTTTGTTTGACTTGTAAGCCCAAGAAAAAGGTAAGCTCTCCCATAGTACTCATCTCAAATTCTCCCTTCATTAGCACCTCAAACTCCCTACACCAAGCTTCCTTTGTGGAACCAAAAATGATGTCATCCACATAAACCTGAACAAGGATGATATCTTTTTGAATTTTTCTTGATGAAGAGTGTCTTGTCAATTGCTCCTCTTCTGTAACCATGCTTCAGCAGAAAAATAGACAATCGAGCATACCATGCCCTGGGTGCTTGATGAAGTCCATAGAGTGCTTTCACCACCTTGTAAACCAAATCAGGATTCTGTGGGTCCACAAAACCATTGGGCTGAGTTACATACACCTCCTCTTCAATCTCACCATAGAGAAATGTACTCTTCACATCTATCTGATAGACAATGAATCCCATGTATGAGGCAAAAGCTAAAAATAATCTAATAGCTTCAACTCTTGCCACAGGAGCAAACACCTCATCATAGTCAATACCTTCTTCCTGCCTATGACCTTGAGCTACCAATCTAGCTTTATTTCAAACCACAATACCTCGAGCATCCCTTTTGTTCTTGAGAATCCATTTCGTTCCAATTGCATACTTTCCTTCAGGCAAAGGTACTAACTTCTAGACTTTTTGATTCATAAACTGTTGCATTTCCTCTTGCATAGCCTTAACCCAATCAGAATCTTCAAGAGCTTGTGCTACACTGCTTCGTTCAATTTGAGACAAAAAACAAGCATAGAGGCAATGGAGATAGTCTGTGTGATTATTCCTTAGCTGATCTTGAATATAACTGACAAAAGTAGTTTCTCCAAACATTGGTTGTTTCAACTTGCTTCTTGTCTGAACCGTTGAATTGAGATCTCCAAGAATCAAAGACTGAGGATGAACCGTGTTTATCCTCTTAGTAGCAGTGGGATTGACATCAATGGTTGACGCTTGATTGGTGATAGAGGGATTGAAGTCATCATTATATGAGGAGGAAGTGAAGATGCCTGTTCTTGATTGATGATGAGGATCTTCCAGCTTAGATCCTGAAGAGAGTGAATTTCCAAGATCAGATGGACTTGAGTATCTTGTGGGAGGTTCATTGAAACCCAAAGTGTCAATCGAAGGAGAGAACAAAGGACCAACAGGAGTGGTGACAACAGCAGGAACATAAGAGCTATCAGCAGAATTGGTAGTAGTAGCAGGAACCGGAACACCACCAGCAGAATCCATATTCCTGCGGGCTTCATCTGCAGCTTTTCTTAAGAGCTCCTCTGTTTCTTGTGTGAATTCGAAACCAAACTTTTCAGCTGCTTCCTTGGCATCATGTTCTTGTCTTTGAAGCCTAGCAAGATCTTCTGCAAAACTTGAATCACCTTCAGCCATATCAGAAGATTCTTTGAGCTCAGTACCTGAAAAGTGGTTAGAGGGAAAAGAAGGAACAACAATGGGTTGTTCATCACACTCTAAGTCTGAATCATCATCTGAGGTACCTGCATTGTTAGTTTGATAATCATGTGTACCTGCAGATTGATTAGCTTTGAATCTAGAATAACATAAAGTATCAGTCAGATAATCAAGGTCAAAATACCACTCATGACCTGCACCCTGTAAATTAGGTTTATCCTCAAGATATCTTAAATTGAGTGTCTCTTCTATCCTCTTAGCAGATAAATTATAAACTCTATAGGCCTTACTATGAGCAGAATAACCAACAATAAACCCCTCATCTGCCTTCCCTTCAAATTTACCTAGGTGATCACTGGTGTTCAAAATAGTTACATGACATCCAAAAGGTTTAAGATAACTAAACTAGAAATATCGATCCAAAAGTATTCCCACGAAATCTTTGACAAATTCATGTTAGACCTGTGGCAAATTTGTGGCAAAATTTCATATAGTTCCATCAATTTTTAATATTTAACAAAAATATAAAATTATAATCTAAATATTAAAATGCATAAATAAAACATATTTAATTACATTAATCAAATATCCAAGATGCGATTCGAATAAAAGACATGAAGTCATAATCTAAAGACCGGTATATTTCATTAAAACATATATGATGAAATTACAAATATACTCAACCCATGAGTTTCGACCTATCTGTTAAATATTTCAAGCACAACAACCATTCTTCCCTAACATTACAAGTTACATAAATAATCTATTTTATGATCTATATAATCCATCCAACTTGGCCAAATGAGCAGTTTTTCGGTCATGTTCTTGTGTCATGTTCCTGTTCCTGTTCCTGTTCAAAAAAATACCAAACCAAATTAGTGCATACAATCAAAATAAAAAACGGCAACCAACACAAACTTTAAAGTTAATTAGATCTGAAAATAATACGCACAGATATATCAAAAACAAAATATAGATTATTAGATCCAATCAAAACCTAAAAAACCCATAGATCTATATGTATGACACCGATACCTAACAAGGATGGTTCAAGTGTGTGCTTTGCGGTCGTTGCACATTTCATGTATTTCGGCTCGTATTTCAATCACACGCAGTTTTGTTGATTGTGGTTGGAAAATTTGAATCAAGAGAGGGAGAAGAAGATATATCTTTGAATCTTTGAGTCTTTTTTTTCTTCAAGTCACTGTGTGTGTGGTAATGGTTACTATGACACCAAGTGAGAGATATACTTGTGTTTGTTGTGAGATATTTGTTTCATCATGACCATTTAATTTGCCATGTTGGCAATCCATGTAAAGTTATCCAAAGGCTGAGAGACTTACTTTAAAAACATAATAAGTTTTACAAATAATAATAAAGACTTACTTTATAAACATAATAAGTTTTACAAATAATAATAAATTTATAAGTTATGTAAATTGCAATGGTCTTCAATTCAAAAAATATTTATTTTACAACTTAATATTGTGTAATTTCTCGGCTAACCTTTTGATCTTACCATTTTCCTTTGTTAAGTGCCATTGTGTCAAATTTATACTTAGTGATATGATGAAGTTATATTTTTTATCGTCATTTTCACTATGTAGTATTCATAAACTAGAATTAAAAATAAGGCAAACTTTAACTTTCTTTTAAAATATTATTCTCGCAATTATATGCAATCTAATATACTTCTACACATGTTTCGATCGTGACCCAAACACATAAAGATGATATTTTTTTTGGGAAATCCGTGATTATTTACACACATATTTCCTATGAATTGTTACACATTTACACATATACACATCCGTATACCTACATACAAAACATATATAGACACAATGAATGTCATAAACGGACATACGTAACATATACTTGTAGATATCCACACATATACAATGGTTTGTTCTTCTAAAAGGTTATACCTAAACCTACACATACACTGTGATACTTACATAAATAGTTACTTTAATAAACAAGCACAAAACACATATAAAGACATAATAAGTAATGAGGGAATGTGTAAGTATACATAAACATAAAGACGCTATTATTTGTGGGAAATCCGTAGGTATTTACACACACATACTTCCCACGGATTCATTAGATTGGTAGGAAATCCGTGGGAAATTACCGACGGCTTTCCCACGGACATAATCGTTTTCTATTACTTTTTCGAATATAGTTACATGTTCACGCATATACACGTCTGTATACCTACATACAAAACATATATATATATATATATATATATATATTTATATATATATATATATATATATATATATATATATATATATATATATATATATATATATATATATATATATATATATATATATATATATATATATATATATATATATATATATATATAGAATGAAGGACAAAAACGGACATACGGAACATATACGTGTAGATATCCACACATATACAATGGTTTTTTCCTCAAAAAGGTTATACCTAAAACTACACATACATTGTGATACCCACATAAACAGTTACATTAATAAAGAAACACATATAATAATGAAACTACAAACACATATGAAGACATACTAAGTAATGTGGGAATGTGCAAGTATATAGAAACACAAAACTAATAATTTTTGTGGGAAATTCGTGGGAAAGTACCGACATATTTCCCCCGACTGACACAAAACCAACATTATGTGGAAAATACATGGTTGGTGACCCACAGATTTCCCACGGACCAGTTAAATAGTTATTTTATCAAATTAAGAACGTGTGAAATCCGTGAGTAATGTATATAAAATTTGCCACATAATTTTGTTCGTGGCTAATATGTGTGAAATGTGCCACTAGTTTCCCACAAACAACTTACACGAATAGTGTGAATATTGTCGCAAATCTGTGGGAAATTTGCGACGGATTTAACACAAAAACTTGGTCAACAATTCAATGCATAACCAATGGGAAATCCGTGGGAAATTTGCGACATATTTCCCATTGAAATTTGGTCAACAATTTGGTGTGTAATTTGTTGGTATTCCGTGTGAAATTTCACAGAGTTTTGATTCCGTGGGAAAAAATATGTAGGTAAAAGGAGTTTGTGTAGTAGTGGAATACTTTCACTTGATATTACGTGAAAGATATGAGTTTCCTAGGTTTAGAAAAGCCTTGGCTAGAGGAGTTTAACAAAATACTTGAGTTGGCATTTCTCAAAAATGGGAGGTTGTGATTTTGAATCCCTCTAAGTCTAAAACCCGTTTCGAGTATCTAATGAAGCACTTATCATATCCATACCGGTAATGAAAGATCCACATTTTTCGGGTAAGGGGAAAGCCGACTTTCAAAAACAGAGACTCCTGGAATACAGCGTCTGGCGCGCTGACCACGCGCTGGAGCGCCAGACCCAGTTCCTGGGTCGCTTTGGTTTTTGCCTAACGTTTGTGATTTTATGTGTTGCGAAGGTTTATATGGCATCATTAGAACATAAGGAGATATAATCAATGTTGTCCCAACATCTTTTATATCCGAAATTAAGGAAAGACTAATAACAAATATGTTAGATCTTTCTTTTTTTCGATTTCAAGACACTCGCACAAAAAGTAAATATCTTACCTGAGACCTATATTTCAAGATCTTGAAGCCATTTTGAAGAACAAAACAAGAACAAGAATTGGAGGGTTGTGTGTCGTGTGTTTAAAGAACAAGAATCAGAGGGTTGTGATTTCCGTGGTTTTGTGTTTGTGGTTTGGATTAAAGACGAAAGAAAGAAAAAGGTATTTGTGTTCATGGTGTTGTTTGTGTCACTGCAATTTGAGATGAGGAATAAGGGAGGCTAATGAAATGAAAATTAGGGTTATGTGTGACAAGTTTTAGGGTAGAGTGGATTTTATCAGTTTTTCTTTTAAGGTTTGGGCTTATCAATTATGGGTAGATTTATTGGGATTAGTTGTTTTGGGCTTATCAGTTTTTCATTTAAATTTTATTGGACTATTAATAGGCCAGCTGAATTTGGGATAATTTTTGGTTTGTTCGGTGGACTTTTAACAAAAAAGGGGCTTATAATGAGATGCTATCCGACAATTTATGAGGTTAATGTTGGGTTGATTGTAATTAAATGGTATAAGGTTGTTTGGGCTTAATTTTTGGTATATTATGAATCGGGTTTGAGTAGTAACAAGACAAAAAAAAGTGTTAGAATTTTTTTGTTGCCGATAATTGAAGTTCCACCTTGAATAATGAATAGAAAAGAAAAAATAGATAATTTCGGCTCTAAGCCATTTGTAAATTATAATAACAAATAAAAAAAGTTGAGTTTTATATATAAACCCAAGTTCAATAGTTTATCGAAAAACAAAACCGGTGCATCCCGCGGCTAAGAATTGCGATGCATGTTTCAACGTTTCAATCAGATGCATCATTAGATTTATACTTCATTGGTTTACGTTGGCCAAGACGATACACAAATATTACGCAATAAACAATTAGGGACAGCATGTGTGCATCGCACGAAAACAAGACCTAACATTACGCAATGAACAATTAGATACAGCCTGTGTGCATCGCACAGTTCTGAATCACTCGTATATGTTAATAAGAAGTATCGTGTTATACGTGTATGATCATATGGTCTCATCGATTGATGGCGAAGCTAATTATTATGTCAATCCTGCACATATACATACTTTAAGACTCAACAAACCATTTAGTTTGACTTTATATAGAAAAAAGCAAAAATAAACTCCTTGCATTTAATTTACCAACTCTTGTTGTAAGCTATAAATTAACTCAACAATTCATAAGTTTACATATAAAAAACAAAATGGAAAATATTAGGAAATGTCTCAAACTATTTTGGTTTATTGTTCTTTTGATCGGAGTTATGCCACCACCACAACCGTTGAAAGCAGGATTTCATGCCAATAATGTGAATATCCTAGATTCTCGTGTCAAAGATCTAATGGTTAGTTGTGGAAGGGATGATGAAAAACCCAATTCTAGAATAATTAATCATGGTGAAATATACATACTTGCATTTGATGACTATGTTGAGTACTCTTGTGCTTTTAATTGAAACATATTAAATTTCCAGTTTATAATCAAACCATTGACAAGTTGTGTCATGGAGCTAATAGGTATAAAACTATAAATCTTGTTTTTGAATAGAGAATCTGAGTTCGCGCTTCTTGTAGAAGTTTGGGCTAACAAGTTCGTTTGGATTACCATGTACACTTGGTAAACTTATTGCATAATCTTGTATCGTCTATTATGTAAAAGAAAAAGAATAAAATAAAATGTACTAAATTTCACTTTCCTTTTCATTTGGTATATGTTTTTAAAAAAGTACGTGTTGAATGAAAGCGTTTATAAAATAAGAAACAAAAACACATATCGTTGAAACAATCGAATTTCACACATTAATCTTTTTATAGTTGAAAGCAAACTGGTTTTGTACGTACTATAAAAAATTCAAATAAACTTAACTGATGTGAGATCAACATAGATAAAAAATTATTTAAATATCAAATAGGCAAATCCTGATCATTCATTTTTTTCATCAAGCAAAAATAAAATAAAATAAAATAAAATAAAACTAAAATAACATTTCCACCTTAACCTATTAGCTTAATTAAGTCCATTATCCCACCACTAATATTAATTAATCTATTACAAAGTCTATGACAAGTTACAAGGTTTCTATTTGTATAATAGCCATCACTTTTATAAAGCTAACACTACGTTATCATTTTCATGTTCACATCATGCACTTGCCATTTAACCTAATACACAAGGTTCCTATGTGTAGAATAGCCATCACTTTTAATCGGTCAGTCAACCCCCTTGTAGCTTGAAATCTAAAACATAGTTATAAGGTTCCTACGTTAATCTCGCCTAGACCGATTACAAGCTACAAGGGGGTCGACCGACCAACTACCGATTCATGATTTTTGCAACCTTGAAATAACGTATATAATGGATCCATTATGAATGTATCATCCCATAAGACCATCACTTTAATTTTATTAATGGCAGTCCCATAGGGTCCGGTGGCCTTGGGCGATAATGAAAAAAAAAGGCCCCTTCAGTACGCAAACTTATACGTAGAATGGTTAATTAACACTACAACGAGTGATTTGTTACTTGAATAATGTTATTCTTCTAACAAGTTTAGAAGCAAATTGTTGAACAAATTCTTGTGATCAACATTATCCAATAGTAAATGGCCAAACTTTGGACCATCAACCAAAATAATACAAAACAAACCTTTCGTACTATAAATAGTGTAGTATCTGATAGAGAACTAAAGTAATGGAATAAGAATTGCCAATATTAAACATAAAAGTGAAGCCTTAACAAAGTGAGAATCTAAAATAAAAGCTCAAAAATGAAACAAATTCAAAGAGTTGCCTCTTAAAAGAATAAAGAAACATTGAAAAAACATTAATTAACTATGATGATGATGATCGATAAGGATCACAAGAGTGCATATTTAGGTAGTTATTTGCCGTTATTTTGCACAAGGATAAAACTGGGCTAATACTTGTCACACCCCGTCAATGGTGGAAACACGAGATGTAACGAAAAAGGCACATTGCATAACATTATAGTTCACACCATACATTAACTGCAATAATAGTTTACATCATTACAAAACATTCTTGTATAGCTCTTGAAAGTAAAAGTCTCTCCTTTTAAAATCATATTGTCTTGAAAACATGGTAACAAGGTACCAAATATTCTGACTCCAATAAATGTGCCCTCAAATACTTTAACAACGATCACCTGAAAATGGTACTAGAAAACGTCAACATAATGTTGGTGAGCTCGTAGGTTTAAGAATAAAACCACGAAGCTGTGAATAATATAATGTAGTGTAGGACATAAGTGAGTATGATAAACACATGTAAGTGTTGGAATGTGAGAGTTGGATTAGCCTAATACGACTAAAGGTGTGTGAGCCTATCGGGGCACACACGTATACACGAAGAACACGTTTATTATATATTTAATATATATATATATATATATATATATATATATATATATATATATATGTTACTATATTTATTAATGTATAATATATATATATATATATATATATATATATATATATATATATATATATATATTATATATTATACATTAATAAATATAGTAACATATATATATATATATATATATATATATATATATATATATATATATATATATATATATATATATATATATATATTATATATATATATATATATATATATATGTTACTATATTTATTAATGTATAATATGTTTCACGAAATAATTATTTAACGATTGTTAGTTTACCGTTAGACGCAATAACTGACTAATTTACGTTATATATAAAAAAAGACACACGGCAACAACAAACTTGAATAGGATTGTTGTGTTCTTTTTTTTTCTTTTGATCTATATCACACGACATGAAATAAATGAGAATAATATTTTATAGAAATGATTTTCTTGTTTTCATGCTAGTCCATATTGACGACAAGAGAAACACATATCGACAAAAAATATAAATACAAAAATATGAAATATTGTGTTTCCTTGTTTTTGGTCCTGTTATACGGCAAGAATGAATGGTAACATATAGACAACAAAATCCTTCTATTTTTATTTTGTCTATTACCTTTCATTGGATACTAGTATATAATGCATTGCCATACTCTTCACTTGGGGTAGAAAGAAAAGAAAGAAAAAAATCATACGTATTGTATGCAAATATTTTTCATACGTATACCTTTTGTCTTGAATTGGTGTCAAACAAGTCAAGAACAAGCAAAGTGTATGATGCGTGGGTTTTGCAACCTTACAACAGGTTTTACCTCTCGAGGGATCTCAAGAGGCTTACAACCCCACCAGGCAGTGTACCTGACCGATGTAGTATAGTGTAGTGGTAAGTACGGGGGATTGATCGTTCTCCACAGGGAATAGTGTTCGTTAGGTGTGAAAGGCTACTCTAATTAGGTCTAAGGGTTGAGGAAGATTCTTTTTATGTTTTTTATAATTTATAAAAGCAAGTAAAATCTCGGGTTTTGAAGGAGTGGGCGGAATTAGTTGCTAGTCAACTAACCCAAATTACTACAAATGCAAATAAAATAAAATAACAAAAATGAAAAGTGGTGAGAAACTTATGTGTAGAGAAATGTGTTTACTTAGATTTCCTTACTCCCTAACTATCTTTTACCGGTTAATTAGTGTGTATTAGTCGCGTGGATGACGGGTGTATTCCTTAATACCATTCGTGGGGTGGCGTACTTACTTCCCCAAACTCTACAAGCTCCTACTTCACTCCTATGTCGAGCCGGCTAGGAAGCTCCTAACATGGGATCACTAGAATTCGCTTGTGCATTAAATACAACCATAAAAACCTTTAGTACGCGTTTGGTTCATGTTTCTTAAGACGTTCAAGCAAGTTACCGAATAGGAAGTTAGCCAGTTTTCTTAAGCCTAACATAGATAAACAATCATCCAATACAACTAACAACACACTAACAACCAATAATCAATAGCTAGGTTTCATTAGATCTAAGCAAACACAAGATAAAATTAGCCTAACATGTTAAACAAAAGACAAGCATAAGATAGAATCAAACAACACATAGACATATTGAATGATTAATTGATAACTTATCTTTCAATGAAACATGGAAGATCTCAAGGCAAAAAGCCCTGAAAAAGTAGCTAAAATCGTCTTAGGGTTTTATCCCAAAATTCCACACACTAAGCTCTCTCTTAATGACAAAAAATTAGAAAACTATATATAGACTTTGACATCTGACGGCGTCACCTTATGCATTGTGACGCCGTCACCTCGCCGCTTTTAGGGTTCCCGGATGACCATCTTGACGCCGTCCCTCTTTAGCTCTTCAAAAATCCATTCTGGCTTATCAAGGCTTGACGCCGTCGGATCATGAACGTGACGCCGTCCCCTTATGATTTAAGCCGTGACGCCCTTGATTTAGTTAAAGCGTGACGCCGTCAGAATTCTCATGCAAACTCACTGGCCCGTCATGAGTAAATTTCACATCCAACTTTTCTTGCCAAGGCATGACGCCGTCCCATGTTAATTGTGACGCCGTCAAGAGTAACTTTTAGCCGATTCTTGAGACTTTGCCGTTTTCTTCACTTTAATGCTCCAAAAACGTCCAAAATGCCTCCTTTTCCAGATTTCTCCTCAAAAGTACCTAAAATGACAAAAGGAACGATTTAGGGCAATATTTGATCAAATAAATACGATTTCGGGCTTAAATGACCCCTTAAAAGCGGTACACTTTTCGCCTCATCAAATACCCTTACACTTGAGATTTGCTTGTCCTCGAGCAAATGCGCTTTTATTCTAATCAAAATACAAGTTAGGGGTCATTTAATGCAAACATAAAAGTAATTACAACAAATAATCGTTCCACTTCAATCATAATAAGCACGGAGATTACATACTAGCACCTCACAAGTAGTGTTTAGATACTCACATCTCTCAAGTGTCATCAAAATAAATCTCATAAATGAAAACGGAAAATATCTCTCACTACCTGTCATAGCAAATAGATTACCATAGGCTTGGGAAAGGATCGAAAACCTCCTCCACTAGGCGTAAGCACCTAAGATAAACTATCAAAGAGGGCTTTTAAATGGGTTATAACGTTAGGTGTAGGGAAAAGGAAAACACGGTTTTGTTGGATAAAGGATATTTTACTGGTGGCGAGTTAAAGATCTTGATCAATTACATGTACTATACAATGTTGCTAAGCCAAGACTAGACTCGATCTTAAGCTAATGAAAGAAAATAACAAAACATAAACATAAAATAAACATAAAATGAAACGGGATGGTAGTCCGTATGTTTTTTCTATTTTTCTTTTTTTTTTCTCATTTTTTTGTATTTTTCTTGATTTTTTTTTTTTTTTTTTTTTTTTTTTTTTGCATACACTTTTACCCTACCATCCAAAATAATACATCATAGGGGCATTGCATCCCCCTTACACTTGAACTTTTACATAACTTTACAAATACTAATCTAATGACTCGAATTAAGATAATTGAAAAACTTGGAGTACTTTTAAAACATTTAGCACATATGGGGGTAATAAATGATGTTCTTCCCCATTACTCCATTACACTAGTACTTTACCCACGAGTCCCAATCGTCCCAAAACAATATGTACAAGGATATGACTCGACTTAGCAACCATGTAATCAACTAGATAATTAACTTGGGTTTAAACAAATGTTGTAACAATAATGCACTAAAGATGAGTGCATACAAGGTAGGCTAAGGCGATTTGGGTGTACATTTAAGTGGGGTGTAACAAATTCTTCCTTTAAGTAAAATGCTTAAAGGTCGAAACGAAAAGATAGGCTCTGAGGGGTGTACTAGGGGTATCGTGTACTAAAAATGAGTACAACGCAAAGGGTGTGGGAGAATTACTTGACCAATGTAGCCAATGTAATTATAACAAAAACACAGGTGTAAAACAATGGGTTAATCCTAATGCCTCTTATCATGTAGTAAATCTAACTACACGAATGTAGTCTCACTTGTGGCCTCGGAATGGTCCTAACGCAAGTTCTAGAATCTAAGTGCTACCGGTACACACATCATAGCATAAATGCTTTTCCTACCAATTCTAGGGGCGAACCTCACATATTTGGGGGTGGAAAATTTTTTAGTGGTACGGTTTTTGTGCTAGTCATATAACTCCTATCCATGAGACGCTCATTAAGATCAAAGTTTCACTCCTATATGTTGTAAAAAATTTTAAATTTGGCACTAAAATTACCTTAACAAGTATTTCTCTCAGTTTTATTACACATCTACTATTAAACAAACAAAAATCAAGCGCAATTGTATTCTCAAAAATCGTACTTTTACCCTCCCCTTACACTTAAGATGAACATTGTCCCCAATGTTCAAATGACAAATGTAAAAGCATAAAGTAAAAGAATGAAATCAAATACTCCCCTGATTCGCTCGTTGGATAATGAAATTACACGGTTAAATCTTCCTCCAAAGAGAATGTTGAAGCTCCATGACTAATGCATCGCCATAAGCTTGATTCAAAACATTTCCTTGTCCAAAATAACCTGTTGAACCTGAGAAAACAAACACGAAAACCTGCATAACATCGGCGGGATAAAATCTATATATAAGGATATAATGCTTGTGGAATGATAACTTTGCAGATTCCTGGAGATTATAAGTTGGAGATTTTAATAAAAACTTTTTATGAAAACAAAATTTTCAAAAATTTCTGGAAATTAAATCTGACGCCGTCAGGTTATAACCCCTGACGCCGTCAGAAATGACCTGACAAAAATTTTCATTTTAAGTTTCCGGAAAATTTCTGGAAAAACCTTTACCTTACTTCCTGGAAATTCTGCAAAACATCATTATGACTCGATACAAGCATTTGACTCAGACACACACTAATATGTATGTTAATTTATTATTATTATGATTCATGTTCATTTGTGTTCTAATAAACCGATTTAGATTTCCCTTACACTTATCTTTTGCAAAATACCTTTATATGTAGTTAAGACGAAGTTAAAAACAAAATAAAGCATTTTCACAATTTACTTTTGAACATGAATCAATACTAATAAAAATTAAACACACATACGGAAACAAATAAAAATAAACAAACAAACAAATAAACACACAAAGCAAATAAAGCATGGGCTGCCTCCCAAGAGCGCTTGTTTTTGTTCGAGTCACGAGCCTGACTCTACCCTTATTTAATGGATAAAGGAGAGGTTTTTTCTACACTTAGGATTAAGTGCGGGTGATAGTAGCGATACACACCATCTGGGTGAAAGTATGCCACGTGAGGAAAGAGTGACGGATGAATTATATACTCAAAGGGGTGTGCTCCTTTCATCATAACCTTACCTAGTTCTCTTTGGTCAATGGGTGAATTAAAGTTTTCTCCTAAAAAGGGATCATCTTCTATCAACTTCGAGAGATTCCTAGTTGGGAATCCATCTTGACCTAATAAACCCGGTTTAAACCCATAGTGTTTCTTGTGATTAATCATGAATGGGTGATGTAAGTATGAAAGGTTATGGTTCACTCCTATGTCAGCTTTCTCTCTACAAGGCTTAGAGTCTACTACCTTAATCTTAACATTGCCCAGACTACATGGTTTGATGGGTGGATCGGGACCTTTTTCAATTCCTAAATTCACATCTAAGGATGGAAGATTAGGTAACGGTTTTGGTTGAGGCTCCGGTTCATCAAAAATAGGAAATCCCCTAGAACTAAGAGTAAGGTTGTGATCACTATAAGCATTCAAACCTACATCCTCTAGTTGTGCTTGGTCCAAGGGTTCTACCTCTATTGGGGTTCCTATAGTCTCTTCCACTTCTTCCGGGTAAGTCACGGGCGGTGTGTGTGCCTCAAATGATGGTAGGACTTGTGGGGCACTTGGTGGGCTTATGTTACTTACCTCATCATTCCTTACGTCAAGCTCACCTATATCCTCATCATGCGTTTTAGTGGGATCTAACCCTAACATTTTCCCAAGTATCTCAAGTGCTTCTCTAGGCATTTCAACTTCTATGTCCAAATCATACGGATCATCCTCAATATTCTGACTGCTATATTCAAACTGCCTAAAAGATTCATCATGTGTTTCTTGAGATTCGACGTCATCAATCACAAAACCTAGGTCTTTTTGATCAATGTGATCATGTTCGGCTAAATCCTCCGTCATATCAAGGTCACCTAAGTGTTCACCCTGTATTATGGTAGTGCCTAACCATGACATGCAACTAGGTGGCTCAACTCTAACCATCTCAGAATCTTGGTTTGACTCTAAGTCCATGTCCTTGGAAACTAGGTCTTTTTGCTCATACGAATCCATCAATTCGTTCCACTTATGGGTCATCGTTAGGAAGCTTTCCTCAAAATTCATCCAAAGGGTCTTACTAAAAGGAATTGATCCAGATAATGATTGTCTAAGAGAAGTATCACATGCATAGAATTCATTAAACCCATCTAACCTTACCCCCAACTTTATTTGGATATCACAAAGATCACGAAACAATTCATAGGAATGATAGGAAACAAATCTCTTGGTGAAGTATAATTGTTCATCTATTGTCAATGATCTAAATGGAATTTCATCCGCCATAGTGACAAATGAAAATGGTTTTACAAACAAAGGGCACAAAGAAAAAGATAGACTAAAGAAAACCTAGAAAAATAAAATAAAAATCTCACTAGAAAGGAATCTAGTGAGTAGACCTAATAGAAATAAAAATTCACCCTAAACAATAACTATTCCCCGGCAGCGGCGCCAAAAACTTGATGCGTGGGTTTTGCAACCTTACAACAGTTTTACCTCTCGAGGGATCTCAAGAGGCTTACAACCCCACCAGGCAGTGTACCTGACCGATGTAGTATAGTGTAGTGGTAAGTACGGGGGATTGATCGTTCTCCACAGGGAATAGTGTTCGTTAGGTGTGAAAGGCTACTCTAATTAGGTCTAAGGGTTGAGGAAGATTCTTTTTATGTTTTTTATAATTTATAAAAGCAAGTAAAATCTCGGGTTTTGAAGGAGTGGGCGGAATTAGTTGCTAGTCAACTAACCCAAATTACTACAAATGCAAATAAAATAAAATAACAAAAATGAAAAGTGGTGAGAAACTTATGTGTAGAGAAATGTGTTTACTTAGATTTCCTTACTCCCTAACTATCTTTTACCGGTTAATTAGTGTGTATTAGTCGCGTGGATGACGGGTGTATTCCTTAATACCATTCGTGGGGTGGCGTACTTACTTCCCCAAACTCTACAAGCTCCTACTTCACTCCTATGTCGAGCCGGCTAGGAAGCTCCTAACATGGGATCACTAGAATTCGCTTGTGCATTAAATACAACCATAAAAACCTTTAGTACGCGTTTGGTTCATGTTTCTTAAGACGTTCAAGCAAGTTACCGAATAGGAAGTTAGCCAGTTTTCTTAAGCCTAACATAGATAAACAATCATCCAATACAACTAACAACACACTAACAACCAATAATCAATAGCTAGGTTTCATTAGATCTAAGCAAACACAAGATAAAATTAGCCTAACATGTTAAACAAAAGACAAGCATAAGATAGAATCAAACAACACATAGACATATTGAATGATTAATTGATAACTTATCTTTCAATGAAACATGGAAGATCTCAAGGCAAAAAGCCCTGAAAAAGTAGCTAAAATCGTCTTAGGGTTTTATCCCAAAATTCCACACACTAAGCTCTCTCTTAATGACAAAAAATTAGAAAACTATATATAGACTTTGACATCTGACGGCGTCACCTTATGCATTGTGACGCCGTCACCTCGCCGCTTTTAGGGTTCCCGGATGACCATCTTGACGCCGTCCCTCTTTAGCTCTTCAAAAATCCATTCTGGCTTATCAAGGCTTGACGCCGTCGGATCATGAACGTGACGCCGTCCCCTTATGATTTAAGCCGTGACGCCCTTGATTTAGTTAAAGCGTGACGCCGTCAGAATTCTCATGCAAACTCACTGGCCCGTCATGAGTAAATTTCACATCCAACTTTTCTTGCCAAGGCATGACGCCGTCCCATGTTAATTGTGACGCCGTCAAGAGTAACTTTTAGCCGATTCTTGAGACTTTGCCGTTTTCTTCACTTTAATGCTCCAAAAACGTCCAAAATGCCTCCTTTTCCAGATTTCTCCTCAAAAGTACCTAAAATGACAAAAGGAACGATTTAGGGCAATATTTGATCAAATAAATACGATTTCGGGCTTAAATGACCCCTTAAAAGCGGTACACTTTTCGCCTCATCAAGAACAAGCAAAGTGTATTCCTTGTTCGTCATGAAGAAAGCACTAGCATCCTAACGTGTTTCGTTTGATGTGTAGTGTGTGCATTCATTAGAGGTGATTATTTTAATCACTAAGCTTCATTTGTTGTTGCTTCGAGGGTTAGTTTTCTTGTTTCCTTTTTACCTTAATTTGTTTATTATATGTGTTAATCATAATTGCTAAACTAGATCCATTATCCGTTGTGTACTCGTAGTGTTAATGGTTAACATGTTAATAAAATCCCAACAATAAGCACCTTAATGAATACCCAAACTAGCAACAACTGAATCTCAAGATGGCATATACGTATAGCTTGCGCGGATAGTATTCACCCGTCAAGAGGGTGTGGGTGTCAACCCTAGTATTTCAACCAATACATCCTAACCTTGTAACTTGCGCAGAGTGTATTCACCCTTTTATAAAAGTGTGGGTGTCAACCTAAGTATTTCTACCAATACAATCCTAACCTTGTAACTTGCGCAGAGTGTATTCAACCTTTTATAAGAGTGTGGGTGTCAACCCAAGTATTTCTACCAATACAATCCTAACCCTGTGTAATCGCTAAATGAAACCACACAAAGGTTAACCACACAGTCAGGCACACATTGCAATCAACGCACATATATGTCCAAAATCATGTAAAGCAGTAGTCCACAGCATAAAAGCATTTGAAAAGCATTTAGTACCATTTCCACCCTAAGGTAAAACATATTAAAAGTGGGGCTACGAGAACTCACCTAAATCCAGTAATGCAACATCACAACAATGTCAGAGAGTAGAACAACACAACAAACCAAACAGTAGCATAGCACAACAGCTCAAGGGTATCCTAACGCATCAGCAACTAGAATCTCACGGCACAACGGACTCGGCACGACCTAGTAATATAAGACTAGTCTTAAGATATATCTCATAAAGCGTAAAAGTTTCCAAAATTAAATATTCCCATACCCAAGCATTATTCGAGTTTCACTTCCAAAATATTCTCATTACATTTGTTTACTAGCGTTTGGTATTATCGTTCGTGTGACAGTGCAAGGACGCTAACTCAAGTGAACATACGCCAAAAACAAGTGACAATAACGGGATCGTCGCGGAAAATATGACAAAAGTCAAGGAGTGACGACGGAAATGACTCACAAAAATCACACATAACAAACACACCAAGTAGTTGAAAGGATTGGTAGTCGTCGGTTATAATCCATTAAGTTTCATAGAACATATGTGTTTTATTTAACTAAAACTCGTCATGACTTATTCGTTCGTAGAACGTACCAAGTCAAGTGACCTTATTATATATCAAGTTTAGTGTTGCAATTTCCTAAATAATCCGACTACCAATCAATTCATCACATCAAAATTCAAGGTCAAATAATTAAGCTTAAAAGCTTAATAAGGTATCCGGACGAATTGTCGGGTCCTTACCAAATTCGTCAACCCGATAAGTCCAACGATTCCTTCGTCTCGCTTATTAATCCAAAGCCAAAATCTTCACATCATAATAAATGGTAAGTCATAAGGATGGGTCATACACTAATTGTAGCATATTCATAACACATAAACACACATAAGATGAGATTTGGGCTGAATATAATAAAGAGGTTTTAGAGAGAGAAAGTGAGTTGGGAACTAGAGAGAGAAAGAGATGTTGTATTATGTGAAAATGATAAGAAGTTCCAACCCTCTCCCTAGGTGGAGAGGGGTATTTATAGTGCTAATATTTGTGCCCCGAGTGGACTGTGGAGTGAGCTGACAGTGGGTAAAGACCCGACCCACTCCACGAGTTCGATAATAACTAAACTATCTTAACTTACTAATATTATCCTACGAGTTATTCAATGCTCATGAGTTCACGGGGTGACCGAGTCTTCATATGAATATTTATATTCCTAACAATCTCCCCCTAAGGGAGGCCACCCCAGAAATTACATTTTGAATTCTAGCATTCTATCCTCTGATCTTGTCTTCATAGCTCGTAGTCCTTTGATTCTTCAAATTCAGCACTATTTGCACTTTCAGCAGTAAACACATTTGACGACTGATCTTTTGTCTTGGATGATCTTTGAAGATTCTTCGATGATATCATCCAACATGTGTCTTATAGTCATCTTGTTTCAGCATCGTTGTTGTGTGAAGTTGTGATCTTTGAGCATTCTTTGAGATCATCAGTCACCGTAAATCTCCAAGCTCATCCGTTGTAATATTGCCTCCATGTGATATGTTGTGACCGTTGGACTCGTATGCACACACTTTTCTGGATCATGATAGCTATCATCAGAGTTGTAGAAGCTGTGTTGTAGGTCTTTCATCTATCATGATGTCTTTGATAATGAATTGGAAGTGTGAGCATGGAGGGTGGATTGACACGTCTCTACTGGAATCAGGAACCACCATCACCATCTTTATATGAATCTAAAATAAAATAGTTAGCAATATAGTTGGAGAACGAATATGGCTTTGTCATTCGTTCGGTGTGGTTGGATTAACCTTCGGTTCTGTGAAGACTGACCTGTGATCAGGTAGAATCCCCTTTAAAGAAGATTCTCCTTGACAGGAATTTCCAGCTTGTAATAATGAGTCTTCCAACAAATTAATGTCAGAATCATCATACTAAGCATGTTCTCATACCAGAACGTCTCAAAGCAGACAGCATGGTAGAGTGAATCAGTGAATTAAATACCCACTGATTGACAAGAAATTGATTAGAAAAATCACTCGCGTGTCACTGGATAAACATTTTGTGCAACACGACGAGGCTTTTATAAATTGAATCACATTTCTGTCGTAAATACTTTTGTTTGAAAATTTTCACAATCAATGTGCTCGAAACTCAGTTGGTGAGCACATTGAAAGGTTTTCCAAAAGCATCCGTCAATACATTTCCTGGAACAAGTTTGATTCAAATGTGAATAGCCCCATCGTTTCTTTCCAGTTGTCACAAATTTGATCCATGAAGGATCTCACATGTCACCTACTGACTCTCATTAATTCTCAATAATTTTTAGGGTCAACGAGTAGGAAACACGACTCAATAAGAAGTGACCATATGGATAAAATTCGTCGTTCCTGATTTTTCACGAGTCCCCAAGCTAAGCTTAAAAACAAAATCGTTGTTATTAACAAGTTAGATTGCCAACACTACCCATAAAAGCTAATTGTGTATTACTTCTTGTTCCCAAATTCCTATTTTCCTCTATTTATTTTATTTTTGGTGAGAAATGAATTTCTTCATACTCTCGTTTCGATAATTTTTAGTCCGATAAAGATACCTAGTTTAGACACTAAGTAGTTTCCAAACCTTCCCTCGAAAACCGTTGCATACAAAAATGAGGTCCACATCAAGGTCTCTGATTTAACACGATTTTGAGGATATCCCTTTTATATACGACCGAAACAACTCATCTACGAGTTCAGAGACAGAAGCTTTTATTAGGATACCCCCGGGGTCGAAATTTGGCATTTTTTTAACATTATTAAGCACATATTATTATTCCTCGGCCTTTTAAACAACCTAGACAACGACAGCGAACCATCAAGAATCGGGAGTCTTATTTTGACCTTGGATATTTTTTCTCTGCCTTTTTGAAGTCTGAGTCAACGGGAGCGAACCGTCAGGAAACAGAAAACTTTTATCGGCTTTGGATTATTTATTATTATTATTATTCATTATTCATTTTATATTTTGCCAAATCCCGAGTCCTACGGCTTTTATGGCAATAGAGACAATAGCACGTACTATCAGGAATTAGTTGCCTATTACACCGTAACACTAACAGTACCTTGATGTGTACCCAACTTTCATAAGCAAGGATTTTCTAAGGAAGGAGTAAAAACTAATTATCGCCAAAACCAAAATACCTTTAATTATTCCTAGATTACTATTATTGGGTGAAACAAGCTTATGGGAACAAGAAGCCACAATTAACTTCGATGAGCTCTAAAGAGATCCAACTACTCCACGTTTAGCAATCTAACTTATAAACAACTCTATCATTTCTCGTTCTTCGCAAATTTAAAATCTTAAATAATAAGATCCGCGAATGCTTAGCCTTATAATCAAGCCATGCATATATAAAGTCGATACGGGAACTTGCAAATTCTTAAAAAGAATTCGCATTTTATAGCTCCTTGTGTAAAAGACTAGCACGAGCTTATAGATTATAAATGGTTAAGGGGACAAGCTAGGGCTTAACACACCTGGTCAAGTCAGAATTTTATTCCTACTCTCACCAGCGGAAAGTCAACAAAATTTCAAAATTTATTATATTTTTGCACAAAATTTTTAAAATTTTCTCATTTTTTTGGATTTTGGAGGAAAAACGGGGTTGCATGAGTAAACGGCAAAAATGCAAGGCAAAAATCGAATCGAAAGATCACCCCCCCCCAGACTAAAACGAGACATTGTCCTCAATGTCTTAAAGGTAAGGGTTCTCCTACATAAATCTAAGGCCGTTTATTAATTATGCCAAAGATAAACGTAAAACGATAAGATTAAGGATATCGGATGAGCAACGAATGATGAAACTCGAGTGGAGTAAGGCAAACCACGAGCACGAGAGTCTTCATAATTCGGGCAAATCCTGGACATAAACAAACAACCACGAAACACAAGATATGGAAGAGGAAGCCCTCCTCACTTCAATTATTAGAAAATAGATAAGAAGATAGATGGATAAGCATGGGGTGCCTCCCACGAAGCGCTTTGTTTTTTATAACCGAGTCACGTAGCTTGACTCGACCCCGAATTTAGTTGTCCTTGGGGAAGCAATTGGAAGAGATAATCTCAATCGGACTTTCATTCAAAATGTTTTGATAAACATTTAAGCATATGAAAGTTCCACTCCGATGAGATACCCGCGGCTTCAGAAGATGAAAGCGGTGATGCCGGGGTCAAAAACTTTGTCTTCATTTCCGGTTGGAAATGATAGTAAAGTTTCAATCAGAGATAACTCCATGCAGAACGGGAGTTTTTGATCAGAAAGAAGTAGAGGGGAATCACTTTTCTCCATAATTAAAAGTTCCTTAGATGAGGCGGGAAACTTTAAATTCTTATCAAGAGTCAATTTCATCAAAGGATGAATTTTACCATCATCGAGTATGCTTGGATTAAACACTTTGTCTTCACAAGAAAACTCAGCAGGGTACTCGATGGGAGACTCAAGGGAGAAAAGGAAATCATCCTCGGGAGAATGAGGAGATAAGTCATTTGAAACGATTGTAGCATCCTCAATTATGGTTTCCATTTTAGGGCCTTTTTCATCAACGGGTTTGCCATATAAAAGATTTTTCCATTTGGTTTGATCGGCCCTAAAATCGAAGAGGTCGTCATCACTTTGGAAATCATTAGGCTTGGTGTAAGAATCAGATGATGGAGTATGGTACAAAAGATTTTCAACTTCTTTAAGATCAGCATGAAAGTCAAAAAGATCATCATCATTTTCTGATGGAATTGGATCGTCGTGAGCGAGTTTCTCGGTGAACTCCTCGGGATAAGAATCACATTTAGATGGATTACGGTTCAGCAAAAATTCCAATTCTTTAAGATCAGATTCAAAATCAAAGTCATCGTCCTCATCCCCCGGTGGGATTGGATCGATGTGAGCGAGTTCATCGGTGAACTCCTCAAGAAGAAAATCAATACTAGAAGTGGTACTGCCACTACTTTGTTCTTCTGATTTAGAATCAACAACTTGAACGGATTTAGGCAGCTTTTCTTCTTTAATTTCCGTCGGAGGGAGTGAAGATGATGGCTCATCACTAAGGAAAACCTCGAGCTCTTCCATAGTGGAAACACTTCCCTCAACCGGTGTGAGAGAAGGGGAAGAGTCGGAAATAGAATCAATAATCTCAATACGATAAACCGATTCCGGAGGTGGGACAAGTGGTGTGCTCTTAGAGCTAGCAATTTCCACCACTTCCGTTGTGATCTCCGAATCTGGTTCATCATCATCAAGAATACTCTTTACATCCGCGGAACAACTCGCAAACCATTTGCTTGAACCGGGTGTAATTTTCATAGCTTTGAGCTCAGCACGTTTTTGTGAAGTACTCTTAACCTCGAATCTTGAAAGTATCGAATCACTTCTTTTGGAAGAAATTACGGGATCAGATTTTTGATTAACCGTAGCAACGTTGCATTTGGCGGTTAGAGGTTTAGAGTTCTGATTAATATTAAACGTGACTTTTTCATTATCAACCCGTAGAGTTATTTCTTCTCCATACACATCGATCAAAGCCCGCCCGGTCCTCAAAAATGATCTTCCGAGAATTAGGGAAACGCGGGGGTCAGCATCAAAATCAACCACCACAAAATCGGCAGGGAAATGGAACTTCCCCACCTTGACAAAGACATCCTCGGCTACACCTTCAGGACGGGTTATGGAACGGTCCGCAAGCTCGAGGGTCATGCAAGTGGGGGTAAGTTTAGGCAGAGAAAGCTTTTGCCATACTGACAACGGCATTAGGTTGATGCTTGCACCAAGATCGGCCAAGGCGTAGCATTCAACCATTCCCGGAAATTCACATGGAATGAGAAATTTTCCGGGATCTCCAAGCTTTTCCGGAAGCTTTTTGAGGAGAACCGCTGAGCAATTCTCATTAAGAGGTGTTTTTGCTAGTTCAAAGAGTTTTTCCTTATTACTCAATAAACCTTTAAGGGTAGAAGCAAACTTAGGCATCAGAAGTAAAGCATCCGCGAAGCTTATATCAAAATGCAAATCTTGGAGGATTTGGTAGAATTTTTCCATTTGATTTGAAGCTTTTTCGCGGAGCTTTTGATCATTCAATCTCGAAGGATATGGAAGTTTTGCTTTTATGGGAGCTTTTTCGGGCTCAAGCACAACCTTAGGTTTAGATGGCTGGACAACCGGAGGTTGGACGTCTTCGGTCCTTCCGTTGTTAGTAGGAAGTTCCGTGTCCTTTGTCACCTCGGTCTCACGGTCGGCTACCTTGGGAGGAGGAGAAGAATCGGTAGTCGGAGCCGTGGGTCCCTCATATGATACACCGCTCCTTGTAGTGATCACCTTAACATTGCCCCTCGGGTTAGCGATCGTGTTGCTTGGGAGAGAAGTAGTACCCAAGCCCGAGGGTCGATCATTTAAACGCTTGTTAAATTCGGCCATTTGACTCATTATCATCTTATTCATTTCCTCTTGATTCTTTATAAATTGCTTGACAAGCTCATCCGAGGACGTTTGGTTTTGATTCAAAGCTTGATTTTGATTATTGAAATTTTGTCCTCGGTTGTTGTTATTGAATCCTTGATTTTGAAAATTTCCTTAAGTCAGGCCTTGATTATTATTCCCTTGGTTTTGAAAACCCCGATTTTGATTATAACCTTGATTTTGATTTTGAAAACCATGATTAGCTCGATTTTGATTTTGATTGACTTGATAAGTACGGTTTTGCACATTCTGATTCTGACTCGGGTTATTAAAGCCGGGTGGTCCAATATAGTTATTAGAACGGTAGCAAATTTCGGTCTCCTTGGGGTTGGTAACCGTTACCTCCCTGATTAAAGGATCCCGTAGCAGCGTAAACGTTCTCTTGAGTGTAGCCACCGGAGGCTGGGCACTCATAATACGGATGTGGACCACCACATGTTTCACAACTTTGATTGATCATATTGACTTGATGAGAAGAAGATTTTTCTTTGGTTAACGACTCAACTTGTTTAGCAAGAATTGCAATAGCCTCATGAGTTTTAGTCAACTTGGTATTAGAATCAAGAACAAAAGCTAAAACTTCATCACTAACTTTGTTATTGGCACTCGAAATGGGAATCTTGCTTCTCGAACTCCTCACTTTTGCTTTATTCTCAATAATCGTGAAAGCATCTTGACTATTTCTCGTTAACAAGTTTCCACCCGCAGCAGAATTGAGTGAGTCTTGATCGGCTAGACTCAACCCATTGTAAAACGTATCAATTTGGTGCAAGTCGGAGAAACCATGATTAGGACACTTTTCTAATAACTCCTTAAATCTATCCCAAGCTTCGCTGAACGATTCATTGAAAGCTTGTTGAAATCGAAAGATTTGAGTTCTGAGATTAGAAGTTTTAGAAGGAGGGTAGAAATGATTGATGAACTTTGTAGCTAGATCTCCCCAAGTGAAAATAGAATTAGGGGGTTCTTTCTCTAGCCAAGTTCGAGCCGCTCCTTTTAAAGAAAAGGGAAACAATTTCATTTTGATGACATCATAAGCAACTTGGTTAATCTTTATTGTTTCAGCAATGTCGATGAAATTTCTGATATGAACATTAGGATCTTCATGTTCAAATCCGTGAAATGAGATACTCGTGATAAGATTGAGTAACCCGTGATTGATTTCAAAGTGATTTTCTTGAATATCGGGTATCACGATGGCTCTTCTAACACCATTGAAAGGTGTTTGTAGACGTTCCTCCATTGGACGGAGATCGGGCACCGGTTGAGGTCCCATTTGAGGCGGTTGTTGTCCACCACCCATCGGTGGGTGTGGATCGTTACCGTTCATTTCCTCAACGGTTGAGAAATGAGCATGGTTTGTATGACGAATAATCCTCTCGGGATTTGAGAATGGTGAAAGAAGATGATTAGAAGAAGAAGAACGGGTGTGCATACACCAAAATCGAACAAAGGTTTTAAAAAAAACCAAATTTGAAAATAAAATATTTTTGGATTTTTATTTTTAAGGAAAATTAATCACAATATTTTTGGTACCGATCCCTCAATCGATATTCGTTTCTCTTACGACTACGCGCAGAGTGGCGGAGAAGCAAAGGTCTGCCGAAGCTAATTAAAAACCCGCCTCTTTCGGTTCGCAATTTAATGTCGAACCATCCTTAAACCACTTGTATAGGTTGTAATCGAAAAAAATAATCCGAAAATCAAATGATTTCACGATTGTTTTGTTGTTATTTGGAATGGTTTACAACACTTTCAATAAAGTGAGGATGTATTATTTTTGTATTTTTGAAAACACTTTAGAAAAAGTGTTTTATTTATTTTCTTTTTGTATTTTTCTTTTTATAAAAAACAAATAACTTCCGAGGAAGGGTCTTCAAAACACGATTCAACGAAATTCAAACTCTTCTCAAGCCTTCCCCGGCAGCGGCGCCATTTTTTGATTTGTCGTTTTAAGTATAATTATTTTCCAAAGGAAATACAACGGATGTATTTTCCCCGGGTCGTAGTCCCAACGAAGGTTGAAGTCGAGTCGTCGTTTACGGTGTCGAATACGTGAAGTGAATGATGAATAAGAGTGATGATTGGTGGCTTTTACACTACGAACAATGAAATATAAAGTAAAAACAATTACTTAAGCTAAGAGTACAATTATTCTAAGCACACTATTCTAAAAACGCAATTTGGAATTTTAAAACAAACGCGACGAATTTTAAAAATGTAATTAAAAAGTGAAATTTTAAATTCTAAGTCCTAAAAATGTAAAATTATTTTTCTTAAATTCTAAATATTAAAAGAAAATTTTAGAAAAAAGAAATATATTTTTTTGATTTTTTATTTATTTTTTATGAATTTAAAACTGAAAGAAACTAATTAAATGATTTAAAAATAATAAATGACTTTGGAAAAATCTGAAAAGCTTCTAGTAAATATAAAATTATATTATCTAACTAGGAAAAATAAAATCAGAATCCAACTAAACCCTAATAAGCAGTAAAAGCCAAGAAGCAGTTTGCAAATAAGCTCAAAATAAGCAAATCAGTGCCAAAATTTGTCAGAAGCTCAGGACTAGTGCAAAGGACTTGTTTAAGCTTAATCCAACTCAAAAAGTTCAAATAAGCTCATGTAATAAGCCAATAAGCTATTGCACAGTTGATTACTTATGACAGATTTGAATGACTAATGCACCTACTTTGAACAAGGCTACAAGCTGATAAAAAGCTAATTGGGGAAAACCAAAGGCAGAAACTAAAAGCCTATACTACAAGCTACTATCAAACTAAAAATGCCCAAAATTAATGAGCAATTGCTACTTGAAATTAAACCTAGAACAGTTGGTGTAGAAACTGAATTTAATGCAGGTCAGAACAGTCTTTGATGAGGGCTTTTTGTAATTCAAATATAAGCTATCTAATAAGCTAAAAAGGTGAATACCAGATAATGACCTCAAAGCTTACTATATAAACTAATTGTAAAACAAATATTAAGTCCTAAGCTTAATTGATTAAGCCACAATTGATCCTAGATCAGCAGCTATTTGGTGAGTTCTGCACAATAAATTCTGAGACAGCAGGATGGATTTTTTTGTGCTTTTTCCTTATCAAATCTAAACCAAATTATTCCTCCTCTTGCAAGCTTGCTTTAACAACTCAAATGGACTCAGAAATGCCAAAATGGGGTCTCAATTAAACTCAGCTTATTCTGAGCTTAATTTGGCAGTCATGAACCTCAAAGTCTAGTATATTAATCAACCACCTACAAATGAGTTTATAATTCTAAAATCTTATTCAACTAAGCTAATTTCAACTTTATTTTTCTTAATCTAATCCCAGAGAATGCAAATGAACAGTGAAATTGGCTTAATACTTATAACAGCTACTATGCCAAACAATCCTTTCAAAACTGATTTTGCAAAATAACCTAGACCTAGCTGATTTGAACTGAAATTTATTCTATAATATCACTAACTAAGTTACTTTTAATCGAAAAACAGAAATCACAAACAATTAAGCTAGAAAATAAGCTGACACAAATAAGCAATGATTAAGCTAGTAATGAAATTTGGGACTTACAACTGATCTGCTGATCCTGAATGTACCCAACTGACAAATTACAACCCAGGCTTATACAATAAGCCAGAAAATACCCAGACCCAACAAGCTCTTCCAAACCAGCTTGTTCTTCAGCTAGCTTATGGAATTGTGATGTTGACTTTTTAGTTGACTTTTTGGAAATTTGAAGTAAAAGCAATTTTGAACTCTACCAAAAGCTCACAATAAGCTACCAAGCTTATATAAGCTTATACTACTCAGAAAACAGCTTATTGAAGCTGTATTTGGAATTATTTTTTTATTTTTGAACTATTTTTTATTTTTTTTGGTGTTTTTGGAATAAGTTTGAACTTTGAACAATAATGAAATATGAAGGTTAAAATGAGCTAAATATATTTAATATAAGCTGATGAAACAATTTATAAGCTAAATAAACAATTTAACAGAGAATTTAAGAGATTAAACAATAAAGTAAACTAAAATTTTATTAATAAAGACTTGATTACACTACTGAAAATTTGAGAATACAATTGAGAAAGTAATCTAGCAGCATAACAGTATCTAAAAAAACTACATCCAAATCAAAGAAGGGTGATCCTCTATTTATAGCCGGTTCAAGGGAATGCCAAGTCACCAATCCGTGTGATGTTGTGCTTCTTTGAATCAATATCAACCATCTGATCATCCTTGAGCATCATTCCATCAATCCTTAGCCGTTTGATCAATTCCCATGAGGTGTCATGTCCAATAGTATGCTGCCACGTAGCCCATGCGTGAGAGTTTGTGCTTGTTCTGACATCTGACACCTTCTAGAAGCTAATGATTGGACACAATTACCCTTAATTGCTGTGAAATCGGGGTACGGGTAAATTAGGGTTTATAGGTACAGTAACTTTCTGGGTAAAAGGGGGAAACGTTTGGCGGGGTTGTTTGTTTATTTATTTTTATTTGTTTGACCGGTATTAAATGAGGATTGACCGGGTCAGAGAATGGGTTTGTATCCGGGTTAAGCGTTAGGGATTCGGGTCTTGGGTTTTAAAAATTGGGCTCGGGTTTAACATAGATGGGCTGGGAATTTGTAACTTGGGTTGGATTGGTTTGTTTTTTTGGGTTTAAAATATGGATCTGATTTTGTATTTATTTAGGATAAGGATTGGTTTTGTAATTTTTCAAAGTGTAAGGACCAATTCTGTTAATCATGTAAACTTAATCCAAGGGCTTCTTTTGTCAATTGATGATTCTTCAAGGACTTGAATGACATAAAACTTCCCGGTATCGGCTTTAACTATCTTTTCCATATCTCGTGCTCGTTTTCTCGGTTTTTGCTCGATTTTGTCCATATTCTTAAATATCCGTACCTGCACATAAATAAACACAAAAACACAAATATCTTTGGCACTTTGGATAGTTTTTGGTTGTTTTGGTCTCAATTTGGCAAATAAAAGGTATGTGAATAAACACATACCATGCTCCTACCAAGAGCTTGTTTGATGTTGGCTCTAGAAGGATTTTCATCTTCATTGTGAATACTTTACGTATCACTCGGATGTTCGGGCAATACCACGAGGATAATGCGTAGGACTCATCATATATAATTTTCTTACTTTTCATGGTGTATGAAACAGCAAGCATATTGGAAGTGTGTCCTAATAAGATTTATTGATGATCTCTTGGCTCTAGACTCAATAGTGCATTTTGATTTAGTGATCGGAGACTGGAGAGGACTGCCACCTTTTCAATATCGTCTAACTCGATGTGAGAGAGACGATGGTAATGTATTGATCTCCGTGACAAGTGAAACAAGAGTCCTTTGAGGGACCTTGAGTGGCTAGGGAGGGTTGTGCAGCATATCACTGGGTCTATGATACTTGTCTTCAATGCCAACAATCAACTTAGTGATTCTGACAGCATATGTATTGACCCAGTTTCTGCCTAAAGTGTAAGGAGGGCTTCTTTCTTTTCACCCTTTATCTTTACATTTCTTTTTCATTCTTCAACCCCTTCAGTGCTTACCAAGACTTCATTACTAGCACCTTATTGGGTTTGTTCCAGTACTAGCTCCATCTCAGTCGGCACTTTTCCCTTATTCACTTTTCTCCTTTTTAATCATTCCTAAGGACTTCTATTCTAACTAGAGGATTGTCCCTGGGAAGATCCCTCCGGTTCTGGCTGGATCATGGGAACTAATACCTAACCTCACCATCCTTATAACTCCAGTACATAAAGTAAAATGGTCGGTCTTTGGTATTCTTTCACAATTGCCATCACAAATCATTTGCTCCCCCTCAATATGTGCATCGATATACGAAAGAGTTTAGCACATATGGGAGAGCCTACACTTGAAAGAGCCACCTGCTGACCTGGTGTTGACGAACAAGTTTAAATCACATTCTCTCCCCCGATCAAAAATTTCAAACCGTTTGAGATTTGTGATCCCAATTGATTTAAATATGTTTAGAAAATTTGGGAGAAAATGTGGTCAGGTTTAACATATATTCTGATAATGGAACATTACGATGCTCCCCCTCAATCTATGAGGGAGAATGTTAGTGTCAGGTATGATTAGTTTGGAAGATTTTGAATTTAACAAAAATCATACACTGACACATAGCAACAAGTTTCATAAAATTCACTGCTTATTTGGTACAAAGTAGCATGTTTTGATGATATAGAATTTTGAAAATCATCACTCTCCCCCTCAATCGATGACCCGTCTTCTAATGGAATAGCTGTAGTCATTGATTGAGTGATAGATTTTTATGAAAAATTCAATTCTGATTGATATTCAAAAATCATGGTACCACCAAGTTTTCATACAAATACTTTCCTGAAGAATCATAGATTGGAAAGTACTTGCGATGTAAAGAAGACTTCTCTTCTTATACGAGGAATGATGCACTGAAACGTATATCAAATCGAAGAAACATGGATATAAAGTAATCCATGCCCTGGTGAACATCACCCAGTTGGAGGAACTGCAAGCCGATTAGACATGTTTTAACCAGTTAATATAACTTCTGCTCGAGCTTCATTTAAAGACCCGTGTCATTATTGAATGACATTTCTAGGACCGTAAATGTTATCGATAAACAGAAGACATGCCTAGAAGAACTATTTTTGGTATTTTTTGTTTTTCTGATTTTTAGGGTTTTTATAGGTTTTATATTTTTCTATTTTCTTTTTGTTTTAAGATATATACAAGTATATACAAGGATATGTGATGCAAATCCTTTACTCCTCCTTTTCTTCTTGAAGACACTTGAGTGTTTCAGGTGACAAACTCTTCATGCCAAGCCGCGGGAGAATAAATTGGAACTGTTCTCTCGAAAGTGCCTTAGTGAAGATATCAGCCAACTCAAACTCCGTCCTCACGAAGTAGAGTTCAACAATCCCTTTATAAACCTGTTCCCTTATGAAGTGATGCCTGATATCGATGTGCTTTGATCGGGAGTGTTGGACATTGTTACAGCAAAGAGCAATAGCACTTTTGTTGTCACAATACAGAGGAATCTTGTTGTATGCAAAACCATAGTCAGATAGTTGTGATCTCATCCATAGGATTTGAGCACAGCATGCAGACATGGCAATGTATTCAGCCTCTATGGAAGATATAGATGTACTAATTTGCTTTTTAGAAGACCAACTAACCAGCTTTTCCCCCAAAAACTGAGCACCTCCCGAAGTACTTCGACGAGTATCTTGACACCCTGCATGGTCAGCATCTGCATATGCCGTGAGTTCCATTGTGGTGTCCTTAGGATACAAGAGACCCATGTGAACAGTGCCTTGAAGATATCTGAAGACCCTTTTTACCGCTTTCAGATGCTTTTTGGTTGGCTTGGACTGGTACCGAGCACACATACATACTGCGAACAAGAGATCTGGCCTACTAGCGGTGAGGTACATTAAGGATCCAATCATGCTTCTAAACTTGGTTTGATCAACGGGGATCCCAGAGAGGTCTTCATCCAACTTCGATCGCTCAACCATAGGAGTGTCAACAGGATCACTTGAATCAAATCCAAACTTCTTCAATATTTCGTGTTCATATTTGGAGTGATTAATGAAGATGCCTCCAGGACTTTGAGAAATTTGCAAACCTAAAAAGAACGACATTTGTCCCATCATCGACATTTGGAACTTAGAACTCATCTCTTTTGAAAATCGATCACATTCACTAGGATCAGAAGAGGCAAAGATAATGTCATCTACATATATCTGAACGTGAAGTAGATGTTTGCCCGACTTCCTGGTGAAAAAAGTAGGATCAACAATACCTTTGGAGAATCCGTTTGCCAGAAGAAACTTGGACAACGTATCATACCACGCTCTAGGTGCCTGCTTCAAGCCATAGAGGGCCTTCTTCAAGCGATAGACATGAGTAGGATGATCGGGGTCCACAAATCCTTCAGGTTGACTCACATAGTCTTCCTCTTTCAAGTAACCATTTAAGAATGCTGTCTTAACATCCATCTGGTAGACTATCATATTCTGACTGGCAGCATTAGCGAGGAAGATTCTGATGGCTTCAATTCGGGCAACCAGAGCAAATGATTCTTCAAAGTCTATGCCCTCCTCTTGCCTATACCCCTTTGCAACAAGCCGTGCCTTATTCTTCAGAACATCACCATGCTCATCGAGTTTCACTTTGAAGATCCACTTTAGAGCAATAATCATTGCACACTCTAGAGGAGGCACTAATTCCCATACTTCAAGTCTATCAAATTCATGAATTTCATCTTGCATAGCATTAAACCAACAGTCTTTGGACATGGCTTCTTTGAAGTCTTTTGGCTCGACTTTGGATAGTATGGAATTGAAGAAACACCACAGTGCATCAGTAGCAAGTTGCTTTCGCGTGGATACCGGACGGGAGGGATTACCAATGATGTTGTCAATTGGATGATCATTGGTCCATTTTCTGAGATGATCATGTGGTTGAGGGTATTGAACTGATGTTGCCGTGTTGTGATCTCCTGAAGAAGATGTATCAGTGGAAGACTCTGGAACAAATACATTTTCAAATGGAACATCGTCAACAGGAGCAAAAGGATTCACGTCAAAAGAATTGTCTTCTGCAGAACCTTGCTGTACCGAAGAAGATTGAATATTTGATGATGAGGGCGATTGACTGGCAGATGGTGCATCTTGACTGATTGAGACAGATATCGATGGACCTTTTGAGTTTTGTGGAATTTGAGCATCAGCCACAGGAGGTACAGGTGGAGCTTCCGTTGTAGCATTAACTGTTGGTGGCTCAAAGTATTCGTCAAACATCGAATCAAATAACTTCTTCAACTCTTCACTGGTGGGAGGTACATAAGGAACTGCAGGCGTGGGATTTTGTACAAGACCTGAACTAATTGGTCCAGGTGTCAATAGATTAGGTGCGGGTCCAGAACCGGTTTGTTCAGGAGCCGTTTGCTCAGTCAGCTCATCGAATGTCACGTGAATTGTTTCCATGATTTGTCGGGTTCTTTTGTTGTAGATTCTATATCCCTTGCGATCTGGTGCATACCTAACGAAGAACCCTACGTCTGCTTTAGCCTTTAGCTTTCCCAAATCTTGACCGTCATTTGTCGGATAGCACAGAGCACCGAACACTCGAAGAAAGGAAAGATCTTGTTTCTTGCCATGTATCAGCTCGTAAGGAGTTTTGTTGTGAAGAGTGTGTATCAAGGAACGGTTTTGGGTGTAACACGCAGTAGCAATTGCTTCTGCCCAAAGAAACATCGGAGCCTTAGAATATATTAGCATAGTTCTTGCAGCTTCCACTAGAGTACGATTTCGTCTTTCAACAACGCCGTTTTGCTGAGGAGTGCGTGCAACACTTTTCTGATGAGTTATGCCAATACTTTCATAAAATTCACTGAGTTGTTGGTTAACAAACTCAGTTCCATTGCCCGTCTGGATGATTCTGACAGTTTTGTTCAGCCTTACTTGTAACTGCTTGATTAGTTTAATGATTGTAACACCCCAACCCGGCAAGGGTAGAAGTGTCACGCAAATGGTGACATATCAAAGGCAAGCATAACATACGACTTAATTAATACAATAGAATTTCAAAGGTTACAAATGAAATACTGAAACTACAAGGTTACAATGAGAACAAATAAAGTACTAAGTCCAAAATGCATGTCTCTTCTAGTCATCACTAAGTCCAGGATAGCAATCTAAGCCCAAAGCACTCCACTCTTAACCCAGCTTCCAATTAAAACCTGCCGCGGGAAAAGAAGCGCGGCTGAGCTTAAAAAGCCCAGTGAACAGATATATAATAAACGGAAACGAAAACAAATGGTATTGAACAAGTACATCATAATGAATAAGATATAAGAAAGGTAATAAGAGTAAAGGTTTAGGACAGTAATCCACCACGAGCCCACATATCACATCACATATCCAATCGTATCATATCTTCATAATCATATAGAGGGGAGACCTCTCAGATAATCAAATAATATGAGGGGTGTCCTCATTCTTCAGGTGGAGTAGCTAGCTCCCATATTTTGTGAAAGAAGTGGATTGCACCCATCCTCAGTCACCATATCAAATCATATCATATCATATCACATAACATATCTAGGATGCATCCATACGCCCCCCGAACATATCATATTGGCCATATCAAATCATATCATAGTGAGCTCATATCAAATCAAAATGGGGACGGTGTGGTTAATCACTCTGACCACACAAGAGTCATGCCATTGGTGCATCAATGACACGGCCATGTTACCTTCATGGCTAGGAAACATATTTGGCTCGTAGTATCAAACTGGGGTCAAAGGTTAAGGGGTCATATCAAAACAAAGGTTCATATAGTCATAATCATAGTCCAAATGTCAAGGTTCATATCACAGGATTCATATCAAAAGGTTCATATGCCAAAGGTTCAAATGTCAAAGGTTCATAGCAAAGGTCAAGGTCAAATCAAATCAGTGTTCAAGAGACTGAAGGCACCTTATTAAAAGGGCAGAATATCTGTTCCTTAAACCGCAAATGAAAATACAACTAGAACGAAAAGATCGGAAGTACACCCCATCTTCAGCGAATCTACACGAATTTATGATCGTCTGATTAATAACTTATTTTAAATCAGATTACTTGTATACTCATTAAATATCATATCGGGTTTTACATCGGCACTTATTATTATTTGTTAAACCCATTAGCTTAATTAGGGTCTAAATTATATGTAGCCATATCATAAATTAAATGTTTGAATCGAACTATAATCTTATTGTTTTTAATAGCATACACACATATATAACTTGACATTAGTGATTGTGCTAGATCGTCACTTATATAATTTTCCAACTTCATATATTAAAAAAAAAAATCGGTTATATATCATTCGATCCATGATTCCAATATATTTTGATTGGCTCATAATTAGTAACATTAAGCCACTGGAACACAAGACGTATAAATACCAAAACTCACACGACAACATCAAGACCTGATCGACCCATGCATGAATTCACAACCAAAATACAATACAATCCATAAAGGAGTGCAACCCATGGCTAAACTCACACCAAACATACGTACCATTCTTTTGAGACCAAACTCACACACAAGGCCACTTCCATGCAAGACCCAACACAACCACACATACCTTATTCTTTTTATCAGATCGTAACCTGTTTTTATACACCATCGATACACATTGGATTGCACAAAATACCAGGCGAGAACACGAGCATGCGAGACACTAATTCGCCACACCTTACTCCTTTAATTCAGTTTTTGCAACCAGGTTTTGATACGAGCAAAAATTATATTCAAACATATACGTATCACACATACGATTATAAGTTTGAGTAGACACACACGCACCAACTAAATGAGACCAGACTGCACTCCAAAACCTGCCTGCGATCAAATAAATTCATGAACCAACCCTAACCCTCGATAAAACCTTATTACGTTTAGGGTATTTCCACATTTAGCATTACCTTTAATGTATATTAATGACAACCTAGGACTCGTATTAGATCATTAGGTCGATAAGCAGGTTTGACATGAAAAGAAAGCAACCAGATTAAGTCGACAGAATGAGACCAAATTCGTCACACAGTTTACATTAGATCTTAATCAATATGATATTAAGGTTAATAGGTTTTATGTACGACTTCAAGTGACGCTAAATCTCTTGCACAGATACGTTTACTGGCTATAAGACATCATACAAGTTGAAAGACCAATACAAGTAGCAAACGGGTTTTATGATTAGGTTAAGTATTCATGTCCTTTATGTGTATATATCATCTAACTCGGGTCAAGTAAACATAAGTTTGATCATAGGAGTACCTCGAGCGGATTTAGACGGATCAAGGAACCAAAAAGAACCATCTTTGAATCAAACCCACGACAACACATGAACACCCGTGATAGAACGAGGCACGATCAAACCCAAAACCGAGACGTACACGAACAGCTAAGATACCAATCGAGAACCAAAACTTGATACGAATAAACAAACCGCAACCCACACCCCAACCGTGTCACCTTCAAACTCCCTTCGTGCCTTCCTTTCTTGGAGTTTTAGGAACAGCCGACAGATAGACAATTTTAGGTTTTAGGGTGTGCTTGGTTGTGTGAATTTCGGTTGGAGAGATGAGGAGTATATAAGTTAGACTTGGTCAGTAAGTATGCAAAATAACCATAGTCATACGAATGTGTTTTGAGTTTCCTATATGCATTAAACGTGTAGATTAATTGTTGGTCCTAATGCCTATTTTAAAGGTGTGTTATGGAAGGTAAGTGGAGAATAATTTGGTCCACAATATGGTTAATTAGCCGAGATTTAGGGACTGATTGAGATGTGATTGGCTTGTTGATTAGCCGAAAATTATGGGAGGATTTGAGGTGATTAGGTGATTTCTTTTTTTTTATTTATTTATTTATTTATTTTTTTCAAATATATACTTGCCATAATCTCATAGGTGTATGTGTATTACAAAATAAAATTTGGTCCTATTAGACTATATAAAACGTGTGATATTTGGCATAGAACAATTGTTGGGTCGATTTTTATATCTTCATGAGTAATAAAATGATTATTAAGTAGCTTTCAAGTTTTATAAAGTTCCACCACTTAGGTTAAGTTCACAAACTTATAAAATTTTCAAATTATATGGGAATTTAGGAGAAACGGATTTTGGGTTTTACAATCACAGAGGATAACCTCTGGAGTTTCATCCTTGGTTCTCAAAAACTTTACCCATGTAAACCGAGAGTAGTCGTCGACCACCACAAGAACATATTTCTTTCCATTGAAACTCTGCACTCTCATTGGTCCGCATAGATCCATGTGAAGGGTGTGAAGAACTTCCATGATGCTATTGACGGTTTTGGGTTTGTGAGTATGTTTCTTGCTTTTGCCCAGTTGACATGCATAACAAATATGATCTTTCTCAAACTTTAGTCTGGGCATGCTTCGTACAAGATTCTTACGAGACAAGTCATTTATGGTGCCGAAGTTCAAGTGATTTAAACGACGGTGCCAAAGCCAAGATTTAGTCTTTGAGGCCTTTGAAAGCAAGAAAATAGGAGAGGACCTCATCATTTCTTCAATAGAGATGGTGTATAAATTGGTGTCACGACTGCCTTTAAGAAGATCAACACCATCCAACTCTTTGATGAAACAAGTGTGTTTTCTGAAAGCAACTTCAAGATCGGAATCACAAAATTGACCAACAGAAAACAAGTTATGCCCTAGTCCTTCCACGTAGTATACCCGGGAAATTACACTATCGCCGAACACATAATCTCCGTAACCCATAATCGCCCCAAAATGGTCGTTCTCGAATCTAACTGTCCCGATAAACTTTTTCACGAAATTCTTGAGCCGTGAGCGATCCCCAGTCATATGTTTTGAGCAGCCTGAGTCCAAATACCAAAGGACAATTTGTACGACCTGCATTTGAAAACAGACAACGATGGATAACTGAAAAATGTGGATCCCCACGTGCAGCTGGGGTCCGTTTGGTTAGCACACACAAATTCTGGAACTACAGGATTCACAGATGCTACTATATTTGCATTGGAAACTACACTAGAAGTAACGATTGACCTAGTAGCAGGGCATTGTATCACTAAAGGCAAAATTAGACCAGTTGGTTTCCATTCCTTAACCTTCACAACTTTATGGTTATTCAATTTAGTTAAGGGGCACTGATCTCCTAAAGTGAGTTTCCTTCCAGTGGGTCTCCATTGATACCCGACATTAGCAAACGTTTTTCCTGTTGCTTTCCAAATTTTCTTACTTATTTCAGTTTTCCTAACATTCTTAACGTGGGGTAGTGCAGGAGACATCAGAAATGACACAACACAATCATCATGATTACCAGAAATTAAACATTCGTTACATGTTTTACAGACATAATTAGAATTCGAATTAATTACAGTACTTCTAATACTAGAATCAATACAATTCATTCCATTCATTGCAAACTTATTGTTCCTAGGTTGGGCTTCTACTTTTTTCTCGTGACCACTCTTAGCCGGCGTAGTCCTATCTTTCCTTGCATTGCCTCTAGGCTTTAACCCGCTAGCTTTGGTGTCACCATTTACTCCTGTAGAAGTAATGATGGGAACATTAGTTTGTTTTACTGTCATTTGCTTTCCTGATTTTGATGTGTTGGGTTCTGATGTTCTCGGTTGTAGATCAAAGGTTACGTGCTTGTTCTTAGTCGCAGATGATGATGCAACAAATCTATCTCTTTTGTTATCATTCTTAGGATCCGTGCCAATGACATACTCTAAAAGCTCCTGAGACCGTTTTGTCAGGAAGCAAGCATCTACAACTGCACTATCAAGTGGTTTATCTATCCTATCCTCTTCAACTATCTCACGAAGTTTATCAAGACTATCCTTAAGATGATTGAGATATACTTGATGGCAGACCTATTGTTCCTAAGGGGAAATGGAATAGGCACAAATCAACAGCATACTTACTACAAGCAGAAACCTTTGGAACAACATTTTCACAAGTGATAATTGGCATTTTCCCTTTCACCTGAGTCTTAAGATTCTCGATTTCATTTAGCAAAGAAGTTACCTTTTCATTGTGACTATTTCGTATGACTTTAATTGAGTCATATAACTCTTTGTAATGTTGTTTGATTTTTGAATTTTCAGCACAAAAACATTCATTTTCATAGTGTAACTTATTGATGGTGTCTTGATATTGAAAATTCTGAGAATCTAAGGACGATGGTTTATGGGTGCCAATTGCATCACTCTTATTTGACTTTAGTTGGGCAATTTGAGCCCTCAATTGTCGAATCGTGTTAGTGTGAGCTTGAATTTTTTCATCGCGTTTGCTTAATTCAAAATATGTATCAAATTCAGGAGCATCCAAAGTTGTCTTGGCATTTGATAGTTTACATCTTTCTTCTAAGTGTTGATATTTTAATTGCAAATTAAGATGATCAACCTCTAGTTTTGAAAAATGCTTGACCATGTTATCATGGTCATCATTTTGAATTTTTTCTTGCAAATTCAAATTCTCCCCCTCAAGCTCAACAACACGATTCTGGGTAACATTCAATGCAATAGAATACTCATGAAATTGACAGGCAGTTAATGTAGCATCAGTAGCAGTATAAAATATATCCTGTGCAATACATCTAGCAATCAAATTCTCATTGGTGATGAGAATATTCTTTCTCTCAATCTCACGACTCTTAAGTTCTATCGCATGTTGAGCTACCTCATTTTTCATATCTTTAAACACTGCTTTCATCTCATTAACTTCAGTTTTAAGGGTTTTTTGCATCCCTTCAAAATGTTCTTTGAGTAGTTTAAAGAATGGAATGACCTCAGTTAAATAACACCTTTTTGTTTGTTCAAAACCCCTTTCCCCCTCAGTAATTCCTGTTGGTGTAATTCTCTTCTTACATGTTTTTATCAAAATCAGCAAATAGTTGACAAATTACATATATGCTAATTAAGGTTCTACATTCTGTGGGAAGAGTTAAAGGAACTAGATGCCTAGGTGTATTGGGAGGATACAATGTTGCAACCACAATTTTCCTAAGGGGTTGAGTTTTGTCGTTAAGTTCATCGGCCTTTCTCTTTTCTATGTCTAAAGACCAAAATATTTGTTCAGGCGTTAGCTTCCTTTGAGGTGCAAACACAGTCAATCGATTCTCCTCATAATAATCATGGGGTTTGACTATGATTCGATTGGCTATACATTTGGGATCCTTCATTTTCTCAGTCATTCTTTCTCTATTTCTCTCTTCTATCTCATTACTCTCTTCTAATGAAAAAACATCAGGAGGGGCATGACCAGGCATAATCATCACATTTGCATCATATAAGGCAGGTTGGGCTACTTTAGCATTCCTAAGGAGAGCTAATTTAGGTTCACCTACATTACTTTCACTATGCTTATCACACAACTTTTTGTGCTTTTGAATCATTTGAGCAGTTTGTCTGGTCTGGTCTTGTGTGTACAACTTGTTTTCAAGCTTATTCTTCAATGTTTTAAGTCTGGAGAAATCATTTAAGAGTTTTGTTTCTTTTTCTTTGAAATCTTGTTTTAGTGTATTTAAATACTCTTGGGCCTCCTGTTTTTGTTTGACAGTCTGATCCAGCTGTTTTTTTCAAAGAATTCAACTCTTGTTTCAATGTTTCTTCCCTTACATTACGTTCTGTTATAAGTGTACACATTTGACTTTCCATTTTCTGCTCAATTTCAGTTAGTTCAAATTTAGCACGTTGTTCATATATGGCCACCTGATCTTTATACATGTTTAGTCTAGTGGTCAAGGTGTCATCAGGGACAAACACAGTGTTCTCATGCCACTCACAAGCATTATCTACAACACAAGCATTATCTACAACACAAGCAATATTTTTAACAGAAGATGCACAACCTGGTACATCAGGCACGTTTTTGTGAATCACATATCGTTCATATGGAATAATATTACTATTTCCCATGTCAACAGTATCCGATTCAACCACATCTGTCTGTTGTACTTCGTTGAGAATCTTCCGTTCATCTACCACGTTATATGTATCATAAAGCTTTAGTACCTCAAAAATCACAGATGCATTGTAGGGACCAGCTTGTTGAGGTGATGAGACAACAGAGGACAGATTAGCCATGAAGATAGTTTGAGCAGTTGGTTCATCATCCACATCAGAGTCAAAAGCATCACAGTCATCAGCTTTGAAGATGTTGGGATCATTTACAGCAAGGTCTTGAACTGGCTGCTCGTCCACATCGGTATCAAAAGTATTTCCCTCATCTCCAGCAAGAAACAACAACTCTTCTTCGTCCAACACTGCTCCATTCTCTTGAGCTTGCATCAACAACATCTTATCCTTGAAATAGTCAGAGTTCTGTGGACGCTTTGGCTGATTGCAGTTTCTGGCAATGTGTCCATGTCCACCATAGTTGTAACACTTGGGTTGCTTCCCCTGCCCTTGATTTGCATTCTCTACTCTGATCTGCACATTACCTCGACCCATGTTCCTTTGATTCAAGTTCTGCCTCCCCTATACATTTTGAACCACAATTCTTCCATAATCCACAGTTGCCTGATTGCGTGGGTTTGATGAAGTTCTGAGTTGATTATTAGTTTGAGGGAGTGTTGCTTTGAATTGTTGCACAAGTAAGGAAACTTGGTTGGTGAGGTTATCAATCATTTTGTCGGTGTGGGAGTAACCTAAATCCAATTGTAGATTCATAGCAGATGGTGATGAGTAGGGATGATGATAAGCTTGATCAGATTAAGATTAGTTGATTGGTTGAACATTTGCAACAAATGCAAGTGGATCATTCGGTGCAGTTAGATTAAGTTTTTCTCTCAACAGACGGTCATAAGTAGCATGCTTTTCATGTTGTTGCAGGTAGGCATACAACTGTTCATAGTTTGTATCTCTTAATCCTTTGTTGAGTTTCACTGCAGTAACAAATCTGTCCCATTCTGCTGTCATGTTGTTCACAAACTTTGAGTTGAGTTGGATGTTTGGCATTGTCATCCTGATGATTCTCATATCGCTCACCAACTTATGAAATCTCACATAGTAGTCTGTGATGTTCTCACCCGGGTTCATCTTGAAATGCTCAAACTCATCATATAGCTGTGACTCACGATCTTCTTTTGTGAGTTCTGATCCAGCCAGAAGCATTTTGACATTGTCCCAAACTGCTTTTGCTTCAGTGTTGAAATTGATGAGTTTGTAAACATCTTTAGGCAACTCTTGAATGAAAATGTTGGAGGCTCTAATGTCTGCATCACACCTCTTCTTTTCTTCCTCATTAAGATCATTGTAAGTTCAAGGCCTGTCGATTCCAAAAGTTACAGTTCCGTCTTAACTAGTAGTAACAGCGTCTCTGGTGGTGCCCATTTGAAATGGTCCTTCATCAATGGATTTAAGAATCTTAAATCCATTTTCTTTACCCAAGCAGTAAAACCGTATTCGTTGTGCCCATGATTCATAGTCTGTCCTATCAAGCATAGGAGGACGGGTGTCGGACCCGGCAGCTTGAATGTCATTAGAAGTTGTGCTCGTCATGATGTTGAAGTGAACGGGATTTTACAATTCTTTGATTTAAACCGAGAAATAAGTTCTTTCGCGGGATTTTACAAAAATCAAGAATAAACCGTTATTTGATTACTTGAGTCAAATCACAGTTAAAAGTATTAGTTTAGTATCAAATCGCAGCACTCAAACCGCAATCCCAGACAGCAAACCACAACTGCCAAACAGCAACAATAAACTACTAAACCGCAAAACCTAAACTGCAGCAACACAAGACAAACCGCAATGGTCAAATCGCAGAATCAGAATACTAAACTGCAAGACTCAAACCGCAGCAACACAAGACAAACCGCAATGGTCAAACCGCAGAATCAGAATACTAAACCGCAAGACTCAAACCGTAGAAATACTAGACAAACCGCAATGGTCAAATCTCAACCTTGACAAACCACAGAGTTACCAAACCGCAAAAATTCAAACCGCAAAGACTTAAACCGCAGTGAGTCAAACCGCAGCACCTAAACCGCAAATAGTCAAACCGCAATGCCTGAAGTCAAACCGCAGACACTAGCCGACAAACCGCAAACGACAGAAACCCACAAACCGCAGTCAGAAGTTTTTGGCAAACCGCAACCAACAATTTCCCAAATAACTCAAACCGCAACCAGAAATCCTTTACCGAAAGACAAACCACAGCGAAGAAAACCCTTCCGAAAGTCAAACCGCAGCCAAGAAACTCTTCAAATCTTCCACTAACTAACACTAACAATGTTGTATATTATCAAGGAAGATGTAAAACAGTTTTGTGAACATGAAAGTACAAGTTTTTAACAAATTAAACCACAAACAAAGCACAAATCGTGATTTTCTTGACTAAACTAAACGACCCACAAAAGTAACACAAAAGTGCCAAGATCTCAACACCAATCGTGAATATGCAATAACTAGAACCTAACTGTTAGGAATTATTAAAATAATATTTAGTTCATTACTGCTGGTAGTAGTACGGTTCCTGCTGGCTGGTATGTAGTTCCTGCTGGTATTGGTTCCTGCTGGTAGTTATTGTTCATTTCTGCTGTTAGTATTGTTTCTGCGGGTAAGTAGAAATAGTCAACCCGTATTATTAGATGGTATGGATATGCATGAGATATATTAAGAATAGATATTGCATATCTTTTACACGTTTTCTAGTAAATGCCGAATTAGGGTTTCTTGTAGTATAAAAGAAACAAGATGGCTATGAACATTGTACGCTTTTCATAACAACTTTATTAGTGAATAAAAGATCCATAGAGGATCAAAGTTTAATTAGTTATATTCTTCTTCAACTCTTGTGTTTAGTTTCCGCATAAACATAAGATTCATTGTTAGAGATTCTCTTAGAGTGTTTGTGATTACATAAGCATTCTACCGGCTCAAAGATCTATCAAGGAGGTCGATCCAACAAGTGGTATCAGAGCCTGGTTAGAGTCTCTGTCGAAGAAGAAAACTTGTCAAACAAATCTCTTAAACCCTTATTCAATGGCTGCATCCGGAACTGATGAGTCTGTTATAAATAATGAAAAACCCCAAACACAAAACGTCCAACAAATCCTTACAACCACAGTCTCTAACAGCAATGCTAAATTCCCTTACCTCAAGAAGGATAAATATGAGATCTGGGCCATGAAGATGGAGTACTGGATCTCAAACAGTAACCATAATCTCTGGAATATCATTCTGAATGGTAACAGCAGGAAGAAAACTGGAAGAGATGAAAGAGGGAACATCATTATTCTTCCTCATGTTACTGCTGATGAACATATTGCAGTTTAGAGGGAGACTAAAGCAAGAACTTTATTGCTTCAGTCTCTCCCAGAAGACCACATGGGTGATTTTCATCACCTAGATGATGCAAGGGACATCTGGTTAGCTGTAAAAGCCAGATTTGGTGGGAATGATGAGTCTAAGAAAATGAGGAAGTCCATGCTGAAGTTGGAGTTCCAAGAGTTCAAGATCACTGAGGCAGAAGGACTGCATAAAGGGTATGACAGGTTCCATAAAATACTGAGCCAACTCAATCAGTTGCAGGCAAGGCCAGACAATGAAGACTGCAACACCAAGTTCTTGAGGGCATTTCCTCCTTCCTGGTCTCAGGTATCAATCACACTCAAGACAAAGGGTGGTCTTGATTACTTAAGCTTTGATGATCTGTATAACAAGCTTAGGACACTGGAGATTGATATCAAGGGAGGTTCGAGCTATTCCTCTGCTCCAACTCACTCAGCTTTTGTTAGTACTACCAGTACTAATAACAAGTTGTCTTATGCTGATAGTCCAACCTCATCATCTTCATCCTATACCCCTGCTACACCAAGAACACACTCAAAGTCTGGGAATGTGATGGAAGATGTGCTTCATTCGTTTGTTGCTGAAACTGTTCCACAACAGCAACTTGCATATGAAGACTTTGACCAGATTGATAAGCTGGATTTGGAAGAATTGGACATCAAGTGGCAGATGGCTATGCTTTCATTGAAGGTGAACAGGTTTGAAAAAAAGGCTGGGAGGAAGATTCAGTTCAACAGGAAGGATGGAGCAAGGTTTGATAAAGGGAAGGTTAAATGTTATAACTGCTCACAACTGGGTCACTTTGCAAGAGAATGCAAAAAAAAGAAGGCAGATGATAACACAAGATATTCTGCTTTCAAGATCAAAGAATTGGACTCAGAGGAGCCCAAAGCCTTGCTATCTGTTGATTCCATGGTGGACTGGTCAAAGCATGAGGTTGATGCTGAGGAAAGAGGAGCTGCTCAGGTGTATGGAATGCTTGCTGGAAGGGAGACAGATGTGGATGAGGAATTTGCTTTGATGGGTTACTCATCACAGGTACAAAATTGTCCTTTTGGTTGTCATAATATGTATGCTGAACTTAAGAAAGAATTTGATGATATATAGTCTCAGTATAAAGATTATTATGTTAAGGTTCAAGCTTATAGTAATTCACTCAAAACTTTAGAAAAACAAAAGGATTGGTACCAAAATAATCAATTAGCATATGAAGAAAAGATAAGGGTGTTAGAAAGAGATTTGGTAAATACTACTAATTTGTTAAAACATTCTGAAAGAGAACATGATAAGGTGTCTACAGAAAAACAGGATTTGCAGACTAAGCTAGAAGATACCTTGGCTAGGTTCAATAAATGGAAAGAAACATCTAAAAACCTAAACAAGTTAATTGATAGTTCTATGTCTGTGAAAGCTAAACTTGGATTAGGGTTTGGAGACTATATAGGGCCAGATGAAGTGTATGACCCTAATGAGCCAAGCCATTTTGACCCTGAACCTGTAAATTATCAAATTCCTGTTAAGTTTGTTAAAGAAGGAGGAATGAATGTTGTTCCTCCACCTATAACAGGAGTCTTTAAGCCTACCTCTCCCCACACAGACTTTGATGAATCACAAATGACATATGGCAAAAAGTCAAATGACTTGCCTGATCTTGATTGTGAATCTAATGATTTTGTCTCTTGTTCTAACAGTGACAAGTCCTCAGAAATCAAGACCAATGACTTTGCCTCATGTGATTCAAGTGACAAGTCTACCACAACCAAGTCTGAAGATTTCTCCTCAAGAATAGCTGATGATGAATCTAATTCAAAGACAGCTGCTTTTGAAGACATTTCTTTTGATTCTGTTAAAAGCAATGATGTTTCTAGTTTTAATTTTGTTAAGAACAATTCTGTTTCATGTTTTGGTTGTGATAACTCTGTGTGCAATAAGAAAAGTCAGGTTAAGAATAAATCTTTTAGAAAGAAATCTTGTTTTGTGTGTGGTAGTTATGCTCATCTTATCAAAGATTGTGACTTTTATGAGAATAGGATGGGTATGTGTGCTGGTCAACAGCAATCTAGGCCATTATGGAACAATGTAGATAAAATACCCCCATTTGTTCCACAAGCAGCAAAAATGAGCTCTTGTCGAGCTACTTTTCCTGCTGGTAAGCCAGTTCCTGCTGGTAAGCCAGTTCCTGCTGGTAAGCCATTTCCTGCAGGAAAACCAGTTCCAGCTGGTAATCCCAATTCTGCTGGTTGGAAAAGAAATGCTGCTAGACCTTTCTACAGACCTACAAGCACTTACTTTCAAAATGATTTTAGGCCTGTTTATTTTAACTCTATGCAAAAGGGGGGGGGGCAAGATGGGAAACTGCTGTTAAGCCCTCAGCAGGTTGTTCTTGGAGACACAATGGCCAATATATGAGAATGGGGTCCAAGAACAATGGTGGATCTCATCAATCTCTATGGTTTACTTATTATTGATCCACTAGGCAGGCCCAAGTCAGTGATGGCTTGGGTCTCCCATGTATCTAATATTGTTGTATGTTCTTTTGTTGTAGGAAAATCCTCATAGAAGTAAGGATGTAGGTATTGTTGACAGTGGATGTTCTAGAAGTATGACAGGAAACATAGAGAGACTGCATGATTTTGTACCCATTAATGGAGGGAATGTGACATTTGGAGGAGGAGATGGCAAGATAACAGGGAAAGGAACTATAAGGACATCCAAGCTGGATTTTGAGAATGTCTATTATGTGAAAGAACTTCAGAATTTCAACTTGTTCTCTGTCTCACAAATTTGTGACAAGAAGAACAGTGTTCTCTTCACTGAGACTGACTGTCTTGTGCTGTCCAAAGACTTCAAGTTACCTGATGAGAGTCAGGTTGTACTTAAAGTTCCAAGAACACACAACCTTTACAGCTTCAATTTAAACAATGTCCAGCCTGAGGGTGATTTGGCTTGCTTGGTGGCAAAAGCTTCTGTGGATGAATCTAACAAATGGCATAGGAGGATGGCACATGTGAACTTTAAGACCATCAACAAGTTGGCAAAGAATGGATTGGTACAAGGGCTCCCTCTCAAGACCTTCACAAATGAACACAATTGTGTTGCCTGCAACAAAGGAAAGCAACACAAAGCTTCATACAAGGCCATCACAGCTGTGAGCACCATCACTGAGCCTCTTCAATTACTTCATATGGATCTTTTTGGTCCTACTTCCATCAGAAGTATTGACCATAAGTACTATTGCCTGGTGATTACAGATGACTTTAGCAGGTTTTCTTGGACTTTCTTCTTAGGTACTAAAGATGAAACCTATCCTGTGATTAGGGACTTTATTGCCTTAATTGAAAACCAGCTAAATAAAAAGGTTAAGACTATAAGGTGTGACAATGGGACAGAGTTTAAAAATTCTAACCTAATTGAATTCTATGGGCATAAGGGGATTAAAAGGGACTATAATAATGCCAGAACCCCACAACAAAATGGGGTTGCTGAAAGGAAAAATAGAACCCTTATAGAAGCATCTAGATCAATGCTGGTTGACTCTAAGTTACCTACCATGTTTTGGACTGAAGCAGATCTTCCAGCATCACTTGTGATGATCTGGTGAGTAACGGGAGGTTTGGGTGCAGCTTTGACTTTTTTAAGATATCTCTCATAATACTATAGTTAAAGTCTTCTGGATTGCATGATTCCCAAGTAGACGAGGCATTAAACACATCAGTTATCAGATGATCGTTTGTCTTCTATTTTTTTTTATCATCCATTCATTGTAGAAGACATCTTGCATTGATGTTTTAGCCCTTTTGTCATATTCCTCGTTACTTTCAGCAGTAGACTAACAAGATGCAGATGATACTTCCTCGGGCTTTTCAACCATTGAGTTTTCATCTTTCACCTCTACTTGCTTATCTTCTGCAACTAACTCATCTTTCTCCAGTTCCTGCTCTGTCTCTATTCCCCTTCTGGTAAATTTGCCTAATACACTTCAGCTGCTACACTTTCATCTTCTTGCACAACATCTTCAAAAACATCTTTCAAAATTAACTCTGTGGAGTGTTCTTCGACATCTTCAACAGGTTTTGATGAGCATGAGAGTTTTTGTGATTGTTGGTGAGATGATGTAGATTGTTCCATGATTGTAGTACCAGCAGCTACTAAAGATCTCAATCTCGTATGCCATTTCTCCCCCTCAGGATTATCCTAGCTGGGATTATCCTGGCAGAGGCTTCGGGATTGAGGTCGGCAAGTTTGTTTTGTCCGTGATTCTTATGGGGTTTTTAATAGGGTTTTGATACATAAGAAACCTTCTATGAGACTGAAAAGGTTCTATGTATTTCTTCCTTGGAGCAGTTGGAATGATTGTTGTTGTTGTTGCAGATGTGATAATACGAGAGGTGATTGTCTGGTAGTCTTCACTGTGGATGTTGATGATGTATGAGTTTTTTGTAGTTGATGGTGCCTGTGATGTAGGTATTGTTGTAATTGTTGTTGTTGTTGTTGTTGTTGTTGTTGTTGTTGTTGTTGCTGCTTCTTGTGTTGGTACTGGTGATGATGATGGTGATGGGGCCTTCTTTTCCTTGGTAATCGGTAACTAACCGGGCTCACATAGAGTACCTGTTAGCGAACTTGTCGATGTAACAACGAATGATACATGACTTGTTCGACCGGCTTTCAGAGCTGGCGTGATGTTAACTCTGGCCGGATTTCTGGGTGATCCTCGTGAAGATTCTTTAATAGAATCCACTACGCCCATTTCGAAATTCACATAAGGATTTATAGAAGCATCATAATTAATGAGTTGGTTTAACTCAGAGGTCCTAATAGAACTACTGTTGTCAAACTTCTTCTACGTCCTAGGCTTCCTTCTAAGTATTTAAGCTTCGACCCCCTTATCATCTCCATCATTGTAATCCATACGATCACTTCTATTCCTATCCAACAAGCTATCCTTATCCTCCTTAAAAGGTTCACATTTTACTTGATCCACCCCCTTATCATGCCTTAAGGCATCCATTTTTTCGCCTGCGTTTGTTTTCTCAAGATGTTCTACTCACGTAGCAACATTCATCCATAAGTTCCTCCAACTTTGCAGATTCACTTGGCACTTTCTTTTTAGCACTTTTTCTTTAGTCATTGCATGACTTCTATTTCTTTGATGGCTCCAACATATGCTTACTTTTTAAAACTGCCCTTCTTAATACCTATTTTGGTACTAGACACAACTTTCCTATGCATTTCCTACGTAGGTCCGCCCGGTTTTGAGCTTTCCATAGAAACGTTAGCTACCCGTACAATCTCCTGTTCTACCTTCATGGTTTGAGCAGCAAGATACAATAATGCTCTTAGAATAGATAATGCACTATGTGTTGTAGCAGTAGGTCTTTGTTGAGATATGATATTTGTACATCAAGTCTGCAAAGATGAGCTTGATGACCCTCACAAATGGTATAGATGGTTCTTCCTTCTTCTTCGACTCCTTTTTCAACAATGTTGTGAATTCAAAGACATAGGTGTCTACCTTTGTTGTAAGAGTTGTAGGTTTGGTGTCCTCCACGAGTTGGATGTGGTGCCAAAATTGTTAAAGGTATATGATAATGTTGGAAACAGTGTCAGTGAGTGCGAGAAATATGGAATGATTCTTGAGAAGTTCAACGATTGTGGGGTTATCACAGTGAAAGGATTATGGGATAAATTGATGGTTAAGAAACTCTAATATGAGGAATTCAGTTTCTGGAAGAAATAGAATAATTTTATTATGAGAACACACACCCACTAGTGAAACTAGTGGGGGATATTTATACTAGTACAAGGTTATCGCAACCTTTACCTAGCATATGTTTATTCCCCCGCGACTATACAAGTGTCGCGGGGTAGGATATCTAATCTAGAGAACTATCTGTATTTCTGTGTTCCAACAATCTCCCCCTAAATACAGGTAGTCTAGGTTGGTGGACATTGATGTCATTAAGTAACACTGAAGATAACCTTGAAGCTCTCTCTTTCGAATAAACCTCGGCTTTGATCTTTTGCTCTGAGCTTGGTGTGCAACATCCTTGAAGACAAACAATGAGGTGATGACTAATTGAGTTTGCTCCCCCTAAATTAGGCCATCGTAGTCTTGAGCTAAAAAAAGATTATATTAATAACCATAAAAAACTACTCAAGACCGAGCTTCTTTAAAGACTTGTGAAGTTTCTGAATCAGCTCCCCCTCAAACTGACCATCCCCTTTTATAGATTTAAAACTTTAAAGTCATGATCACGTTTGAGAGTCTTGATATCAACCGTCTTCTTCTTTATCTGAATTAACCAATCAACTGGGGTACTAAATGATAACACCAAGTTCGAATCCCAGAGGTGACTATAGAACTCGAACAAAGTAACAAACCATGGAATATTTCGGTACGATAGACACCAATCTCCCTAAAATGAATAATTAAGCTCGATTACATCGCGATTTTTAACCCTAGCATATACATTTCTCCTCCCACGATATTCTCCTAGAAGCTGATCCAATTTATCAACACTTTTCTGGAAGAAGAGAAGCCACACACGCCTATTCTCCCCCTAAAAAATGGCATGCAATGACGTTTTTACCATAGTTGAGATTCCGTGATGGTTGTGATTTATCAAGTGCAGCATGAATATATGTATAGGCCCAAAAACTAATGCGAAAAAGATGATGATTAAAACTCTCTTGAAGCAACCCCTCTTTTGTCTCCTCATCAATGGTTTAGCAAATGAAGAATTCAATGAAGCTCGTAATATGCCTAAACCACTTGATGAAATGTGTTCAACTTTAGAGGGAGTAAAAAGTTGAGACACGTCTCTTTAAATTTCCACCTCGTATCTTTAAGTATGACCACCTTTTGATAAGATCTTGTGCTATGATCCCGTTAGAATCTTGAGAAACAACGATCTCTTGATGAAGCTTGATAAAAGACAAATCCACGACGTAAACTTGCACTAAATTTGTGATTAGGAACCTATATGGAGCATAACACCATAACTCTTTAAAATATAGGTAGTGGTATATACCCAACCTTCCATCCTTTAATGTATATATCCGCCTCTTGAACTATCCACATCTCGTATGACACTAAGCACTACAATGTAACTCCTTTAAGTGATAGCTATATACTGTGAGCACTACAGTGTAACTCCTTTGACAGATATAACTAGATAGCCAAGTCTAATCACTGTGAATACGCTCGAACAAGGATCATCAAACATCGTGCATCTAACCAACCCCGAGATATTTGAGATACTAAGTACACGAACCCGTGAATTAACAAACCAACCAAGCTACCATAATTTCTCAGTTCCTACCTATCTCGTAGCACAAACTTATCCCAAAAAAATATTCAAACCCCGTAAGTTTTATTTTGTCCAAGTCCAAGTCCAATCTTTATAGTCCAATAATTAGTCAAATATCAAGTTAAAACAACCAAACAACCTTGTGCCATTAAATCAAAATAACCTCATCGCAACTTTAACTGAAAATGCAGCCTACCCAAATTTTGTTATAACAACTAACATTCAAAGTCCACTAAAAATCGGTAAGCCCATTAGCAGCCCAGTTTTCGGTTAGAAAGGCAGGCCCATACGAATCCCATTCACTAACCCTAAATCTTAGGATTATATAAGAATGCATAATCAAATTAACCCTAACTTTACTCATATTATAACCCTAATATCTCTCATATTAAACGCAGTCATACAAACTCATCTAACACATCCTCGTCACGCCTCTCATCTGTTACCATTTCTCTCAAAAGCAGTCAACACCCTGCCTTTTATCACCCATATGAAAATGCAACAAACCACCCTTAATACAAAACACAAACACAACTCCAATTTGTTAACCAACAAGAACCGTGGCATATTTGAATCATCTTCAAGATCTCAATAAAGAGGTCTCGAGTACCTTTTGTTGTTAAGTTTTTCGTTATAGGTCAAGATCAGTGAAGGTTGTTGTTAGACCGATAAAGATCTTTAATATTTGTACACTGAGATCATGTTTTAATTTTCAATTAATTTTATTCGAGCCGTTTGTTTTGTAAATAAGAATCGGGATATTGATATGACTTGTAGTTTGTTGTTTTTCTGTTGACTGTGAAATGAAATGAGTTTGAAATAGGTAATGATATTGTTGGTTGTATAAGCGGGTAGATGGTTATAGTTGTTTTGACTTTTGTTTTCATTTTGTTTGACATTGGCTTAGTTCATTTATCATTTTCCTTTTGGACTGTAAAGGTAGTTGTAAATCTTGGTCAATGGTCAGACCCGGATCCTTGGGTATCTTATGATATCTCAAGGTTTTGTGGTAACTCTCGTAACAGATCTATTCTTGTGATTAATACAAGAGTCAGATTTGTATAAGAGATATAGAATCAGGTTTTGCGACATGAAGTCTCGCAACCCAATTCGCAATTTTATCAGAGTTTCTTTTCGTAAAATAGTGGGTAACTTAAGTCTCCGCAGGTCTGCCATCGCAACTGTTATTACATCTTGTAGAAACTAGAAAGGGGGGGGGGGTTTGAATAGTTTCACCGTTTAGAATTACGTTTTAAAAACTTTTAGTTCTTTTATGTTCTTTTTGAAAAACCGTTTGATTTAAAGTTATGTGATATCTATGAACACAATAGTAATGCGTAAAATAAATAAAGACTAGAAGTAAAGGAAGAAAACAACCAAACCGAGACACGGAGATTTATAGTGGTTCAGCACGAAGCTCACTTTTCGTCCTACTTCACTCCTCGAGTACCACACTTGAGAGTTCACAATCACTATGTCAACACACTCCCTTCAGGCGGAGCAAGCCGTACACCAAAGCTTACACCAAGTTTAACGACACTAAGCGGAATGTCGGGTCCTAATCCTAGCTAGAACAAATCTACACAAAGCCCACATGGCTACACGAACAAGCACTCTTGTCCACTCGGATTTACACACAATCCAACTCTTCACACGGATGATCACCCCATTCAAATCTTCACACGGACGATCAACCCATCCACTTGAATCTTCACCCGATCCAAGTCTTCACGAACCTTCACCCGGTCCACGTCTTCACTTCACGGACTCACACCAAGTCCAAATCTTCACACACCGACACAACAACTTACACAAAGTCCTAATCTAGATACACCACTTCACGGACATACACTTTGTCCGTATTTATCTTGCCACACCTAATCACGACTCATACATAGTCAGATATACAAATTTACAATATATACAATGAGAGAGTTTGGGGGAAGAAGAGAATCGTAACACAAGTTACGTGTGTGTGATGACTAATCTATAACACTTCGTTTCTTGACGAATACGAGCGTTCTTCTCTTGCACTTTGATATAGAGGGTAACAGGATCACTTATAAACACATATCGACACGTGATAGTGATCAAAGAATGGAGGAAGAAAGACCAAAATGTTTTTGTGCAAAGAGGGTAAGTTTTTCTAATAAAACAGTGCAGTATTTATAGGCACCAGGAGGAGCGGGGGACGGTCCCGTATATATAAGGGACCATCACCATGTTTACGGGACCGTCCCGACATACGCTCCTATTTTTTTCCTGATGTGGTGAAAGTTTATCTGGTGAAAACTTATCTGATTTGAGTGGGAAAACTAGCTGTTGGGAGTTTTGAAATTCAAATTTATTTTCTTTAATAAAACATTTGTTTTTAATTACAAAAATACTTTTGTAAAAACATTTTGTCACATAAAAATGTGAAGTTTTGAGAAAATAAATTATTTGATTACTTTACTAATGTCGGTATTGTGTTTGTTCATACCTGAAGTGATGTTGTAGTCGGTACGTTGTTGAAACGATTTTCTTCGGTTAAAAACTTATCAAATGTAGTTTTACATATAGTGTTTTTATATTTTGTGATTATCAAAACGTATAGAGACCGAATAATGCAAATGACGTTTTTGACATTATTTGTATTAACAATCTCTCCCTTTTTGATGATTACAAAATATAAACTCATTTTAGGTAAAATTATATGTTAACAAGTTTTTAATGAGTTTTCGTTTACTTCTCCCCCTTTTTGTAGAATCAAAAAGGCTTCGTCGATGTATCGAGAGAAAACAAATCGACGGTACTAATGCTCCCCCTAGATGAGGGCACCGGGGAATCGAGCTATGGTGTTATGCTACAAAAACAAGTTAGAATACAATGCACATACACATATTTATATGAGAATTAGAGGGGATGAGAAGAGAATTAAGATAGATAGAAGGAGATAGGAGAAGAAGAAAAGATGAGAGGAGAGTGAAATCAGATAGATTAAGCATGAAACAGATAATGCAGAGAAGAGAAATCAGAATTTTAATACTGACTGGGGACGGTCCCTTAAATATTGGGGATCGTCCCTGTATAAGGGACCGTCGCCAGTGGGCATGTTTTAAACGAAATGTTGTGATTTTAGTATTTTTCCCATTTTAAGGTTGGTTAATATCACACATTTTAAAGACAACCATCACCAATATCACAACATAATAGCATAGATTTCATAATACATTCATTCATGAAAGCATACATCACATAACCTCAAGGATTCATACATCACATAATCAAACTACAAGCTATTTCTAGAATAACCTAACTTCCTAGAACATGCTTGGCCCAAAAGATACTCATTTGATTATTTTTAACTAAACATGTAGAGATGTTTAGTTAGAAGGTGGTGAATAAGATGGTGGAGAAGATGGTGGAGTAGAAGGTGGCATGGTTGCAAGAGGAGTTGGTTGCACATTGGGTTGAGAAAGAAGATACTCAATGTGGGCAAACATGGTGTGAAGTTTACCTCTTAGGGAAAAAAATGAGGTTGAAGTTATGAAAACAACATGCACAACCCATGGTGTGGTTGTTCACAAAGTTGTAGAGAATGGGAAAGCCCATGATTGGAGATGGTGGTGGAGTAGAAGGAGTGTAGTCCAAAGGCCCATTTGGTGATAGAGACAAAGAAGTATTTGGTGGAAGTAGATGTGAGCTTCTTGGTGGAGGTGACAAGTCTCCAAGATAAGGTGAGAAGTTACCAATGAAAGTTGAGAATTGAGAAGATGATGGTCTAGAAGAAGAGAATGTTGTTCCATTTGTGGATGGAGTTTTCATTGGTGCACTTGGTGCTTGAGGAGATGATGGTAGAGATTTTGGAGAGGGAGTAGTGTCTTCTTGAGTAAGATCAATGAAGTTGGTTTGTAGTGGTATGAGGGTGATTTTAGGCTTTTTGTTTGTGAGGAACAATGAGGTTGAAGAAGAACCCATTGTGGAGAATGAAGTAGAGATGAAGAAGAAAGGTGATGATGAAGAAGGAGAGGATGATGGAGGTTTAAATAATTAAATGTGACTTACATTTGGGCAAAACATACATTAAACATATTAGGGCACATATATTTGTTTAACTAAACATGGAAATGGTGGTGATAAGCATGTAATAGGGTTAGGATTGCAGAAAATGAGAAACAATGCAAAAATCCGTGACCCATGGTGGACGGTCCGTTAAGTATCGGACAATCCTTTATTTATCAGGGACCGTCAAACAGTTTAAGGGACCGTCGGCAGTAGGTTCCAGATTTTCACTCAGTATTTAATTTCTGCAACCTGTAACTAGAAATACTATCTAAGCATTCAAATAACTGCATAAACATATTTAAAATAACTCAAACGAGATAGATTCCAAACAAATACAACACATGTTCATATGATTAAGAGATAACATTCAACAAGTTATATGTGACCAAAATTAAACAAGTCTAAAGATCACATATTAGTTCATAAAGTAGAAATATCCATAATACAACCGTAATATAGAATTCATTTCATGCAATAAAACAATTCATTCATTCTTCTTTCTTTTCATGAAGTTCTTGATCCCTTTAGCCATATTCTTGAACCCCTTACGTTGCTCGTCTCATATTTGAGTAAGAAGAGTTATCACGGTTTGGTCTTGTGACTCGAAATTTTGAGGGATTTGAGGAAGGGAATTTGTCAATGTTTTGAGAAAGGTTGATGGAGTGGAAGTGCTAGCATTTGAGCTACCTTCATTTTCATCATCATTGATGTGATGAGAGGATGAGACACCGGATATAACACCCCCATTTTAGGAACGCAGCTGAATACAACATGGGGTGCTATATATTAGTCGCATTGTACAAATATAGTAAACAACTTTAAAACAAAGTCGTTTTTGAAATTCACATTCGATAATTTATCAGAGTCAACGAGGTCCCAAAAGTTTTTAACATAGTTAAAAGATACATAAGTTTTAGAAGTTTAGAACATTATCGAATGAAAACTTTTATTTAAACATGAGCCATCATATAGATATCCATTTCTTGCGTCGCCCATCCAAGCCGAAAGTCACTTACGGACCTGAGATAAAACATGCTAAAAAAAGTCAACATAAAGTTGAGTGAATCCATAGAGTTTAATAAGTAATAAGTTGAATACAATTATTATTCATCTGGCGACAAGTAATGCATATACAAGTCGTGTAAGCAGATTATAGCATTGAGCTCATGGCACCGAACCTTAACTGTGATTTAATAATGCCCCATAAGAGGTAAGTTTGCCAATTTTACCAAGATCTTCTAAATATTATGCCACCCGTTTCAATATGAGCGCGACTCATCCGGACAGGCTTGTCAAGCCAAATATGCATATTCATAATACTAGCATTTCCAATGGAATTAATGGTTCATGAAATTAGGGACTTTAAGGGGCAAAAGATTACTCAATAACTATAATCATATAATCGGGTCAAGCATACCAAAAGCTACTTGTATTCAGTTTTAAAAAGTAGCATGTATCCCCCTCGCGAGGTTTATAAAACATTAAAATGAGTAAAGGCGAGGCTATGAACTCACTGTGAATAAAAGAAGTAGTATACAACAAGCAAGTGAGGAAAATAGCCGCGAAGCTCTACGATGAACCTAAATAGATATACGCTTGTCTTAGGTTTTGAAAATAATCATCGATGCAATTTGGCCATATATATAAGTTATGATCTTAATTATGCTTGGTACATAATTCCTAGATATTACAAGTTTTAGTTTAGCATTTAAAAGTTATCAAAATTCAAGTAATAATCCTATACTTGTCTCTAAGTCCAATCATGTATTATGAAAGTCCAAGGTTAGCCTAGGGTTCAATTTTTAGTCCATGGGTCAAGTTTTAGCCAAAAAGTTCACATTAAACCTGAGGGTTCAAAAATATATTAGGTTGTTCAAAAATATATCAAAGGTCCAATTTTTATAAAGTGTAAAACATTTTATAATTTTATTACCTAATGCTGATCGAAAAACTAACTTCTTTATATCCCCGGAAAGGTATTCATCTGTACTAACAAGTTTTGTGGGTCCCACTTGGTCAAAATTACATAGCAGTAGCTAAATCATCAATTTGTCCATATCATTCAGTCCAACAGTTTTTAGAATTACAACAGTCCCGCGAAAAATACAATATCTTGAGTTCTACAAGCCCGATTAACCTCATTCTTGCGGCCACGTTTAAGTTAAAATGTTATCTAAAACTTTTATGCTTTGAGTAACAGTGGGTTATTCACAAAAAAAATGACTTTTATACGTTTCAAATCTGTTACTCAGGATGTAACATGTTTCACGAAAATATTTCTAGTTAATTCATCGTAATGATTTATTCGATGAAATACCCGTCAAAATGACCGCAAGACATAGGTCTACAACAACATATTTTTAGTTTATGTCCAATGTTTACTGATTAGTATAGTTTATTCTATCTTTGCCCCTGATTCAGAATCACAGTTTGCATGTCTAGTCCTTTAGAGTTTTTATTGTGTTCTAAGCTATGTACCAAGCCTAACTAAGCATAATAACTTATATAATGTTCAAATACACCAAGATATACAATTTTTACAGTAGTGAAATGATAAAAATAAATTAAAGTTAGTGAGGATTTTCTTACAAAATAGATGGACAAGATTTGATGACAAGAAGAAAGGACTAGGAGTTTTCAAATGACACCACCAACTAGAAATCTTGAGAGCAGCAAGGAAGAACTTTAGAGGATCAAGGAGAACTCCAATCTACAGCCACAATATCCTTTTTTAAGCCATAAAAAATGTAGGAGGAATAAAGATCTTGAAGAAAGATAGAGATCAAAAATTAGGTTACAATACTTGCACCTTTTCTCTATTCCATGATCACCAAAATTTCTTGTCACCAACACTTCTTTGGAAGATCTTGAGAGTCACACTCTTGAGTACTTGAAAACTTGAGAAATATTCACCAACAAAACTCTTGAAAATGAATATCTACAAGAGTAAAAATCAAGGATTGAGTTAGCAATCAATAGATCACCATTCTTTGTACTAAATTTTCAATAGAAAATCAAGACAATGGTCCTTGTGTGCTTACCTATCCACGACATCAAGAGGAAGAGAGTGCAGAAATTTTGAGCTTATTGCATGTAAAAGTGGTAGTGGATGTTAGATAATGGAGTTGTAAGGCTTATGGAAAGATTAAATCAACACTTGTCTAAAATTAAGACAAGTGTTGAGTATAAGTGAGTAGTGGGCGATACATACAAGGGGAGGAAGGTTAATATGCAGATTTTTATCATTAGATATAGTGTAGAGTGTATTGTGTAGTGTAGGTTGCTCCCGGTACTCAAACGTAGGGTTTTTAAGACACGTAACGCAATACCGGGTAACGTAAAAATATAAAAACTTTCAAAAATATTAAAATTTTTTTTCAATACATATTTTTGTAATTTAGATGAGTGGTGAGGTCATCGGAAGATTTAAATATGGTTAGAACATAAAGACGAGTGTTTAGAACGCGGTAGACGTAAAAGGTGCAAGGTTTACGTGAAAATGGAAAAAGTGAGAAGTGACTTTTAAAAATGAGATTTTAAGGAACCAAAAGTGTATGAAAAGTGGAGACTAGACACAGTCTAGTGTCGGTTGAATTACTTGAACGTATTATGACATACGCGAATAACTTCCGACAAAGTTAAAATAGAATAGATAAATAATTAAAATAGGAAAGTAATGACATGAATTTACGAAAGGTCACAGTACGTACCCCTTAAGAGAGCGACGTCCCGGCGCTCAATTCGCTTTATCCCCCGAGGGTTTACTTGCGAAAGGATGAGGATACTTGCTCTTGATTTGGTCTTCGCGCTCCCATGTGAATTCAGGTCCTCGTCGGGTATTCCAACGAACCTTGACAATGGGGATGCGACTTTGCTTGAGCTTCTTCACTTCACGATCCATGATCTCTATTGGTTCTTCGATGAAGTGCAGCTTGTCATCAATTCGAAGTTCATTTAATGGAATGACGAGACTCTCGTCTGACAAACACTTCTTAAGATTAGAAACGTGGAAAGTGTTGTGAATGCCTTGAAGTTCTTCTGGTAGTTCTAACTTGTATGCTACTAGACCAACCCTAGCTAGGATCTTGAATGGTCCAATGTATCGAGGACTTAACTTCCCTCGCTTACCAAAATGAACTACACCTTTCCATGGCGTAACCTTGAGCATCACTCGGTCACCGACATTAAACTCCAAAGGTCTGCGTCTACCATCTGCATAGCTTTTCTGGCGACTACGAGCAGTTAGTAAACGGTCTTTGATTTTGAATATCTTTTCCGTTGTTTCACGAATTATCTCTGGACCCGTGAGTTGGCTATCCCCAACTTCGTTCCAGAAAACCGGTTATCTGCATCTTCGTCCGTAAAGAGCTTCAAAAGGTGCAGCCTTAATGCTTGAGTGATAACTATTGTTATAGGAGAATCCGACTAATGGCAAATGTCGATCCCAACTACTTCCAAAGTCAATCACACATGCTCGCAACATATCTTCCAAAGTTTTTATCGTTCTTTCGCTTTGACCATCCGTCTGTGGGTGGTATGCCGTACTCATATCCAGTTTTGTATTCAAGGCCTCCTGGAGTGACTTCCAGAACCTTGATGTAAATCGGCTATCTCTGTCCGATATGATGGATATAGGCACACCATGTCTACAGATAATCTCCTTTAAGTACAGTTGCGCAAGCTTCTCCATGCTGTAAGTCTCTTTTATTGGTAGGAAATGAGCAGATTTTGTCAAACAATCCACAATGACCCAAATCGCATCATAACCACTTGGAGTTCTTGGGAGCTTAGTAATGAAATCCATGGTGATTCTTTCCCATTTCCAAACAGGAATCTCGGGTTGTTGAAGGAATCCGGCTGGCTTTTGATGTTCTGCCTTAACCTTTGCACACGTCAAACATTTGCCAACATAGGTAGCGATCTCAGCCTTCATGTTCGGCCACCAGTACAACTGTTTTAGATCGTGGTACATCTTATCTGACCCCGGATGGATAGAATTTTTGGATTTATGTGACTCGTGCATGATCAAGTCTCTCAAACCTCCAAAAAGTGGCAACCAAACACGTTTACCAAAGCAAAAGGTTCCGTCAGAACGAGTTTCGAATATGGGTTTGATCCCTTTCCCTAGATTCTCAGCTTTCACATTCTCTTCTTTCATTGCTTCCGCTTGAGCCTCAAGAATCTGCTCGGGTAGCTTGGGGAGGACCGTCATTACCGCCGACCTTACAAGTAATGGTTTTGCCCTTTCCTTTCGGCTTAAGGCATCAGCCACTACGTTCGCCTTCCCCGGGTGGTAATGGATGTCGCAATCATAATCACTCAGGAGTTTAATCCATCTTCGTTGCCTCATCATAAGCTCTTTTTGATCAAGGATGTATTGGAGACTCTTGTGATCAGTATACACCGTACACTTCGTACCATACAAGTAGTGCCTCCATAGCCTAAGAGCAAAAACCACAGCACCCAATTCTAGATCATGGGTAGTATAGTTTTCTTCATGAGTCTTTAATTGTCATGAAGCATATGCTATGACCTTTTGTCGTTGCATCAATACTGCTCCATAACCCTTGTTCGATGCGTCACAATAGACTACAAAATCTTCTGTCCCATCTGGTAATGCTAATATAGGAGCACTACAAAGTTTCTGTTTCAATATTTGAAAAGCTTCTTCTTCGTCTTCACCCCACTCGTACTTCTTATTTTTCTGCGTCAACTTGGTAAGAGGTTTGGCTATTACAGAAAATCCTTCGATGAATCTTCGGTAGTAACCAGCAAGTCCTAAGAATTTTCTCACTTCTGTTGGTGTCGTCGGCGGAGCCCAATTCTTAATAGCTTCGATCTTTGCAGGGTCTACATGAACACCTTTGCTATTGATCACATGACTGAGAAATTGTACGGATTCTAGCCAAAAGTCACATTTCGAGAACTTGGCATACAATTGCTCTTCTTTGAGTAACTCCAAGATAATCTTCAAGTGTTCCGCATGTTCTTCCTTGTTCTTGGAGTAAATCAAAATGTCATCAATAAATACAATTACAAACTTGTCGAGGTACGGTTTGCACACTCGATTCATCAAGTCCATGAATACTGCAGGTGCGTTGGTCAACCCAAACGGCATCACCTTGAACTCATAGTGACCATACCGAGTTCTAAATGCAGTAATTGGAGTGTCTTCCTCCTGGATACGGAGTTGGTGATAACCTGATCGCAGGTCGATTTTCGAGTATACGCTTGAGCCTTAAAGCTGATCAAATAGATCATCAATTCTCGGGAGTGGATAACGATTCTTGACCGTTAACTTGTTAAGCTCATGATAATCGATACACATTCGAAAAGATCCATCCTTCTTCTTCACAAACAATACCGGAGCTCCCCAAGGCGACGAGCTCGGTCGAATGAACCCTTTTTCTGACAGCTCTTGCAATTGTTCCGATAGCTCCTTCAATTCTGATGGCGCCAACCGATAAGGTGCACGTGTGACAGGTGCAGCACCAGGCACTAAATCAATTCGGAACTCTATTTTTCGAGGTGGTGGGAGTCCCGGCAGATCTTCCGGAAACACCTCAGGAAAATCACGGACAATAGGTACATCTTCCGGTCGTTTTTCAACTGACTCCTTTTTGGTCACTTGTGCCAAAAACATCTGGCACCCTTGCTCAATGTACCTTTGTGCCTTGATTCGAGATATGATTTTCAATTGGGGCCCGTCTCTATCACCTCTAATTGTTAGTGTTTTGTTGTTGTAAGGAATACGAACAACTTTTTCACCACAGACTATAACCGCGTTTCGATCGGATAACCAATCCATTCCGATAATGACATCAAAAGTTCCAAGTTCAATTGGCATGAGGTCAATACTAAATGGGTGGTTCGCGAGATTTATGGTACAGCCCCTTAGAATAGAATTTGTACTAACCAATTTCCCATCGGCTAGTTCGACTTCATAACTATAGTTTAACTTAATCGGGTTAATATTTATCAAGGTGCTAAACCCAGTGGACACAAAGCTTTTGTCTGAACCCGAATCAAATAAAACCTTAGCATAATGATTATTAAGAAGAAACGTACCCGTCACGACATTCGGGCCTTGTTGCTCTCCATTTCCCATCACATACACACGTCCACGAGCATTTCCATCTTGATCTTTCCCCTTCTTCGGGCATTTGTTACTGTAGTGCCCTTTTTCCCCACAGCCATAACAAGTTACAATTGGCTGTGTATTTGCACCAGTAGCAATAGCCTTACCCTTACAGTTTTCCGTTAGATGACCTTGCTTTCCACATTTGTTACATCTCACATTACAGTTTCCAGGATGATGCATCATACAGCGATTGCAGAGAGGATAAGGTCCTTTGTACCCACCTCTTCCAGTTGGGGCTTCAGTCATTGCCCTCACATTCTCTCGCCTTCTGTTCTGTTGCTGGTGATGATCATTGTTGCGGCCCTGAGGGTTATTGTCGTTTCCCTTCCTATCATCATTCCACCTCCTTTTGTTTTGGTTGTTGCTTTTGTTTGCATTGCGAGTCGCCTCATCCTCCACTACTTGTGCCATAAGTTTCTGAGTAACACGAATGGCTTCATCCAGAGTTTTCAGATTAGCAGCGGTTACGTCCCCCTTAATGCTTCGGGGAAGGCCCTTAATAAAAGCTTCTAACTCTCTTTCAAAATCAGGTACCATACCAGGACACAAAACCTTTAGCTCTTGGAACCTTCTGATATAAGCTTCAATATCATGACCTTTAACTGATAGATAGTAAAACTCTGTCTCAAGCTTCCTTATCTCGCTACAAGGACAGAACTTTTCGGTCATCTTTTTCTTGAGATCGGTCCACGTGGTTGCATAAGCCGCTTCAATCCCAATGGGTTGAACATAAGAGTTCCACCATGATTTGGCGTGTTCTAGCAGAGTACCTGCGGCATAATTGACCTTGCATTCCTCTGAGCAATTGCTGAGCATAAATGCGGTTTCACAACTTTCAAACCAATGTATCATTGCAACCGCCCCTTCAGTTCCCCTGAACTTAGTGGGCTCACAACCCAGAAATTGCTTGTAGGTACACCCACGTGCTTCAACATTAACAGCAGCCCCAGCGGTTCCGGCACCGCCTCCAGCAGCCCCAGCGGCTTCAGCACCACCGCCAGCAGCCCCAGCGGCTCCAGCACCGCCTCCAGCAGCCCCAGCGGCTTCAGCACCACCGCCAGCAGCCTCATTAGCTCTTATAGCGCGATCCTCGGCCAAAGCCGTGGCCACGCTGTCAGCAACTAACTTTCATATAGCTGCATCAGACATTCTCTTCGGTGGCATGATTCAATCACAACACAAGAAAATTTTGATGAGTATTCATACAATGACATAGATATAATTATGTACGAGTAAACCGAATATGAAAGAGATTACAACAATATAAAGTGGAGTTTAAGAAATGACAACTTCATCATTAAATCCAAAAGATTAATACATGGTTCGATCGTATTACAAAATTTGACAAAGTCATCATACTTAACGATAATAGTTCTACTAACTGATACATTCAGTTTAGCAATTACAAGATGAAGAACAACAACGAAATACAACGAAAGAAATAAAAGTACATAGACTACTAAGTGTCACGAGGGGATCCACGTGGCTCGGGTGGTGGGGTCTCCCCATAAACAGCCAACACATCAACAACATCACATGACCTCTCATCAATCATCCCCGCTCTAAGCATCTCCTCCCAATGTATGTAGGCCCAGCGCCTCATCTCATAAAAATCCTTCTCAAGTCTCTCATTATACATATCAGCAAACATTAAGGCCAACCCCTTGTCTTCTAACTTATGCTTCAACCTCTTATTTTCACCTCTAAGACCCTCATTATCTAGTTCTCGAACACGCTTACCCAACATAGCCACTTCACGGTCTGTCTTGTCAACATGATGTTCTACCACCCCCAAATCAAAGTCAAGCAAATCCATACGTCCATGCCCAATTTTGTCTCTAGATATAGCACTAGCACCCTCGAGCTCCCTTACCCTCATTTTGCTCTCTAAAAGTCTAACTCTACCATGAAGAGAGTTAATATCTCTCCTCATATACCCAGGTACTAAATCCTCGGGCTCATAAGCAAATCGGCGTTCCAAGAGGGGAACCTGTCTAATGGTGCCAACAGTGGCAGCCTCTTCAACCTCAGGCTCTGAATCAGATGAAGTGTCAGGTATAGATGGTGGTGGATAAGGAGAAGCAGGTGCCTCATAAGGATAGATAAGTTCAGATTCATCACCCTCTTCATCTGAACTCGCATTATGGAGTATCAACACATTCTCCTCTTCTTCCTCTTCTTGTTCCTCTTCCTCTTCCTCTTCTTCTTCTTCTTCTTGTTCCTCTTCCTCTTCTTCTTCTTGATTTTCAAGATCATTATTAGGAAAGCCGAATACATGATTAGGTGATGGAGGAACTGGTAGAGGTTCTTCCGGTGCAAGCTCGGGTTGAGCTGGCTCGTCCTCCGGAATGTCTACCTCATGATCAGGTGGGAGTGGAAGTGCCATGATAAATCTGAAAAATCATATATATACATATGATTAGAATAAGAGAAGAAATATTATCATGAAAATAATATTTGTGTAAGTAAATGAGTGAATGGTGATGCTTCATAAATAAGCAAGATGATCGATAAATATTACATATACAAATGATAATATTTATTTTACGCATACGTATAACAACGGTGCAATCAAGAGATGTGCATAAAGTTTTTGAATAATAAACAAAATAATAATAATGTTTACTAATAGCATAAATAATAAGAAATCTTGTGCATAAAGATTTTATATTTATAAGTGATATTTCGCGGATTAACGATCGAGTTAAGAAATAATTATAATGCCTATATAATTATTATAGAATGATCAAGATATATATATAAGAGGGAGAATTAGGAATCTCGGGAGTAGGCGCGCACGGATATAGGTCAAGATGATGGAGGCTCATGTTTTTGAAGAAAAGTATAAGTAAAAATGATTATAGTCTAGGTTTTTAAAACAAAAGACCTAGTTCACTATAATTTGTGCTCTGGTACCAATCTATAACACCCCCATTTTAGGAACGCAGCGGAATACAACATGGGGTGCTATATATTAGTCGCATTGTACAAATATAGTAAACAACTTTAAAACAAAGTCGTTTTTGAAATTCACATTCGATAATTTATCAGAGTCAACGAGGTCCCAAAAGTTTTTAACATAGTTAAAAGATACATAAGTTTTAGAAGTTTAGAACATTATCGAATGAAAACTTTTATTTAAACATGAGCCATCATATAGATATCCATTTCTTGCGTCGCCCATCCAAGCCGAAAGTCACTTACGGACCTGAGATAAAACATGCTAAAAAAAGTCAACATAAAGTTGAGTGAATCCATAGAGTTTAATAAGTAATAAGTTGAATACAAGTATTATTCATCGTGCGACAAGTAATGCATATACAAGTCGTGTAAGCAGATTATAGCATTGAGCTCATGGCACCGAACCTTAACTGTGATTTAATAATGCCCCATAAGAGGTAAGTTTGCCAATTTTACCAAGATCTTCTAAATATTATGCTACCCGTTTCAATATGAGCGCGACTCATCCGGACAGGCTTGTCAAGCCAAATATGCATATTCATAATACTAGCGTTTCCAATGGAATTAACGGTTCATGAAATTAGGGACTTTAAGGGGCAAAAGATTACTCAATAACTATAATCATATAATCGGGTCAAGCATACCAAAAGCTACTTGTATTCAGTTTTAAAAACTAGCATGTATCCCCCTCGCGAGGTTTATAAAACATTAAAATGAGTAAAGGGGAGGCTATGAACTCACCGTGAATAAAGGAAGTAGTATACAACAAGCAAGTGAGGAAAATAGCCGCGAAGCTCTACGATGAACCTAAATAGATATACGCTTGTCTTAGGTTTTGAAAATAATCATCGATGCAATTTGGCCATATATATAAGTTATGATCTTAATTATGCTTGGTACATAATTCCTAGATATTACAAGTTTTAGTTTAGCATTTAAAAGTTATCAAAATTCAAGTAATAATCATATACTTGTCTCTAAGTCCAATCATGTATTATGAAAGTCCAAAGTTAGCCTAGGGTTCAATTTTCAGTCCATGGGTCACGTTTTAGCCAAAAAGTTCGCATTAAACCTGAGGGTTCAAAAATATATTAGGTTGTTCAAAAATATATCAAAGGTCCAATTTTTATAAAGTGTAAAACATTTTATAATTTTATTACCTAATGCTGATGGAAACTTTTATGATTTAACCATTTTCAAAAATTCACATCTCCCAAACCGTAAGTCATAAAACTAACTTCTTTATATCCCCGGAAAGGTATTCATCTGTACTAACAAGTTTTGTGGGTCCCACTTGGTCAAAATTACATAGAAGTAGCTAAATCATCAATTTGTCCATATCATTCAGTCCAACAGTTTTTAGAATTACAACAGTCCCGCGAAAAATGCAATATCTTGAGTTCTACAAGCCCGATTAACCTCATTCTTGCGGCCACGTTTAAGTTAAAATGTTATCTACAACTTTTATGCTTTGAATAACAGTGTGTTATTCACACAAAAAATGACTTTTATACGTTTCAAATCTGTTACTCAGGATGTAACATGTTTCACGAAAATATTTCTAGTTAAATCATCGTAATGAGTTATTCGATGAAATACCCGTCAAAATGACCGCAAGACATAGGTCTACAACACCATATTTTTAGTTTATGTCCAATGTTTACTGATTAGTACAGTTTTTTCCATCTTTGCCCCTGATTCAGAATCACAGTTTGCATGTCTAGTCCTTTAGAGTTTTTATTGTGTTCTAAGCTATGTACCAAGCCTAACTAAGCATAATAACTTATATAATGTTCAAATACACCAAGATATACAATTTTTACAGTAGTGAAATGATAAAAATAAAATAAAGTTAGTGAGGATTTTCTTACAAAAGAGATGGACAAGATTTGATGACAAGAAGAAAGGACTAGGAGTTTTCAAATGACACCACCAACTAGAAATCTTGAGAGCACCAAGAAAGAACTTTAGAGGATCAAGGAGAACTCCAATCTACAGCCACAATATCCTTTTGTAAGCCATAAAAAAAATGTAGGAGGAATAAAGATCTTGAAGAAAGATAGAGATCAAAAATTAGGTTACAATACTTGCACCTTTTCTCTATTCCATGATCACCAAAATTTCTTGTCACCAACACTTCTTTGGAAGATCTTGAGAGTCACACTCTTGAGTACTTGAAAACTTGAGAAATATTCACCAACAAAACTCTTGAAAATGAATATCTACAAGAGTAAAAATCAAGGGTTGAGTTAGCAATCAATAGATCACCATTCTTTGTACTAAATTTTCAATAGAAAATCAAGACAATGGTCCTTGTGTGCTTACCTATCCACGACATCAAGAGGAAGAGAGTGCAGAAATTTTGAGCTTATTGCATGTAAAAGTGGTAGTGGATGTTAGATAATGGAGTTGTAAGGCTTATGGAAAGATTAAATCAACACTTGTCTAAAATTAAGTCAAGTGTTGAGTATAAGTGAGTAGTGGGCGATACATACAAGGGGAGGAAGGTTAATATGCAGATTTTTATCATTAGATATAGTGTAGAGTGTATTGTGTAGTATAGGTTGCTCCCGGTACTCAAACGTAGGGTTTTTAAGACACGTAACGCAATACCGGGTAACGTAAAAATATAAAAACTTTCAAAAATATTAAAATTTGTTTTCAAGACATATTTTTGTAATTTAGATGAGTGGTGAGGTCATCGGAAGATTTAAATATGGTTAGAACATAAAGACGAGTGTTTAGAACGCGGTAGACGTAAAAGGTGCAAGGTTTACTTGAAAATGGAAAAAGTGAGAAGTGACTTTTAAAAAAGAGATTGTAAGGAACCAAAAGTGTATGAAAAGTGGAGACTAGACACAGTCTAGTGTCGGTTGAATTACTTGAACGTATTATGACATACGCGAATAACTTCCGACGAAGTTAAAATAGAATAGATAAATAATTAAAATAGGAAAGTAATGACATGAATTTACGAAAGGTCACACCGGAGGATGTCCCGGGAAGCAAGGATCTTTTAGAACCAAGATCCGACCTTGTTTTACGCTCAATATGTTGAGTGAACGGAAACATGAGACGATCATAGACTAGGTAATCTTTCGACCTTAGGTGGGGAAAGTTATCCATGACACGATTATAAAGATGAGTTAACAACATTTCATAGGGCAAGTTCAAGTTCGCCTTTTTTACAACAAATTCCATTCTCCTAGAGATAAAGAAGGCAAGATTGTATGACGTGGAAGTTGCAATACAGTAAAGCATATGACCAAGACAAGCAGGAATGTGATCTCGATTGCCACCAAGACAAAAAGCATTTTCACAAATGATTTCCACTGATGATTTCATGTCATCGGTAATTTCTTTGGTTAGGATTTGATTTTCTTCAACGAAAGTTTTGACTCCTTTATGAGTTCGAGTGATGGGTGAGGTTCGTGGTTTTTGAATTAAAGATTTGATCTCGCTTGGAGTAGGAGGAGTGGTGGAGTATTTTCCACATTTAGGGGTGCTCTTGTCTAGAGCATCAAGGCTCCATTCATTAGTGAATGAGTAATGTCCTATAGTGGGAACTCCGAGGATTCGACCAAATTCGGGAAGACGATAAGAGAAAAGTTTGTCTTTAATTATGAATTGAACATGAAGTTCAAACTCGGAGTCGACACTCAAACTAAATTGACTATAAAACTCAAGAACAAAACTAGGAACAATTTGCTCATTAATTTTAAAAAGACAATCAAGGTTAGCGAGTCCGAGCATAGCACTAAGGTAATTTATGTCCTCATAGTCTGGGAAGACTACTTACCCCTCATGAATACAATGAGTTTCAATACGTTGTAAATTGTGTGAAAGTGGAGGAGTATATTGAGTAGAAAGTATAGGAATATACTTGCGAGTTCGTTGGTGATCGATACCAGTGAGTTTAGGCATTTTTCACCTATAAAGAGATACTTAGCAATATTCTTATATGATGCAAAGATGAAATTGTGATTATCTTGAAAAAAATTTATGTGCTTGAACCAAACATACTTTTTATTTTATTAAGTTCAAAAATCATATTAATTTTGAAAACTTTGACTAATATTGTTGCATGGTTGTGAAAACGTTTTTGATATGTATTAACAAGTATGATTACGTTTTTGTTACGTTCCTAAACATGATTGACAACACCAAATTCGAATTGGGGATTATCATATTTTTGACACATTTCAAAACGCACTTGATTGACCAATTCTAACATCTAGGTGAGTGTTATTAGTAATGCATTGTTTAGATTTAGTGTTAATTACAATCAATTATACAAAGAAATGAAAATCCCCAATTTTTGGTTTCATGTTCTTATGAACCCTAATTTCGAATTTAAAAGAAAAATTGATAAAATTGACTTACACTTGATGATTAGTATGCAGGAGTGATTGATGATCTTGAATAACAAACCCTTGATTTTTGTTTTAGTGAAGCAATTAAGGATTTTGGTGTTTTAGATTATTTTTCGCCACTGCTGCTGTATTAGGGGTGTTTGGTTTTGTTTACTGAAAATGACAAGTGAAAGTGGGGTATCTCAGGAATAACATAGACGATCCTTTATCGATAAGGGACCGCCTCGAGGACCGTAAAAAAATAACGAACCATCGGTAGAAAGAGATTTTTGAGAGATAAAATTGTTGTGATTCAAAGACTTTAAGATGATGCTGATGTTAAAACTGCTCATATGGTTAAGACTATTCAGGTATTACAAAGAAAAAGATCTATGTCATTAATGCTGCTAATACAAGTTTTACTACTGCTGGTGTATTTTACTACTGTTGGTGATGCTGAAAAACTTCAAGAAAATACACTAAGTAATTAGTGTTGCCAAACTAAAAGTTAATACTGCTAGTTCAAAATTACAACTTCTAAAGGATTACTGCTGTTAGAGTTAGAGTTAAGACTGCTAGTCTATATTGAGTCTTAGTTAATGCTGCTAATAAGATATACTTGTATAGTCGGTTAGATAATAATAGAAAAGATTCATTAAAGATTTATCTTGTATAGAAAGTTATTGTAAGCCGACTAGGACTCCTTATTCTATAAAAAGAGGTCCTAGGGCATTGAGATAGACACACGTTTTTCATATAGCTTTAAGGTTGTAAACCCTAATACTAGGAGAGTATTCATATTATTCATTAATAATATTGAAGCTGTTTTGTTTGTTAATCTTGTGTTCTAAATTGTTTTACTGTTACATTATAAGTTCTTCTTAAGGTTAAAGTCTAGATTTCGCATCGACTTTAATATACTCAAAGACGGTTTCTACATAGTTGTTTTAGATTTATCTAAGATAACATAACCTTTATAAGCTAAGGGATTCGATCAAGTGCATAACTGGGATCAACAAAAAAATTTGTGACTGGTTTTCAATTTTTAGTTTTAGAAAGAGTATTTTTTTATGGACTCTTAGAAACAAGAATTTAGATAACATGGAATTTTAGACATGGAATATAGGAAATGGAGGAGACACATTACGCACGAGTAGTATAGAGGAATGTGTATTGGGGAGAATCGAGACAGAAGAAGTAGGAGAGACTCATCTAGAGTAAGAAGGATGACGAAACGGTGAATGTGGAGTACGAATAGAGTCGAGACCGAAGAAATAGAAGATATGTAGATGAGACGAGGATCAAATACGAGACTTGCATCGGGTCAATCATGTCAATGGCGAGTAAAGACAAGAGAACATAAATAGATATCGTAGACGAGAAATAGAGAAGTGAAGAGATGTCGAGGATGTTAAAAGTGTGTGTCATCCATAGTGATTGATAGACGTGCATAGACGGCTATTGATAATGGTTGTGGTAAGACCATTATCTCCAAAATTTACTAAGATCCTGTTAAATCTAACACGCCTGCTAGATCTTTGAGCCTATGTGGATCGGTAGGATGCCTATGTAATCACAAGCACACTACAAGAGATCCTCTGATTATGAACAAGAAAAGAAAAGAACTAATGCTATGATCCTCTATGGATCGTATAATGAACTAAAAGATGATTTTTATTGAAGATGGTTAAGTTACAAAGATATCAAAACTCATAGACGGGGTGTTCCTTTTATAATCACAAGGAACCCTAACTCTAACCCGTCCTACAAGAATACGTGTAAAGAGATAAACATGATCTCTTCTAAAAATAAACTTACTAAACATACGGATAACTAACAATAATATCCGCAGCAACAAACACTATCAGCAGAAACAAAATATAACTATCAGCAGCAATGAGATTTGGCAGGAACCAACACTATCGGCAGGAACCAACTTTCACTATCGGCAGCAACAAGAAATATCTTATTTCCAGAATTCCCAACAATCCTCCCCTAATCTTGAGGAAATAGAGTATTTCCGAAAAGATTCCCTAGGTTAGCACTCTATTCTGAAATAACTTTGAAGTTCATAGGGAGAGGATTAGACCAGCAACAGCATTAAGAAATAACCAGCAGCAACACTTGAAACTTCCAGCAGCAACTTCGATAGTTCAGTAGCAAATGGAAATCATCCTCAAAAGAAGATCTAAGCTGGTCACCATATCATTCTCGATCTTGACTGCTACTATGACAATATGTACATCAAATCACTTAAGTTTCAAACTATTCTCATCACATCTAGGTGTGTTAACTCCTGTGAGAGGTGAATCATTGAAAATTAATGGATTTGATGTCTCTTTACCAATAGCCATCACTACTGGAGTAGCCAATGTTTAGGTGTGTTAGACCATGGTACATTGATAACCATCTGATTTATTAGCAAATCAGCCACTATAAACGGATTTGAGTTGTCTTTACCTGTAGCCGTTTGCTCAGGACTAGCCAATTCTTTGGTTTCAACTGAACCTTGGTGAATTGAATACCAAATATGGATACCAAATGTCTTTACCACAAACCATACTTTTGTGGACTAGCCAATCCTTTGGATCCCATAAAGGGTTACATCCATGGTGAATTGAGAACCATTTTCAACTCTCAGAACTGAATCATGGGTGAGTTGAAGTACCCTATAGCTTTGAGCAAGCTATTACAGCTATCAACGGATTTGATTATCACACCAGAGCCGTACCCTCATGGTGAGTCAACTCTTTCTTGTCTGCAAGACATGGTGAGTTGAATACCATTTGTTGTGTAGGTGTAAACACCAACACTGTACCTGCAAGGTGTTGCTCAAAACCAACTTATTAGCACACAAAATATACAATTTTTTTTTTTTTTTTTTTTTTTTTTGAACTAAAAGAAATCAGAAACACACCAAAAGAAAAAGAAAGAAAATAAGAAAAGATAGAAAGATGTACAACAACAACAAGAAAAATCCTCCCCTTAAGCTTCAACCTCCCCTGAAGCTGCAATCCTCCCCTTAAGCTGATGAACCTTTAGCTGCAAGTTGATCTTTGATGAATTTGACCAACTGTTCAGCTGTAGTTAAATCATTTCCAATTGTATGCTTGGGAACTCTGACCTTCTGGGTGAGCATTCTCTTCAAAACTCCCTCAGATATAGGATAAGTGACATCCACAAACATAGTCAGGAACTTGCCAGAGATGAGCTCCACAACATGAACATTGGAAGAAGGATATAGTCTCCAAGAAAATACTCTCCAGGATGATTGATTACCCCATACCAATTTAGCCTTTTCTCCTTCCAATGAATTCATCAAGACTTGTAAATCTCCCCAAAGCAATAGACCAATCCCAGTAGGAGTATGAGATTGATAGTAATTATCCACTATCTTATAAAGATGCTCCAAATCTTTTCTTTCAACCTTATTCAAGATCTCCCTCAGAAATGTAAAGAATTTGACTGTCCCATCAAGAGAAAACCAAACATTGACATCACCTTCAGAAGTAGACCTAATTTCCCAGTGAGCAATAGGACCCCAAGAATGAATGGAAGCACCATCTGAATCACTTTCAGAATCAATCCTAACCAAATCTTGATCATTCACATCAGAAATATCCCTAGAAGAAGAGTGGTGAGAGTGACTCTTCTGCCTTGTCCTTAGACCATATTGCAGGATAGGAACTGAAGAAGATGGCTCAGCAGAAACAGAGACATGGTCAGCAGGAATACCAGCAGAAACAGGAACTTCTTGTGGTGCCTCAGATGCATCTACATTATGACTTGGTGAAATGAATGTGGCAGTCTGAGAACCTTCAGCAGGAACAAGGAAAGATGCACCAGATAATGTCTCTCCAGACTTCATTTTCTTTGCAACATCAGATTCTAAAAATGAAGGCTCTCTTTTCTTCCTTTGTGAAATATCTGTCTGAACTGAAGAATTTATCCTTGCATAGGTATCAAGGAACAACTTTTGGATTGCAGCATCAGTCCAACCTTTGAAGTCACTTAGCTTGTAGTTAGCTTCATTCTTCAGATATACCTTCATAAAATTGACATTATCTCTGTTTGTAGGCATCTTAAATCCTGACTTTTGTCTTGCACTGATCCTTTGCATCAAGTCATTCCAAGTGGATGCACAATGTTTCTTTAAGATAAATGCCTTGAGCTTATCTGACCTTTCATCCGAATCCAACTCTGAATCTTGAAGAATCATAAATCCATGAGCTCTAATAATCATATCAGTAGCCAACAAGTATTCGACTTGCTCACTGAACTCTTCTGAAGTAGTCTCAGCTATATTCCTCTCATCTACAGATAATTTCCTTGCAAGCTCCTCATCTTGAGCAACCTGAGCTAGTCTAGCTTCTTCAGCAGCAATTTCCTGTGCATGCACCTTTTCAGCTATCTCTTCATCATTTTGAGTTGCTTCAGGAGGAATGGTCTCACTACCAGCAGCAATGGATGGACTACCAGTAATATACCAGGAACCTTAGACTCAGAAGAAACACCACCAACTTCAGCAGTAACACCAGAGACATCAGCAGCAATGGTCCTTGTTCCAGTGAAGGCCTGAGGTTGAGTAGTGATTGTGTGCTCAGAAGAGGTAGGCACTGCAGTATGTGCACTATCAAGAGAAACAGAAGCCAGCACATTAAGCCCATCAAATGACATATCATCCTGATCTTCCTCAGACTCAGAAAGTACAACCCTTCTTTTCTTCTGAGGTTGTTGAGCTTCCAAAGAACTGATCCTTTCATTATGCTTTTGAACAATCTCACCAAAGGTTTCTTTAGTGTCCTTGAGCTCCTTTTCCAAATTTTCCACCTTCTCATTAAACACCCTTTTTGTCTCTTTAAGTTCTGACTCCAATGCCTCAATTTTCTTCACAGACCTGTCAAGTAACTGGGACATAGAGTTGAGATCAACAGTATCCTCAGCTCCACCAGCAGAAATGCCTGAGGTATTAGGAGCTTCATTGGATCTAGGTGGAGAAACATTAACTTCTTCCCCTGCATTGGTGTCATAAGTAAAAGGTTGCCTAGTAGGACTAGGAGATAAAAGCCTTGACCCAGAAGGCATATCCATTGAGGGTGTAGGTAGGACAACAGGTGAAACAACTGTGGTGGTCTGTTCATTGGGCTCATCAGGGTCATTAGATTCAGGTGTAGGTGTCACTGGTCTAGGTGATGGTGGTAATGGGTCATCAGCAGCAACAGATGCAGATGCATCAGCAGCAACTGAAGTCCCTTCACCAGCAGCATTGGATGCACTTGCATCAGCTGCATTGGGTGATGGTGGGATACTGACATTGTCAGCAGAATCAGGGTTGTCAGCAGGATTGGCATCTTGTAACATGGCAGGTAATAAAGGTAAATGTTGGCAGCCATACCATCAGTAATATCTTGCCTTGAAAGATCATATTCCCCATGCTCCTCAGGAAATAAAAGCTGTACCCGAATCAACTCCTCAGTAATACTCACTTCTTGCTTATCAATGGTAGCAACAATCTCATCCTCCCTTCCCACAATGTGTTTAACCTTAGCTGTTGCCCAGAACTGCTTAATCAGTGAATCATACACAGTAACTGGACAATAGGTGAGCGCATAGCAAATGGAAGACCCACGAAGAAACGCTAGCACTTGATCATAATCAACGCTTTTTGAAGATGACTCTAAATATGCAACCTTGTTATGATCATCCTTGTAGCGAAGAGTTGACATTGTGTAGATAAATGATCTAGGGTTCGAAATGAGAAATTTAGGGTTTGATAGGTTTTTGAGAAATTGAGATGAGAGAAGTGCAATTTTAGGTTGGGGTTGCCAAATATATCACTTTAAATTACTGCAATTCTCCGCACGTAACATTGACCAATCGACTTAAGGAGGTTTGACCAATCGGCAGCAACACTTGGTCAATCGGCAGTAATAAGAGGTTTGACCAATCGGCAGCAATGAGTTGGTTTGACCAAAGTCAATCTTCCGAACTTAGTCATTAAGAATAACTCACCCGAATTAAATCTCAATACCAACCACCAATAAATTCGCACTAATCTCCATATCAATATATAACCCTCAAATCACATAACTTTATTATCACAAACCAAACCAAAAATCTTCAAAATCAAGAAAATATGAGTTCATCCAAACATCCAATCATCGAAATCTCATCAGATTCTTCCTCCTCTAGTGACTCAGGGTGGAAAAAACTACTTTCCCAAAACAGCATCATCCTCTAAAAACAAAGGTAAGGCCAAGGTTGAGGAGGATTCATATTCATCTGATCCTCTTCCATCTACACCTTCGTCATTTGAGTACTCAAGCTCTGATGATGAAGACTCATCAGAGTTGAAGTCCTTAACATATTATCAGGGTGAATGGGAGACATATCCTCCCAATTTTCCCATTACGGATGAGCTTAGAGAAGAGATAAAGAGGACTGTGGCTCTCCTTACTGAAGAGATGGAAAGGACAACTGCAACCTTCTATAAAGTACCGGTACCAAAAGGTAATGCTCATCTTCGAGAAGGATCTAGCCGAGAAAAACCTAACCCTCGAAGTCGAGACAATCGACAACGTGAAAGCCAAGATCCAAGACAAAGAAAGAATTCCATCAGACCAACTCCAAAGCCAAGCCACCCAATTCCACCAACAAGCCACTCTACTCCACAGCCAAGACAAACAAGTGCAAGGTTACGCCCTAGAACACATCAGAGGAAAGCTACCTCTAGCTCTTCAACTCCAGCCCCTGAACCAAAACAGCCACTCCCAGTGGTGTTGGCACTTCCAGTCCCCCATGTGTATGAAGAAATCAGTCGCTAGAGAGGAAGAAGGTTCATGCCTGATAATATGGGTAAGGGTAAAGGGAAAATGGAATAGGTGGTAGGGTTTAGGTTGATTGATGTTTGAAGGTTGGAATGATGTTTAACTGATGTTGATAAGTAGCTTTTGAAACTTGAACTGAATGTACTTATCTTTCTTATGATGAATGAAAATTACTGTCTTTAGTTTTAAATCCAAGCATTAAGAAGCTGCAAAACAAAGTTAACTAACAAAGAGACTAAAAACCTGCAAAACAAAATTAGAGAAACACAAAACATAAACATAAATGAATGAAAAACAAGACAAAAATACAAGCATTAGACACCCCTTAGGCTAAATCCACCCTTCAAACCAGCAAACATAATTACAACAACATGATTAGCCAAACTTGACAATTACCAGGGATACCATGGAGAATAAGCCATTCCCCCTCCAAAGATTGGATTATAATAGGCAGGCCTGAAATCCCTCTGAAAATATGAAGAGGTATCAGCAGGAACAGGTCTATCAGCAGGAAAGGGACCCCTATAAAAGTTCATTCCTGCTGCTTGTGGAACATATGGTGGAATTTGTTTAACATTTTTCCACAATGATCTGGTCTGTTGTTGCCCACCATTCATTCTTTTCTCATGATAATCACAATCTTTAATGAGATGATATTGACTACCACACACAAAACATGACTTCTTCCTAACAGCCTTGTTCTTACTACACCTTTTCTTAATATAGATACCATTATCACTAGTGGAACTAGAGACACATTTGTTTTTACCAGTGTTAAGAGAGCTATTGTCAGTGGAAGCTATTTTAGAAACAGATTCATCATTAGTTGCTTCAGAAGTGAAGTCATGAGACTTGTGTGAAGTTGTCTTGTCATTTGAATCACATGAGGTATTTCCTGGGGACTTAGATTCACAGGACTTGTTGCTATTGGAACAAGAGACGAAGTCATCAGACTCACACTCAGAATCAGTTAAGTTATTTGCCTTTTTCCTATAAGTCATGTGTGATCCATCCATGTCTAATTCAAGGGCTGTGTGCATAGGAACAGGCTTAAACACTCCTCTTATAGGTGGAGGAACTGCATTCATCCCTCCTTCCTTAACAAACTTAACAGGAATTTTATAATCAACTTCCTTAGGGGTAGGATTAAATATTCTAGGATGATAATCCCCAACATCAAATCCCAACCCTTTCTTACGCCAACCTGATTGATTACCATAATTTACAAGATATTTTTCAGATTGTTGCCATGAGTTTATCCTTGCCACTTCACTATCAAGTTTAGCCTGTAATTCCTTATTTTCTAATTTCACCCTAACATTTTCTTTCTCAGAATGTTTTAGACAGTTAATGGAGTTCTCTAAGTCTCTTTCCAAAACCTTTATCTTTTGTTCATATGCTATCTGATTAGCTTCATGCCAAGCCTTTTGTTTTTCCACAGTTTTAAGAGCCTTTTTATATGCTTGAATATCTACAAACAATTTATTATATTCAGGCTCCATTTCCTCAAACTCTCTCCTAAGGTTCAAGTACAATTCATGACAACCAAACTGACAATGTTGTACCTGATGAGAGGCTCCCACAAAAGCAAATTCTTCCACTTTATCCTTTGCATTATGAACCATGTTTTGAGTTTGATTGAGACTATCAGCTTCAGCAGGTTCAGTCCATTTTCTCCTCGAGTTGAATGATAGCAGGTTTCTGACTTTAATGGTCCACCTTTCGAATTTATCTGCTGATCCAGACATGGTGTTAAGGTTTAGAGAGATTAATTTAGAGAACTTTTTCTTCTTGATCAGAGATCCTCACGAGGCTCTGATACCACTTGTTGAATCTAACACGCCTGCTAGATCTTTAAGCCTATGTGGATCGGTAGGATGCCTATGTAATCACAAGCACACTACAAGAGAACCTCTGATTATGAACAAGAAAAGAAAAGAACTAATGCTATGATCCTCTATGGATCGTATAATGAACTAAAAGATGATTTTTATTGAAGATTGTTAAGTTACAAAGATATCAAAACTCATAGACGGGGTGTTCCTTTTATAATCACAAGGAACCCTAACCCTAACCCGTCCTACAAGAATACGTGTAAAGAGATAAACATGATCTCTTCTAAAAATAAACTTACTAAACATACGGATAACTAACAATAATATCCGCAGCAACAAACACTATCAGCAGAAACAAAATATAACTATCAGCAGCAATGAGATTCGGCAGGAACCAACACTATCGGCAGGAACCAACTTTCACTATCAGCAGCAACAAGAAATATCTTATTTCCAGAATTCCCAACAGATCCTAAAAAGGATAAGCATTTAGACATAAAGTCTAATTCTAAATATTATCTAACACACCTATTAACACTTAATCATCATGTAGCACATAAGCATATAGCGAGCTAACACATAACAAATAAGCACATAGCAGATAGGCATATAGCAATCAAGACAATCAAGGTTTTAAGAAAGCGTACCTTTGCCAGTAGCTATTCCTAAAGATACATTACCGTGAGAGATGTTGTGCGTGATGCAAGATTTGAGTATTGAAGAGACTTCACACATACGACGAGAATATGAACGTACATTCATATCCATTATTTGCTTCCTTAGTGCATCTAAAGACATAACTTACAAGAAAACTTGGTACCCAGTTTCTCATGGGTCCGCGATGGTTAGTAATAAACATCCTTTGCATTTACATTCATAATATGAGGATGTTGTTAGCAAGCAAGAATTCTCGTTGATATATGTCTAGTTGACTTTTATAAAAGATTTCATTTGAAAATTGTTTTACTTAAGATCCATTAGAGTTAAACGAGATTTTTAGAAAAATAAGTTTTCCAAATAACAAATCTAGATTTGTCTAAGAGGTTTCACAAATTTAATTTGTTTTGACTTGCTCGTTGATGAATCACATGAATTAAAACCTAAGCCTGTTTTATCTCCGAATGCCTTTTGACTCTTTAGTATGATGGATCGTGTTTTGGTTGAAATATGTGAATCGGGAGGTCTTGGATGATGAAAGATCATCATCTCCATGGCAAAGGTTTAGTGAGAGAAAGTAGAGAAGAATAAAGAGGAAAACTTGTATTATTGATAATATGGAAAGGTGAAAAACAACACACAAGCTTCAACCCTCCTAGTGAAGTCTAGGAGGTGTATTTATAGAGGCAAAACACATGACTTTACAATATTGACGGTTCTAGTCCATGTGTTTGTGGCAAATAAGATAACTAATGTAATCACACATATGTTGTCACATTTTGGTGCGAGAAGCGTACCCAACAATCTTCCCCCAATGTGGCAACATATGGGATTACTTACATCATATCCTACAAGTAAAAAATACAAATAAAGAGAGGTCTTCATAAGCTCTTCATGTGCTGAGGATGATTACAGTTGACGCTCTTTGTCTTTATCTTGTACCTCGGCTTGAGAACTTTTCTTTACTTGTAGTCACATGATGTAATATACATGAACTGGATTAACTTCCCCCCAATTCATGTTGCATGTCTTTAACGGCTTCTTCATCTACTTCTTATTGGTGAAGTTTCTGAATCAGCTTCCCCCCAAACTGACAACCGTCTTCAGCAGATTCGAAACTTTGATGTAGTTAACATGTCTTCTAACTTTTGAAGGTTGTAAGTACGCAGCGGAATTTGTAGATGACATCGTAAACCACACCAAGGAAATCTGATTAGTACTCAGTAACGATTATGCTCAATGCGGAAGTTCCGTTCGGGGGTAACATGCGAGAAATTAGCAAGATCTTCTCACATAAGTAGGCTACTTCACACTTCACAACCTGCGAAAGTTGAAATGAGTACACCAAAATCACAAAACTGAACTACTGATCATCTCTGCGGACGTCTTCCGGTAGTAATAAAGTTGTAAGCTCGATCACGTGAGTCTGTTATGCGTCCCCGATGTGCACATTTCTTTCCCCTGAATGCAGATCCATCTGGAAAAAGAGTGTTTTGCAAAAAAATGCAAAGAAAGTCAAAGCACATCTACTCTCTCTTCCCCCACGATGTCTTCGCGGAATCGGAAGCATACACACTATGGTTACGATGGAAACGGAGGCAGCGTACACCCTGTATGTCCAATTTGTCGAAGATGTGTGAAGTACCAAAAATAGCCCGTGAGAATCAACTGCAGATAAAATCTCTACTCTTCTATACTCTTCTCATCTAACACTTTACCGACCCCATTATCATTCTGACGGCTTTTTGTAGTGACCACTGATGGAGAAAACCCAGTATTACGAACTTGAGACTGAAGTAAAATAACCCGAACTTGTGACTTAAGCTTGCACTATTGTCTGACTAAGGAACCTATACTGAGCACTACAACGTAACTCCTTTAAGCATAGGTCGATTCATATACCCATCCAACCATCCTTTTCTGTATATGAACTCATCTTGAATTATCCACATCTTTGTGTGACACTTGAGCACTACAACGTAACTCCTTTAAAGTGATGGCTATACACTGTGAGCACAACAACGTAACTCCTTACATCAGGTATAACGAGATAACTCAAGTCTTAATCATTTTGAAGGTTATAAGCTCGAACAAGGATCTCGAAGAATCATGCATCCAACCAACCCCGATATCTTCAAGATACTAAGTACACGCACCCGTGATATCCCACTTCAACCTCAAATAAATAATAAAGAATTAACCCCGTAGTCACATCTTGCGGTTCAATACCCAACACTAGCCTTTTGACGGTTTAAATGAACTATGATAATGGTTTTATCCTGATCTTGTCAAAAATCGTATCCCGTGAAAAATAATCACTTTGTCATAACAAATACCAAATCAACACAAACCTTTGTCGTACATTGACTTTAAATTTGCGTATAGTACCAGCCATAACACTTTTGTCATTTAACAACTAGGTCCAAGTAACAATAACAGTCCACTAAGTTGTGTATTTGTTTTGGGCCCAACTCTCTAATCGTTTAACACAACAAAACACAACCTGATCCACTTATAATCACACGTTATAAACAATCTCAACCATAATACTCCGTAATATTTATTTGCTTAACCCTAACAACACACTTATACTTCTCCGCCCCCATACTCTTACAAACACGCTCTCCCCAAAAAAAAATAACAAACTAGATCTGAGAAAGAATAATAAGAACTCAGTCCCTCATCAATCTTTAATCCAAAAAAAATACAATTGATCTCATCAAACTCTTATACATCAAGACATCCTCAATCTTCCACACTCATTCAATTTGGACGAAGAGCATAAACCCAGGCACAACCACGTCGTTACCTTGATGTTATCAATAATTGCTCAAGTCGAATCAAGAAAGCATTTTTGAAGGCTTCATGATTATTTGGAAGGTCACGGTAGGTTTTATATGAGTTTAAGTTCTTGTTTAAATCGAATAGAGATGAAGATGATAACAAATTTGTTATTGTCTTTGCCTCTTAATTTTCGGATATTTAAATGAAGCTAAAGCTTCAAAATAGATCGATGATGATATAATCATTTCGTGTTAATGACAGTTGATGTCTCCGAATCTATTGAAACACGAAAGACAAGATCTGAGATCATTATTTAATTTTTTTTTTGTTCGAGTCATGTTGTTAGAAGGATGAGGTGGGTTTAGAATAGTTGTGGATTATTTGATGTAGGTCGTGAGATAATCGTGAAGGATATAGGCTGTGATGTTGGTGTTGTGTGTAATATGAAAGTTGGATGTGTTGATGGTTGGATGTAGTTAATTGTTGTAGGTTCGTATAATGGTCTGTATCTGCTTCATCCCCTTCTTTTTATTTTGATTTTCGATAACTGTAAGACTAGTTGACCGTTGACTGTTGCCCCGTTGACCCGAGCAACTGCGATAAGTGGTCTTGTCCCAACTGCGATAAGTGATCTTGTCACAACTGCGATAAAACGCAACTGCGATAAAAATCTCAACAGCGATAAATTATCGAGATTGGATGTTATCGCATTTCTTGTACAAGAAACCGAACTCAGATAGAAGAGGGTTTTATCGCATTTGCTTTACAAGCAACTGCGATAAATAAGGGTTTTGACTTTTTGACCAAGAAATCCGGCGAGATTCCGGCCAAAATTTTCCGACTATATTTTCCGATCACCTTTTAACTCTTTTTCTGATCAGTTTATATCAGCAATATTACCACAATATTCACGGGTTAAAAAAGACCAACCCCTTTAGTCTTCACGGCAATTAATCAAATCAGTCACAGAAAAAAGGATAAAGATGTATACAGACAACAAAATGGGCCAGATACACGCAACGTAGATAAACTGTTTATGGTACTTTTTGACAATAAAATATTGCAACAGCATCACAAACAGATTAAAAAACAAACAGATCTGAACCTCAAATAAATACGATTTTGACAAGAAAAAATCACAACAATCAACCAAAACTAATACCGTGGCTCTGATACCAATTGATGGATCGTGTTTTGGTTGAAATATGTGAATCGGGAGGTCTTGGATGATGAAAGATCATCATCTCCATGGCAAAGGTTTAGTGAGAGAAAGTAGAGAAGAAATAAGAGGAAAACTTGTATTATTGATAATATGGAAAGGTGAAAAACAACACACAAGCTTCAACCCTCCTAGTGAAGTCTAGGAGGTGTATTTATAGAGGCAAAACACATGACTTTACAATATTGACGGTTCTAGTCCATGTGTTTGTGGCAAATAAGATAACTAATGTAATCACACATATGTTGTCACATTTTGGTGCGAGAAGCGTACCCAACATAGTAAATCTTTAAGAGATTGAAAGCTCTTTTCAAATTTAGCCAATATCTTAGTCTTTTTCTTAAGCTTCTTAATTTTACTTTTATGATCGTGACACATTTTACACTCCAGATCAATTTCTATGCCACTTTTAAGTCTAGACATTTTATCTTCTAAAATAATTTCTTTTTCAAATTTACTTTCAAAATATTTTGAGGATTCATTTTCTTAAAATTTTAGACTTATATTGCATAAATGTTTAAACTGATTTTCTAATTTTGAAAATTATAGAATAAATGGGTCATAGCAAAAGTGTTCGATTTCCGAGTGTACCTCACTTGAATTTTCAACCTTTTAACATATTTCGTATTCAAAGTACACGTTGTCTTCTTCATCCATAACTCCAAGATTCTTCAATGAGTTCTCTTCGTAAATTACTCATATAGTCCTTGACGGCATTACCTTCATTGAAAACACTTGAACTAGTAGCATTTGTATTTAATCTATCTAAATATCTATCTACTAATTCGTCTTCAAAAGTGACGAATTATTCATGTGTATGTTCAAGATCAATTTGGTTATCTTTGGCTTGACTATTCTCTTGATGAAAGTTTAAAATATTTTTCCAAATGGCATTTGCCGTTTGACAAAAAAATATTATTTCATATTTAATTCTCGGCACAACTTTATAAATCGTTATTTTGGCTTCAATATTTTTACAAAACTTTCTTTTGAAATAAACACTTTGATTTTCAAAATTTATTTTCGTTTGTTGAAAATCACCAATTGAAACGACATGACAAAGATCTTGATCAATTGATTTCACATAACTTTCAAATCTATTTTTCCATTCAATAAAATCATTGTTTTCGAAAAATGGTGATTCTTTCAAAGAATGCCCCTCTAGATATCTTTTACATTCTATAGATCGATTCAAGTTTTAAAGAAAAGTATATTTTAAAGCTCTTGAGTAACCTAGCTCTGATACCAATTATAGAAACTAGAGGGGGGAAGGGGTTGAATAGTTTCACCGTTTAGAATTATATTTGATTCAAAGTTATGTGATATCTATGAACACAATAGTAATGCGTAACATAGAAAACTAGAAGGGGGGGGGGGCTGAATAGTTTTACCGATTAAAACTTCTTTTTAAAACTTGTAGATCGACTTATGTCAATCTAGTTTTGACGTGTTGGATATTGATGGTAGTAAAGTATATAAAACTTAACTACGAGAGAGATAAAGAGACACATCCATAACACAAGTATTTATAGTGGTTCGGCTACAAGGTCACCTTCCTTGCCCTACTCCACTCCCCGAGTCACCTACTTAAGAGTTTTTAAACACTTCACAACAAAAACTCCTTTCACTTGGCGGAGAAGCCTTCACAACGTCGCTTACACTTTATCCGGTACAAAGCTAGATACCGCGCTTTTCCTCAAGGTAAAGTCAAACCTTCGTTGCCTACACTTTATCCGGTACAAGGCTAGATACCGGGACCTTAGCACAGCGGACCAAACCAACACAACTAGCACAACAAGACTAAAGGAACCAACGTCCTTTTACACCTAATGACTCAACATATCTACAACAACCTTTTGAGAAGAAGAAATAACAAGATGCACTTCTGCAATCTTGGTGGAGAAGAATCCTAACAACTCATATCACGAGCTTGCAAGTCTTCGAGAGGTAGTGATCTCGCCTTTTAGTAGGAACCTAGAGAATCACAAAGAAAGACTACATAGAAAGATCCTTGGATCTGTGGTTAGAGAGTTTAGACCATAGAGAGAAGGTATGTCTAAAAGGGGTGAGAAGCAAGAGAGAAATGACTCACTATTTATAGGCAAACTGTCCACTGTTCACCCGGATTCGGTGGATCCCTTCCCAAAGGGATCCGGCCAGTGTAATCCTAGGGGTCCGGCTATCTGGTATCAACAGTTCGGATTTTGGGTTACATTTTCAGGTTTTGGGTTATGGGTTATGATCCATGGATAGAAGATGTCACGTCTGATGTCAAAGACATATTTGGGTCATGGATCATGGACTTTGGGCTTTGGGTTATAGACTTTGGGTCGTGGGTTATGGGTTTTACCAATTATGGATGTTATGCATGATGTCATGCATTGGATCATGAGTTATGGATCAAGCTCCATGGGTTATGGTTTATGGGCTTGGTTTTTGGGTCATGGCGCGACAAATGGTAAATTTCCCTAATAATTAATTCATGACAGTTCATTATTTTTTACTAAATCACCTGATTAGACTATTATATGTTTATCACGAAAAGTAGACCTGCACACTGTGCCACCCAAAAATCTCGCCAAGAACAGTAAAATTATCTCATCCCACATTTTTACCCACTATATTATAGTAAAAACGGGAGGTTATCCCAGTTTTACTCAGAATGACACCATACGCGTACCAGAGTCTAAACAGAAATAAATTTAAAACTCAGGAATTAAAGTGAATACTTAAAACTCAAAAATATATTCAAGTATTATATAAACGCCACTGAAAAATACAATCCTCCATATTTTTGATGGTTCTGGTAAGGACCCGATTTTAACTTAGTTTAGCGAGACGTGGGTATAATATACCACTCTTTTAATTAAACCTATCTCTAATACTTAATATAAATCCATCCCACTCACACTATTTCCCAAAACCTGTTTCTTCTACCCTAGGTATTCACCCAATTTTTGTCCGCCCCACCTTCTTCCCCAAATCCCATTCGATACATCCCTATCTTTAATCTCTGTTAACACTTTTCTTTTTACCTAGACACCCTATCATCTTCACAGATCTTGAAAACCACCCAAGTCAACCCTAGGATAACACAATAGAAATAGAAGGGACACTAGAATGGAAAGTTTATCCCTCCCAAATGCGAAAGTAACCATGGAGTTACTCTCCAAAATCGTCCTTTTAAACAAACGCTCTGTTAGCATTGAATTTATGCTACTTTGAAGTGATGGTCATTTTGGCTTTTGTATAAATGTGTCAAGTGTAATATGTATCAAATTAGTGGGCTTATGGCACTAGCAATATATGTATCTAAATGTGCCTAAGTGTAGTGCAAGACATGAGTCCACTTTAGGTCCAACTAAAGCCCATTCAACCCTTTGTGAATGTGGCTGGTTCGTATATACACACACACACTCTTTAGTTTTAAAGGGTACCTCATTTTAGTTAAGGAAAAGAGTGTGTGTGTTGTGAGAGAGTAACACCCCAAGTCTCTTGTATTATTTCTTTTCTCTTTGAAGATTAATAAACATTTGACTTGAAAATTTACATATGATCCATACCACTCTTGTGCTATAAATGTGTTAGTGAGAGTCATCAAAGAAGCTTGTGTTTGTGTCACATAGTGGAAGCACTCGGTGTTCATCCAAAGTGAAGATCGAGGTGTTACAAGTGGTATACATAGAGCCTAGCTTCAAGGTAGGATTTTACAAGTTCTTGTGTTCGATTTGTGTTGAAAGAACACATATTTGTTGCGTTGTGTTTCAGCATAACGTGTACATTTGTGTGTTTGTTGCTACTGTACGCAAGATCTAAAATCAAGGAAGTTGTGTTTGATTTGTGGTTACTTCGAAGTTACTGGTGTGATATTTTCAATTTTATCACTCGTACAAAGGTTGTGGTTATTTGTTCTTGGTTTGTTCTTCACTTGTTTGATCTACAAAAGTTAATAAATCTTGTATAAGATTTGTTAGTGGATTATTTTAGTGATAGATTTAATTATTGAAGTGGGAAAAGTAAGTGAAAAGTTGGCAGTGAAAGGGCAGAGAAGTATGGGGAATTGCATGGCCTAGTAGCTAGAAGTCAAAAAGTTGGTAATAGTTGGTGAAAAAAGTCGTGTTATCGCATTTGGACTGCTTGAGCGTTTTATCGCATTTCACCTGATCTATCGCATTTGGAGACTGCCCAAGGTTATCGCAATTCATTGTAATTATCGCATTTCTTGTACTAGAAATGCGATAGGTATCGCAATTGACTATCGCTGTTGCTTATCGCATTTGGCGACCTATCGCAGTTCAGCTTATCGCTGTTGACCATTCTATCGCATTTGGAGATTTATCGCATTTGGAGACCTATCGCAGTTGAGTATCGCAATTGTCATTTTCAGTCCCTGTACTTTCCAGCAAGCTTAAACAACTTTCAAATTTGGCAGTTTTGGCCCTCGTACTTCTGTGAAACTTCAAACGATCATAACTTTTGAACCGTAACTCCGTTTTCAGCGAAACACCTGTCAAAACGACCGTGAGACAGAGGAGAAGGACACGTTGAATAAATTTATTCATTCAACCCAAGTTTCGAGGCCTGAAAACGCTCCAGAAAGAAGTTATTGAGTTTTTAAGTTTCCAAACCAAAATTTCCACCGTAACAAGGCTTTACAACAATAACAACCAAGTTCAACCGTCAACAACAACGTCTCCTACTTTGTTGCAAAGATCCTAAATCCACTTTATCATACATTATATTTTAAAGATGACTACACAACAAGACATTCATGCCGCAGGTTCAGAAAACCGACCTCCAATGTTAGAAAAGGGTGGTTACCTTCCATGGACGAGTCGTATGCTTCGATATATGAGATCCAAACCAAATGGACAAGGTATACTCTTTGTTAACTCTGTCAAAAAAGGTCCATTCCAGCCTGGTGAGATTGAAGAAACAGCTGGAAACCCTACTGCAGAACCTCCCGTCGATCCAACGTACCGACCCAAAGAGGAATCGGATTACACTGAAGCAGATTGGAAGCAAATTGAAGCTGATCACCTAGCAATGCATCTAATCCAACTCGGTCTACCACAAGAAATATTTTGTGCTGTAGATAGCTGTGAAACTGCCAAAGAAATGTGGGATCGAGTTAGACGTCTTTGTCATGGTACAGAAATTGGCATTCAAGAAATGGAAAACAAGCTTCTGACAGAATGGGAGAAGTTCACAGCAACACCAGCTGAACAGATTGAATCTTACTACACACGGTTTTGTACTCTAATGAATGAGTTGATCAGAAACAATTTGGCACCTAAGCAAATTGTTCAAAACATCAAGTTCATCAACAACCTTCCAGAAGAATGGGGACGATATGTTACTATTGTCAACCAAACTAAGAATCTTCATGATGTGAACTACGATCAACTCTATGACTTTCTTAAACAAAACCAAGCAGAGGCAAATGAAGTCAGAAAAGAGAAGCAAGCAAAACAACAAGATCCTCTTGCACTCATAGTCCAATCACCTACACCTGCAACAGTCAGTGCACAACCATCATCATCATCCACTCAGCAATTCATGCAACAACAGTATATTCCACAATCACCATTCTACCCACAACAACAACATGTAATCCCACAACAACAATACCCACAACACCCAGATCAAGATGATCAGGATGAGTCAACTGCTGCTTTGACTCAAGCTTTTGCTTACCTATCAAAAGCATTCCAAGGACGTTACTCCACACCCACCAACAACAATCAACGAATCTCATCGAACACTCGCAACAAGCAGATTGCACAGCCGAGTTTCAACATGGGACAGCAAGGACAGATGGTTGGGGGATATGGGAATCAGCAGGGATATGCTCCAAGATTTCAGATGGGTAATCAGAATGCAGGGCAGTATGTTGGTAATCAGATGGGTCAGTTTGCAGGGAATCAGATGGGTAATGCTGTTGGTAATCAAAGGGTACAGAATACTGGGAATCAGTTTGGGAATGTTGCTCAGGGAGCTGGGAACAGGAATCAGGGTAATGTGATGAAGTGCTTCAACTGTCAGGGTATTGGACACATGGCTAGGAACTGTCCAGACAAGCCGAATAAGAGGGATCCAGCTTACTTGCAGAAAGCATTAATGTTGGCAAACAAGGAAACGGCTGGACTTCAGTTGAGTGCAGAAGAGAATGACTTCATGGCTATTATGGATGCTTCAGAAGATCAAGAGGACATCGATGCAAACTGCATTTTTATGGCAAATCTCCAGGAGGCAAAGTACGACACAGACTCAGAAGCACCTCCTGCTTTTGATACTAATGCGGTTTCTGAGGTACAACCATATGCTACATGTCACAATAATGAAATTTTTGATATGTCACCTCAAAATGAACAGCATACTGAGACTCCTAATCCCATTTTTGATACATACATGGACGAACCAAGTTGTAGTAATACTAATTTGGTAGCTCCAGATATGGATCTGAATGATGAATTTGAGTCACAGCATACTGATAATGATGAGGAAACACGTGCTATGTTTGAATCATTATTGCAAAATTGTAGTGTTGAAATAGAAAAGGTCAAAAAGGTCAATCGCGATGTTAAGGCCGCGAATGAAAAATTGACCACTGAGCTTGAGAGGTATAAGGTGAATGCAAGAGCTTATGATTTTCATAATAAAAAACAGTCGGAACTTGAGGTTAGCTTAAAAGATTCTGAGTTAAGAGAAAAACGTTTACAAATCAAATTTAACACTCTAGATGTTAATTTGAATAATCAAATCAAATCTCTTAACAAGGAAATTTCTGAACTAACCAACCAGCTTTCAAAACAAAAATCAACTTATTCCAATCTTGAAAAAGAAAAGAAGGAGTTGAATGAAAGGTTTTCAAAACGTGAAAAGGATCTTCTTAAAGAGATCAATGACAAAAAGGAAACCATTGGAAAGTTGGAAGATTTACTTGTAAAAATGGGTCATTCTGCACAAACGATTAATTTGTTAATAAATGATAAAAACCCAATTTTACATACGCTAAAGAAAACGGCTATCGGTTGTGAAAACCCTTATTATCTCAAGAAAGCTCAGAGTGTACAGAATGTGTTATATGATGGTAGTGTGCTAAATGATAAACATGATCCGATTGAAATTTATGATTCGGATGAAACGATTGAGCGTACTGAAAAGAGACGAGTCAAAATGAGACAAATGAACCCAGAAATTAAACCAATTGATTATAACAAGCTTAATAAAGATTCTGGTGTTCATCTTATTAAAAAAGAGTCACAATTGTTTTTTCAAAGACCAGTGGTCTTCACAAAACAAAAAGCAGTTTCAAAACATCTGCCTAACATCGAACAAATGGCATCTAAAAACACTTATGATTCAAGTGCAGCTAGACTATATTTGGTCGATCTTAAACAGAGAATTGAGAAACTTCAACGTATTGTGGCTTCCAAAATTAACAATAACAAGTTTGAATGGTTTCCGGGTGTTCAGGATGAACTGAAAAAGATTTTTGCAAAGGAAATTAATCCACATGTTGCTGCAATCTATGCGGTTGTTCAAAATGTGGAAAATAATCTTTTAAAAGAGTCTGCAGAATTCGTTAAGGATCACAAATCCTTAGTGAAGGAAGCAAATGAATACTTGGAACGGATAAAGGTTTTGGAACATCAAAATGACTCTCTCTCTTTCGAAGCTCTCTCGACCGATATCATGTCTATTATTTTCCAAACATATTCTGTTGAGGATGATGAAACACTTCGAGCTGAGACTTCTCAAATTGTTGAAAAATATGAAAAGGCGCTTTTGAAACTTGAAAAACAAAATTGCACATATTTTAAACAACTTGATACTAAAAAGGAAGAATGCAAGTATGACAAACTGTCGTATGAGCGTTCTTACAAACAGTTGAAAGAACAAATTGATATTTTGAAGTCTCAGCTTGAATGTCAAAAAGGGAAGGGTGAGGAAACTACGGGTATTGCACCATTAACCCCCTTGCCTAGTGAGAAACAAAAAGAGAAAGCTGTTGTCAAGAACACTAATGTTATAGCACCTGGCCTTTATAGGATTAGTCCCACTACTGCGTCTGCCTCTACATCTAAAACATATAGGGAGATAGACAAAAGTAAGAAAGATACTCCAAATGAGTCTAGGAATGCTACAACATCTCAGGACAACATCATAAATTCTAATGAGTGTGCCTTACCTTCTACAGGATTAGAAAGCACCACTAGGAGCAAGCGAAAGCCTAGGAGCTCTATCAAGAAATCTAGAGTATCGCCTGTCTCTGAAAGTGAATGCAAGGAAGTAGAAGAACACCCTAGGAATTTAAAGCTTTCAAATAAGGAACAAATATCATCTGGATGTAATGAACAGACCAGTGTTTTGACTGCATGTAATGAATCTGTTTGTTTAATGCAAGAAAAATCTTTGTCTGAAAATGCTTGTGATGATAATGTTTCTGATAATGTGAATGATAAGCCTGAACAGAAAGATGTTCCTACTCGAACTAGTGCTAAGACTAGATACCTTAACAGTCTCATTGTTGTATCTAGGACCATATCTAGTACTCTATTGCCTAGGGACTATCTTAAGCTGTGTGCATGGAAACCAACTGGTAGAAAGTTTACACGTAAGAATGGCAAACAAAAAGTTGTTCCCTTAGAACAAAATTAAACCATCTTTGTGTATGTGGTTCATGTGTTACCCCTAACCCATGGAACCAAATGAAATACGGTTTCCAAATGCAAGTGTTTTCTGTTCTTGGCAGGTTATCGAAATATGTCTTTGGATCGTAGACTCGGGTTGCTCCAAGCACATGACCGGGAATCTGAAGCTGCTGATCAACTTTGTATGGCAGTTCATGGGGACTGTAAGGTTTGGGAATGATCATGTTGCAGCTATTCTGGGTTATGGAGATCTTCGGTTTGGAAATTATCTGATCACTCGGGTTTACTATGTCGAAGGGTTGGGACACAATCTGTTCTCTGTCGGACAGTTTTGTGATGCTGATTTAGAGGTGGCATTTCGGAGAAACACTTGCTTTGTCAGGAATTTGGTTGGGGATGATCTCTTAATTGGGGATCGCGGCACCAATCTTTATGCAATTGACATAAACCAAATGGCCTCTTCATCACCTATTTGTCTCATGACCAGGGCAGGCGAAACAAAATCCTGGTTGTGGCATAGACGTTTGTCCCATCTGAACTTTGACACGATCAACAAGCTTGCCAAAGACGCCATCGTCTCCGGTCTTCCTAAATTCAAATACACCAAAGAACACCTATGTCCATCATGTGAGCAGGGAAAGAGCAAAAGAGCAACATATAAACCTAAACCCGTACCTAGTTCGGTTGATAGGTTGCATCTGTTGCACATGGACTTATGTGGCCCAATGAGAGTTCAAAGCATAAATGGGAAAAAGTATATCCTTGTAATTGTTGACGACTATTCAAGATATACATGGGTGAAGTTTTTGAGATCAAAAGAAGAAGCACCAAGCACCATCATCACCTTTCTGAAGCGGATTCAAGTTCTACTTCAAGCTCCAGTTAGGATAGTAAGAACGGATAATGGCACGGAATTCGTTAATCAGGAGTTAAGAACATTCTTTGAAGAAACTGGTATTACACACCAGACATCAGCTGTTAGAACTCCACAGCAGAATGGGGTAGTTGAAAGAAGGAATCGAACCCTTGTAGAAGCTGCTCGCACTATGCTGATCTATTCCAGTGCACCGTTGTTCCTATGGGCTGATGCTGTATCTACTGCTTGTTTTACTCAAAACCGATCCCTAATCCATCCAAGATTCAATAAAACCCCATATGAACTTGTCAACAACAGAAAACCGGATATTTCTTATCTTCATGTATTTGGTGCTTTATGCTATCCAACAAATGACAGGGAAGATCTGGGAAAGTTGAAGGCTAAGGGTGATATTGGAATCTTCATTGGTTATTCTGAAAACTCGAGGGCATTCAGGGTGTATAACAGGAGAACGAAAAAGATCATGGAGACGATGAATGTGAAGTTTGATGAAATTTCACAAATGGCTTCTGAGAGACTCGCTCTAGAACCCGCGCTTAACCCGATGACTTCCGGACATATCAGTTCGGGACTCGCACCTCAAGGAGCTCAATCAATTCATGACGAACAACCCACAACTCAAGAACTGGATAATTTCTTCGAGTTCATGTACGATGAATACTATGGTGGCGCTTCGAAAAATGCATCTAACCAACATTCCGCTGCAACCACTCAACATCAACAACCACCACCACCTCCACCAAATCCACATGCAAAAACTCCATTCATTGAAATTGTTCTACCAAGAATTGATGAGCAAGAACAAAATAATGCTGTGTTAGACGATGAAGTCTTTGAAAACCCGTTTGGAACGGAATCTGGTGAATCATCTTCCAGATTACATGAACCGTCTAACACGCATTCATTCAGTCCAAGGTACCCTTCAACATTACAGTGGACAAAAGACCATCCGATTGAACAGGTTATTGGTGAACCCTCAAGACCAATTCAGACGAGAAAACAACTTCATACCGATTGCGACATGTGCATCTATGTCTGCTCAGTCAGTCTCATAGAACCTAAGAACATTCGGGAAGCAATGGCAGATAATGCCTGGATTGAAGCGATGCAGGAAGAACTTCTTCAATTTCAAATCCATGACACCTGGGATTTAGTTCCAAGACCAATTGACAAACTAGTCATTGATCTTAAGTGGTTATGGAAAAACAAAAAGGATGAAGAAATGACTGTGATTCGCAACAAAGCTCGTCTGGTGGCAAAGGGATTCAGACAAGAAGAAGGGATAGATTTTGAAGAGTCATTTGCACCGGTTGCAAGGCTTGAAGCAGTCAGGATTTTCTTAGCTTATGCCGCTCACAAGAACATCACGGTTTATCAGATGGACATCAAGACGGCGTTCTTGAATGGAACTCTGAAAGAAGAAGTGTATGTGAGTCAACCAGACGGTTTCGTTGACAAAGATCATCCGGAATACGTCTACAAGCTTAAGAAGGCAATCTATGGTTTGAAACAAGCCCCACGGGCGTGGTATGATGAGTTATCATCTTTCTTATTGTCAAATAATTTCACCAAAGGAACAATTGATCCGACCTTGTTTACAAGAAAATACAAAAATGATATTTTGATTGTTCAGATTTATGTGGACGACATAATATTTGGGTCCACTAATCCGCAACATTCAAAACATTTTGAAAATCTCATGAAAAGCAAATTCGAAATGTCCATGATGGGTGAATTAAAATTCTTTTTAGGTTTACAAATTCATCAATCCCCACGTGGAATTTTTCTTAATCAGGCTAAATACACAATTGAGATTTTGAAAAAAAAATGGTATGGAAAATTGTGACTCTATTGGTACTCCTATGGTCACTTCACCAAAAATTGGCGCTGACTTATATGGGAAACCCATGGATCCGAAGAAATATCGGAGCATGATTGGTTCTCTCATTTACCTAACTGCAAGCCGACCAGATATACATTTTGCTGTGTGTTTATTAGCACGGTTTCAGGCAAGGCCTACCGAACTTCACCTCCAAGAGGTTAAACGGATCTTTAGATACCAACGAAGAACCATTAACATGGGACTTTGGTATCCAAAGGATTCGGAGTTTACACTAATAGCCTTTTCAGATGCCGATCATGCTGGATGCCAAGTAAAAGCGAAAAGTACATCAGGCGGAGCACAATTTCTGGGAGAAAAGCTAGTAGGCTGGTCGTCAAGAAAACAAGATTGCACTGCTTTATCAACTGCAGAGGCCGAGTATGTGTCTCTATCTGCGTGTTGTGCTCAAGTTCTTTGGATGAGAACACAACTCACAGATTATGGTTTCTCTTTCAACCGCATTCCATTGTATTGCGATTCAAAAAGTGCCATAGCCATCTCGTGCAACCCAGTGCAACACTCGAAGACCAAGCATATTAGAGTCCGCTATCACTTCATAAAAGAGCACGTTGAAGAGGGTACTGTTGAATTGTTTTTCGTGAAGACAGAATACCAGCTCGCCGATCTATTTACTAAGGCCCTCCCAAAAGAGCGGTTTGAAAACTTAGTTCGTCGAATTGGAATGCGAAGCCTAACTCCCGAAGAGTTAGAAAGTCTTCTCGAATCTTATTGATTTATATCAAAAAGCTTCGCATGTAAATATTTCTGTAAATATTTTGGTAAACAATTTTTGTAAATATTTATGTATATATTTTTGGTAAATATATACATACTTTTTCAAAAAACAAAATATAAAAATAGAAAATTTGAAAAAGCCATAAAAAATATAAAACATCAAAAACCAAAAATATTCTTCTCACGACATGTCTCTCGTCTAATCAATATTCTGTACGTACTTAGAAATGTCATTCAACAATGATACGGGTATTTACAGATGCTTGAGCGAGAGTTATTTTTTATGTTTTTCTAAAACATGTCGTTTCTCAAATTTCTTCATTACGGCTTTCGTGCATTTCAGTACGAAACCCACGCTACATTGAATGACTTCTGATTATTTCCGATCAGAACTCGCAATGTTAATGGCGAAAAGCTAAAACCCGTGAGCACTTAATCAAAATTGTTTCAAAAGATTTTTCAAAGTCTTTTTATAAATTTTGTGCTCACAACAACTCCTCTCTAAGACCTCTAAATGCTTTTAAACTCAAAAGTTTAACCATTTGCTCTGATTAAGGGGGAGTATAAAAAGAAAAAATGTTCCATTTTTCATGCTAAAATCAGTCCGTCTCTCCACAAAAAGTTTCATTTTAATCAACTGTTTTCAAAAATACCACTTCATGCTATTTTTGAGGGGGAGATTAAGTGTTTATATATGGGGGAGAGGATGTGATTAAAATGTGATCTAAAAGAAGTTTTATCGTTTGAATCTCAAAACGAGTTCTTCAAAAAGACTCAGCATGAACCCTCGAATTGACGAAACTAAATGTCCGTTCTCGAAAAGACTTGTCCTGGACGGGTAATAACTTCAAGCTGGTTTTCCAGTGATGTAAGCGTGTCTCGCAAAGGACTTGTCTGAGTAGAATGTACCAATTCGAGAGATGATCTTTGAATATGACCAGGACGGGTAATAATTTCAAGCTAGTCTAACTAGTGATGTAAGCGTGTCTCGCGAAGGTCATGTTCATTGAAAATCGATCATTTTAAATGTGCGAACTCTACCCATCATGTGCAATTTATTTCAAAAATGCATGAGCACATGTGAAGGGGGAGTGTTTCAAAAATGTAAAACTCTCGATGTGTTAACAAAATGTGTTTTCTCATAAACACGTTGAGAGATTTTTCACAAGGTTTAATGGCATGTGACAAATAATCTAGGATAATCATGGAGTAATAAGGTGATTATGGTTAGGTTATGTCCAATGATCCGCCAGAACCGGAGGGATCTACCCAAGGACAATCCCAATAGCTTAGCATTAGAAGTCCTTAGGTATGATTGGAAAAAAAAGGAGTATAATGAGAAAGGAGAAAGAAGGGGTTGAAGAATGAAAAAGAAAAGTTTTTGTAAGGGTGAAAAGAAATAGCCCTCCATGAAAACTTAGGACAGAAACCGGGTCAATACATCTGCTATCGGTATTCACTAAGGTGATACTGGTATTGAAGACAAGACGTCATGGACCCAGTGACGCATTTGTACCACCCCTCTTATCCACTCAGATATCTCTCAAAAGATATTTGTTTCATTTCTCACGGAGAACACTACATAATCTATCGACCTCTCACTCCGAGATGTGTTGGTATTGAAAAGGTGGCACTCTGCTCCATGCCTCCGACGACTAAAATCAAAACGCACATAATTGAGTCTAGAGACATGAGATTCATCAAAAGATCTCTTAGGAACACTTCCTATGCAATACACTTGTGTTCACCTCAAAGGATACAAGTTGTATGAGTCTTAATGAGATCTAAAAGATCTTGCCTCACGACATGATGGCCGAAGGACGATTTATTGCTAACTGTTTTATGCAGGTACCGACGAAAGTCCATTCACCATCATCATCTACAACGGCGAAGCAGCTGAACTGAAGATGTAGATCAAAGCGAGGAAGACCACAAGACGACTTTATGAAGATCACAGCGCATGAAGGAACATTGAATGAAGAAGATTACACATTGACACACGAAGTTCAAGATGTCAAAAGCTAAAGACCAATCAAGGGAGCATCATTTGAAATGACCATCCCTTAGGGGGAGATTGTTAGCATTGAATTTATGCTACTTTGAAGTGATGGTCATTTTGGCTTTTGTATAAATGTGTCAAGTGTAATATGTATCAAATTAGTGGGCTTATGGCACTAGCAATATATGTATCTAAATGTGCCTAAGTGTAGTGCAAGACATGAGTCCACTTTAGGTCCAACAAAAGCCCATTCAACCCTTTGTGAATGTGGCTGGTTCGTATATACACACACACACTCTTTAGTTTCAAAGGGTGCCTCATTTTAGTTAAGTAAAAGAGTGTGTGTGTGTGAGAGAGTAACACCCCAAGTCTCTTGTATTATTTCTTTTCTCTTTGAAGATTAATAAACATTTGACTTGAAAATTTACATATGATCCATACCACTCTTGTGCTATAAATGTGTTAGTGAGAGTCATCAAAGAAGCTTGTGTTTGTGTGACATAGTGGAAGCACTCGGTGTTCATCCAAAGTGAAGATCGAGGTGTTACACGCTCCAAGGGAGATCGAACCACATCACAACAAATACAAACCAAGATTCTGAGAATCACTCAAGAAAGAATAAGGGTTGTGGTGATTGTGGTTCTGTTTGGAGCAGTTGGGTTTTTCGGATTGGAGTTTTCATTCGAGTTCATTACCTCTCAAAATCATTGTAAGGGTTAAGTTATATTCGAATTCTTTTTCAAATCTGTTTATGTTAGATTTTTCTTGATTATCTTAGACCAAATAAAGGTTAATTTAGGTGCTGTTTATATTTAGTTTTGATTGTTAAAATTCCCAAAAGTGAGGATTGTTATTGAAGAAAATCTTGTTAAATGTTGTTGTTATTATTTTTGTGTAGCGTAGGAAGTTAGGAAGACTAGAATTCGATTAATAGGTTGATAATTCGTTGGTCATTGTGGCTATATGGTGATTCGAATGACCCCCAGGAACCATGGATTCAAGTATTGAATTTGGGATTGGTGATAGTAGACAATAGGATTCGAGTAGAAGAACCATTTAGAATGATGCATTTCTCGTTAGGTTAGTGTTAGTGATCTGAATAGACACCATGGCTTCCTTTAGCCGAATGATAACCACCCCAAAACAAGGTGTTTTGGTGGTAACCTTTGGCTGGAAAAATCACCCCGCGTAGGGAAGGTCCTGGCCAAGCTATTTCGTGTCAAGTTAAACCCAAGACTTTGAGGGTTGTACCCTCGGTTCGAGTCTTAAATGTGCCACTTAAACCCAAGACCAAAACCCCTAATGAGTAGTACCACTTTCGCTCCAAAACAAACCAGCAAGACTGTTAGCATTCGTTTGTCTTTAGGCTAAGAACATTTGAGGCAAAGGAGTACTCTTAGACGCAAGAGCTAAATCCCACTCGAACTAGTTCTTTACCTTGTCCAAAACGTGAGGACGATGCCAAAACTAAACCAATACCCCTAGAATTTGGAGTCGAGTAGTACTCAACCCAAATCTCTACCAAGACATGAGTCCCTTAGGTCCTTGTGATGTCGTATAAAAGGGTCACGCAAATCTCAGGGAAGGACACACCAAGTTTTAAAAACATTGAATGTGTATGTTCTGTGTTTCTGGTACCAGGCCGAACCCAACAGATAAAGCCCACTTAGGACTCAAACATAAGCCCAACTATAAGCCTTTTTGTTCTAGTCTATTTATGTAGTCTGTTGGAGTAGTAGTACCTTCGGCCCACCAGGCTCATTGTGACCGTTAGTAAATTAACCCAACCCAATACCGAAGCATATTCCCCCTCCTCCTCTAATCCAATTGGGCTTTTTTAAGTATACAAAAATTCGGTTAACACTAATAAGAATATTTGTCGCAAAATAAGATTCATATAGCCGTCCACGCAAATATTTTCATATTGAGCTAACATATGTATACATAAAACTTGAATAGCCGTGACTTAAAAACTCGACAACCATAATTGAACAATTTAGTTATACTTGTCACTATATATCGTCTCACTATATATATATATATATATATATATATATATATATATATATATATATATATATATATATATATATATATATTATATATATCACATCTCGATTATATCCACTCGTGCTTTAATCATTCTTTTCCCTTCTTCCGTCACTCCATTTCCTATAGTATCCCCATTTCCTCATTTCTGTATATTTAGGTCATTCGTAGAGCTACACCTTACCTTTTCTTAGGAAATTCCTTCGTAACCACACTTGCCGCCACACAAGTAACAACAACATAAATACTCTAAAACATTGAAACTAAATTATGAAAGGACTTGAATTTAATACTTGAAACTAAGACATGGTTATTTAATCTAGGTTGCGTGTTGGTGCCGTGCACTCCTTAATTTCACAGCATTCACTGTTCAGGCCATTAAAGGTGAGTTTATAGCCCCATTTTATTTATACTTGTTTTACAAATATGGGGTGAGAAACATGCAAATCTTTTTATGGACCATAATATTATAACTTTTCTCAAAACTATTGCGTAGTTAGCCTAAGCCCTAGAACCCACTATCATGCCCATTGTCATGAGTTCCCTTTGGGAAGCGCGATTGCTTTAGATAGATCTATTGGGGTGACTCCCCCGTTCGGTTGGCCAGACAGGTCAAAGCGGACGTATAGCAAGTCGGACTTCGAGTGTATTGGGTTAAACACTCGCTAAGGGCCCCCTTGACTATTATTTATGTGTTATAGAGTAGCACACTAAACTGTCGAGCTTCGGTTGCATGAACTTAGTGCTAGCACGATAGAAACTTTTGTATGACATTATATGTGTTATAATGATCATGCTGGTCCAAATTAACTATTTGATGCTTTTATTTAAACCTATGAACTCACCAGCTTTTTGCTGACTTTTTAGCATGTTTTTCTCAGGTGTGTAATTTGATTTGTTATGACAAGGATTTGGCAAGGCAAGGGTCATGGACCCTTTTCTGAAGAAGTGGCAATTGAATTTAAGACTTGTTTTTATGTGGGACCACTGTATTCAATGGGCCTAAATTTCATCTAAACAATGAATTATCTTTTATAAAAATTTAAATTTTGATTTAATTAAAAACGGAGTATGTATTCCGTTCTTTGTTACCTTGTATTGTGATTTTCAATCTTTGCACCCGTAGCACCCTCAAAGTTCTGTATGCTTCCGCGACTGTTAAATTTTGAGGGTGTTACAGATTGGCATCAGAGCCTAGGTTATAGAGAACTAGGTACATATAAACTCTAAACTATAACCATTTTTATAAAAACAAGTCCCTATGGCCGCCACTTGCCTTGCTTGTCATTTTGCTTGATGTTTATTGGACTTGACTTCATGTTATGATTTGTGACTTATTAAGTGTACTATAAGTATTATATGTATATATCTATATACACTTGACCCACACTAGTTATTATTCCGATATACTTACACACATATACAATTTTTGTCACAGACTATGTCTTCCCATCCTATTCCTCCGATCTCACCAGATTCAGAAGACCCATACATGCAAGTGCTGCAAGCCTACAATGCACCGGACCCCGATCTACCTGAGCCTACACCCACTGCAGCATTGCCTACTACCGACCCTACTCCCATTCATCCCACTGATCATACTACACAACCTGCTTCATACACTCTTCCAGTCAGACGTACTGCCCACATGCGAGTTCCTGGTTATCGGATGCGGTACTCAGATTTTCTATCATCATCCCAAAAGAGAGCCCGAGTTATCTTTACGGGTACCTCTACCACCCTAGTATCTCTTTCACCAGCAATATCCCCAGATCATTCACCACCTCATCAAAGGCTCAGGAGGGCCGACGACTCATACATAGCATAAGAAGAAGAGGAAAAAAGAAGAAGAACCAGAAGAAGATCAGGAGGAAGATCCAGAGGAGGATCCTGAAGAGGAGCCAATGGCAGACCCTATTCCTGAAGAAGTTGCACCAGCTGAGCCACGACACGGAAACGGGATTGTGGAGGAAGTGCCTAGTACATTTGAGATAGGACAAAGCTCTAGAGCTGCTCAGATTGTGGGAGAGCTTTAAAGAGATGGTTCTCAAGAAATACAGTCCTAGGAATGAGGTGAAGAAGCTGGAGGTAGAATTTTAGAATCTTAAGGTGCAAGGTACCAACATGGCAGTATATAACCAACGTTTTTAGGAACTAGCCCTACTGTGTCCTGATATGGTTCAAACTGAGACCCGCTTGTTTGAGAGGTATATTGGTGGGTTACCTCAGTCTATTAAGGAAAACGTCACTACGTATATGGCTACGGATCTCCACGAGACCATGGAGGTAGCCAACAAGCTGATGGATCAGGTGATTGAAGATTCGATTGAAGCGGATGTAAACAACAAAAGGAAATGGGATGACCATCCCCGAAATAATAACCACCCGAACAAGAGGCACGAGGTTGCCAAGGTGTATGCTGCCGGATCGACAGAGAAAAAAAGTCTATGCCAGAAACTTGCCATTTTGCAATCGATGCAAGTTGCATCACAAGGGTCCATGCACAGTCAAATGCAATAAGTGTCAGAAAGTAGGACATATGACCCGTGATTGCAGAGCAAGACCTCTAGCAGCAGCACAGGTTGCACCGGCAAACAACCCAAAGGCCGAAATCACGTGTTTTGGCTGTGGTGAAAAAGGGCATTATCGAAATGAATGCCGAAAGCTTAAGAACCAGAGCAACGGTGGCAACAGAGGCCAACAAGGAAATCGGGGTAATCAGAGAAACCCAGGAGCTGGTATGAACCAAGTAGCTGTTGTGCCCCAAGGGAATCGGGGAAATGATGCAGGAGCCCGTGGCAGGGTTTACGCGGTGGGCAAAGTGGAAGCCCAGGAAGACCCGAATATGGTGACGGGTACATTTCTTTTAAATAACCGCTATGCATCTATACTATTTGATACGGGAGCAGATAGAAGTTTTGTCTCTACTGCCTTTAGTCCATTACTTGGTATTACCCCGACCACCTTAGGCAATGTATATAACATAGAGCTGGCTAATGGAAAAATAGAAAAAGTAGAAACCATTGTAAGAGGTTGCACCTTAAACCTATTAAACCACCCATTCAATATTAACCCGATGCCTGTAGACTAGGTAGTTTTGATGCCATCATCGGCATGGATTGGTTGTCAAAACATCATGCCATTATTCTCTGCGACGAAAAGATCTTTCGACTACCTTATAGGAACGAGGTTCTAATCATCGAAGGCGATAGGAAAGACCGACGAAGTGCCTCGAGATTAAATGTTATCTCTTACGCGAAGGTCCAGAGACATTTTAAGAAAGGATGTCTTCTCTTTTTAGCTCAGGTTTCTAGGAAGGAAGAAAAGGAGCCGGAAGGAAAATGATTGGAAGATGTGCAGATCGTTAGAGATTTTCCAGAAGTCTTCCCAGAAGACTTACCCGGACTCCCACCAAAACGACAGGTCGAGTTTCAGATCGACCTAGTGCCAGGTGCCGCACCTGTAGCACGAGCGCCTTACCGATTAGCCCCAACAGAACTACAGGAGTTGTCTGAACAGTTGTCAGAACTCTCTGAAAAAGGATTCATCAGACCAAGTTCCTCGCCCTAGGGAGCTCCAGTTCTGTTCGTCAAGAAGAAAGTTGGATCTTTCCGGATGTGCATCGACTATAGAGAACTCAACAAGCTAACTATCTAAAACTGATACCCACTTCCTAGAATCGATGATCTGTTCGACCAACTTCAAGGATCATGCGTCTATTCGAAAATCGACTTAAGATCCGGTTACCACCAGCTAAGAGTTCGGGAGGAAGATATCCCGAAGACGGCATTTAGAACTCGTTATAGCCACTATGAGTTTCAGGTTATGCCTTTTGGCTTAACCAACGCACCAGCGGTATTCATGGACCTCATGAATCGGGTGTGTAAACCGTACTTAGACAAGTTCGTGATCGTCTTCATCGATGACATATTGATATATTCTAAGAGTGAAAAGGAGCACGAAGAGCATCTTAGACCAATTCTAGAGCTTTTAAAGAAAGAGGAGTTATATGCCAAGTTTTCCAAGTGCGAGTTTTGGATACCCACAGTGCAATTCTTAGGTCCCGTGATTGATAAACAAGGCATTCATGTAGATCCTGCAAAGATTGAGTCAATAAAGGATTGGGCGACACCTACAACTCCCACTGAAATACGCCAGTTCTTAGGACTCGCAAGTTACTACAGAAGATTCATTGAGGGATTCTCGAAGATAGCGAAGTCTTTGACCAAGTTGACCCAGAAGAATGAGAAATTTGACTGGGGAGAGAAAGCAGAGGAAGCTTTTCAACTTCTCAAGGATAAGTTGTGTAGCGCACCTATCTTAGCCCTACCTGAAGGCAGTGAGGACTTTGTAGTCTACTGTGACGCCTCTCACAAAGGGTTAGGAGCTGTACTGAAGCAATGAGAAAAGGTGATAGCTTACGACTCATGACAGTTGAAAACCCACGAGAAGAACTACACTACCCATGACCTAGAGCTAGGGTCAGTAATGTTTGCCCTCAGAATCTGGAGACACTATCTTTACGGCACCAAGTGCGTAATATATACCGACCACAAAAGCTTGCAACATATCCCAGATCAGAAGGAGCTTAATATGAGGCAACGCCTATGGTTAGAATTACTCAGTGACTATGACTGTGAGATTCGATACCACCCAGGCAAAGCAAACGTGGTAGCGGATGCACTTAGCCGAAAGGAGAGACCGAAACCTCTAAGAGTAAGACCGTTAGGTATGACCACTGTCTCACCACTCCCATTGAGAATTCGTAAAGCTCAGATTGAGGCTCTTAAAGAAGAAAATAGACCTAATGAGAAGATTTATGGAATGCCTGAGAGTGAAAATGGGTTCGTGAAGAAATCAGATGGAACTTTTTGTTACAAGGACAGAAGGTATACGAGACCTCATCATGCATGAATCCCATAAGTTAAAATATTCTGTCCATCCGAGAGCCGACAAGATGTATCTTGACTTGAAAAAGCTGTATTGGTGGACGTCTTACCAAATCCGCCCACTTCCTACCCATTAAGGAAAATGACAGCATGGACAAGCTTGCGCGACTATATGTGAAGGAAATAGTTGCTCGACATGGAGTCCCACTTTCCATCATATCCGACAGAGATAGTCGTTTTACGTCAAATTTTTGGAGATCTCTACAAGATGCCTTAGGAACCGACCTAGATATGAGCACAGCATACCATCCACAGACAGATGGTCAAAGTGAAAGGACCATCCAAACATTAGAAGATATGCTGAGAGCCTGTGTGATAGATTTTGGTAACGGCTGGGATAGACATCTACCGTTGGCCGAATTTTCTTACAACAATAGTTATCACACCAGCATCAAGGCTGCACCGTATGAGGCACTATATGGCAGAAAGTGCAGATCCCCAATTTGCTGGGCTGAGGTAGGAGAAAGTCAACTCACCGGTCCCGAGTTAGTACAAGAGACTACGGAAAAGATTATACAAATCAAGAGCCAGATGTAGGGGGCTCGAGACCGTCAGAAAAGCTATGCAGACAAAAGACGAAAACCACTTGAATTTCAATTTGGAGATCGTGTCATGCTGAAGGTATTGCCATGGAAAGGAGTGATCCATTTTGGGAAACGTGGAAAGCTGAACCCCCGCTATATAGGACCATTCAAAATTCTCACGAGAATTGGACCAGTAGCTTACCGACTTGAGTTACCTCAAGAACTCAGTTCAGTACACAACGTGTTTCATGTGAGCAATCTAAAGAAATGTCTTTCCGACGAGACTCAAGCCGTTCCCCTAGAAGAAATTCAGGTTAACGAAAGGTTAAATTTTGTTGAGGAACCCGTTGAAATAATGGATCGAGAGATCAAACGACTGAAGCAAAGCCGTATCCCTATCGTCAAAATTCGTTGGAACTCCCGAAGAGGTCCCGAATACACTTGGGAACGCGAGGACGAGATCAAACGAAGATACCCACATCTTTTCTCAAATCCATCGGGTAACCCTAAGTGAAAACCGTCCCTAAGACGGGGAGGATGTGACAAATGGTAAATTTCCCTAATAATTAATTCATGACAGTTCATTATTTGTGACTAAATCACCTGATTAGACCATTATATGTTTATCACGGAAAGCAGACCTGCACATTGTGTGTAACACCCCAACCCGATAAGGGTAGAAGTATCACGTTATGGTAACATATCAAAGCAAACAAAAGCATATGACTAAATAATACAAAATGAATTTCAAAGGTTACAAAGAGAAAATTTGAAACTACAAGGGTTACAAATGAATTACAATAATTACTAAGTCTAAAAATCGTCTCTTCTAGTCATCTCTAATCCGGAAAGGCTTCTAAGTCAAAGACACTCTCCACTCCTACCCAGCTTCCTACTAAAACCTGCCGCAGGAAAAGAAATGCGGCTGAGCTTAAAAAGCCCAGTGAACAGATATACATAACATAACATAACGGTAAATAAGCATAGGCAACGAAGAAATAAGAATACGAAACGAAAAGCATAATCATGAAAGTCATACGAAATTTTAAAGAGAACTAAGAATCAAGAGTGCATGAGAACTGAACAGGAAATGGATCAAGAAATGAAATGAAGAACAAAGGAGGGTTCATATACAGATGTGCCATAAGAACTCCATACATATCGAATCATACACATACATATCATATCATAATCGCGCAAGTATATGAAGAGGGGAGACCTCTAAGTAAAATACATAAAAATAAAATGTGAGAAGGAGTGCAAGGCACACACCACCTGGTCACCATATTCATACAAATTCATAAAACCTAGGATGCATCCATACGCTCCCTAACATAAGTATGTATGTTAGCTCAAGACTAAGCACACATAAGGTTGGCCAATAGTAAACGCGTTATAATACATATACATAAGGGGGGAACGCCGTAGATCTATCACACCTCTACGGGGGTGTCATGCCTAAGGTGCCATCAAAGACATGGTCCTAGTACCTCTAGAACTAGTTAAGCTCAGGCACGGAATATCATATCATACAAAATCAAAACTAGCATAGCAACAGAAACGAGGAGTAACTCAAGAAAGCATAGCAAACAAATACGCATAGCATGGCAGAGACATTTAAAATAAATGTCAAAAGAGATCACATAGAATGACTATCATACAATGAAAGTCATGAGTCAAATAAGGGAAACATAGCAGGCATCGGATCAATAGAAAGTATCCCTACTGAGAAGGGAAAGAATATCTGTACCTCAACAAAATGCGCAACAAAAAGCAAATGAAACGAAAAGCAAACAGGAGATCACTCCTTCTTCACCCGATCTACAAATAATCATAATCTTACTAATAAGTTTCATAGAATCATAATGTTTCATTTTAGTTCTCTTAACATTTTAGGTAACTTTCTATTTTTAGTAACTTTCCAAAAATAGTAACTTTCCTCATTTAGAAACTTTAATTATCAACATTCCCGTTTATCAAATCAAAGTACTAAAGATGACCATATTCATAGTTTAATGTTCATAATGTCATTTACATAAGTTTAGGGTTCATAATGTAGTTTTCATAATTTTAAGGTTCAATATGTAATTATCACAAGTTTAGGGTTTAAAGTGACATTATGATAAGATTAGGGTCTAAAGTGTAAATATTATCAAGTTACATGTTTCCACAAGTTAAATCCTTTAGTTTTAAAAGAATGACCATTTAAACCCTTTTAGTATAGAAAATAACACTTAACACCTTTTTAACATCTTTTAAACTTCTTAACAGATTTACACATGAACTGGACCTGTTTAGTCGAATTTATTAATCATATAAGAACTCAGAAATAAAATCCCCAAAAATTCACACATGTACCCAGATGTCTTAAGTATTTTACATAATTTTTCCAGATTTTATTATTTAGCATAACTATACTATAAAAATCCTTTTATCCATATCGTCCAGATTTCTATTCAGATTTTATATACGAAAAGTTTGCAGTTCAAAGCCCCACCAAAATAATTTATAAAAATCTACAAAAATTCCAGTAATTATTAGACATACGAAATATTAATCCTGCAAAAGGAAATCTTCCAGTTCGACATGGTTTGCAAATTAAATTCAAAAACACGGACGGATTTTCCAGACATACGAATTCAGATTGACACTTAATTTTCTAAAAATCAAAAAGTTGCCTTCCCGACCTCTAAAAATTACAAGATTAATTTTCCCAGAAATCTATTTCATTGAACTTAATTTTAGACTCCAAAAACTCCCAAAAACACATTCACATCATTTTTATACAATCGATTTAAGTTGGACAAATTTTCTGGACAGCATCTGATGTTCATTATTTCATGTGATTTATTAGGGTTTTCATTCCAATGGTTCTATCTTGATACAAAATGACTATTGTGAGTTTATAACATATTTAGATCGACCCCTAAGTGGTCTTAACCAGTACATAGTCATTCGAATCAAAACAATAATAACATATCGATTACATTAGGGTTCTTATAGAATCATTATTTCATGTTGACACTTTGTGATTTCATGTGTCTTTTCTATTATCATTTTAAACATGAATTCGACAAGAACATAAGAATGGATCGAATGTGTCAAAGATTAAGTAAGATAGGATGATACAAATTTACCCTTGAAGCGTGATCAAGGAGCAAGAACAAGAATACCACAAGATCGAATCATCACGCCTTCTCTTCCTCTGGATCAAACCGAATGAAGAACAATGAAATAACATGGATCGATTAGGCTTGTTCCAGAAATTCGAATGAATTAATTAAGATGTGTAATTGATTACCTTATGTGATATGAACAAAGATCAAAGCCTTCTTTTATTCTTCTTCTTTGATTGTCGAATAGAACAAGAAAGTTTTAGGGTTTCTTGTTGGTTTATCTTTGCCGACAATTGAGATAGAGAAAAGGGATTTAGGGTTCTCTTGGAGGGTATTATGATACACGGTTTGCAGGAGAGAAATTAGGGGGAGAATAGGCCGAAATTTTGAAGGTCATTATGGTGATTACCACTTTACAATTTAACCAATATTTCTTACTTATTTCTTATAATATTTGTGTACAAGTTTTTAAATAAAATTAGCCTATATGTTATACCTTTAAACGTGCCATAATTTATATCATATGGTTCATACATAATTTCTTATAATACTTTAGATTATGAGTTCACATTGTGTGGTCTCGAGTCATAACACGTTATATAACTCAAATTTTAATTTATAGCGTATTTTATAAGTTCTTAAAATTTGATATTTCGAGGGTATTTCGGTCACTTCAGATTATAGTAATTTTGGGGTTTTACATTGTGTCACCCGGAAATCTCACCAAGAACAGTAAAATTATCTCATCCCACATTTTTACCCACTATATTATAGTAAAAATGGGAGGTTATCCCAGTTTTACTCAGAATGACACCACACGCGTACCAGAGTCTAAACAGAAATAAAACTAAAATTCAGGAATTATAGTGAATACATAAAACTCTAAAATACATTCAAGTATTATATAAACGCCTCTGAAAAATACAATCCTCCATATTTGTGATGGTTCCGGGAAGGACCCGAGTTTAACTCAGTTTAGCGAAACATGGGTATAATATACCACTCTTTTAATTAAACCTATCTCTAATACTTAAAATAAATCCATCCCACTCACACTATTTCCCAAAACCTGTTTCTTCTACCCTAGGTATTCACCCAATTTTTGTCCGCCCCAACTTCTTCCCCAAATCCCATTCGATACATCCTTATCTTTAATCTCTGTTAACACTTTTCTTTTGACCTAGACACCCTATCATCTTCACAGATCTTGAAAACCACCCAAGTCAACCCTAGGATAACAAAATAGAAATAAAAGGGACACTCGAATGGAAAGTTTATCCCTCACAAATCCGAAAGTAACCATGGTGTTACTCTCCAAAATCGTCCTTTCTAACAAACGCTCCAAGGGAAATCGAACCACATCTAAACAAATACATACCAAGATTCTGAGAATCACTCAAGAAAGAATAAGGGTTGTGGTGATTGTGGTTCGGTTTGGAGCAGTTGGGTTTTTTGGATTGGAGTTTTCATTCGAGTTCATCACCTCTCAAAATCATTGTAAGGATTAAGTTATATTCGAATTCTTTTTCAAATCTGTTTATGTTAGATCTTTCTTGATTATCTTAGGCCAAATAAAGGTTAATTTAGGTGTTGTTTATATTTAGTTTCAATTGTTAAAATTCCAAGAAGTGAGGATTGTTATTGAAGAAAATCTTGTTAAATGTTGTTGTTATTATTTTTGTGTGGTGTAGGAAGTTAGGAAGACTAGAATTCGATTAATAGGTTGATAATTCGTTGGTCGTTGTGGCTATATGGTGATTCGAATGACCCCCAGGAACCATGGATTCAAGTATTGAATTTGGGATTGGTGATAGTAGACAATAGGATTCGAGTAGAAGAAATATTTAGAATGATGCATTTCTCATTAGGTTAGTGTTAGTGATCCGAATAGACACCATGGCTACCTTTAGCCGAATGATAACCACCCCAAAACAAGGTATTTTGGTGGTAACCTTTGGCTAGAAAAATCACCCCGCGTAGGGAAGGTCCTGGCCAAGCTATTTCGTGTCAAGTTAAACCCAAGACTTTGAGGGTTGTACCCTCGGTTCAAGTCTTAAATGTGCCACTTAAACCCAAGACCAAAACCCCTAATGAGTAGTACCACTTTCGCTCCAAAAGAAACCAGCAAGACTGTTAGCATTCGTTTGTCTTTAGGCTAAGAACATTTGAGGCAAAGGAGTACTCTTAGACGCAAGAGCTAAATCCCACTCGAACTAGTTCTTTACCTTGTCCAAAACGTGAGGACGATGCCAAAACTAAACCAAGACCCCTAGAATTTGGAGTCGAGTAGTACTCAACCCAAATCTCTACCAAGACATGAGTCCCTTAGGTCCTTGTGATGTCGTATAAAAAGGGTCACGCAAATCTCAGGGAAGGACACATCAAGTTTTAAAAACATTGAATATGTATGTTCTGTGTTTCTGGTACCAGGCCGAACCCAACAGATAATGCCCACTGATAACACTCAGAATAAGCATGTTTTTAGTTGCGCTATCAATAGTTTTGTGCATCATATTTGGTTATATTTGTATATATTTGTTACTTAATCGTGAAAAAGTGTATATGCAAGTGAATATAGCCAAGTACAGGAAAAGATGATGAAAAGACAAAGAATTGAAGTGATTATGCACATTTGAAGATTCCCGAGATGGAAGCAAGTGAGAAACCACACAAGGACTCAAGGATTTGATAGTGTCAAGATTTCTATGTTCATATATCAAGAAAATATCAAGTTCTATGGAAGAAATCAGTGCCATAACCAAGGATAAAGCATGCAACGAGAAAAGAGAAAGAAAAATCAATATTGTGCGTAGAGGAAGACTCCATCCGATCGGATGGAGCCCGCATCCGATTCGGATGGGAGGAGTTGGATTTTACCGAGAGAACCAACCGATCGGTTGGATCTAATACCGATCGGTTGGATGAAGCTGCTGTTACAAGATTTCATTTAATGACGGATTTAAGTCCCATAACCATGGTGGCTGATCATTTCCTGCTTATTAACTAATTAGGGACGTTTTTACTTGAGAAATAAGTGTTCTTTCACTTATTTAAAGGATCCTAGGCTAGATTACAAAGTGTGACACCCCAAAAACTAGTAAAGGCTTACACCAAGTCCTTACTAACTTATTATCATTGCCCAAAAGTTTAGAAGTGCTGTAAAAACGTCCAGGAAACTTTGAGTTAAAGTCTCAATAGTTTGGTTCGAGTGTGGAGTTGTTTACTTGCAATAATAGGTGATTGGAGGAGTGTGGTTGCTATAGTTCCACAATTCTAGTTCTTGTAATCCTTAAGCTAGGTACATCTTGTTTAATTACTATGAACTACTTTTACTTTTACTTTGAGTTCAATGAAAGTATTGTTTGTTACTTGTGTTTGATTATGATTGTTATGGAGTAATTTTTGGTATACTTGTGTGTATGATGTAACTATTGTTGGAGTATTCTTATTTTAAAGTGATGCATGAAAACATTTCTTGTTTTATGAGTTTGTTGGAATATTATCTAATCTTGCTTAATTTGTTGGTAAAAACATTTTAGAGGATAAAAAGGCCGAAAGGGTTTTCTTTATGTTTTTGTTCCAAAACGTTAGTGCACGAATTAGTATGGGATATGGTGTGTGACAAGCACCATATTAACTCATTAAAATAGATTTGAAACGATTTCATCACGAGAAAGGGCCGAAAGGATTCGTAAGAATTTATAAAATAAGAAGTGCTTTTCAAACAACTAGAGTTTCATAGAATTGTCGTAATAGTTAAAAAGGCCGAAAGGAGTTAACTAGGAGATTGAATTCTTAGTAATGATTTTTCAAGATATAAACCATTGATTGCTAATCATTCATATAAAATTATGCATCATTACAAATTACACAAAACTTAATAGAATACTCTATGCAATTAGTTAAAGAATTACACACAAGTATATGTTCTTGATTGATTGAATTTACTTTTCGAATTTGCAAAAAAATTGGATTGACAATCATTTTTACAAAAGCTACACTAAATACAAATACCAAATCCTTTGGGACGATCTCGACTTACCCACCTTTACTATTACGGACGAGTATACTTGCTCGTATGTGTTAAATAGATAACCAGATAAATCGTGTTTATAAATTTTAAAACTTGCAACACGAGGTAACACACCATCACCCACTTAGGACTCAAACACAAGCCCAACTATAAGCCTTTTTGTTCTAGTCTATTTATGTAGTCTGTTGGAGTAGTAGTACCTTCGGCCCACCAGGCCCATTGTGACCATTAGTAAATCGAACCAACCCAATAACGAAGCATATTCCCCCTCCTCCTCTAATCCAGTTGGGCCGCAGCCCAACAAATGTTAAGTATACAAAAATTAGGTTACCACTAATAAGAATATTTGTCGCAAAATAAAATTCATATAGCCGTCCACGCAAATATTTTCATATTGAGCTAACATATGTATACATAAAACTTGAATAGCCGTGACTTAAAAACTCGACAACCATAATTGAACCATTTTGTTATACTTGTCACTATATATCGTCTCACGATTTCATATATAGTAAAACATAAAAATCGGTAAAAGAGGTACAAAGCTTCATATATACACACTTGTCGTTAAAGGTATAAAACTCGAGTAATTGACGATAAAATAAATTCATATTAAGAATGGACTAGAATACACACTATGGATATACAATTTGGAGTTTATTATTAATCAACCGATAATAACGTCGCTAACAAAAACTAGAAAATGGTATATTAAACTTGAACCCTACTTAAACAAATTTGACGAGATATATTGTTCTAAACTAATAATTTATAAAAATGAGTCATAATAAATTATTAATAACAATGTAAACTTAGTTCAATCTTAATCAACCAAGTTTTGTTAAAATTAACTTTATATTACATTTCCTCAAAACATTTAACTAATAGATAATAAACGTCACTTACGCTAAGTTTTACTTCTAAAATCAACATAATTGGATATAACGATCAAACTACACGACTATAATATATATATATATATATATATATATATATATATATATATATATATATATATATATATATATATATATATATATATATATATATATATCACATCTCGATTATATCCACTCGTGCTTTAATCATTCTTTTCCCTTCTTCCGTCACTCCATTTCCTATAGTATCCCCATTTCCTCATTTCCGTACATTTAGGTCATTCGTAGAGCTACACCTTACCTTTTCTTAGGAAATTCCTTCGTAACCACACTTGCCGCCACACAAGTAACAACAACATAAATACTCTAAAACATTGAAACTAAATTATGAAAGGACTTGAATTTAATACTTGAAACTAAGACATGGTTATTTAATCTAGGTTGCGTGTTGGTGCCGTGCACTCCTTAATTTCACAGCATTCACTGTTCAGGCCATTAAATGTGAGTTTATAGCCCCATTTTATTTATACTTGTTTTACAAATATAGGGTGAGAAACATGCAAATCTTTTTATGGACCATAATATTATAATTTTTCTCAAAACTATTACGTAGTTAGCCCAAAGCCCTAGAACCCACTATCATGCCTATGTCATAAGCCTTTAGTTCCCTTTGGGAAGCGCGATTGCTTTAGATAGATCTATTGGGGTGACTCCCCCGTTCGGTTGGCCAGACAGGTCAAAGCGGACGTATAGCAAGTCGGACTTCGAGTGTATTGGGTTAAACACTCGCTAAGGGCCCCCTTGACTATTATTTATGTGTTATAGAGTAGCACACTAAACTGTCGAGCTTCGGTTGCATGAACTTAGTGCTAGGGCGATAGAAACTTTTGTATGACATTATATGTGTTATAATGATCATGCTGGTCCAAATTAACTATTTGATGCTTTTATTTAAACCTATGAACTCACCATCTTTTTGCTGACTTTTTAGCATATTTTTCTCAGGTGTGTAATTTGATTTGTTATGGCAAGGATTTGGCAAGGCAAGGGTCATGGACCCTTTTCTGAAGAAGTGGCAATTGAATTTAAGACTTGTTTTTATGTGGGACCACTGTATTCAATGGGCCTAAATTTTATCTAAACAATGAATTATCTTTTGTAAAACTTTAAATGTTGATTTAATTAAAAACGGAGTATGTATCCCGCTAATTTACAAGGCAATTCTATTCAACAAACTCGAATTTATTTTCTTGACATTTATTTGAGACCCATTTTACATATACTTCTTACCTGAACAAACATGAAACTAAGAATAAATATTTTATCACTAAAACTTAGGCTATATTTAGTCCACAATGCTCCAGTACCTTGCTCCTACTCCGGTTCACAATTTTAAACCATAAAACAATTTCCTATTCTTTAAATACTTACGATTGTCAATTCAACAAACGCTATTCGCTATTTAAGATTTAACACCCGATATACCCAATTCTCCCAATGATTATTTCTAACGTATTTTTATACTTCCAACATTATTACCAAAGTTCTAAAAATATTTCCTGACACCTAAAGTAATTTATTTACATCTTACGTTTAATTACGTATAACCTTCGTTAATCACCGAAACAACAACCAATACCTATTTTTAACACCCAATACATACAACATATACACTTTTGTATCAAAACTGCTCATCTAAACCTATTTTATGTAGTATGCCGCCCCCCCCCCCCTCCTTCATGTCTTAAAGATTTTTGTTGGACAAAATACATGTGCTCATTAATTAACCAACACAATAGCACAAAACAAGGAGTCAAATGTCAAATTGGTGGCTTGACCACCAATTTGTCTCCCTAGCCACCCTAATCGCCCCCCCCCCCCCTCTTGTAGCCAAATTATAATTTTTGACTCTACTATTGAACATTTGACAAACTTCATGTATAAATAGGCCAAGTATAATCATTTTTGCATCACTAGTTTAAGTAAAGAGAAAGAAAAAATAAATCACCTCCCACATATATATATATACATATATATATATTATTATACATATATATATATACAATCGACCCACTCTTAGAGCACGGAGAGGAGAAGCCTTGTTGTGGTTAAGATCAAGTATACTTAGGGCATTCTAGCAAGGATTTGGAGCATTGATCTTGAGGTTGATCAAGTGTTTTATAACTTACATTTCACTAATTACTTTTGTAAGTAATCCTACAAAAATTTCATGTTTTCTTTATGTCATCTTGCTTGTCAAGTATCTATACTTTGTTATCACTTGGTACATGTTGATAAAGTTCACATTTACAATGATCCTTTAACAAAGATTATGTTTTTTTACAAGTTTTGGTTTCAAGAAAGCTAGTTAGTAAAACTCTTCATAAAAAGGTGGTAATAAACCTTATAATCATGTATGTTAGGGAACTTGCATATTTAGACATTTTTAATGATTATTACATAGACCTTAGAATATTGTTAAGCTTATGGTTAGATCATTATTATCATGTTGAGAAGTTGATGGAGGAACTAGGACTACAATTGAAGTTGTGGTTAAGTAGATATGTTAGCTAGAAGAGTAGAAATGTAGCTTTGACACCTTTAATGGACAATCTGTCATGTTTTGATAATTCCAGAAAAATCAGTAGCTCAGGGGCATTATTAGACTAGAAATATAGAAAATAGACTTAATAACGAAAATGTAGCCTCTTGAATGAATTAAAACGGGCTTATAACGAAAAAGATACGCTATTTTCAATTTAGACGACGAAACTACATTTTCAGAAAATAAGTGAATCTGTCCCGAATTTTAAGAGATGAAAACTGAGGTTAAATGATGTCTAGACTAGCCGAGACCTTGAAAAGCCTAAAGTATACTTAAATACCTTCGCGGGGATAGGTCAAACTTAAGAAACGAAGCTACGACGCAAAAGTTATGGCTAAAAGAAGGTTTACGACGACATATACGTTGACAGCTTCTATTGTTGCTATTAGAAAGCTGTTAGAAATATTTCAAATGGATTTTTGGACTTTTAGAATACATTTTTGGTTAAAATGGCGTAAACGAAAAATGGTAGAACCTTATATATACTTATTAGGCGCGTTAAAGATTTTTGAAATACTTATTAACATGACGACTAAAATTTGGTCGCAAGATTTACAAGTTACGTTTTCTAAAGTGGTAATTTTCTAAATAAATGATCAAATTGACGCAACTATATTTTGACGACAAATGTTTCAACAACATGTACAAGTGATAAAGTAGAGTATGAACTTGCGTGCATGACCTTGTTTTCGAACCTAAGACATATGTATCATTTAGGTCGCGATTAGAGTTATCGGGCTTAAATTACCATTTGTCAATTTATCAATCGGGATTGCTTTTGCTAAGGTGAGTTCTCGTAGCCCCTTTTTCATTATGTTTTCCTTGGGGGGAAATGGTACTCAAATGATATTTTAACTGTTTTCATGCTGTGATCAACTATTTTCATGGTTTTGGACAAGATGTGTGTTTTGATTGCAATATGTGCCTTACTGTGTAAATTCAGATTGTGTGACTTAGCTGGAACGTGCGTACTTGTTTTGTGATGCATTGTTGGTACCATTTTGGAAGTGCACCAGATTATCATTTTGGAAGTGCACCCAGTATATCATTTTGGGAAGTGCACCCAGTATATCATTTGGGAAGTGGCACCCAGACTATGTGTGGATCAATTATGCGTGTTAGCCGTCTGTGACAGTTTGTGATCTTTGCTATGTGCTCATTTTTGTAAATCTTGCTCACTATTGTCCTACGCTATTATTCACAGCTTCATGGTTTAACATCTAAACCTACGAGCTCACCAACTTTATGTTGACGTTTTCTAGTACCATTTTCAGGTGTTATTGAAGCTGCTTAGAAGGTTTAGCATTGACTGACTTAGCAAGACTTAAGACAAGACCCTCCCGGGTTACATCACATGGAGTTGCATTTGATCTTTCCTAGTGACGTTGTTTAACTTTGAGACTCATGTTATTTTGTATTTTCTATTTAACCCTGTTGTGGGAGTTTGTGACTATTACCAGATCAATGTATTACATTTAGTATTTCTCTATTGTGACGCCTTGTGTTCTTGACAATGAGGTCATACCCCGTAAACGCCTTTCCGCTGCGCAATTTTTGGGGTGTGACACTTTGCACCCGTAGCACCCTCAAAGTTCTGTATGCTTCCGCGACTGTTAAATTTTGGGGGTGTTACACATGGATAGTCCAAGTCTTTTATAGTTAATTTACAAGTAGCATATATTTTATAAAATGTAAGTAACTAGTTTACTTAAGTGTTTTTATAAAATGGTTTTGGTTTTATGTGAACTTGTTTAACTAAATATGTTTAAGGTTTAGTTGTTTAATGAAATAAGTTAGTAAGCTTTTGGCCCAAAGCGTTACGTATTTTATCTATCTCGTTAAAATGATTTTACGTTTGTTATCGACAAAACATTAGAAGATCGTAAAATATAAATAAACATTTTTAAGGTTTATTTGTATTAACAATATCCCCCTTTTTGTTGATGACAAAACATAAAATTATTTTAAGTAAAAGAATAAAATTTGTAAGTTTGAATTTAAGCTTTTACACTTTTCTCCCCCTTTTTGTTGAACCAAAAGGAGTGTAAAAAAGAAACTAACCGAGTGCAAGTTTTAATAAAGATGTAAATATGGAGCAAAGAGGGTAAAAAGTGATTAGTTGCTCCCCCTTGACGTTTGCTCCCCCTTGATGAGGCCGTCAAGTAATTAGGAAGACTAAACGTGATCATTGCAAATTATTTGCAATGTTTTGCTTTGAAGAAAGCTCCCCCTCATTGAGGGCGTCGAGTGCTCCATGTGAATTTTTGAAAATCTACAAAACAATGGTTGGAAAACAAGTATATGTTGTCCCTTTGTCGAAAATTTGGCTGCATAAAAAATTTGTTAGTCCTCTGTATGCCCGAATCCCCCGGATCCTTCTCAGAAGGGACCCGCCTAGTATAAAATGAGGGATCCGACTTACCTGTAACATGTTAGCAGCAGTAAAGTGTAGAAAAAGTATGAAATCAAGTAATAATCACACCAATCATGTTCACATAAGCACATAGTCATGAAGATTCATTTAATAAACGTAAGAGAAATGATACAACAATGGTCAAATCTCTAAAAACTAAGAAAATGATCTTAACATGAAAAAGTCCTAGTAACTAAAGTTAGGCCTAAGACCTAGAATAGGGAGACCACTTCTGCTTGTACTTCAAGGTTTTTCGGGAAGGTTAGGTTTGGTGACGTCTTCAAGACGTTCAAGAAAATGGTAGAACATGAAATGTACTTCATCACGTAGTTCATGAACTAAGGTTTGGACATGTTGACAATGATGACAAGTATCATTGTAACTTGGTTGTTGTGATGTTTGTTCTAAGAAAGAAGGTTGTGGAAGTATGTTTGAGGTGGATGGCTCAAGTTAAGGAGGTTGTGGATGTACCACGGATGTCGGGAGAGAAGTATGTGTGGGTGAAAGTGTGTCATTGTTTGGTTTAGATGGTTGACATCTTCTCATAACCCAAAATGGGCCATTTAAGGGTAGAGGAGAGGAAGGCAAGTTTGCTAGAGGTGGTGGTATATTTATGTCAACATCTAGGTGATGGGATGGTGGTTGAGGTGACATTCTCTCAATGGATGAGAATGTGGGTAATGGTGGTGGATTAGAAGGTCTAGGAGGTAAGTCCTCCAACGAGTTAAAGTAGAGGTGAGGTGATGAATGAGGTGTGGTGAAAGAAAGGATTCTAGGTTCAAGAGGTGAAGGTTTTGTTGTTTGAGTGGATATAGGAGTGTTTGGTAATGTAGGTTCAATGGGAGGTGTTGGTTCAAAAGATGGAAGTTTTGGCTTGGTGGAAGCAAATTGTGGTGGAGTTGGTTCATTAGAGAGAGGAGTTTGGATGTAGTTTGAGAGAGGTGTTCTACTAGAAGGTGCTTTGATGGGTGAGGTTTCGGTTGAGGATATTTCATACACAATTCGCACGTTTTTTTTTTCTTGGTGGACTTCTAGTGGATGATCTTGCACTTGGTGCCTTAGTCATGTTTTTAGGTAAGTTTAGAAGGTAAGTTTACAGTAGAAGAGGATTTGTTTAGGTGTGGTTTGGAAGCATAGACACAAGTGGTTTAATAGTAAGGATCAAGTATGGTAATTAAAGCCTAAACCACTAAAATCCTTTGAATTGCAATGATAGGTATGCACCAAGGTCAACTACAGTGATACAATCTTCTAGGAGGTATATTAAAGGCAATGTGGAGTGTTTGAGTGGATAAAGTTGAGTTTTGGAAGGTTTTAGGTGATCAAACCTGTGTCTGTTTACCTAGATCCAGCGGATCATTTTCAAAAGGGATCCGGCTAGCTTTAGCTGAGGGATCCGGCTAACAGATCAGGAGTGAGGGAAAAATGATTATGATTAAGTTATAGCAGCCCTATGTTTCCTGGTGTAATGAGTGTGAGAGGGTGTCTTAAATGAGAAAATCTTGAGTGGTTTAATACTAATGATGAGGGGTTGCCATTAATGGTCTTTAGTGGGGAGAAATAGATCTAAAGTAGGTCAATAAGTGAATATGAGTTAAGAGAGCCATACCACTAAGTGTTAATTGTTTGTAGATTTTAGGGAAATGTTGTCTGAAAAATTAAAAAATTCTTTAAAAATGAGAAGAATTAAAAGATTGGTTTTAGAGCATTTTGAGGTAGAGTTAGTGGAAATAAATTTGTTAAAAATTTACTTAAATTGTAGGTAAATGTATAATGATCAGAGGGAGGTGATGCAAAAAGTAGTACTGAGAAAAGGTGGTTATTTTGAATATGATAAATCATAAACATCTCGGAGGAAACTTAAGTTAATCCTAAGAGATTAAAAGAGATACTAACCTCAAAGTTAGCTCAAACGTGACTTAATAGGAGATGGATAGCTAGTGTACTAAGGTTAGAATGGTTGAGGGTGATAATAGGTGATATAAAAATTGTTCTGTTTGGCCGGATCTGCCTGTTCCTTTTCAAAAGGGATCCGACCAGTGAAAACTAAGGGATCCGGCTTTAGAGATAAATTACAACACAATAGGCTCGTAGAATTTTGCTCATATATCAAATCTAAAGTCTAGTGATTCAAGCAACAATTATACATAGATATAGGTCTAATCCAACAAGTATATCACAAAAAAGACACTAAAAAGAATGCATGGTGAAGTTTCTTAGACTTCAAGAAATTCAAAATATTTAAGACAATAGAAAAAGTATACATGGAATCTAAACAAATAATATGACACAATCATGTTTGACCAATTCACTAACTTTCATAGCCATTCTCTTCACTTGATTTACTTTATTCCCCGTCCTCACTTGTTGAATCATCAGAAGGTTCATGGTAGATGGATGACTCGGAAAAGATAAATGATGTTAAATGTGACTCATTAATTGGTTCCATTAATCTATAGAAACGTGTATATTGACGATCTTGAAGGTACGGGTGAACGTTCATGAAGTGACAAAAGAGACGAGTTAGCAACATCCCATAGGGTATTAGTTTGTTTCTTTTATCCTTGAGATGTATGATTCGATTAGCGAAGAAATAAGCGAGATTGTATGGTTGATGATTTAAAATGCAGTAAAGCATGTGAGCATAGGAGGTAGGTAGATGCTCACGATTTTTGGCTAGGCTTAGAACATTTTCTCATAGGATGACTGCCATAGGTTGTAGAAAGTATCAAAGTTCAATTGTACGAATTCTGTTAGGATGTCGTGTTGAATCGCAGAGAAGGCTGGTCAATTCTCCTGGGGAGGGAATGTATGTAGGATATGGACCATGTTCCTCTTGTTTAAGAGAATCAAGAGCAAACTTTTCTGTATTGGCATATTGCCCATGGTTTGGAAGTCTAAGGACTTGAGCGACTTGTTCAAGAGGTAAGAGAAATTTTAAGTTTTTACGCAAGACCAAAGAGAGGGAGATTGATCCTCGTCACGTGTGAGATCAATATCATGAATGAATTCTAGTATGAAATGTGGGCAAATTAGTTCGTTGATGGTGAGTAGAGACTCAAAACCTATGGCTCGAAAGGCTTTGCTAACTTCTTCATAAAAGGTTGATTTGGGGTCGATAATTCTACCTTCGTGAAGATAGCGTGGCTCAATGTTTAGAAAACTCGGAATACATTCTAAAGGTGTGTAAGTTTCGGTTGAAATGTTTAGAATGTAGAGGTTGGTTAGTTGGTGGTCAAAGTCGTATGTATATGGCATCTTTGAAACCTATACAAGACGATTAAGCATTAAGGACAAGATTAAACTAGAAATATGTTTCTTTAGAAAATATAGAGTTCTTGTATTAAAAATCGATCTAGTGAGGTTTCAATACACAAGAATTGTCAATTACGTTTTTACTTGTATTAACAATTCCAAACATCATTTCAAACATTGTTCGTTCTATTATTTCATTTGTATGGAGTTTTTATGAAAAGATTATTTTGGTTTAAGAGAAGGTTATAATCTAATGTTTAAACATCAAGATTTAAAAAAAAAAAAAAAACCAACATAAAAAAAAAAAAAAAAAAAAACATGATTCAATTTTTTTTTTTTACTTTCAATCAATTTTTGATGAAGAAGTAAACCCTAGAGTTAGATTAGAATAAGTAAGAAAGTATGATTACTTACGGGAATGATTAGAGTTCTTGAGGTGATTGTTGTTTGAACCCTAAGATGAGTATGTGTGTGTTTTTGTTTTAGATTTTATGAGATGAGCAGGATGGAAGAAAGAAGTGGTTTGTGAAGAACAAAATTATTAAACTGGCGTCTGGTGTGCCGGTTCCGCTGGATCCCTTTAAGGAGGGATCCGGCCCGTTAAGTTATATGGATCCGGGAAGACAGTAAAAAAAATTAATTTTCTTAATTTACTTCTTTTAATAATCCTTTAAGACATGTGTTTAGAGGAGTTTGAAGAAATTTCTTAGGAAATTCGAAAAGGTAAATGTTGAGATAAAGTTTGAGAGGATGTAGATTGTTGTGAGTGACTTTGAGATGGGATTAGATAAATTCAATACTTGTGATGACAAGTATGCATGCAAGTTGAAAATGACAAAGAATATCATTCTTGATGGTTTGAAAGAATTTCATGAGAGTAGTTTATTTATTGAAATGAAGGTTAAGACAAGGGAAAAGTTTTCTTTGAGTTGACTCAATCTTTTTATTGGACAAGTAAGTGGAAATGAAATTTTGTTTAGAAGGATAGATGGAATACTATTCCTTATGGTTCGATACTTATGGAAGTTAGTAAAGAGAGACTTTTGAAGGTTGTGATTTGGTGTATTAACACATAATCCATGTAAATATTATGACCAATGAAGAACTATGGTTTAAAAGAAAATAGGTCAAAAGTATGTTAACACATCACATAGATTCACATATTAACTATGAGCAATTAGGACATTTTAAATGACTAGTTATAATTATGAGAAACATACCTTTAATATAATCTCTTTATATGTTATTTGAATCCATAGACGCAAAATACTTCACGAGCTTTAAAATACCTTTATACCATTAAGTAGGGTAGATCAATAGCTCTTTAGGATCTTCTTTAGTGTAAAAACTTCATTTTTCCTTTGATAGAATTAAGTATTTGAAGATTCCTAAACTGAAGATTTCTCAAGGAAGACTTGTTAGAGACAAGATGGAATATCAATATCCAAGAAATAGAAGTTTTATTCTTTTTGTAAAATGAGTTATATGTTAATTTTATTTTAATTTTTTTTTTTTTACAAAAGTTTTTCCTTCGTTGTAGTTTTCAAAATATACACGGATCGTATCAAGTTTTTAAAGTACAATATACTCTAAGAAACTTGTAACGAAGCTCTGATGCCAATTGTAGAAAACTAAAAGCGGGGGGGGGGGGTTGAATAGCTTTACCGATTAAAACTTCTTTTTAAAACTTGTAGATCGACTTATGTCAATCTAGTTTTGACGTGTTGGATATTGATGGTAGTAAAGCATATAAAACTAAACTACGAGAGAGATAGAGAGACACAACCATAACACAAGTATTTATAGTGGTTCAGCTACAAGGTCACCTTCCTTGCCCTACTCCACTCCTCGAGTCACCGACTCGAGAGTTCGTAAACACTTCACAACACAAACTCTTTTCACTTGGCGGAGAAGCCTTCACAACGTCGCTTACACTTTATCCGGTACAAAGCTAGATACTGGGCTTTTCCACGAGATAAAGCCAAACCTTCATCGCCTACACTTTATCCGGTACAAGGCTAGATACCGGGTCCTTAGCACGACGGACCAAACCAACACAACTAGCACAACAAGACTAAAGGAACCAACGTCATTTTAACACCTAACGACTCAACATATCTACAACACCCTTTTGAGAAGAAGAAAGAACAAGATGCACTTCTGATCTTGGTGGAGAAGAATCCTAGCAACTCATATCACGAGCTTGCAAGTCTTCGAGAGGTAGTGATCTCGCCTTTTAGTAGGAACCTAGAGAATCACAAAGAAAGACTACATAGAAAGATCATTGGATCTGTGGTTAGAGAGTTTAGAACATAGAAAGAAGGTATGTCTAAAAGGGGTGAGAAGCAAGAGAGAAATGGCTCACTATTTATAGGCAAATTGTCCACTGTTCACCCGGATCTGGCGGATCCCTTCCCAAAGGGATCCAGCCAGTGTAATCCAAGGGATCCGGCTATCTGGTATCAACAGTTCGGATTTTGGGTTACATTTTCGGGTTTTGGGTTATGGGTTATGATCCATGGATAGATGATGTCATGCCTGATGTCAAAGACATCTTTGGTTCATGGGTCATGGACTTTGGGTTTGGGGTTATGGACTTTGGGTCATGGGTTTCACCCATTATGGATGTCATGCATTATGTCATGCAATGGGTATTGGGTTATGGGTCAAGCTCCATGGGTTATGGATTATGGGCTTGGTTTTTGGGTCATTGATAGTCCAAGTATTTTATAGTTAATTTACAAGTAGCATGTATTTTATAAAATGTAAGTAACTAGTTTACTTAAGTGTTTTTATAAAATGGTTTTGGTTTTATGTGAACTTGTTTAACTAATTATGTTTCAGGTTTAGTTGTTTAATGAAATGAGTTAGTAAGCTTTTGGCCCAAAGCGTTACGTATTTTATCTATCTCGTTTAAATGATTTTACGTTTGTTATCGACAAAACATTAGAAGATCGTAAAATATAAATAAACGTTTTTAAGGTTTATTTGTATTAACACGTAAAATATGTAAAGTAAAGACTTGAAGTAAAGGAAGAAAACAACCAAACCAAGACACGAAGATTTATAGTGGTTCGGCACGTAGCTCACATTTCACCTTACTCCACTCCTCGAGTACCACACTCGAGAGTTCACAATCACTATGTCAACACACTCCCTTTAGGAGGAGCAAGCCGTACACCAAAGCTTACACCAAGTTTAACGTCACTAAACGGAATGTCAGGTCCTAATCCTAGCTAAAACCAATCTACATAAAGCCCACGTGGCTACACGAACAAGCACTCTAGTCCACTTGGATTTAAACACAATCTAAGTCTTCACACGGACGAACACCTCATCCAAATATTCACACGGACGATCACCCTGTCCACTTGAATCTTCACCCGATCCAAGTCTTCACAAACCTTCACCCGGTCTACGTCTTCACTTCACGGACTCATACCAAGTCCAAATCTTCACACACCGACACAACAACTTACACAAAGTCCTAATCTAGATACACCACTTCACGGACATACACTTTGTCTGTATTTATCCTAACACACCTAATCACGACTCACACACAAGTCGGAAATACAAATTTACAATATATACCATGAGAAAGTTTGGGGGAAGAAGAGAACCGTCACACAAATTACGTGTGTGTGATGACAAATCTATAACACTACGTTTCTTGACGAGTACGAGCATTCTTCTCTAGCACTTTGATATAGAGGGTAATGAGATCACTTATAAACACATATCGACATGTGATAGTGATCAAAGAATGGAGGAAGAAAGATCAGAATGTTTTTGTGCAAAGAGGGTTAGTTTTTCTGAGAAAACAATGCAGTATTTATAGGCACCAGGAGGAGCGGGGGACGGTCCCTTAAAGTTGGACCATCCCGTATATATAAGGGACCGTCCCCATGTTTACCGGAACGTCCCGACATACGCTCATATTTTTGTCCTGATGTGGTGAAAGTTTATCTATTGAAAACTTATCTGATTTGACCGGGAAAACTAGCTGTTGGGAGTTATGAAATTCAAATTTATTTTCTTTAATAAAACATTTCTTTTTAATTACAAAAATACTTTTGTAAAAACATTTTGTCACATAAAAATGTGAAGTTTTGAGAAAATAAATTCTTTGATCACTTTACTAATGTCGGTATTGTGTTTGTTCATACCTGAAGTGATGTTGTAGTCAGTACGTTGTTGAAACAATTTTCATTGGTTAAAAACTTATCAAATGTAGTTTTATGTATCGTGTTTTTATATTTTGTGATTATCAAAACGTATAGAGACCGAATAATGCAAATGACGTTTTTGACATTATTTGTATTAACAGTCTCTCCCTTTTTGATGATTACAAAATATAAACTCATTTTAGGTAAAATTATATGTTAATAAGTTTTTAATGAGTTTTCGTTTACTTCTCCCCCTTTTTATAGAATCAAAAAGGCTTCGTCGATGTATAGAGAGAAAAGAAATCAACGATACTAATGCTCCCCCTTGCTTAGTGCTCCCCCTAGATGAGGGCACCGAGGAATCGAGCTATGGTGTTGTGCTTCAAAAATAAGTTAGAAAACAATGCACATACACGTATTTATATGAGAATTAGAGGGGGTTATTGATTACGTCAAGTGGTGGAAAATCAATTAGTTTGTTTACATCAAGATGATTATTGATTACGTCAAGTGGTGAAAAATCACAAATTATGGTATTGTGAATACTTGACGTTGAGTTATGTTAGGTCACAATAATAAGTAGAACACAAGTAATATAGCACGTAATAGATGAGAGAAAGAGAGAAGAGAAGAGAGGAGAATGGCGGATTTCAATTCACACGATAGAATGAGAAAAATGTTCTTTGCATTAGTGAATAAAACCAAAAAACATAAGAGTAGTATACATGTCTATTTATAGGCGTGCATTAGGGCAACACCTTGCCTAATGCTTCTAGAAACTGAAGCTACTAAGTCACGGCCTATAGGTCTTCTAATAGGGCCGTGACATTACAAGCAAACCTAAAGGCCTTAAGCAACCTTGTACAATAATATGACCAAGACTTGATTACATATGAAATGTGTTCCCAACCATCTCCCCCTAAGGATTGGTCATCAAGGTTGCTTGAAATCTTCTTTGCTTCTTAGGCTTCGACGTTTTTTGTATCTTTGTTCTTTTTTCTTGTTGTGATTGATATGTTAATGTCATGATCTGCCTTCCACCAACGTTCTTTAATTCATGTGTCTTTATGTCTTTTCCACCATGCTCATACTTCTTTCGACTTTGATGTTTATGCTTCAAGTAACTCTCATTCTTTAACTTCGATCTTTGACTTTTGAACTTTTGCTTTACTTTGATCTTTGTGAGAATTATCTTTGTGATGTTAGTATGAGCATGATGGTGATGGTGGTGGTGGAACTCCTGGTCTCCATGAATACCTGCATGTAAACAGTTAGAAATAATTCATCCGGCACTTACAGGTTCGGACTTCGAGATCGTCAACAGCATAGTGTGAAGACTTTCTCTAATCCTTGCCATGGCCGTTCCTAAACCGGATGCCCCCAAGAGAGCTAACTCAGATACACCGAAGTGTATCAACGATTTAGGGTGAGTCGCTGAAGTATACCGAAGTATCACTCCACGACTGTAGACCGTTTGGAACCACCGCTAACACTAAGGTAATCCACAAGGGATTACCGAAGTGACCTGCTGTTAGGGCTGTTTGATGTTGACCCTGGTAGGAATTTCCACTCAATCACTGAGAATCACAATTGTGAGTTCCCTCATGAATGTTCTTGGCAGATTGCTAAGATCTACGTAGGACTCTTGTAATTTACAATTGGTGTCCATAATGTTGAACAACCAGTGTAGAAATATTAAGTGTTTCTAAGATATCTTTTGATGTATCTCGCGGCTCTAGACTCGATTTAGTGCTCTTTGGTTTTAGTCGTCAGAGGCATGAAGCCGAGTGCCTCCTTTTCAATATCAACTCATCTCGGAGTGAGAGGTCAATAGATAATGAAGGGTTCTCCGTGAGAAATGAAACAAATATCTTTTGAGAGACACTTTAGTGGCTAGAAGGTTTAGTGCAGTGCGTCACTGGGTCCATGACGGCTTAGTCTTCAATACCGGTGTCAACCAATAGCATATGAATTGAACTCGGTTTCTGCCATAAGGTTGAACATATAGAGGGCTATTTCTTTTCACCTTTTCGTTTACTTTTCTTTTTAATTCTTCAACCCCTTCTTTCTCCTTTCATTTCTTTACTTTTTTTTTTCATACCTAAGGACTTTCTAGTTCTAAACTATTGGTATTGTCCATGGGTAGATCCCTCTGGTTCTGGCGAATCATAGGACGTATTTCTTATCCTTAGTTACCTTATAACTTCATGACTATCCTATTTTGCCATAAACCAATCATTTGAAAATCTCTCAAAGTGTTTATGATTATTAAAACATATTTTGTTAACACTTTGAGAGTTTTACTTTTATAGAAATACTCCGCCTTCACATGTGCTCATAAGTTTTTAATTTAGATTTGCACATGTCGAGTGGAGTTAGCAATTTTGAATTGATTGATTCTTCAGTGAATATGACCATTGCGAGACACGTTTACATCACTAGTTAGACTAGCTTGAAATTATTACCCGTCCTGGTCATATTCAAAGAGAATCTCTCGAAAATGGTACACTCTACTCAGACAAGTCCGTTGCAAGACACGTTTACATCACTGGTTAAACCAACTTGAAATTATTACCCGTCCAGGACAAGTCTTTTCCATTAGTGACAATTAATTTTTGTCAATTTTGGGTAAAATCTGAGTCGAGCTTATGCGAGATTCCATACTTATAGTTACCATATTTTAATCACATACTTATTCTCCCCCTCAAAAATAGCATATTCATGTTGTTTTTGGAAAACTTTTGATTAAAATATGCTTTTTGAGGTTTACGGGAAGAATTCAACAAGAACTTTTGTGTTGAACAAAGATTAGTTTCAAGTACTCCCCCTTAACAAGGGAATACTTGTTCTTTTTAGCATAATTTTGAAAAACTTATTAAAATACCAATTAATTCTACTCAAAAGTAAGAAGCTTTCGCTCTTTATGTTAGGATTGAGGCACTGAAGCATACCTCAGGGTCCTTTCTTTACAAGTGCGGGTTGTGCACTGTTATCTGTACACAAGCCATAATAAATAACACAAGCAAGTGTTATGAATCAAAAAATTATCCAACTCTTACATCATTCCGTGCTTCTCAAGACAGTGAAAACTGGATCAGGTCTTTGAAAATTCCTGATCGGGAATGATGGTCTTCCTCCAACATAGCTTTCAAGTCTCCTCATCTGGTCTCTATGAACAAGCCTTTTCTCGATCTTCAAAATGAATTGACGAACTTCTCTTAGTTGAGAAGCTGTCCACCTATTGGTCTTGTAAAGTTCCCGATCTCTTACTCGTATCACCAACCCATCACGAACTTTCTTGAGCGTGTGGTCACAGAACTTGTGAACCTCTTTGTATCCCATGAAGCAGTTGATGGAGATATCACTCTTGTAGACAAACCCGAAGGTTGGTTCTTTCTTCATGGTATACTGGGGCTCTTGGTTGATCTCAGGAAGATGTAGAACTGGTGCGGTTAAGTTGATCTTCCTTTGATAGCTCTCGACCCTAAGCTTTAAGTCTTCTACGCGTTCTTGAATGATCTTCCTTCTGATGAAGTATAGCAGTGAAGTGCTGAACACGTATGTAAGTTCAGTGGAGAAGTGATGCATCTTCCCTTGAACCTTGATGAGATACATGTCTTCAAGATCGTTGAGATTTAAGTCCGGGAAGTCTGCTTCTGAGAATGTATACATTTTCTGGTCTTGTCTTCTAACCTTGATTTTTTTGTAGAAAGGTATAATCATATCTCTTTTCTGCTTCAAGGCTAACCACAGCAATTATCCTGAGATCACTCATCACTGGAGTTGGAGACTTCTTCGTGAGTTTACTTTTGTACCATGTTCTCCTCTTCTCAAACCAGTGATATATTCCCAGTTGCGCATCTTGATCGTAATGCACTTTGTTTGTAACGAAGAGTCTTGTAGCATTTTTGATGGCAGTGGATCCATAGAAGTTCGAGGATATTTGGTTGTTGAATGAAGAATTTAGATCGGTTGAAATCTTAAGCGATAGCAGGTTGATCTGAAGTTCCAATCACCGGTAGAGGCTTTGTCCAATCCGTAATGTATGGTTGGTTGGCTTGAGAAGTGCTATCAACCACATGCATATCTGGATTTGTCTGGCCGAACTCACTAGACATTGCTCGTGCAATGTTTTCCAGGTGATATTCAAGCTCAGCTGCACTGGAAGACCTATCTTTTAGCAGATTGAAGGCATCATTCTTGATTCGACGGAGTTCTCCTTTAGTGAGCTTTTTGATGCGTTGGTCACGTTTTAGTTTTTGTGTGAACTCAAGTGTGCGACCTTCGATCATGGAGTCATCGTCTACATAAAGTTGAGCACTGACAAGTTGATCAAACCATTCATTCCCTTTTGTCGTGTCTTCGTCCAGCCATGAGACAACAGTAGGTCTTTTGGATGTTGTCTTCTTTCCAGACTTAGACGTTGTTGCTTTTGTCTTGGGAGGAGATTCCGGTTAATCTTGGTGTTGTTGAAATTCTTCGTCTGCAATGAACTCAAACTGATACTCCATTGCTGATGGTCTAAAGCCGGAAGCCTTAGGTGGTTGGGTGGCTGTTGTGGTTGCAGAAGGTCCGACAGGTTCTTTAAGTTGAGAAGCAGATCCACCGACACTCTTTGATTTCTTGGCTTGTGAGTTTGGATCTGGGTCTTCGTCTTCTCTTGGACGTTTACCTTTGTCAGCCTCAGCTTTACATGACTCCTTCAATATATTTGCCTTAATAGCCTCAGCGATGGCTATTTTCTCAGGAGTTGGTGAGGTAATACTTGTTAAGCTTTCAAATAGTTTAAGCTGAAGCTCTTCCAGAGTTGGTTCTTTAGGCTCCGTCGGTTGAGTTTGAAGGACAAGTGAAACTGTAGCCACAATATTCTTGAGAAGACCTTCAATGTTCGGCTCAAGATATTCTTCCACCTTCTTCAACGTGATATTAGGCAAGTACTTCTTAAAGTATACTTTAGTGTTGCCCTTGATCGTTGTGAGCATCCTCTCTTGAACGTCATCTGAAAGGAACTCATCAACACGAGCTTTGGTGTCTTGAAGCTCGTTCACTTGTCCTGCAAGGTAGGTGACCATATTTGTCAAAGTTTCGATTTGGTCACGAAGTTGGTCATCTTTCTTGGCTCTTGCCAGCTTCACGGCCTGCTTTACCCTTTTTGAATCTTGGGAGATTGCTTCATCCCTTTTGAAGCTGGTTATCTTTCTTGATTTCTTTCTTGACTTGCTTGTTGTTGCTTTTGTTGGTGGTGGTGAAGAGTGTGTGGATGATTCAGTAAGTTTTTGGACTTTGGGTGGAGAAGCTTGCTTAGATACTGGAGGTGTTTCATGGGTAATTGGAGGAGGGTGTGGAGGAGTGGTTGGAGGTGTTTGAATATATTGGTCGGCTTCCTTTTCCTCAGCCCTTATCCTTGCCAATCTTTCTTCTTCCTCCTTTTTCTTTTCCAATTCCAGCTTTTCTAATCACTTCCTCATCAATAAGCACCTTCTCTGTCTCATCATCCTCATCCATGTCAAAATCTCTAGTCTGTTCATCTTCATCCTGTTCCTCGTCATTATCGGGTCGATTAACCGGATCTGAACGAGGTGGAATAACTTCTGCTGCAACTCTAGACCCACCGGGTTGATTAACCGGATCGACTAGGGTCTGGCCTTCATCAAAGTCTTTAGCGATTTCCTCATCGATTCTCATATGTTCTTCAAGCATCATTTTCCTCCGCCTTTCTTCATCAGCTTTAAAGGACTCTCGACTTTCTTCTAGAGCAATCTTGGTAGCTATTTCTTCCTTGTAGATTGATGGTTCTTCATCGGTTTCCGTGTCAGAACTGGATCCCTCTTCTTCAACAATCTTTTCTTCTTCTGGTTCGGGCTTAGCAATCTTGACTGGAACTCTCCTCTTCGTGTATTTAGGAGGCCCTGGTTTGATCTTCTTAGATGTGCTAGATGTGCTGTCTGACTTGCAACCTTCCGTTTAGGAATATAAATATTCATGTGAAGACTCGATCACCCCGAGTATCTATTTAGCATTTATGTAGCTCGTAGGATTATTAGTATTAATAGTATTAGTTTAGTTATATTAGTATTTGTAGAGTGGGTTGGGTCTTTACCCACTGTCAGCTCACTCCACAGCCCGCTAGGGGCACCTAAACCTTGTAGTATATATATCCCTTCCCACACTTGGGAAGGGTTGGACCTTCTCACAATTCTAATCTTACAACTTCACTTTCTCTCTCTAAGGTTCCCAACTCTATTTCTCTCTCTAGAAATCTCATACTATTCAGCCATAGATTGATCCATATGTGTGTTTTATGTTTGTGAACATCCTACAATTGGTATCAAGAGCCATGGTTAGGTTCATATGATTACATGTTCACAGATCTCGTTGGTTTTATGGTTTCTTTTTGGTTCGAATAGAAAAGGTGAAAAAATCACTTGTTCGGCTTTGTTTGTGGTTGAATCCCTTAAAGGCTTGTACTTTCTTGTTTAAAAGTGTTGTATAAGCTGTGTTTTGTAGTTGGATTGCTTGTTTCAGTCGTGTATTGGAAGTTTGAGCAAATTCGAGTGGTTTTTGTGACTTTTTCTTCACTGTGATTTGAATCTCGGTAAGATTCTCTTCGTTGCGATTTGAGTTAATTAAGGAAAGTTGCAGTTGCGATTTCGTGCATCGAAATTGCGATTTGCTGCATCGAAATTCTTTGCCTTTTTAACTTAAAAAAGAAAAAAAAGTTAAAAAATCACGTGACTGGGGAATCTTTTGACTTTTTGTGGGCTCGACTTGGCCTGACAGCGACTGGTTTGTCCGGTAGTGCCTGCGATTTGGGTGATTTAGGTATTCTGGTTGCGATTAGATCATTGCGATTTGGGTATTCTGATTGCGACTTGATAGTTGCGATTTGAGTTATTCTGGTTGCGATTTGACTATTAAGATTTGGTCAAGTTTAGCGATTTGAAGAAGTGTGCTTTAGGCCTGCGATTTGACTTACCGTTTGACTATTGCGATTTGACAACGTTGTAATTGACTTGTTGCAATTTGATGGATTGCGATTTAACCTATTGCGATTTGACGTTGCGAGTTGACACTTGCGATTTGACTCATTGCGATTTGGTTAGTTGCGATTTGACTTTTTGCGACTTGACAAACTATGATTTGACTTGTTGCGATTTGATCAGTTGTGATTTGACTTATGTAACTTAAATCTTTGAAGATCATTATTTTAGTTTACTCTTGCTTCGTCGTTCACGGTTTATTCTTGATTTTTTGTAAAATCTAGCGAAAGAATCTATTTCTCGGTTTAAATCATAGAATTGTAAAATCTCGTGCACGTTTACATCATGTCTACTACTTCAGATTATGCCATATCTGAGGTACTCAGATTGTACAACATGATTGACAAACGAACGATTCCCAAAGATGTACAACAGATAAATGTGCTTGAGTACTTTGGTGTCACTAGGGACTTTGTGTGCTTGAATTCTCAAGAGAAAGAGCTTCATCAGCCACAAACAAACATTGTTGAGTCAGATACTGCTATGAACAACATGCAACACGTGAAAAACAACGGAGCGTCTGCTGAACCTAGTGGGGTATCTTCTGTTATTCATAATGATGATGTGTTGCATGAATGGAAGATTCCCAACAAAGTACAACAGACAAACGTTGTTGAGTCAGATGCTGCTAATCTGGGAAATAGCATTGTTATCCCATATGAACAGCATGTGAAACACAACGAAGTGTCTGTTGTACCAAGTGGTAAGTCAGATAATGCTTGTGAGTTGCATGAGAACACCATGTTTATCCCTGATGAAACCTTGACCACTAGACTTAACATCTATAAAGATCAGGTGGCCATATATGAACAACGTGCTAAATTTGAGCTAACTGAATGTGAGCAGAAAATGGATAGTCAAATGCGTACATTCATAACTGAACGTAATTTAAGGGAAGAAACATTAAAAAAAAGGATTTATATTCTTTGCAAAAACAGCTGGATCAGACTGTTAAACAAAAACAGGAGGTCCAAGAGCGTGTAAATACACTAAAACAGGATTTCAAAGAAAAAGAAACAAAATTCTTAAATGATTTCTCCAGACTTAAAACGTTAAAGAATAAGCTTGAAAACAAGTTGTACACACAAGATCAAACCAGACAAACCGCTCAAATGATTCAAAAGCACAAAAAGTTGTGTGATAAACATAGTGAATATAATGTAGGAGAACCTAAGTTAGCTCTTCTTAGGAATGCTAAAGTAGCCCAACCTGCGTTATATGATGGAAATGAAATGCTTAAGACCATTCATGCCCCACCTGATGTGTCTTCCTTACAAGAGAGTAATGAGATAGATGACAGAAACAGAGAGAGATTAGCTGAAAAAATGAAGGACCCGAAATGTATAGCCAAACGAGTCATAGTTAAGCCCTATAATTACTATGAGCAAAATCGTTTGACTATCTTTGCACCTCAAACTAAGTTAACGCCTGAACAAATATTTTGGTCTTTGGACATAGAAAAGAGAAAGGCTGATGCACTTAAGGACAATACCCCACCCCTTAGGAAAATAGCGGCTGCAACGGTGTATCCTCCCAATACACCTCGGCACTTAGTTCCGTTAACTCTTCCCACATAATGTAAAACTCTAATTAGCATATATGTTCTTTGTCAACTATTTGCTGATTTTGATAAAACTTGTAAAAAAAGAATTACACCAACGGGAATTACTGAAGGGGAAAGAGGTTTTGAACTAACCAAAGAATGCTACTTAACTGAGGTTATTCCATTCTTTAAGCTTCTTAAGGAACATTTTGAGGGTATGCAAACAACTCTTAGAAATGACATAAATGATATGAAAGCAGTATTTAAAGATATGGAAAATGAAGTGTCCCAATGTGCGATAGAACTTAAGAGTCGTGAGATTGATAGAAAAAACATTATCATCACCAATGAGAATTTGATTGCTAAATGTGTTGCCCAGGATGTGTTTTATACTGCTACTGATGCTACACTAACTGCTTGTCAATTTCATGAACTGTCTATTCCACTGAATGCTTCCCAGAATCGTGTTGTTGAGCTTGAGGGGGAGAATTGGAAATTACATGAGAAAATTCAAAATGATGACCATGATAACATGGTTAAACATTTTTCAAAACTAGAAGTTGATAATCTTAATTTGCAATTAAAGTATCAACATTTAGAAGAAAGAATTAAAATCTCAAATGCCAAGACATCTTTGGATGCTCCTGAATTTGATGCATATTTTGAATTAAGCAAACGTGATGAAAAAATTCAAGCTCACACAAACACGATTCGACAATTGAGGGCTCAAATTGCCCAATTAAAGTCAAATAAGAGTGAAGTAATTGGCACCCATAAACCATCGTCTTTAGATTCTCAGAATTTTCAATATCAAGACACCATCAAGAAGTTACACTATGAAAATGAGTGTTTTCGAGCTGAAAATTCAAAAGTCAAACAGCATTACAAAGAGTTATATGATTCAATTAAAGTCACACGAAACAATCACAATGAAAAGATAACTTCTTTGCTAAATGAGATCGAGAATCTAAAGACTCAGGTGAAAGGGAAAATGCCAATTATCACTTGTGATAATGTTGTTCCAAAGGTTTCTGCTTGTAGTAAGTATGTTGTTGATGTTGTGCCTATTCCACTTCCCCTTAGGAACAATAGGTCTGCCCATCAAGTATATCTCAATCACCTTAAGGATAGCCTTGACACCCTTTGTGAGATCGTAGAAGAGGATAGGATAGATAAACCACTTGATAGTGCAGTTGTAGATGCCTGCTTCCTCACTAAACGATCTCAGGAACTCTTAGAATACGTCATTGGCACATGTCCTAAGCCTGATAGCAAGCGAGATAGGTTTATTGCATCATCCTCAATGACTAAGAACAAGCATGTAACCTTTGAGGCACCCTTGGAAACTTCAGATCCCAACACATCAAAACATGTTCAGCAATTGGAAGTGAAAAAGACTAAGATTCCCATCAGTCCTTCTACAGGAGTTAACAGAGACACTAAAGCTAGCGAGTCAAAACCTAGGAGAAATATAAAGAATTATAGGACTTCACCAGCTAAGAGTGTTCCTAAGAAGAAAGTAGAAGACCACATGAGGAACAATAAGTCAGATTTGAACAAACAGAATCATAATTCAAATCCTAATTCACTTTGCAAAACATGTAATGATTGTTTAATTTCGGGTAATCATGATAAATGTGTTGAGAAATTTTTGAAGTCATCCAACAAAACCCCTGTCAAGCAAGTTTGGAGAGCCAAGCATGTCAAGCAAACTTGGAAAGCAACAGGAAATATGTTTGCTAATGTTGGTTATCAATGGAAGCCCACTGGAAGGAAATTCACTTTAGGAGAACAGTGCCCTTTAACTAGGATAACTAAGTCTAAAGTAGTGCCTGTACGTCAATGGAAGCCAACTGGAAGGAAATTCCATGTAGGAGAACAGTGCCCTTTAATCAGGTCTACTAAATCCGAAACGGTGCCTTTAATACAACCCAAACACGTTAGTACTAGTGAAAGTGTCATCACTGAGAGATTTTGTAACAATCCTCATACATTGTTAACTATTTACCAACGTAGAAACAAACAGAAAAAGGCTACTTCCAATAGCAGTCCAACGTCTACTGAGACTCAGGCAAATGATGCTTCTGTTCCCACTAACCAACTGGAGCCCAACTTAAATTGGGAATCCGGCACTCCAAACTCTCTATTGCTGTCTGTTTTCAAATGCAGGTCATACAGATCATCCTTTGACATTTGAACTCAGGCTGCTGACAACATATGAGGGGAAATCATAAAGACGTCTGTTCACATCAGTTTAGGCCTCGTTCTTCATCGACAATGATGTTTGTACACATCAGTCCAGGCCTCGTTCTTCAATGACAATGATGTTTGAACACATCAGTTCAAGCCTCGTTCTTCAACGACAATGACGTTTGAACATTGCAGTTCAAGCCTCGGTCCTCAATGTCAACACAATGGCGTCTGCTGAAAACACTTCAGGCCCCGTTCCTCAAAGAAAAGAAATGCGTACGCTTGAGTGCGCTTTATCTTCGGAAGAAGAGTTATCTTCTTGCTTATGACCATTCTCATTGGTAAGCGCCGTCTATTCTATCAAAAATGGCAACCTCATATGCAATTTTTGAGGGGGAGAAGTGTGAATAAACTAAATGTCAGTCATCAAGTGGATTTACTTATCGTTGATGGTAGTCTTATTCACTCGTTCAATCAAAAATGGCAGTCATATGCAATTTTTGAGGGGGAGAAGGGTGAATAAACAAAATGTCAGTTATCAAGTGGATCTACTTACCGTTGATGGTAGTCTTATTCACCCTTTCAATCAAAAATGGCAGTCATATGCAATTTTTGAGGGGGAGAAGGGTGAATAAACTACATGTTGATTGATGTTTGAGAAATGGCCATACGACTAATCGACATCTTCTCACGGGTTGATATAATCAGTGATAAAGTGCTTCTAGTTAATGCTTCATGTACACATCATTATGCTGATTCCGATTAATCATAACCATCAGGGGAGAGAAATGTGTACACCAAGGACGCACAACAAGTTCACATGATCGGGTTTAACATCTTATGAAACAAATTAAAGATGATCAGTGTTTCAACTTGTTACTTTGGTATCTTCATTTCATGTGTACGTCACGGGCTGATTAATCGTAACCATCAGGGGAGAGAAATGTGTACACCAAGGATGCACAACAAGTTCACGTGATCGGGCTAATGTCTCATGATACAAATTAAAGATGATCAGTTTTTCAACTTGTTACTTTGGTGTTATCAGTTCATATGTACGTTACGGGCTGATGGGTTATATATAAGATTACTGGAATGCATTTGGTGAGATGCAGATGTTGATATTTTGTTCCCCAAATGGACAATCTTGAAGAAGGTCGAGTCTACAGTCTGTTCTACATTTTCCGCTGTATGTTAGAAGACTAAAGACGGCATGCATTTGGTTATCAAAAGACTTCTTCATATTCTGGGCATTCATCAGAAAGGGTGTCAGTTTGGGGGAGAGCACTAATTAGGGAAGAGTGAAAAGCCAGATTTAATCCTTAATTAAATGTGCTCACATTGTTCCTCAGCAAGTAAAGTGATGGCAGCTGAGAAGATTCAGGAAGCTGAGGAGTAATGGACTTGCTTCGTATATCCTTGTATATATATTCTTTGTATATATTTTAAACCAAAAAGAAAAGAGAAAAATATAAAACCTATAAAAACCATAAAAATAAGAAAAACACAAAAAAAATACCAAAAATAGTCGTTCTAGGCATGTCTTCTGTTTATCAATAACATTTACGGTCCTAGAAATGTCATTCAATAATGACACGGGTCTTTAAATGAAGCTCGAGCAGAAGTTAAAATAAATTGTTAAAACATGTCATGATGGCTTGCTATTAATTTAGATAGCAACCCGCGTTTCAAAATGGGGAAAGCACGTCGCCAAAAAGACGGTTGTTCCTCCCACTGGTTGACGTTCACCGGGCATGGATTACTTTATATCCATGTTTTCCCGATTTGATGTACGTTTTAGTGCATCATCTTTCGTATAAGAAGAGAAGTCTTCTTTACATCACAAACTCTTTCTCTTCTATGATTCTTCAGGAGAGTTTTGGTGTTTCACAAGGTGGTAACTGGACTTAATTTTTCACAAATACTTGACGCTCAATTGAATGACTACAACTCTTTAAATAGAAAACGGGTAATTAATTGAGGGGGAGAGTATTTGTTGAAATTTTATACACCTTTTTAAACTTTGTGCAACATCAGCAGTGACACTCTCTCTCGTATCAAGGGAGAGCATAGTATCGTTCCATTATCAGCATACATTAAACCAGACCACATTTTCTAACTTATTTAAATCAATTGGGATCACAAATCTCAAAAGGTTTGAAATTTTTGATCGGGGGAGAGAATGTGATTTAAATATGAAATCTGATAAAAAAATGTGATGTTTTGGACCTAAATGCAAGCTCTCAAATATGTGCTAAACTCTTTCGCATATCGATGCACATATTGAGGGGGAGCAAATGGCTTTTGGTGACAAAAAGGATATGGCATCTCTTGTGAGCGTGACTCAGACTTCACTAAAGAATTGACGAAACAAAACTGTCATTAATCGAAAGGACTTGTCCTGGCCAGGTAATAATTTCAAGCTGGTCTGACCAGTGATGTAAGCGTGTCTCGAAGAGGACTTGTCTGAGTAGAGTGTACCATTTCGAGAAACTTTCTGTGAACTTGACCAGGCCGGGTAATAATTTCAAGCTAGTCCAACTAGTGATGTAAGCGTGTCTCGAATCGGTCATGTTCACTGAAAGTGGATCAATTCAAAAAGTGCAATCTCTACCCAACATGTGCAAATTTTAAACTAAAACATATGAGCACATGTTAAGGGGGAGCATTTGAAAAGCATAAAACTCTCAAACTGTTGGCAAAATGTGTTTTCATAATCATAAACACTTTGAGAGATTTTTCAAGGATTTGGTTGACGGCAACATAGGATAGTCATGAAGTTATAAGGTGGCTAAGGTTAGGAAAACCGTCCTATGATCCGCCAGAGCCAGAGGGATCTACCCAAGGACAATACCAAGTAGTTAGTATTAGAAAGTCCTTAGGTATGATTATGAAAAAGGAGTAATATGAGAAAGGAGAAAGAAGGGGTTGAAGAATTAAAAAGAAAAATAATGTGAAAGGGTGAAAAGAAATAGCCCTCCAAATTATTCAACCTTAGGGCAGAAACCGGGTTCAATTCATATGCTACTGGTTGTTACTAAGGTGACGCCGGTATTGAAGACAAGACGTCATGGACCCAGTGACGCACTGCACTAAACCTTCTAAGCCACTCAAGTTCTCTTAAAAGGACTTGTTTCATTCTCACGGGGAACCCTGCATAATCTATCGACCGCTCATTACGAGTTATGTTGATATTGAAACAGGAGACACCGCTCCAGTCTCCGACTACCAAAATTGCACTTATCGAGTCTAGAGCCACGAGATGCATCATAAGATCTCATAGGAACATGTGTTACTTCTACACTGGTTGTTCAACATTAAGGACACCAGTTGTAAACTTATGAGTCCTACGCAGATCTTAGCAATCTGCCAGAAATTTTGAGGGAATTTACAAATGTAATTCTCAGTGATTGAATGGAAATTCCTGCCAGGGTCAACATCAAACAGCCCTGAAAGCAGGTCACTTCGGTAATTCCTTGTGGATTACGCTTAGTGGTCGCGGCGGTTTCAAACGGTCTACAGTCGTGGAGTGAATTCCAGTGACTCACCTAATCGTTGATTTACTACGGTAGATCTTGTAAGCCCTCTGTGGGTTTTCGATTTAGGAACGGCCTTGGTAAGGATTAGAGAGAGTTTTCACACTGTGCTGTTAACAATCTCGAAGTCCGAACCTGTAAGTACCAGGATGTTTTATTGCTAACTGTCGTATGCAGGAATTCCTGGCGGTTGTAGCTGATTGCAGAAAAGATGCCAATCCATTACCACATGCTCACACTACACCATCATCGTATTCAAAGAAGTCATGATAAACTAAAAGACCTTCAACACTGCTTCTGCAAACTCTGATGCTGAAAATCATGACCCAGAATAGTGTGAGCATGTAGGCTCAAAGAGTACCACATCACATGGAGACATACTGCTAAAAGATGACTTGGAGACATACGTTGGATGAAGACATCAAAGAATCACCAAAGATCATCCAAGACAGAAGAACGGTCATCAAAAGTTCACTGCTGAATGTACAAAGACTAATGAATTTGAAGAATCAAAGACTACGAGCTATGAAGTTAAATTCATATGAAAGAATGCTAGAATTCAAAATATTATTTCCGGGGTGACCTCCCTTAGGGGGAGATTGTTAGGAATATAAATATTCATGTGAAGACTCGGTCACCCCGAGTATCTATTTAGCATTTATGTAGCTCGTAGGATTATTAGTATTAATAGTATTAGTTTAGTTATATTAGTATTTGTGGAGTGGGTCGGGTCTTTACCCACTGTCAGCTCACTCCACAACCCGCTAGTGGCACCTAAACCTTGTAGTATATATATCCCTTCCCACACTTGGGAAGGGTTGGACCTTCTCACAATTCTAATCTTACAAATTCACTTTCTCTCTCTAAGGTTCCCAACTCTATTTCTCTCTCTAGAAATCTCATACTATTCATCCATAGATTGATCCATATGTGTGTTATATGTTTGTGAACATCCTACACTTCCTTTGATCGAGTCTTAGCTGGAGCAGGCTCATCATCGTACTTGCAGAAACCGACATGTCCCTCATTGAATGCTCTATCATAATGTATGCTTTTGTTTGCTTTATCTTGGTCTTCAAAACGTTGAGGGATGTCATTGTTGTCTTTAAGTAGATGATAGATGATAATCTTGGTGTATCTAACAAATGGGATTTTGGTGAGAGGTTTGAGGTAGTGACTTTGAATTTGAAAGACTATGTCTTCCCAGATAAGTCGAGCATAGTCAATTTGCTTCTGGTTCACAATGCCCCAGAAGATTTGTAGATGAGACCGACGAGGGTTCTCATGTCCACTTTCCCTTACGGAGATAGATCGGGCCAAGATATAATATATTGTTCTCCAAGGTTGGGGGATTAGCTTGGCTTCAACCTTTGAGAATCTTTTCAACAGCTTGTATGGTTGTACATCATAGCCAATCTCCATTAGGAAGTTGAGAACATCTTCTTCAGAGGGTGTTGGATGGAATTTCTTGGCAGGTGCAGGAGCTTCTGGTAAGAGTAAGGCTTTGCGAAGATAGTTGACATCTACAGTCACTTCCTTTCGGTCCAATGTGCAAGTAAAAGATTCTTCTCCCAATTCTAGCTTCATTGTGTGCCACATTTGATGAATGTAAAACTCAGTAATAGAAGCGGACTTGTCCAGCATGCTCCTACACTTATGCAACTTGAGAATCTCTATGGCTATTTGACAGGTTGGTTCCGCATACTTTATCTTGTGAAATTCCACGCGAGCATTGTTCTTGCCAATTTCCACATCGTAGTCTTGTGGAAAAGTGTTTTCCTTGGTGAGCATTGGGAGTGATAGTTGTGCAGCCATTTGAGATATCTGAAACATCAATCAAACCAAATTTGCAGGATACATGAAGGTTAGCAAATTGTTAATATTGTTATCCTTCATGTGACCCTTTTGTTGCTTAATTTGATTTTACATGTTTTAGTATTTTGTGGATTACTAGTTAGAAACTGATTTCCTTTAATTGTACATTAATCAATTTCGACAACTTGTGATTCATTTGAATTTTGACAGTTTTAATGAATTGCGACATATCTCTTTAATTGCGACAGTTTTGGCCAATTCCGATGGATTTTAGAATTCCGACAGATTTTTATCCAATTCCGGTGACTTTTGAATTTCGATGACATTTGATCAATTGTGATGAAAAAATCTGAATTGCGATAAGTCATGTCCAATTGCGATGGAAATTTTGAATTGCGATAAAGTTTGCCCAATTGCGATGAAAATTTTGAATTTCGACAAGTTTTGTGCAATTGCGACAAATTTATCCAATTCCGATGGATTTTGCAATTCTGACAAGGCTTATCCAATTTCGACGGATATTGCAATTTTGACAATTTCTTATACAAGAAATTGCGACAACATTGTTGACGTACATTTTCTTGAATCTTTATCGAATTTGGTTTTTCTGTCCAAATTAAATCAAATGACAAGTTATAATAAGCTCATTAAGTTCATTTACACACATCTAAACACTGTTTATCAAATTTGAATGCAACAGGTTGCAATTCCGACAAACCCTATACTCAGAATCATCGGAATTCATTTAAACATGTTAGATGTTTGATTGTTTGATTCCAATAGATTCCTATGATGTTTCAGAGTTCATTGGTCAATATATTAACACTTTTTAGCCATGAATCAGTAAGATTGAACCTGGTCGAGTTCATCTTAAACCCTACACATCTAAATTAATTCAAACGTGTTTCTGGGTTTGATTCGATGATCAAATCATGTTATACGACATATAAGAACACTATCCCAACCAATTAATTAGGCCAAAACACAATCATTTGATTTTCCCCAAATTAACGCATAAACCCTAATCATGAACAATCATCAATTTGAGTTTCTGGGTATAATTAAACACTCATAACATGTTTAGGACTTAATTCCGACCATATCCCACCATTCAATTTAGTCTCAAACACTTAACATCAATTTAGCCCAATTCGACATAAACCCAAACCTGTTTTAATCGATTTAGAAAAATTAAGCCATTGGATCATAAAATCCTTGAAAACTTTGTCTTATAATCATGTAAACAATGTGTAAACACTCACAGTTTTGAGAATTCTTGAACGGATTTGTAGATTGAATTTGAGTCGTAGATTGAGTTGGTAAAGAAGTAAATGTGGTTTGGTGAAATGTAATAACTGCAATTCAAATGCAGTTATTGCATTTTTACTTTGTTTAGTTAAAAAATTTAAGTTTCCAACTTTGTCACATAAAGTCCCTTAACCACATTACTTTTTAATCAAAGTCTCTCACTTACAAATTTTAATAAGACTTGACATAATTTTGACAAGGACAATTTAATACAACCCCCTTGACTTATGAATATTAGAAAACATTTTAAGATCAAGGAGGGTATCACAGAGATAATATTACCACCACATTACAAAACAACATTTTTAAGGAAATATGCAAGTACAATTTTAATGAAAATTTTAAAATTTGAATTTCGTACTCCCCCTCAACACTTGTTCGAAAAGAATTGGTAATGTGTTTAAATGAACAAAGTGTTGATGGAAATTTTGTACTTGCATTTTTTTATTTTTTATTTTTTTTTACAAAAGAAAAATGAAAAATCCTTTTGGTTTTTTTTTTTTTTTTTTTTTTTTTTTTTTTTTTTTTTTATAAAATATTTACAAAGATAGTTTTGGTGTTTGACTTTCTTAGTTGTTTGTAAGAAAGTTGTTTAAATCATCTGGAGTCAAACACCGTATACCAATTTGATGAACTAATTCCACAAATCTTGCATGGGGCAAGGCTTTGGTGAATAAGTCCGCCAATTGGTATTCAGTACCCACAAAATATAATTCAATAGTACCCTGTTCAACATGCTCCTTGATGAAATGATATCGAAGTGCGATGTGTTTTGACTTCGAGTGTTGAACTGTGTTGCATGAGATGGCAATGACATTCTTGGAGTCGCAGTACATGGGAATCTTGTGGAAAATGTAACCGTAGTCCATCAGCTGTGACCGCATCCAAATGACTTGAGCACAACATGCTAACATGGCTACATATTCGGCTTCTGTAGATGAAAATGATGTACAATCCTGCTTCTTTGACTGCCAAGATACAAGTTTGTCTCCTAGAAATTGCACTCCCCCAGATGTACTTTTACGTGTATCTAAACATTCTGCATGATCAGCATCTGAAAAAGCAATTAGTTCAAAATCAGAATCCTTCGGATACCAGATCCCCAAATGGATGGTTCCCTTTATGTATCGAAGGATTCTTTTAACCTCAGAGAGGTGTCTTTCAGTTGGTCGAGACTGATAACGGGAGCATAGATATACAGCAAAAACAATATCTGGTCTGCTGGCTGTTAGATACGTGAGGGACCCAATCATACTACGATATTTTGTAGGGTCAACTGGTGTACCATGTAAATTAGCATCCAGCGTTGGGGATGATGCATACATAGGTGTGTTGTATGTGTCACAACTTGTCATGCCATGTTTCTTTAAAATTTCAAGAGCATATTTGGACTGATTAAGAAAAATACCACGGGGGGATTGATGAACTTGAAGTCCTAAGAAGAACGTAAGTTCACCTATCATAGACATCTCAAAATTTTCTTTCATTAATTTTGCAAAAGCATTTGAGTACTTTTTATGTGTTGAACCAAAAATGATGTCATCAACATAAATTTAAACAATTAAGATGTCCTCCCCGTGTTTTTGAATAAATAGTGTGGGATCAACTGATCCTTTGGTAAAGTGATTAGCAATTAAGAATGCGGACAGTTTTTCGTATCATTCCCTCGGGGCTTGTTTAAGGCCGTAAAGGGCTTTCTTGAGTCTGTACACATGATTAGGATGATCTGGATCAATGAAGCCCTCTGGTTGTGTGACATACACTTCTTCATGCGTGTAGCGTGTCGTTGCGGTTTAGCAGTTTTAATGCCTACTCAAGTTTTAAATTTATATTTAGCCGACTTATCAATAACACACACACTTAACGAGCAGTGTACCCGGTCAGTATGAATATAATGGTAAGTAGAGTTTCGATCACTAAGAGTGGAACGTATTACCTAGTTATTCTAATCAGTATTTTAATATATTAAGTTAGCTATACAATCTAATCTAACGCAAGGGGGTTCAGCCTGAGAGACTGGCACGATTTGGTTGCAATTAAATAATAAACTAAACCAATAGGCACGAATCAGCAAGTAGCACACACGTACACAGCTAAATACTCGAGACAATAAGAGGGCTGTCCTTATGATAAGTAGTTTGTCACTTGTTTTATTGCTAGTGTTATATGAAGTGTATAGTTCGATGCAACGCACCGAGATTAAGTCCTTTCTCGTTGGTTCTAATCTTATCGGTGAGTAAACCCTTAATGATTACTTATGACTATCCTTTTTATCTTTCTCCTACTTTTCTACAGACCATAGAATGCATAGGTGATGAAGCGAAAAGTGTACCGCTTTTAAGGGGTCATTTAAGCCCTAAATCGTATTTATTTGATCAAATATCGCCCTAAATCGTTCCTTTTGTCATTTTAGGTACTTTTGAGGAGAAATCTGGAAAAGGAAGCGTTTTGGACGTTTTTGGAGCAATAAAGTGAAGAAAACGACAAAGTCTCAAAATTGTGCTGGAAATTACCTTTGACGGCGTCAGGATTTGTTCTGGACGGCGTCATGGCTTGGCAAGAAAAAGGTGGATGTGAAAATTACTCATGATAAGCCAGAGAATTTGCATGGGAATTCTGACGGCGTCACCCTTTAATCTGATCAAGGTCGTCACGGCTTAATTTAAAGAGGGACGGCGTCACGCCTAATTCTGACGGCGTCAAGCCTTGATAAGCCTGAACGGATTTTGGAGAGCTAAAGAGGGACGGCGTCAAGAAGGCCATCCGGGAACCCTAAAAGCGGCGAGGTGACGGCGTCACACTCCATAACGTGACGCCGTCAGATCTGAAAGTCTATATATAGTTTTGCAATTTTTTGTCATTAGTGTGGAACTTATTGGGGAACTTTGTGTGTGAAAACCCTAAGACGATTTTAGCAGCTTTTTCAAGGCTTTTTGCCTTGAGATCTTCCATGTTACATTGAAGATAAGTTATCAATTAATCATTCAATATGTCTATGTGTTGTTTGATTCTATCTTGTTCTTGTCTTTTGTTTAACATGCTAGGCTAGATTTATCTTGTGTTTGCTTAGATCTAATGAAACCTAGCTATTGATTATTGGTTATTAGTGTGTTATTAGTTGTATTGGATGATTGTTTATCTATGTTAGGCTTAAGAAAACTGGCTAACTTCCTATTCGGTAACTTGCTTGAACGTCTTAAGAAACATGAACCAAATGCGTACTAAAGGTTTTTATGGTTGTATTTAATGCATGAGCGAATTCTAGTGATCCCATGTTAGGAGCTTCCTAGCTGGCTCGACATTGGAGTGAAGTAGGAGTTCATAGTGTTGGGGAAGTACGTACGCCACCCCACGAATGGTATTAAGGAATACACCCGTCATCCACGCAATTAATACACACTAATCAACCGGTAAAAGATAGTTAGGGAGTAATGAAATCTAAGTAAACACATTTCTCTCCACATAAGTTTTACCACCTTTTCATTTTCTGTTATTTTATTTTATTTGCATTCGTAGTAACTTGGGTTAGTTGACTAGCAACTAATTCCGCCCACTCTTTCAAACCCGAGATTTTACTCGCTTTCATAAAATATAAAAACATAAAAAGAATCTTCTCTCACCCTTAGACCTATTAGAGTAGTCTTTCATACCTAACGAACACTATTCCCTGTGGAGAACGATCAATCCCCCGTACTTACCACTACACTATACTACATCGGTCAGGTACACTGCCTGGTGGGGTTGTAAGCCTCTTGAGATCCCTCGAGAGGTAAAACCTGTTGTAAGGTTGCAAAACCACGCATCAATAGGCGAGGGCAGAGGCATGGCGACCCGATCAACGCTCAGCTAGACACAGAGGTTATCAATGCACTAATAAAAGTCACCAAAGACATCAACATATAAACTTTAATTAATGAGAAAGAAGTTTTAAGGGAGTGCAATCTTTCCGTTGTCACATTACACAAGCCACCAATCTTGATGAATTAAAGTTTACTAACACAATAAAACAAAACTACTTAATGAATTAAACACATGCAGCACCTTCTTACAGCTCTTGTATCTTTGATTTGGGTGTGTCTTGTGCTACTGCCTAGACTGAATTCGTCCTTGGTTTCTGGTCTTCGGTCTTCTGTTAAAACTTCGGAACTCGGAACTCTTAATTCGTCTGGTCTTTGGGGTATTTATAGTTTCTGTCTGAGGGTAAGATGCGGCGCATCTAGTAAGTAGATGCGGCGCATGTACTTAACTTCGCGTGAGGTCCAAGATTATAATATTCAGGAATATTCGTACACCGCCAGAAGATGCGGCGTATCTTCATCTTTGGATGCGGCGCATGTCCTCTTGTATCTTGGATCGTATCTGGTGAAATATTGATAGTGATGCGGCACATGTAATGAGTGAGATGCGGCGCATCTGGAGCAGAACAAGTTGGTTATTCTTCGTTGACCAAAGTTTCATATGCGGCGCATGAGATAAATCCATGCGGCGCATTCTTCAAAGTCAGGCAGTGGTCTTCATTCTCTTCATTCCAACAACCAATTCCAATCTTGATCATTTTACTCCGTTTTTAGTCCATAATCGCTAAGTTTCACCAAATGCTTGTTTTTACCTGAGAATTACAAAAGTAAACGATTAAGTATCAATCCTCATACATAATATAGTAAAACAAGTCAAATTAATAGGATAAATGATAGTAATAAAATGTACTTATTTGAGTTCATCAAATATCCCCCCACTTGAACTTTACTTGTCCCCAAGTAAACCTTAGAATTAATCTTATGAAAATGTATCCTAAAAATGTTAGGATTTATTTTTATATTTAAGCATGTATTCGTCTTTTGTCATAATCACACAACTAAACACTTAACGAGTTAGAAGTAAAATAAAATATTTCGATAAAAGCAAATCTAATCGTTTAACTGTCCAGTCGCGACGAATATTCTATCATAAGCTTGGCAAGTATACACATCTCCACCACTAAAGCAAAGGAATAACAAGTCTAAAGCGGTAAAAAGGGTTTTTAGGCTTAAGGTTAATTATTCTTAATCTCTATCGATCTCAAATTCCAGAAAAGGCGACAAAATCACAAATACATGATCGAATCCACGAACACGATACTTGCAATTGCTCAAATCCTTAACTCGAATAGGCTAAAGATATGTCCAAACTTCACCAATAATAATATATCAAAAAGGGCGACAAAATCATAAATACATAGCCGAATCCACGACTACGATACTTAAGATTGCTCAAATCCCTAATCTCAATAAATCAAAGGTTTGGTTGGATAAAGAATAATAAAGGGTATGGATAATATTTGGGATATAAATTGGTGTAAAATGAAAAATAAACAAAACAAATAAATTAAAATCCTAAGTGTGGTTAATCACTATCCCAACCAACCCATGAATAAGACTCATATCATTGAATAACTCACGCTTTAACACTTGAAACACACGCTTTAGGTAGACACGAATTATACTCAACAAGATCTTAATCAAAGAATAAACCTTAATTGGCGTTCCCATAATTGCCAACTCCCATTCAATCCATAGATATAATATACAACAAATAGTGGTGATATCGACCACTTACATAACTTTACATCGTTGGTTTATCAATCTTCCAACTTTCTTCTTTTTTTCTTTTTTTTTCTCATTTTTTCGATCTTTTTTTTTTTTTTTTTTTTTTTTTTTTCATAACATAAACATAGATGTGTAAAATTTCACCACATCACCAAAACAATAATTCTGGATAATTTTTCCATACTTTTCATGACTTCAGAAATAACGGTAATAGTGAAAGTAGTAAACACACGAAAAATAAACTCAAAGATATACAATATTTACTTTCACTCCAATTGCATTGTGCAATTTCCCGACCTAACCATAGATAATGAATTACGCACGCGAACACAGGTAATGTAAGGAAACACACTTTGCCTATAGCAATTAACCAACCACGGATTCTAATCTACAGGGTAGGCTAAGGTGTAAGGGTGTAACGAAACATTTTAAACATAGGTGTAAGAAACGAAAGGAATGGCTCTGAGTGTTTTTCTAGGGGTATCTTACTTTAAAAATGAGAGTAACAAAAGGGTTTATACGGGGGTTAACTAACCAGTGTAGTTAGCTAATAACACATAACATATAAGGCTTTTTGGGTGTAATCCTATAAATTTACCAATTTAGACAAGTCATTCCAATTATATAAATAATACTTATTATGGTGGTCTCGAATAGTATACAAGCCAAGTTCTAAAGTTTACAAGTCACCGGCACACTCATAGATTTGTGAATTTTGAAAAATCACAATTTTTGAAAATAACGTCATGTGTGCAGCTATGCAACTTAGACTTTAAACAAAAACATGCTAAAAATTTTAAATTTTGATATATTAAGCACATTTTAAGCATATTTTGAAAAGTTTAGGACAAGTAAATGTTAAGTGTTCTAATTCTCCAATCCCCCCACTTAAGTTAAACAACGTCCTCGTTGTTCGTATAAAAGGTTAAAAACTGAAAAATAAAAGAATTAGAACAGAAAAACTCCCCTGAGATTTGCTCGGTATGATCCTCCATTTGTATAAGAGCAAAAATCATCTTTCTTGTGGATTAGAACGTTTAAGCTTAATATTCGATGTATCCACAGGAAATGCAGGAATCTATAATACCACCAAGGCTTCAAAACACACCTAAGGTAAGAAAGGTTCAACTTGCATAATACATTAGTAGTTAGGTAAAAATAAAACATAAAAATTAAAAATGAAAATCATCAGGTCAGTCGATGCGCCGTATCTTATGGAAGAAGATACGCCGTATCGAGCCTGGAATAAATACGGATCAGAATAAAAGATGCGCCGCATCCTTAACCAGGGATGCGCCGCTTTAAAATAAACTGATAAAAAGTTTTAAATTCGAAAATAAAAATGCAGAAAAATAAAATAAGATATGACCATTGCAGGAGATGCGTCGCATCTCAGAATTGAGATGCGTCGTATCCTTGGCGGCCTGACTGACTCGACACATAAACAGAAAATTAAAAGATAAATCCGGGTTGTCTCCCGGTAAGCACTTGTCTTTATTCCAGAGTCTTCAAGTTAGACTCACGTTCAGCTCTTCATTTAGTTCTTGTCACGGTCCATCCTTCTTCCTTCATCCGAAAGATGTTCCCGTATAGCATTGCGACGTTTTCTTCCGTTCGGCTTAATCTTCTATAATTCTTGGTCTTCGTCGCAACATACTCTTCATCAGGTCCCAAAGAATATTTGATGATTTTGAATTTTTCGGAAATAATCATGGGTGGCTCATTATAAGGAATCCCAAGTAGTTGACACTTTCTTTTGGTGAATTCTTCCTCGTCTTTATCAACATACTTAAAATAAGGATCCTTAATTAAATAGTCATCAAGTTCATCAATTAATGACTTATTATCTTGAATCGCCTCCCACTCTTTTTCCAAATCCCATTGTAACCGTCGACTAAGCTTCGTAAAATCATCAAATTGTTTATGCACCCATTCCCAGAAAGTAGTATCCGATGTTCCCTTAAGTCCTTTCAAGCGTTCAATTCTACCCTTTTCTTGCAAAGCCTCCGCTTTTTGTGGGCAGTCTTCAACATTATCGTACCACTCATAATCTTCAAAGGTTACATCATTTCCAACCCGTTTCATCCCAATTATACTTCCCCCATTACAGGTTCCGTCACTTTTATAATCACAGGTCGGCCAAACACTACTCCCGTCCTTGAAAACGAAGGGTGTACAAGTGTGATTAATGTGCTCAAATTCCCATGGTTTATCCCAAACCCATGGTACTTGGTCATTCCATTCATAGTACCAGGTGTTTTTAAAATCATCATAAGTCTTAAATCCTGGTAGATCTCCAGTTAGCACATCATCGTCGACTCGAAGAAGGTAATTGAATTCCTTGAATTGCTTGCACAAGGGTGTCTCATAATCGAACACGTCAATGTCTATTCTGAATAATTCTTCAATGCCCTCATTGACTGTTGAATCATGAAGTGACGACCCATAGTCGCTTTCTACTTCTTCGTCTTCTCCTCTCATCCAATATACCCATAATGCGTCCTTAGTAGCTCGATCCATACTCTTATGGTTGTTAAACTTACTAGCCAACCATTTTGAAAAATCAACATCGTTAGGATCATGGTCAATGTCAAAGCAAGCTTTTCCAATCATATTCCTCCTTATCATCATGAGCTCGTTAAATTGCTTCTTAAAACTCCGTGTCAACCATGAAGTCATAATCTGCTTGACTTCATTTGCAGGGGCGAATTCCGGACTACCATATTTAAGTTCAAGCCAATCATTGAGGGAGAGGTCCATCAATCTTACCAACTTGCCATGAAATAGTAATTCCGCCACAGCATAAATTTTTTCATCGTCCAGACAGCTATCGTTCAATCCCCAGTGCTGTTCAGAATAAGGCATGTAAGAGATTTGGCTATTGCCTCCACCACAGCTTCTGTTGCTCGAGTCCATGTATGCAAGATAGAATTTCCCATCATCTTCTTCGATAGTAGTCCAGTTCAATCCTTTGGATTCAATGATAGGCCATAAGAGCAACAGTTCATCTCTAGTGTACCTCACAAATACATCATAAGAGAATACCCCTTTGTCAATGTTGCATAAACGCATGAATTCCTTAAAAGCAGCTTCAAGAGGGGTCTCCCAAGAGAATAAATCTGCATCGATCATGAGCACATTGAATGAATCTGAAAGCAAGCATTCCATAGCAAGATATCCGTTAACTGACATGTCTTCCATAGCAAAATCTGTCATCAAAGGTAAAATCATCAGTAGGATTTGTTCGCTAGAAGAGAAATTAATGAATATAGAAACGGATATAAGAATAAAAATAACTGATATATGCAGACGATGCGCCGTATCCAAAAAGTTGGATACGCCGTATCTTAAAATCGTTAAAACTAAATCAGACTTTATTCAGAAAATAGATACGCCGCTTAGAAATTCGAATGCACCGTATCGAATTAAATTAATCAAAAATCGATATTTATTTAAAATTAAATGCGTCGTATTAACGAAAGTTAATGCGCCGTATTTTCGTTACGTTTCAAAATACGAGATTTTTGATTCAGAAGATGCGCCGTATCGATAAAAATCGATACGCCGTATCTGTTTAATAATTCGAAAACTGTTTTTAATTAAAATAATAGATACGTCGTATCTGCTGAAGCAGATGCGTCGTATGGCGTTAACGTTTAGAAAAATTTTTTATCAAAAACAGATACGCCGTATCTTGGGGAAAAGATGCGTCGTATCGAATTAATTAAACGCGTTGTTTTTTATAAAAATTGAACGCAATACGCCGTATCTGAGAAATCAGATGCGCCGTATCGTTCGATTTAGCTCAGTACAACGATAGCAGAACACAAAAAATACGAAAAATTAAAACAAATAAAAACACACGAAAATAAACACAAACAAAAGCAAGCAAATAACACACAAAAACAGAAAATATGCAAAATAGTACAATGAATGCAAATTAATCTAATACACAACAAAATTAGCGGTTAGATAAAAATTAAAAACCTAATTAAAATACTAATCAAATTAACAGATAATAACAATTCACTCCCCGGCAGCGGCGCCAAAAACTTGATGCGTGTAGCGTGTCGTTGCGGTTTAGCAGTTTTAATGCCTACTCAAGTTTTAAATTTATATTTAGCCGACTTATCAATAACACACACACTTAACGAGCAGTGTACCCGGTCAGTATGAATATAATGGTAAGTAGAGTTTCGATCACTAAGAGTGGAACGTATTACCTAGTTATTCTAATCAGTATTTTAATATATTAAGTTAGCTATACAATCTAATCTAACGCAAGGGGGTTCAGCCTGAGAGACTGGCACGATTTGGTTGCAATTAAATAATAAACTAAACCAATAGGCACGAATCAGCAAGTAGCACACACGTACACTGATAAATACTCGAGACAATAAGAGGGTTGTCCTTATGATAAGTAGTTTGTCACTTGTTTTATTGCTAGTGTTATATGAAGTGTATAGTTCGATGCAACACACCGAGATTAAGTCCTTTCTCGTTGGTTCTAATCTTATCGGCGAGTAAACCCTTAATGATTACTTATGACTATCCTTTTTATCTTTCTCCTACTTTTCTACAGACCATAGAATGCATAGGCGATCTAATAAACAGGCGAGGGCAGAGGTATGGCGACCCGATCAACGCTCAGCTAGCCACAGAGGTTATCAATGCACTAATAAAAGTCACCAAAGACACTAACATATAAACTTTAATTGATGAGAAAGCAGTTTTAAGGGAGTGCAACCTTTCCGTTGTCACATTACACAAGCCACCAATCTTGATGAATTAAAGTTTACTAACACAATAAAACAAAACTACTTAATGAATTAAACACATGCAGCACCTTCTTACAGCTCTTGTATCTTTGATTTGGGTGTGTCTTGTGCTGCTGCCTTGACTGAATTTGTCCTTGGTTTATGGTCTTCGGTCTTCTGTTAAAACTTCGGAACTCGGAACTCTTAATTCGTCTGGTCTTTGGGGTATTTATAGTTTCTGTCTGAGGGTAAGATGCGGCGCATCTAGTAAGTAGATGCGGCGCATGTACTTAACTTCGCGTGGGGTCCAAGATTATAATATTCGGGAATATTCGTACACCGCCAGAAGATGCGGCGTATCTTCATCTTTGGATGCGGCGCATGTCCTCTTGTATCTTGGATCGTATCTGGTGAAATATTGATAGTGATGCGGCGCATGTAATGAGTAAGATGCGGCGCATCTGGAGCAGAACAAGTTGGTTATTCTTCGTTGACCAAAGTTTCATATGCGGCGCATGAGATAAATCCATGCGGCGCATTCTTCAAAGTCAGGCAGTGGTCTTCATTCTCTTCATTCCAACAACCAATTCTAATCTTTATCATTTTACTCCGTTTTTAGTCCATAATCGCTAAGTTTCACCAAATGCTTGTTTTTACCTGAGAATTACAAAAGTAAACGATTAAGTATCAATCCTCATACATAATATAGTAAAACAAGTCAAATTAATAGGATAAATGATAGTAATAAAATGTACTTATTTGAGTTCATCACACTTCTTCACAGATTTGCCCATTCAGGAATGCAATCTTCACGTCCATTTGATAAACGGTGATGTTCTTGTGGGCAGCATACGCCAGAAACATGCGGACAACTTCAAGTCTAGCCCCTGGTGCGAAGGATTCTTCAAAGTCAATGCCTTCTTCTTGGCTGAAGCCTTTGGCAACTAGACGCGATTTGTTATCAATAACTGTTCCATCAGCATCAAGTTTATTTTTCCAAATGCATTTAAGTCCGACAACATAGACTCTATCGGGTCTTTCTACCAATTCCCATACTTCAAGACATTTGAATTGATCTAGCTCTTCTTGCATTGATTCAATCCAATTGTCATAAGTCATGGCTTCTTTGCTTGACAGACGGTAAGTGCATAAATGCATGCTTCACCATCCGTGTGAAGTCTTTGTCGTGTCATGACTGGATTATTTGGATTACCAATCACATTTACTAAGGGATGATCTTTTGTTCATTTGTGTGTTGAAGGGTAATGTTGAAAAGTATTGTGCATATTAGACGGATCCAAGTTGCGTGTAGATGACTCAGCAATATCGGGAACAGTTAGAGCCGGAGAAAATGGATTAAAGAATGCATTTCTGTCATAATTTGCAGGTGCGGGTACTTCTTGTTGTAGGAGATCTTCTGCTGCATTCTCAGTATTGGAAGCGGTTTGTTCTTCTGTTGATGGAGATTGAGTTGGAGGTGCATCTGCAGCAACTATTGTTGTTGTAGTAGGTGTATCAGGTATAGGATTGTTATCAGGTTGCGCAGCGAAACTTGTAGATACATCTGGTGCACGACTAACAAAAGAATCATCAAACAGTGGAGCAAACAAGGTTTCCAAATCCTTATGATTGAGGGAGAGTGGTTCAGCTGATTGATCAGGAAAATTAAGACGGTTAGTTGCAGGTCCTAAGCTGTTTTGCTTAGAAGCCATATCAGTAAGCTCATCGAAATTAGCATGAATAGTCTCCTGAATTTCTCTAGTGTGACGGTTCCAGATTCGAAAACCTTTAGAGTTCTCACAATATCCAATAAAGATACCAATGTCAGCTTTGGCTTTTAGTTTTCCAAAATCATCACAATCATTATTTGGGTAACAAAGAGCACCAGATACATGAAAGTAATTTATATTCGGTTTACGGTTGTGAACAAGCTCATATGGAGTTTTGTGATGCCGTTTGGTGATCATACAACGGTTTTGGGTGTAACATGCAGTTGAGACAGCTTCAGCCCATAGGTAATCAGGTAATTGAGTGTTGATTAACATCGTCATTGCAGCTTCAACTAACGTCCTATTGCGTCTTTCGACAACCCCATTCTGTTATGGACTTCTTGCAATAGATGTTTGATGTTCAATTCCCACTTTCTCAAAATAATCTCGAAGAGTTGTATTCTTGAATTCAGTTCCATTGTCTGTTATGACTTTTCTGACTGTATTGTGAAGCTGAACTTGAATTTTAGTGAGAAAGGTGATGATCATCGAAGGAGCTTGATCTTTGGTTCGTAGAAAGTAGACCCAAGTCCATCTGGAAAAATCATCAACAATTACCAAAATATAGCGTTTCCCGTTTATTGTTTGAACACGCATTGGGCCACACAAATCCATATGAAGAAGTTGAAGAACATGATCAGTACTGTGTTCGGTTTTAGAAGGGAAATGAGAACGAGTACTTTTTCCTTGTTCACATGCTGGACATAGGTGATCTTTTGCATACTGAAACCTTGGAAGACCATCGACTAGTTTATGACGAGCAAGATCTGTCATGGTCTTGAAATTCAGATGAGACAGTCGTTTATGCCATAACCAGGATTTTGTTGAATGTGCTTTGGAGAGTAAACATATGGGAGAAGAAGCGGTCATGTCAGACATAGAAATGGTGTAGAGACTAGTTCCGCGTTTGCCCGTCATGAGGTCGTTTCCTTGTAAATCACGAACGAAACAAGTTTTCTCCCGAAAAGCTACTTCCAAATCACCATCACAAAATTGACCTACTGAGAAAAGATTGTGTCCAAGGCCTTTGACATAATATACACGGCTAATTTCGATGTTGCCATTGACATAATCTCCATAGCCCATTATAGCAGCAAAATGATCATTCCCGAATCTGACAGTACCGATGAACTTTGCAACAAAGTTTACTAAAAGTTTGAGATTGCCTGTCATATGTCGGGAACAGCCGCTATCAACAATCCATAGGACAATTTGAATCACCTGCATCACATGAAGACAACAAAGATGGAGTGATGGTAACGGTGGAACCCGTTGGGTTAGTAGCACAGTTATTAATCACTTTAGGTAACCAAGTAAAACCAGGTTTCCTTTGTAGCCAACGTTGCCATGACCAACTAGTTTCATCTTTCTTCTTAGTGAATGCAGTAGGTGAGTGGATTGTCTTAGGAGTTTTATTTGCAACTATGGTTTTGTCTACGGCATTCTTAGAAACTACACTTGGCGGTTTTCCTAATATAGACTTAGAAGCAGTAGTGGACCTAGAGGAAATGCCATATATACATTTCTTATTACGAGATAAAAGAGATTTTGAAACACACTTTGTATGATCACTAGATAACATGCTTTTACGACAAAACACGCAAGAAGCATCAATATTCAAGACATTCAAAACATTCAAAGTCTTAGCATTCGTTACATCAAGATTAGAATTACAAGTTTTTAAGTTTATTCTAAATCAGACGCAACATGCATTTTATTCAAACTCCTAAAGTGGTCTTCTACTTCTTGGTCTTTTAGTGTTCCGCTCTTAGGTTGCCAGATACTAGTCTTCTTTTTGTTGCTCTTAGGCTTGGATCTGCTAACGCTAGGAGGGGTGACTATTCCTGTAGAAGTGGAAGCATTCAAATTAGTAGTCTGAGGGGATGCTTGCCTAGGTGTTTTATCTATTTTATACATTCCTGGTGCAATCACATTTGTGTGAACAAATTTCCCTTTTACAAGTAATTTAATTTTCTCTTTGAGTTCAATGATGATGTGATTCTTTTGTTTAATTTTTGAATCAAGTTCTCTATTTGAGCGAATGGTGTCATTCAGATTTTGACAAACTTCATCAATGTCTTTTTCATATGTGAAAATTTGACTTTTTAAAACAGCATTTTCTTTTTCAAGATTCTAAATTTTGGATGTGTTACTGTTCCGAAAATACATTGTTTCTTTTTGACTTTGCAATTTTAACTCAAAATCTAGACTCTGAGTTTGACACCATTGCAGCTTCTGATTGAGTTGAAAATTTTCTTCTGACAGTTTACTTTGCACATCATCATTGAGTTTACTGATTCTCTCATTTTGTCTTTTTAAGTTTACAATTTCATGTCTCAATATTTCAGCGTCAGTAGTGTGATCATCAACAAGCATAGCATTGCAAGACACATAAATGGAATTCATAAACACAGAGATAATATCAGAACTTAGAATATCTTCCAAGAGTCGATCAGCTTCTTTTTGTAAAATTTTGTTTTGACGTTTTTGTTTTGAGATTGCATTTTCTGTTGCATTGAAAGTGTTCATCATGGATGTGACTTCTGTTTGAAGTTCATGTTCCTAGTGTGTAGCACAAAGACGCAAATGTTGAACATATGGTAAAAAATATTTTTGAAAAATTTCTCTCTTTTCTTTTTCGTAAGGAGAAAGAAAAGTGAAAACTGTTATCTCAGAATTACGTTCAATTGCTTGTTCCAAAAATTTTATGTCTTCCATAAACGTATCAAAATATCTAAGTACAAGACATCTTTTTGGTAATGGTGCGATTACACCCGAATTTGGTAAAGGACCATTTATTTGTGCCACTGGTTTAACAGGACCAACCTCAGAAGAAGATTCATTAATTTGCATTACAAACCATGATTGTTCTGTTTTATCTTGTTGAGGAACGAAGGTGTCGGTAATATGAGGTATTTTTTAATAATCAAATGGTTTATTAAACTTAACATTGCTCATTTTAGATCGACTCTCTTCTTCCTGTTCCTGTTCTTCCTCACAGTTATGTACAACAACACGCATAATAGAGTCATCAAAGAGATGTTCTGCACTATACAACTTTGGATTTTCCTTGAGTGCTTTGTGTAGAAAACGTGGTTTGTCATCACCAATAGCAAAACCATAACCTTGGGGATTTTGCTTAAGAGTAAACTTTTGAATTGTTGTTACAGACTCACTAGTTTTATAAACAACTTTTTGAAACTCTTTTAATTTACATTCCAACTCTACGATTTCCTCAAGATAAGAATCAATCCGTTTCCTAGACATTTGTTTATGTTCAGAAAAATTAGTTTGACAAGTTGACAACTCTGTTTTTGTTTTTGAAAGTTCAGAATTTAGGTGTTCAACCTGTTGTTTGAAATCTAATTTTTCTTGTTCCATTTGAGAAATCAAGTTATTTTTGGAAACAGTTAACTCTCGTATTTGATGCTCTAAATCTTGTTCTTTGACATAAGCCTTTTGGAATGCAACTTCAAAACTTTGTTCGCGTTTTTCTTTTGTTTCATAATTTGTAAGTTGTATTTTATAGCACTCAAGATCCTTAGTTAATAATGCAACTTTTGCTTTTAGGTTTCTATTGATCTTATTGCATTTATCAATCTGGGATTTTTGTGAGTCCAACTGAGTTTGGGTGGTCAATAGCAAGGTCATGAGTTCTGGATCTGGACCAAGCAAAAGATCATTTTGTTCAAATTGATCATTGTTATCATCATCAATTGGATCATCAAATGTAACAACTGTGTTAATTTGATCATCATCAAATGTAAACACTGTGTTCATTTGTTCATCTTCTTGAGGAGATAATAATGAAGCATTTTGAACAACTTGCTCCTCGGCTGATGCAGATGCAGATGGTGATACAATTTCATGTATTAGACATGTTGAATCAGGTACATGAGACAGACCGTCAGTATCATATACTGGGCCGGTTTCACTCATGCGCAATTCCTGCATGTTGGCCATAAGCATCACAGCTGCATTAGCTTCCAAATCTTCCATGTCATCATCAGAATATGCATTGGCCATGAAGTTGTTCTCTTTTTCAGTGAGAGTCCCTCTAGATTCATCCTTGAGAGCAAGAAGTAGTGCCTGCTTGTGATACTCACTGCCTCTTGTTCTAGGTTTGGGACATGCAGTAGCCAAATGACCTTTCCCATTGCAGTTGTAACATCTAACCATTGTATTTCCAATCCCTTGATTCCCAGTCTCAACTATTTCAGCCCTTCTCTATGGAGCACCAGCATTGTTCCTACTGCCACTTGCTGCATTAAAGCTTTGTCCAGTTCCTTTATTTCCCATGTAACCTCCTGATCCATTCCTTCCATAAGCACGATTCTAAATTTCCACTCGACCATCTTCAACAACAGCTTGATTCCTTGTATTGGATGAAGTGCGAAGACGATTGTTGGATTTGTTGGAGAATTTGCTCGAGCAATTAATGCAAATCCTTCATTCAATGAGTTGAATACATCATCTTCATCACTATTTGTGTTGGTGTAGAGCATGGTATCCGTGTTGTCATATGGAACAAGTTGATTGCTGTGTCAATTCATATGAAATGAGTTGAGTTGATGAGGTTTGTTGAGGATAAGCAAAGTGATGTTGTTGTTGGAAAAAAGCTTGATTTGATTGTGGTAGTGGAGCAAAGTGAGATTGAGCTATCAATGCCAGTGAGTTTGGAGTAGTAGAAGGTGAATAAGTACCACGAGCAGCTCGATCTTTGTCAACTTCTGACTGATGGTGCTTCAAATAATCATACAGCAACCCATAAGATGCGTTGTGTAGATTTTTTGCTTGACGAACAAAGGTGACATATTTCTGCCAGTCTGGACCAAGACAACTGAGGAACTTTGTGTTAACTGCAATCCTGGGTAGAATAATGTTGTGTCTGTCCAAGTCACTTATGATGTTGGTGAACCGATGGTAATAAGACTATATTGATTCTCCTGCTTCAATCATGAACATTGTGTATTCGAGATAGAGTTTTGATTCCATATCTTCTTGGTTCAGTTATGTTCCTTCCATTAGAAGATGAACGTGTTCCCACATGTCCTTAGCAGTTTTCTGAGCATCAATACTTCTGAAGATTGGATTAGGAATTCCCTGAAGAATGTAGGACAATGCAAGTTCATTGGCTTCACGATGAAGTATTTGTTCTGCTGTAAGCTGAGCATCAGGAATAGGGGTCACAGTTGCTTCTCTTGGAGGAATAGCATTTGGATCTCCAGGAACCGTTGTAGTTGGCATTTGGAATGGTCCTTCAATGATAGCCTTTTTCATGTATTTGCCATGCGGTTTCTTGAGTTCGATGAACCGTAAGAATCAACTTGCCCATTGAACATAGTTACCCGGAGTGAGCATAGGAGGTGTGTCAAGTGATCTAGCTTCATGTCTTGATTGTTGACTACTTATGGCTTCACACATCTGATCAAACCAATGTGGTTGTTTTGCTGGAAGTGGGTAGGACTGCATTGGTTGTTGTTGAGGGAACTGTTGTTATGGGAAAAATTGATGTTGTTGCATAAAGAGTTGTTGTTGAGGATACTGTGGTTGTTGAGGATATTGTTGTTGCTGATGATACTGCTGTTGTTGATTGTAAAAGTAGTTGTAGTTCGGTGGTTGAGACATTCTGTAGAAGTAACTTGTGTTCTTATGGATCTTGTAGACAATTGAGAAGTGTGTTGTGAGTTATAAAGTTTGGTTTTGGTTAAGTATGAATTAAGATGTTTTACTGTTCACTTTCAATTCCGACAAACACTGTTCACATTCAATTCCGACAAACACTGTTCACAATTGCCAATTACGACGAGTTCACTGAATTGCGATGGATTATCTGAATTCCGATGAAACTTACGATTCTGATGGATTTATCTAATTCCGACAAAAGTAGCTGAATTCCGATGGAATAATCAATTTCGATGGATTTTGGGAACTGCCTTATACAAGATAGGAGATTTTCCTCAAAGTTGAAGTATTTTCACAAGCTTGTACAAGCAAGGAATCTACTGAGTATACAATTCCGATAAGCCTTTGGTCAACAAATCCGATAAACCCTTTTTTTTTGTTCCAATTCCGATAAACCCTAATCTCCAATTCCGATAAACCCTCTTAATGAATTCCGATAAACCCTTTTAACCAATTCCGATAGAAACACAGTTTAATCAAAACACTTTTTTTAAATAAAAAAACGATGTTTAAATTGAATCTCTTTGGATCAAAACGTTTAAAAACACTTAAGTAATAAGAAAGTTTCAATCTTTAATGTATTAAACGAAATTTGAGCAATTTCGATGAGGTGCAACTAAGTAAACCGAATGTAAATCTAGTGTAAATTGAAAAAGATCTGAACTTTTGACTATAAATCAAACTTATAAACACTATAGAGATCTTAACACTTTACAAGTGTGAAGAATAAGTGCTAGAAATGAGATTTTGTCACTAATTACCAACAAAAACAAACCGTATACTAAACTAAGCTACAAACTAATCACAATCACACAACTCAATGATCTTCTAGCGAATGATACCACTTGTTAGGTCACAATAGTAAGTAGAACACAAGTAATATAGCACGTAATAGATGAGAGAAAGAGAGAAGAGAAGATAGGAGAATGGCGGATTTCAATTCACACGATAGAAGGACAAAATGTTCTTTGCATTAGTGAATAAAACCAACAAACATAAGAGTAGTATACATGTCTATTTATAGGCGTGCATTAGGGCAACACCTTGCCTAATGCTTCTAGAAACTAAAACTACTAAGTCACGACCCATAGGCCTTCTAATTGGGCCTTGACATTACAAGCAAACCAAAAGGCCTTAAGCAACCTTGTACAATAATATGACCAACACTTGATTACATATGAAATGTGTTCCCAACAAGTTATACGGACTTATGAGTAACCTTTGATTTTCATATCCAAAACACAACTCATAATCATCATTGTCTAATCCTTCCTTTCTTAATGATAATGTGATTAAAGCCTTAATCAATCATTTGATTAGCACCTACACCAAATAAACTTTCAAACCATTTCAAAATCCCTCCAAACCTTATCCCCAATATTCTCTTAATATTCCCTTACATTCCATTTACTTGAATGTACTTTTTGTCCCCCAACATTCCCACATTATGCACATCAACATATTTTTCACCACATTCCCTCTTAACCACTGCAATTCAAACACATCACAACATTCCCTTTCCTCTCCATTTTGAATTTGAAATAAACACTCACACTCACACTCACAAAGTTTCTCTTACACACTTTTCTCTCTCACTCTATAATCAAATTCAAATTTCACACACTCACACACACAACCAAGCTTCCTTCACACACTTGCCAACACACATACTCACACTACAACATTCAAATTTGAATCCAAGCCTAAGGCTCCCCATCACAACACTCTCCCATCCATACAACTCACCTCTCTCACATACAACCTACCTTATCTCTTCTCTCCTCTCACATTTCAAATTCAAATTTGAATTTGAATCTCTCCTAAGGCTCCCCATCACATATATGCCAACTCACTTCCAACACACAACCTTATCCCACATTTGAAATTCAAACATCCACCGTTTTTCACCAAGAAATGCATATTCTTTGGCATATTACTTTTCCTCCTAACCATGCCGATACATCTAACCTAACCATGGTTACGTCCTATACCTTTCTCACAATTTGAATTTCAAATTCAAATTCTTCCCTCTCTCTCTCTATCACAACATCCACACTTCCTTTCTACGAAATGAATATTCCATGGCATATTCTTTCTCTCTTATCTATGCCATGTGAGGAATAACCAAAATACCCCTATCCAATTATCCCTTCTCTCTTTCCTTATTTGATAAATGGTTTTACCCAACACATTCTTTTAAATACTTCACAAATTTTTTTTTATCAAATACCTATTTTAGTTGGTTGGCCTTAAGGATGAATAATGGAAAGGTCAAAAGTGTGATGTACAACTGGTGGTTTAGCAACGCCGGGTAGTTAAAGACCAAAGACCTACAAAAACCTTTATAACAACCTGCTATTTTACAGGTCAATACTATTTTCTAAACTCAAACTATTTATTTTGACGTTTACCTGAGAACAATTTACATATAACTATTTGGTTAAATAAATGTAAAAATAAGAATAACCCTCTTGTGCACTATGAATTTAGACTATACTTAGTCTATGACATCACATTATATTGCCACTACTCTAATTCATAATTTAATTGGTAGGGCATTTGCATTTTTAGTTACTCACGATTATTAATTTGATAAAAGTTTTTCACAATTTAAATGAACACCCAACGTACCCGACACTCCCAACAAATATTTTTGATACACTCTCTAAATTACTAGAAAAGTGCCAGAAATTAATTTCTTACACCCTTATGTTAGGAATGCTCCTAACACGAAAATGTGACAACATATTCGGTATTACAATAGCTATCTTGTTAGGCTCAAACACATGGACTAAAACCGTCAATTATGTAAAGTCATGTGTATGGTTGCCTTTATATACCCTCCTAGACTTCACTAGGAGGGTGAGCCTTGTGTGTGTTTGTTTCACCTTTCCTTATCATTAATAAACCAGGCTTTCTATCTCTCTCACTCTACTCTCTCTCTCTCTAAAACTCTTACCATGGAGATGATGTATTATCATCATCCCCGACCTCCCGAGTCACTATAATATCACCAAAACACGATCCATCAATTGGTATCAAGAGCCAGGTTGTAGTTTTGGTTGATTTTGTTGTATTCTTCTTGTCAAAACGTATTTTTGAATATGTTGTACCGTATTCCTACACTGTTTTTTACTTTTTTTTTGGGTCAACAGTTTGATACAAGTCTTTAAATGTTATAATCTTTTGGGTTTACTGTTTACTATATCAGTTTTAGTATATCATTTTTATGACTGTTTCATCCCGTGAATATTTATGGTCGGATTACTGGTTATAATGGTGGTCGATAAGCTGGTCTGTATTTTAAGGTCGATAACTGTTCGGATAATACTCGTCTGAATGGTGATGGGAAGTTATGGTCGGAAAAGTGGTCGGATTTTTGGTCAAAAAGTCAAAACCCCTTTTTTATCGAAATTGCTTGTGAAGCAATTGCGATAAACCCTCTTCTATCGAAATTCAATTTCTTGTAAAGAAATTCAATAAGCTATCGAAATTGCATTTTATTGCAATTCGTTAGGTCAAACGGTCAAACCTATCAAAATTGGATTTTATCGCAATTCCTTAGGTCAAACGGTCAAACCTATCAAAATTGGATTTTATCGCAATTCCTCAGGTCAAACGGTCAAACCTATCGAAATTGTCAGTTTATACCACTTATCGAAATTCAACCAAACAGAAAAGAATTAAGATGAAGATGAGACTGTTTGACCACGTTGACCACAACCATTACCAGACTCATACAGACATCAGTCAACTCAAAAGTTAGAAACCAAAAACGAAGAAGATAACTACAACAAGACTGCTGATTATACATAATCAGTCAACTCAAAAGTCCAAATACCAACTACATCAAATCCACTTCTATCCTAATCCCATCACCCCTCACTTGTCAAACAACAAATCCCATCTCATTCAACTACAACAACTTGGACTCAAAAAAAAAAAAAAAAATAAATAAACAATCTCAGATTTTTGTCCTTCGTGCTACAATAGATTCGTAGACATCAACTGTCATAATACACGAAAAGATAACATCCTCATCGATCTAATTTTTGAAGACTAAGCTTCAATAAATCCATATTCGAACAATAAGAGAAAAAACATAACTAGCAAGTTATTTTTCTTTCTTGGTTTATTCAATACAAAAACGGAAAACAACACATGTTAAACCTACCGTGACCCAATTAAGGATCTTGAAGCCTTGTCTTGTGCTTGAAATGTTCTAATCAAACCATGGAAGGGTGGCTTGTGTTTGTTATTCGTATGGGATAAGAGTGTGATTACGTTTGGTAGATGCAAAGGATGATTAGAGTTTGATTTTATCTTTATGTTGTTTGACTGTGTTTTATCACAAGAAAGTAAGATGGGGGCGGACTATTATGATTTTTAGGGTTAGGCATGAAATGGAGATGTAGGGGCGCAGATATGTTTATGTGAAATTAGGGTTAAAGAGTTGTGTTTAAGGAATTATTTATAACCGTGTACTTAGGGTAATATTTGGACTGGGTTATTAAATAGATATCATGGGCTGGCATTTTAAAACCGAACATCTTGGGCCCATGTATCCGATTATGGGTTGCAATGATATTTTTTTTTGTGGGTTGTTATTAAACAAAAGGAGTGGGCTTGAAATTTTTTTTAAAGATCCGAAAATTGTATACATTGAAATGGAAATTTAACTAGTATTATCAAATATATTTCTTAATACATGGTATGCAGTTTTGGGTATTAGCTTTTATTGAAAGAGTGGTACTTTGGTTATTACAAATATTCACGGGGATACATTTTTGACAAGATCGGGAAAAAACCATTATCAAATTTCACTTAACCAAGTAACGAAGGCAAGTTTCTTTTTGGGCATATAATCGTAAGATGTGACTACGGCGTTAATTCATTATTATTTATTTGAGGTTGAAGTGGGATATCATGGATGCATGTACGTAGTATCTGAAGATATCGGGGTTGGTTGTATGCATGATTCTTCGAGATCCTTGTTCGAGCTTTTAACCATCAGAATAATTACGACTTGAGTTATCTAGTTATACCTCATGTAAGGAGTTACGTTGTTGTGCTCACAGTGTATAGCTATCACTTTAAAGGAGTTACGTTGGAGTGCTCAAGTGTCACAAAAAGCTGTGGATAATTCGAGAGAAGTTCATATACAGTTAAGGATGGTTGGATGAGTATATGATTCCACATTTATTGAAATTCTCAGTATTGGTTCTTAGTTAGACAATAGTGAAAGCTTAAGTCACAAGTTCGGGTTATTTTACTTCAGTCTCAAGTTCGTAATCTTGGGTTTTCTCCATCAGTAGTCACTACAAAAAGCCGTCAGAATGATAATGGGGTCGGTAAAGAGTTAGCAGAGAAAAGTATTAAGGAGTAGAGAAGTTATCAGCAGTTGATTTTTACGGGCCATTTATGTTACTTCACACATTTTCGACTAATTGGACATACAGGGTTTACGCTGCCTTCGTTTCCATCGTAACCATAGTGTGTATGCTTCTGATTCCGCGAAGACATCGTGGGGGAAGAGAGAGTGGATGTTCTTTGACTTTTCTTGCATTCTTTGCGAAAACACTCTTTTTCCACATGTATCTGCAATTAGGGGGAAGAAATGTGCACATCGGGGACGCATAACAGACTCACGTGATCGAGCTTACAATTTTATTACTACCGGAGAGACGTCCTCAGAGATGATCAGTGGTTCGGTTTTGTGATGTTGGTGTTATCATTTCAACTTTCGCAGGTTGTGATGTGCGAAGTAGCCTACTTATGTGAGAAGATCTTGCTGATTTCTTGCATGTTACCCCCGAACGGAGTTTCAACATTGAGCATAATCGTTACTGAGTACTATTCAGATTTGCTTGGTGTGATTTACGATGTCATCTACAAATTCCGCTGCGTACTTAAAAACTTCAACAGTTAGAAGACATGTTAACTACATCAAAGTTTCGAATCTGCTGAAGACGGTTGTCAATTTGGGGGGAAGCTGATTCAGAAACTTCGCTAAAAAGAAGTATATGAAGAAGCCGTTAAACACATGCAGCATGAATTGGGGGGAAGTTAATCCAGTTCATGTATATTACATCATTTGACTACAAGTGAAGAAAAGTTCTCAAGCCGATGTACAAGATAAAGACAAAGAGCGTCAACTGTAGACATCCTCAACACTTGAAGAGCTTATGAAGACCTTTCTTTATTTGTATTTGTACTTGTAGGAAATGGTGTATGTGGAAAACTAGAAGGGGGGTTGAATAGTTTTACGTCTTTTTAAATTTTATTTTGAAAACTTTTGTTTACTTTTAGAAACTTCGATTCGATATTATGTGACTTCAATTCTTAAACAATATGAACAAGTATAGATAAATATAAGTAAGTAATGCAAGTAAAGTAAAGTAAATCAAATGAAAGATAGAGATGGAAAGATCTAACCGAGACACAAGAGATTTATAGTGGTTCGGCTACAAGGTCACCTTCCTTGCCCTACTCCACTCCCCGAGCACCTAACTCGAGAGTTTTCTTCACTATGTCAACAAGCTCCCTTATGGCGGAGAAAACCTTACACAACTTTAGCTTACATCGGCTTAACGACACAAAGCTAGATGTCGGGTTCTAATCGTAGCTAGAACCAATCTCACAACTTGTACACAACTTAATCACACCTTCTTCACAACTTCTTCTTCACAACTTCTTCTTCACGACTTCTTCTTCACGACTACTTCACAACTTCTTCTTCACGACTACTTCCTCACGACTACTTCTTCAAGACTACTTCACGACTTATTCACAACTTCTTCACAACTTATATACTACGGCTTCACACCTTCTTCACAACTTAGCACAACCTATGTACACTTCTACTTCTTCACACCTTCACTACTTACACACCTTAACTACACAACTTCATTACTTACACACTAACTTATCCCAAATAATTATACACACAACTATCTAACAAATATACAACTTATATACAAATGAATGATGACACACACAACTTAGATAGCTAAGTTGCAATACTTCTTCTCTAGATGTTGAAGGAGTATTCTTCTTTTGCACTTGAATGTAGGAAGCTTGGATCACTTAGAAACCAATGCTTAATAAGATATGATCAAAGGATTTTGAAATGTATATACAAGGATTTAAAACAGAAAGTTTTAGTGTGCAAAAGGTGAGTAAAAATCCAGGGGAAGGCAGGTATTTATAGGGAGAAAAACTGGACAGCTGGAGCCTACTGGAGCGGGGGCGGTCCCCTTAATTTTAAGGGGGCCGCCCCTACTGAACGTTGGCCAATTTTGTCCTTTTGTGGGGAAGGTTTTTCTGGAACATTTTAACTGATTTTGGTTAAAAATTTGAATTCATATTTTTATAAAAGATTAAACATTTTTATTTAATACCAAAAATGTTTTTCAAAAATATATAAAATGTTTTTGATGTTTTATAAAAAATCTAGTTTTTAAGGAAATGTTCCTTTGATCATATAATGCATTAAGCATTAGTTCATTCATACCTTAAGTGATTTTAGTTGTAGAAGTGAATATTTACAACTAAGTACTTGTTTAATTTATAAGTTTATGTTTTAATGAGTTTACATTTTGTGATCATCAAAACATAGAGATATGAATAAATATTGATAATGTTTTTAGGCATTTATTTATGTCAACAATCTCCCCCTTTTTGATGATTACAAAACCTAAACTCATTAAACCAAAAAGTTTATTTTTGGACAAGTATTTAGTGAGTTTACATTCACTTCTCTCCCTTTTTGTAGAATCAAAAAGGTTAAGCCGACAAAATTCAAACGTGAAATTTGTCGGGATGAAAACTCCCCCTTGATGTGTACTCCCCCTCGTTTGGGGGCACCAAGGAAACGAGCTATGGAACGCTTGCAAGAAAAATATTAGAAGCATAAGTATATGCAACATAAGGCATGCAAACATTCAAACAAATCAACTAATGATACTACAAGTATATGTAACATAAGGCATGCAAACATTCATACAATAAGCAAGCATATAGAATGAGATCATGCATTTAATAAAGTGTTGTGTATAAATACACAACCAAGTGAATTACAACATAAGGCATGAAAATATTCAAACAAAACAACTAATGATACTACATAATCATCCCAAAAGCACATGATTCCCATAAAGCTTGCAACCAAAAAGAAGAGGTGGTGGTGGTGATGGGTTGGTTAATATGTGCTCAATGTATGAGTAGTGATATATGGTGGAGATGTTGTTGGTGGTGGTGTTGTTTGTGGTGAATTAGGTGCATTTGGAGATGAGCATTTAGGTGGTGGTAATGGAGTGGTGTTGTCTTCTTTAGTGAGGTCAATGAGAAGGTGTTTGTTGAAGTGGTCATTTATGGGTGATATGATGACTATTTTGTGTATCTTGGAGGAATTGGAAATGGAGGATTTTGGTGATAGCATGGTGTCTTGGGTTTTAAATTTGGAGGGAATTTTTGTTATGAAAGTGTGGTTGTTTTGGGTAAGGTTTTGAGGTTTAGTGATAATATTCCAAACTCAGATGGGTTTAATAAAGGTAAGTGTAGGGGTCAATTTTTGAGTTGTGTTTGCAGCAAGCTTTATTTGAATCATGTTCATTTGGATTGGTTTAATAGTAGCAATAACATGTTAAGAGGAACAATGTTTATATGTAGACTACTAAGATCATATTTTAAGCATGTCATAGGCATATATATATATATATATATATATATATATATATATATATATATATATATATATATATATATATATATATATATATATATATATATATATATATATATCACAATGAAACAAAAAGATGAAACAACACATCTATAGCAAACTATGGAATATAAAGACAACAATCATGGCAAACAACAATCATGGCAAACACATAGCAAGACATATATATGCATAGCAGAAATATTTAAAACAAGCAAATAATCTATTCATGCATTCAAGATGATCATGTATAACACATGAATCATCATTATATCACACAAAATGCTTAAAACATAAGAATTACAACATAAGTAAAGATACTAATAGTCTTAATATTGCCAAAGAGGGTGATTGGGCTTGCTTGCGAAAAAAATTTGTTTTGGGGCGGAACGCTTGTGGATAGGGCTTAGTTATTTGATGGTGAGGGAAAGTTTGATGGTTGACCAAAATGATGAGGATTTTCGAAGGTTTCATGGGAGTTGGTTTGAGGTTGAGATGTGTTGATTGGAATGAAGGTGGAGGTTGAGGTTGTTATTTGGGATGGATGTTTGGTCATGCAACATAGGAGTAACATGTGAGTTGGTAGGAGGTGGTGGTGATACTCTTGGTGGTTTAGACATCTATGGTGTTGATGGGTGTGAAGGTATGGAGGATGAAGGTGTATTTTTGGGAGTAAAGGTGAATGGTTGGTTGTTTTGATGAGGTTTGTGAAAGGGTTCATTGGAATGAGCTTGAGGATTAGGAGTATAGTTGGGAACAAATGTGGGTGGAGGTGTTGGTTGTTTAGCCACATCATTTGTTGTGATGGACTTGTTTTGGGGGTTTGGTTTTCTTCTCCAACTGAGTTTTATGGTCATCCTTGTTAGCTTTGATGTTTTTGGTTTTGGTTTGATGGGAGAAGACATGATGGGGTGAGTTAAAAATGGTGATGAAAGGGATTATTTATAGTGGAGGTTTGAGGTTGTTTAAGGATGGATAAAGGTGTTTGGATGATAGGGACAAAGTGTGTTTGTGAATTTGGGGAAGTGCAGGATGAAATGGGCTAAAAAGCAGAAAAAAAATTTCTGTGAACCCGTCCAGCAGATGGCCGGTCCCCTTAATTGGGGCCGGTCCCCTTAATAATTAAAGGGGCCGCCTTATCAATTAAGGGGGCCGCCCATCTGGTGTCTTTCTGAGTTCCAGAAATGAGTTTTTCTGCAGAGATGGGTAAGGAGGGCTATGTTTTGAGCTTTTGGTTTCAGGCAAGTCCCACTCTTTGAGGCAATAAAGTATGTATTATGCATGCAAGTCATATTAATTAAAGGGATTAAGCAAACAAGTAATTTCATATATCATGCAAACATACTCATCAAGCAAGTAATATCATCTATCATGTAATATCATCAAGCAAGTAATATCATCTAGCATGTAAACATACTCATCAAGCAAGTAATATATATGAACTAGGAAACAATAAACTACACCAAGTATTTTCTTAATTATATGTGCCTATGTGAGGGATCCTAATGAAACAATAAACTACACCAATTAATGAACTATTAAAGGGATCCTAAAGTGTGCCTATGTGCAATAAATGGGAACTTAAGATAGCATGGACTTCTAGATTTGTTACAAAACAAAATCTTAATAGACAAACCATGGTCCGCTTGATTTGCCTTAGTTCATTTTTAAATGTCATGTATATAAATATAGATGACAAATATGAGATCACCATGCATGATTTAAAAAAAAATGTTTTTAGCATTATTCAACAATGTTTGAAAGTGGGTTTTTATGTAGATGTTAAAGTTATTTGAATAAAATAGATTGGGTTTTATTTAAAAATGTGTTTATGAAGAATGAGTAAAAAGAAATTCTCAATCTTTGACTTTGATCAAAATAGGATTATGGAAAGAAAAAAATGAGATAATAAAACATGTTAATAGAAAGATGACATAATCTTTTGAAAAATCATTTTTTCAAAATGTGAAGTTTTTGCATATTTTGAAAACAAATAACATTAATGAAAAAATGGTTGTTAATGATCTCATGCTCAAGGGAATTGGTTAAGGCTATTGTCACATGCTACCCTTTTCTACATATCCTATGGTCATAAAGAAGTGACGACTAAATTCTATAGGTTTGATGTGAGAGTGTTGAATGGGGTATAACCTAACATCTATAGCTCCTTTGTTGTCGCACACTTATCTAACTTAATGCCATAATCTCTGAGAGCTTGTTTCATCCATAGTTTTCTAATCCTACTTCTATGTTAATGATTAATCCACTCAACTCATTTCACTTCATCACCATGAGTTTTCTAAAAGTGGACATAGAAGATTTCTATTTTAAAAGGTATTGCTAAAGAGGGACAAAGGGAAAATAACTAGTGACTCTAGGTTATTCATATAAGCTATTATGTGTATATATATATATAACTAGGCATTACGAGCTAAATAGGCATGAAATAACTAGTCATTAATCTAAGCATATATTATAACACCAAACTTAAAAAGAAAGCGTACCTTTTAGTCTTCAGTAGATTATTCTTCAAACGCTTCAAAGTGTTTAGGTTGACTTGTAGAAGTCAATCAAAGAGGAGATGCCGATTTCCCAATGAGTTAGCAATTTAGCCACTTGGTCCCCATTGTCTCATTGATCCAAAGTTGTTTGAACCAAACATGGGTTGCAATTGACTAGGATGCATATATGGTGGAAGTATTCCCCAAGGATTGAAGCTTGGTGGATTTGGATAATTCCACATTGGGTAATTATTATTATTATGAGGGTTTTGTCGATTTTTATTTCTTCTATGTGGTCTTTTTAAGGGAGGTGTTTTTTATCTTAATTTCGGTTTAGAAAATCCGGTTTTGGCTTTTAATGATGGTTTATAAAAACTTTTTACTTCCTCATCACTCGAAATAGGTATTTTTCTATCTTTTATAAGTATATACTTAGGTTTTGACTCTAATGGTTTTTGTTCACTAGATTGACATTCAAACTTTACATTTTTATTTTCACTTGTTGAAACATTATTTGAATTAAATCCTAGTCCGGTTTTATCTCCCGATGCTCTTTGAATGCTTATTATTTCCCTAAGTGAATTACTACTATTTTCAAATTTTTTAAGTTTACAAATTTCTTCCTTAAGTATTTCGTTTTTATTTTTAGTTTCTTGACATGTTTTACATTCAAAAACTTCTTTACCTTTTTCTAAGTAATGTAATTTAATTTTTAATTCTAGTATTTCTTTTTCTAATTAGTTATTTATGAGTTTTAGTGATTTATTTTTACTCATTACTTTTTGACCTAATATGCATAACCTATTATATTCGTTATCTAGGTCTTTTTCATCTAATGATAAATTTTCATCACTAAAGTATTCGGTTTTGGAACTGATGCGTGGTTTTGCGACCTTACAACAGGTTTTACCTCTCGAGGGATCTCAAGAGGCTTGCAATCCCCACCAGGCAGTGTACCTGACCGATGTAGTATAGTGTAGTGGCAAGTACCGGGGGATTGATCGTTCTCTAGGGGAATAGTGTCGTTAGGATTGAAAAACTACTCTAATAGGTCTAAGTGTAACACCCCAACCCGACAAGGATAGAAGCATCACATTATGGTGACAAATCAAAGCATACATAATAACACAGCGGAAGTCTTAAACAAATTCATAAAAGAAAGTCAAGTCAACACGACTTGAATAATACATAAGTTCAAGGAAAGGAACAAATCCAAAGGTACGAATACAAATGAAATCCATGTCCAAAACAAAGTCATAAGATAAAGGTGGTCATCTAAGGTCAAAGCTCCATTTAACTCTCATCCCATCCAAAGCATAATCCAAAAGCTCCTAGCTTAGATACCTGCCGCGGGAAAAGAAACGCGGCTGAGCTTAAAAAGCCCAGTGAACAGATATATATAATAAACGGAAACGAGACAAACGAAACATAATGAAAGAGATATAAATAAGGCACAAGAGTAAAGGTTAGGACAGTCATCCACCACGAGCCCAAAACAAATCAAATATCCAAATCCTGTAGTAGTCCAGAGGGGATGCCTCTATAGTAACCAGATAATATGAGGGGTGTCCTCATGTATCAAAGTGGAGTGATCAGCTCCCAAATATGTGAAAGACGTGGATTGCACCCATCATCAGTCACCAAATACAAATATATCAAATCACATACAAATCAAATCTAGGATGCATCCATACGCCCCCCAAACAAATCATATTGGCCATAACAAATCATAGTGAGCTCATATCAAATCAAAATGGGGACGGTGTGGTTAATCACTCTGACCACACAAGAGTCATGCCATTGGTGCATCAATGACACGGCCATGTTACCTTCATGGCTAGGAAACAAATTTGGCTCGTAGTATCAAACTGGGGTCAAAGGTCAAAGTCTAAATATCAAAGTCCAAATCACAGGGTTCATATCAAAAGGTTCATATGCCAAAGGTTCAAATGTCAAAGGTTCAAATATCAAGGTTCATAGCAAAGGTTCAAATGTCAAAGGTTCATAGCAAAGGTTCAAATGTCAAAGGTTCATAGCAAAGGTCAAGGTCAAATCAAATCAGTGTTCAAGAGACTGAAGGCACCTTATTAAAAGGGCAGAATATTTGTACCTTATTCCAAAGCAAAGCACAAACCAAAATGAATAAGATGAAAAGATCAGGTCCTCTCCTTCTTCACACCTAGAGGGGTAGAAAAGAATTACAACCTTTCCATTTTAAGTAACCTTCCATTTTTAGTAGGTTTCCATATTTAGTAAGATTTCCATATTCTCATTTAGGTTAAGTCATTATCAAACATATTTTGGTTTTAAGGTGTATTTTAACAAGTCACAAAAGTTTAGGGTTACTTATGACAACTTTACATAAATTAGGGTTTTAAGTGTAATTATATCAAAGTTAAAGTTCAAATATGAAAATATCCCAAATAATCTGTTTTGAATCCATAATTATCAAGTTAACAAATTCAGACCCTCAAGTTTCCCAATTTTACATTCTACACCCTTAATTTATATAATTTATATATTAAATCTTATATTTCATGAATTTACATTTAAACTCCCTTATATATCCATTTTAATACAACGAGCCCTCACTATATCAAAGTTACCGAAAATATCCCATATCTTAAATGTGGTACGAAATACCCTCATAGTTTCAATAATTACACGTTTGGTCCCTTAGCTTCTTTAAAATCACAAATTATTCATAATTTATTACTTTTACATATCAACCCTTACTAATCCAATTTTTACATATTATGTCCTCCATTTAACAATTTATACGAAGCATCATAAGTTTCCTAAAATTACAAAACAGGCCCCTCTAATTTATTTAAATACCAAATCGACACAATAATTTATACAATTTACAATTTATATTTCTAAGTTTCAATATTTATATAAAGGACCTCCATTTTATATTTTTCCCACATCAGACCTGATTTAATACACCTTACAAAAATGGCCCACGAGTTCCAGAAATTACCAAACGCACCCTATAGTTTTAAAAGTCTCAATCGCATAACATGTAATTCGAAAACCCTAAACCTAATTTAACCAATCATGACCAAACCTTAACCCCATCATTAAAACATCATTACTTTGCATTAATTACTGCAGAAAAGTACCCAAGCCCTAACCCTAACTGCACGCTAGGGTTTTTACCCATTCGAAAAATCCTTTCTAATATATACGGTAAGAACAAAAATAAACCATGATCAAACCCAGCTTCTAACAATCAAAGTATTATTTTTCCCAGGTCACATGAGTCGAATAGAGTCCAAGAAAAATGATAATAAGGCCTAGAAAATTCGTATGCCATATTTTACGTATTACATGTATTTTAGCCACTTTAATTCGTACGGTGTATTTTAGGTTACATGGATCGAATTTCACATTTTGTCTGAGTTATATACGATAGAAGGACCATAGGAAAAATACCAAATAGAGGATTGAACGTGCGAACGAGCAGAAAGAATTTTACACCTTGTCGAGTGGACTTTTGAACCAAGATTTTTCTAGCGATCGATCCACAGCCTCCACGACCTTAGGAACATTTTTCACATAGTATATTTGACATGAGGAACATGAGAAAAATGATTAAAAGATTTTAGAAGGTGCGTACAAATAGATTTGGAATATTACCTATCGAATGAAAATAATCTCTAGCGATCGAACCAAGAAGAACCATGACCAAAACCAATTTTTATACACTTCCTTGGACCACGACTAACACCAGAAAAATGTACTTGCACCTCCAGAAATTCGGATGAAGGTTTTAGGAATTATTGTGTGTTTTGTGTTCTAGGCGGCAACAAAATGAATTAGGGTTTGATGGAGAAAACGTGTGGAGCTATTTTAAAAGGGAAATAAGCCGAGTCCAATGGGTGGGCTTTGACCAAAATTTCGGTTTCTTAGTTGGCAATTGATGATGATTTATTATTTCCATATTTGATTCATTTAAATCTCTTTTAATTAGTCATAATGTTAAATATAAATAGAATTCGGTCCATAGGGGTATTTTAGTCATTTTGTAATTTGTATAAATGTTAAATGAGGTTGTCAAAATTATTTTGTAATATATCTTGTGCATTGCCAGAAGTTTGGGATCGATTCGACACTTTATAAGTTTTTAATTAAAATTTTAACTTGTAGGGGCAATTTGGTCTTTTTACATGTTTTAGAATTTTAGGGTTTTACAACTCTTCCCCTCTAAACGAAAAATTTCGTCCTCGAAATTTGCAAAGAAGTAGAACTGAAATGGAACGGAAACAAAATAGAGACATACCAGATCAGAATACAAAATGAGGATAACTAGCGCGAATAGACTCCTCGGTCTCCCAGGTAGCTTCCCGCTCTGGGTGGTTCCGCCAAAGAATCTTAACGAATGGAATGACTTTACGTCTCATAACTCGCTCTTGGCGATCTAGAATTGCTTCCGGCTCCTCCGGAAGAGACATATCCGGCTGAATCTGATCGAGAGGATAAGATACCACATGAAGAGGATGATAGTTGTATCCCCGTAGAAGAGATACATGGAATACATCATGCACATGCGAAAGCTGGGGAGGTAGAGCTAAACGGTAGGAAACCTCTCCAATACGCTCCAGGATCTCGAATGGTCCGATGAATCGAGGACTCAACTTGCCCTTGATTCCGAAACGTTTAACTCCTCGAACCGGTGAAACCTTAAGGAAAACCCGATCGCCAACCTGAAATTCCAAATCACGGCGGTGCTTATCCGCATAACTTTTCTGACGAGCCCTAGCTTCCTTCAACTTCTCCCTAGCGACATCTACCTTCTCATTCGTGACTTGAACCAACTCCGGACCCTCAATAGCACGCTCCCCCACTTCGTTTCAACAAACGGGTGCTCTACATTTCCGCCCATACAACATCTCGAAAGGAGCCATCCGAATACTAGCATGCCAGCTGTTGTTATAAGCGAACTCTACTAAACAAAGATACTCGTCCCAATTTCCCGTCCACTCTAACGCACATGCCCTCAGCATATCCTCCAATGTCTGGATGGTCCGCTCTGACTGACCATCTGTCTGAGGGTGAAAAGCCGTACTGAACTTGAGTCGTGCACCCCAAGCCTTGTGTAAACCCCTCCAGAATCTAGAAGTAAAACGTGGATCTCTATCAGAAATAATGGCCGTGGGCATACCGTGAAGCCTAACAATCTCCTGCCTAAAGATCTCTGCCAACTTATTAACGCCGTACTTCACACGAATGGGTATGAAATGAGCAGATTTGGTCAGCCGGTCAACGACTACCCAAATCGCGTCATGTTTCCTTCTAGTAACAGGTAAACCCGTAACAAAATCCATAGTAACTTCCTCCCATTTCCAAGTCGGAATATCTAACGGCTGTAATAACCCACCAGCTCTCTGATGTTCGATCTTGACCTGCTGACAAACCAAACACCTAGCTACAAAAGATGCCACATCATGTTTCATGCCGTTCCACCAAAAATGCTGCTTCAGGTCTCGGTACATTTTGGTGGAACCCGGATGTATAGTAAAGGGAGAACTATGCGCCTCTGACAAAACCGCCTCTCGCAAATCAGGATCGTTAGGAACACAAAGCCGATCCTCGAACCATACCACACCAAACTCATCAACCCGGAACTCAGATTGCTTTCCATCTTCTACATTCTGCACAATAGCCCAGAGTTCACCGTCATCCTTCTGGGCTTCTTTAATCCGCAGTATGAGATTGGACTCAACCTTTAGACTAGCCCAGTAACCGTCACAACCCCGAACACAAAACTCAACATCAAGAATCTCTAAATCATTTAGAATCCGAGGCTCAAAATTCAGACTAGCAACCATACCCGACTTCCGGCTAAGAGCGTCGGCAACAACATTTGCCTTGCCGGGATGATACTGGATGTGGGTATCGTAATCTTTCAGGAGTTCCAACCATCGCCTCTGTCTCATATTTAGCTCCTTCTGCGTGAAAATATATTTAAGGCTTTTGTGGTCGGTGAAAATGTCACATGACTCGCCGTAGAGATAATGCCGCCATATCTTAAGAGCGAAAACCACTGCAGCCAATTCCAAATCGTGCGTCGGATAATTTTCTTCGTACGGTTTCAGTTGCCTCGAAGCATAGGCGATGACTTTCCCATGTTGCATTAAAACGCAACCCAAACCCTTTCTAGATGCATCACTGTAGATCTGGTAACCACCCGAACCAGACGGAAGAGTCAGAATAGGTGCCGATACTAATCTCTGCTTAAGTTCCTCAAAACTGTTCTCCCTCTCCTCAGTCCATACAAATTTCTCCCCTTTTCTCATCAACTGCGTCAACGGCAAGGCCAGGCGCGAGAAACCCTCAACGAAACGACGATAATAACCAGCGAGTCCCAGAAAGCTTCTCACCTCAGTCACATTTGTAGGTCTAGGCCATTTAGTGATAGCCTCGACCTTCGCTGGGTCCATAGTGATACCCTCCGCAGAAACAACGTGACCTAGAAAAGCGACCCGACTCAACCAGAATTCACACTTAGAAAACTTCGCGAACAACTTCTTCTGTCTAAGAATCTCCAACACAGTCCGAAGATGCTGTTCGTGCTCCTCCTTAGATTTCGAATAGACAAGAATATCATCGATGAAGACAATGACAAATTTATCGAGAAACTCATGGAAAACCCGGTTCATAAGGTCCATAAAAACGGCCGGAGCATTGGTCAAGCCGAAAGGCATAACCAGGAATTCGTAATGACCATAACGGGTGCGAAAGGCAGTCTTGGGAACATCTTGTTCCCTCACACGAAGCTGATGGTAACCCGATCTCAAATCAATCTTAGAGAAATGCTTTGCCCCTTGCAATTGGTCAAACAAATCGTCAATGCGCGGAAGGGGATAGCGGTTACGGATAGTAATGCGGTTGAGCTCCCGGTAATCAATGCAAAGGCGCATACTACCATCCTTCTTTTTCACAAATAGCACAGGAGCGCCCCAAGGAGAAACACTCGGACGAATAAAACCGTTCTCCAATAACTCCTCTAACTGTACTTTCAATTCTTTGAGTTCAATGGGAGCCATTCGGTACGGAGCCTTAGAAATCGGCTCAGCACCGGGAACTAGATCAATACTGAATTCAACTTCTCTGGTGGGAGGAATACCGGGAAGTTCTTCGGGAAAGACATCAGCGAACTCCCGAACAATGGGAACACTACTAATATCAGGTCCCTGAGAAGACGTATCTTTAACAGAGGCCAAAAATCCTTGGCAACCATGAGAGATTAGAGTCCGCGCTTTCATAGCAGAAATAAGTTTAACATATTTCAAAGGCTGAGAACCGTGATAAACAAAATCCGGATGATGGATATCACCGAATCTTACGCATCTGGCATAACAGTCGATAGAGGCCTTATGGAAAGACAACCAGTCCATACCCAAAATTATATCAAAATCAATCATATCGAGGGGAAGTAGATTAGCCGGACGAACACAATCATCAAATCTTAGCGGACAATTTACATATTCACAATCGATGGTGATTTGGGTTTTCATAGGAGTAGAGATAGACATAAGATTATTCAATGGTGTTGGAGTTACTTTTATTTTCTTGGCAAGCGTATTAGATATTATAGAATGTGTAGCACCGGTGTCAAATAAAGCAAAAACAATACGATCTCCAATATAAAGATAACCGGTAATGGTACCTGACGTGCCTGCCGCCTGATCACGAGTGAGAGAATAAACCCGACCAGAAGTAGGAGCTGGCCTACCCGAACCTGATGGAACAACCTGCTTTCCCTGTGGGCAGTCCTTCACTCGATGAGAAAGAGACCCGCATGTGAAGCAACCACCAGTAACCCTGTGACATGGCCCCGAATGAGGCTTTCCACATGTGGAACAAAGCGGTGGAGGAGGTAACACTTCATTAGTCCTCTTCTGCCCAGAAGAACCTGACTGATAACCCGACTGAGCACCCCGAGTAGTCTGATCACGATACTGACGTGGGTTGTTGTTGTTGTTGTACCCACTCCTCCCAGAAACCTGCCGATCATAACCCCGAGAATCCTGTCGCCTCTGACTGTAGTCCCGGTCCTGGCGACCACGCTGATCATACCTATGGTCCTGTCGACCTCTCTGCTCGGATGCCTGGTCCTGTCGACCTCTGAAATCCTGACCCTGTCCCTGCTGACTCTGTCCTCTGAAATGCACCCGGTTACCATCCCTATCACGCTTATTATAACCACTATCATCACTATGCAACATCTCGATGTTGCGAGCGTCGTTCGCAACCGCCGCCACATCATCATAATGCGTATTCACTATCTGGTTCAGTATCCATTTCTTTAACGCCCACTTAAACGTCTTAGCCTGCCGGTAAGCATCTCCCGTAATCTCTGGCCCAACGAAACTGGCCAGCCTCATAAATCGCTGCATAAATTCCCCAGTAGTCTCCCGGTCCCCCTGACGGATGTTACCATACTCCCGCTCATATCGCTGCTGTTCCGCCACTGGAATGTACTGCTTATAAAAGATACCCATGAAATCCTCCCAAGTACAAGTCTCCTCAAAACCCTGCTCCTGAGCCTGGACATAAGCTGTCCACCAGCTCTGTGCATCGCCTTCAAACTTAAATGCAGCCAATCTAGTCTTAAACTCATCTGGACAACCCAAAACCTTAAATATCTTTTCCATGTGGATAATCCAGTCTTCCGCCTCAGTGGGGACGGCAGCTTTACGGAAAGAGAGGGGTTTGAGCTTGTTAAACCTCTCAATCCAGACATGGATACCAACTGGTGGGGCACCTCCACCACTACCACCTGGACCTGAACCTGCACCACCACCACCACCTCCGGAAGGACCTGCTCCATTCTGAATATTGTTGGTGACTTGAGTCACCAAGTTAGGAAGAGCGTTGGCCAAAGCTTCTGCTATCATGGCCTTAAGATCAGGGTTTCCTCCATTATATTCCTGATGTCGAGTATTCACCATCTGAATGATTTCGAAATCGATTAGCAACAATATAAGAGAATAAGCACGAAATGGAAGACGAAACAGAACCTATGACTACCCAAAACCTCACCAGTCAAAACTTAAGCCTTAAGGGTCAAATCCTAGGGTCCATTAGACTCACAGGCCATGCTTATGTACTACAGGTCGCAACCTGGCTCTGATACCATAATTGTAACACCCCAACCCGACAAGGGTAGAAGCATCACATTATGGTGACAAATCAAAGCATACATAATAACACAGCGGAAGTCTTAAACAAATTCATAAAAGAAAGTCAAGTCAACACGACTTGAATAATACATAAGTTCAAGGAAAGGAACAAATCCAAAGGTACGAATACAAATGAAATCCATGTCCAAAACAAAGTCATAAGATAAAGGTGGTCATCTAAGGTCAAAGCTCCATTTAACTCTCATCCCATCCAAAGCATAATCCAAAAGCTCCTAGCTTAGATACCTGCCGCGGGAAAAGAAACGCGGCTGAGCTTAAAAAGCCCAGTGAACAGATATATATAATAAACGGAAACGAGACAAACGAAACATAATGAAAGAGATATAAATAAGGCACAAGAGTAAAGGTTAGGACAGTCATCCACCACGAGCCCAAAACAAATCAAATATCCAAATCCTGTAGTAGTCCAGAGGGGATGCCTCTATAGTAACCAGATAATATGAGGGGTGTCCTCATGTATCAAAGTGGAGTGATCAGCTCCCAAATATGTGAAAGACGTGGATTGCACCCATCATCAGTCACCAAATACAAATATATCAAATCACATACAAATCAAATCTAGGATGCATCCATACGCCCCCCAAACAAATCATATTGGCCATAACAAATCATAGTGAGCTCATATCAAATCAAAATGGGGACGGTGTGGTTAATCACTCTGACCACACAAGAGTCATGCCATTGGTGCATCAATGACACGGCCATGTTACCTTCATGGCTAGGAAACAAATTTGGCTCGTAGTATCAAACTGGGGTCAAAGGTCAAAGTCTAAATATCAAAGTCCAAATCACAGGGTTCATATCAAAAGGTTCATATGCCAAAGGTTCAAATGTCAAAGGTTCAAATATCAAGGTTCATAGCAAAGGTTCAAATGTCAAAGGTTCATAGCAAAGGTTCAAATGTCAAAGGTTCATAGCAAAGGTCAAGGTCAAATCAAATCAGTGTTCAAGAGACTGAAGGCACCTTATTAAAAGGGCAGAATATCTGTACCTTATTCCAAAGCAAAGCACAAACCAAAATGAATAAGATGAAAAGATCAGGTCCTCTCCTTCTTCACACCTAGAGGGGTAGAAAAGAATTACAAACTTTCCATTTTAAGTAACCTTCCATTTTTAGTAGGTTTCCATATTTAGTAAGATTTCCATATTCTCATTTAGGTTAAGTCATTATCAAACATATTTTGGTTTTAAGGTGTATTTTAACAAGTCACAAAAGTTTAGGGTTACTTATGACAACTTTACATAAATTAGGGTTTTAAGTGTAATTATATCAAAGTTAAAGTTCAAATATGAAAATATCCCAAATAATCTGTTTTGAATCCATAATTATCAAGTTAACAAATTCAGACCCTCAAGTTTCCCAATTTTACATTCTACACCCTTAATTTATATAATTTATATATTAAATCTTATATTTCATGAATTTACATTTAAACTCCCTTATATATCCATTTTAATACAACGAGCCCTCACTATATCAAAGTTACCAAAAATATCCCATATCTTAAATGTGGTACGAAATACCCTCATAGTTTCAATAATTACACGTTTGGTCCCTTAGCTTCTTTAAAATCACAAATTATTCATAATTTATTACTTTTACATATCAACCCTTACTAATCCAATTTTTACATATTATGTCCTCCATTTAACAATTTATACGAAGCATCATAAGTTTCCTAAAATTACAAAACATGCCCCTCTAATTTATTTAAATACCAAATCGACACAATAATTTATACAATTTACAATTTATATTTCTAAGTTTCAATATTTATATAAAGGACCTCCATTTTATATTTTTCCCACATCAGACCTGATTTAATACACCTTACAAAAATGGCCCACGAGTTCCAGAAATTACCAAACGCACCCTATAGTTTTAAAAGTCTCAATCGCATAACATGTAATTCGAAAACCCTAAACCTAATTTAACCAATCATGACCAAACCTTAACCCCATCATTAAAACATCATTACTTTGCATTAATTACTGCAGAAAAGTACCCAAGCCCTAACCCTAACTGCACGCTAGGGTTTTTACCCATTCGAAAAATCCTTTCTAATATATACGGTAAGAACAAAAATAAACCATGATCAAACCCAGCTTCTAACAATCAAAGTATTATTTTTCCCAGGTCACATGAGTCGAATAGAGTCCAAGAAAAATGATAATAAGGCCTAGAAAATTCGTATGCCATATTTTACGTATTACATGTATTTTAGCCACTTTAATTCGTACGGTGTATTTTAGGTTACATGGATCGAATTTCACATTTTGTCTGAGTTATATACGATAGAAGGACCATAGGAAAAATACCAAATAGAGGATTGAACGTGCGAACGAGCAGAAAGAATTTTACACCTTGTCGAGTGGACTTTTGAACCAAGATTTTTCTAGCGATCGATCCACAGCCTCCACGACCTTAGGAACATTTTTCACATAGCATATTTGACATGAGGAACATGAGAAAAATGATTAAAAGATTTTAGAAGGTGCGTACAAATAGATTTGGAATATTACCTATCGAATGAAAATAATCTCTAGCGATCGAACCAAGAAGAACCACGACCAAAACCAATTTTTCTACACTTCCTTGGACCACGACTAACACCAGAAAAATGTACTTGCACCTCCAGAAATTCGGATGAAGGTTTTAGGAATTATTGTGTGTTTTGTGTTCTAGGCGGCAACAAAATGAATTAGGGTTTGATGGAGAAAACGTGTGGAGCTATTTTAAAAGGGAAATAAGCCGAGTCCAATGGGTGGGCTTTGACCAAAATTTCGGTTTCTTAGTTGGCAATTGATGATGATTTATTATTTCCATATTTGATTCATTTAAATCTCTTTTAATTAGTCATAATGTTAAATATAAATAGAATTCGGTCCATAGGGGTATTTTAGTCATTTTGTAATTTGTATAAATGTTAAATGAGGTTGTCAAAATTATTTTGTAATATATCTTGTGCATTGCCAGAAGTTTGGGATCGATTCGACACTTTATAAATTTTTAATTAAAATTTTAACTTGTAGGGGCAATTTGGTCTTTTTACATGTTTTAGAATTTTAGGGTTTTACAAACTACTCTAATAGGTCTAAGGGTGAGGGAAGATTCTTTTTGTATTTTTTATATTTTTTTTATAAAAGCAAGTAAAATCTCGGGTTTGAAGGAGTGGGCGGAATTAGTTGCTAGTCAACTAACCCAAATAACTACAATTGCAAATAAAATAAAATAACTGAAAATAAAAAGGTTGTGGAACTTATATGGAGAGAAATGTGTTTACTTAGATTTCTTTACTCTCTAACTATCTTTTACCGGTTGATTAGTGTGTATTAATTGCGTGGATGACGGGTGTATTCCTTAATACCAATCGTGGGGTGGCGTACGTACTTCCCCAACTTTATAAGCTCCTACTTCACTCCTATGTCGAGCCGGCTTTGAAGCTCCTAACATGGGATCACTAGAATTCGCTCATGCATTAAATACAACCATAAAAACCTTAGTACGCATTGGTTCATGTTTCTTAAGACGTTCAAGCAAGTTACCGTATAGGAGGTTAGCCAGTTTTCTTAAGCCTAACATCGATAAACAATCATCCAATACAATTAATAACACACCAACAACCAATAATCAATAGTTAGGTTTCATTAGATCTAAGCAAACACAAGATAAATCTAGCCTAGCATGTTAAATAAAAGACAAGAACAAGATATAATCAAACAACACATAGACATATTGAATGATTAATTGATTACTTATCTTCAATTGAACATGGGAGATCCAAGGGTATAAAACCCTTAAAAGTAGCAGAAAAATCGTCTTAGGGTTTCTCCTCACAAAGTTGCACACTAATGACTAAAAATTATGAGAATATATATAGAAAATAAGATCTGACGGCGTCACGTTATAGAGCTGACGCCGTCACCTCGCCGCGGTTAGGGTTTCTTGATGGCCTTCTTGACGCCGTCCCCTTTTAATCATCCAAAATCCTCTCTGGCGCGTCAAGGGTTGACGGCGTCACATTGGTGCTTGACACCGTCACAGGTACTTTTCCAGCCGATTTTGAGACTTTGTCGTTTTCTTCACTTTATGCTCCAAAAACGTCCAAAATGCTTCCTTTTCTAGATTTCTTCTCCAAAGTACCTAAAATGACAAAAGGAACGATTTAGGGTAATATTTGATCAAATAAATACGATTTAGGGCTTAAATGACCCCCTAAAAGCGGTACACTTTTCGCTTCATCAAATACCCTTACACTTGAGATTTGCTTGTCCTCAAGCAAATGCGCTTTTACTCTAATCAAAATACAAGTTAGGGGTCATTTAACGCTAATATAAAAGTAATTACAACAAATAGTCGTTCCACTTTAATCATAATAAGCACGGAGATTACAGACTAGCACCTCACAAGTAGTGTTTAGATACTCACATCTCTCAGGTGTCATAAAAGTATATCTCATAAATGAAAATGAATAATATCTCTCACTACCTGTCATAGCAAATAGATTACCATAGGCATGGGAAAGGATCAAAAACCTCCTCCACTAGGCGTAAGCACCTAAGATAAACTATCAAAGAGGGCTTTTAAATGGGTTATAACGTTAGGTGTAGGGATATGATAAACACGGTTTTGTTGGATAAAGGATATTTTACTGGTGGCGAGTTAAAGATCTTGATTAATTACATGTACAATATGGCGTTGCTAAGCCAAGACTAGACTCGACTTAAGCTAATGAAAAAAAAAATAACAAAAAGATAAAATAAACATAAAATGAAACGGGATGGTAGTCCGTATGTTTTTTTTTTTTTTTTTTTTTTTTTGCATACACTCTTGCCCTACCATCCAAAATAATACATCGTAGGGGGGTTGTATCCCCCTTACACTTGAACTTTTACATAACTTTACAATTAACTATTCTAATGACTCGAATTAAGATAATCGAAACACTTGGAGTACTTTTAAAATATTTAGCACATATGGGGGTAATAATGTTGTTCTTCCCCATTACTCCATTACACTAGTACTTTACCCATGAGTCCCAATCGTCCCAAAACAATATGTACAAGGATATGACTCGACTTAGCAACCATGTAATCAATTAGATAATTAACTTGGGGTTTAAACAAATGTTGTCACAATAATGCACTAAAAATGAGTGCATACAAGGTAGGCTAAGGCGATTTGGGTGTACATTTAAGTGGGGTGTAAACAAATTCTTACTTTAAGTAAAATGGTTAAAGTTAGAAACGAAAAGATAGGCTCTGAGGGGTGTACTAGGGGTATCGTGTACTAAAAATGAGTACAACGCAAAGGGTGTGGGAGAATTACTTGACCAATGTAGCCAATGTAATTATAACAAAAACACAGGTGTAAAACAATGGGTTAATCCTAATGCCTCTTATCATGTAGTAAATCTAACTACACGAATGTAGTCTCACTTGTGGCCTCGGAATGGTCCTAACGCAAGTTCTAGAACTAAGTGCTACCGGTACACACATCATAGCATAAATGCTTTTCCTACCAATTCTAGGGGCGAACCTCATATATTTGGGGGTGGAAAATTTTTTTAGTGGTACGGTTTTGTGCTAGTCATATAACTCCTATCCGTGAGACGCTCATTAAGACCAAAGTTTCACTCCTATATGTTGTAAAAAATTTTAAATTTGGCACTAAAATTGCCTTAACAGGTATTTCTCTCAGTTTTATTACACATCTACCATTAAACAAACGAAAAATCAAGCGTAATAGCATTCTCTAAGGTATCGTACTTTACCCCCCCCCCCCTTACACTTAAGATGAACATTGTCCCCAATGTTCAAATAACAAGATGTAAAAGTAAATAAGGTAAAAGAATGAAATCAAATACTCCCCTGATTCGCTCGGTGGATAAAGAGATAACATGGTTAGATCTTCATCCAAGGTAATGTTGAAGCTTCAAGACTAAAGCAGCGCCAGAAGCTAGATTCCACATACATCTCCTTGTCCAAAATAACCTGTTAAACCTGAGAAAACAAACACGAAAACCTGCATAACATCGGCGGGATAAATCTGTATAAGGATATAATGCTTGTGGAATGATTATTTTGCAGATTCCTGGAGTTTATAAGTTAGAGATTTAATAAAGCATTTTATGATTCCGGAAGAAAAACAAAACTTTAAAAAAAATTCCAGAAAACTGTTCCTGACGCCGTCAGACTGGGGTCTGACGCCGTCAGAAGTGATCTGACAGATTTTTCATGTTAAGTTTCCGGAAAATTTCTGGAAAAACTCAATCCTTATTTCCTGGAAATCCTGCAAAATGTCATTATGACTCGATACAAGCATTTGACTCAAACAATTACTAATATGTATGTTAATTTAATATTGTTATGATTCATGTTCATTTGTTCTAATAAACCGATTTGGATTTCCCTTACACTTATCTTTTTGCAAAATACCTTTATATGTAATTAAGACGAAGTTAAAAACAAGATAAAACATTTTCACAATTTAGTTTCGAACATGAATCAATAATAATAAAAATTAAACATACATACGGAAGCAAATAAAATCAAACAAACAAATAAATAAACATACAAAGCAAATAAAGCTTGGGTTGCCTCCCAAGAAGCGCTTTTCTTTATTAACGAGTCTTGTAGCTAGACTCAAAGTCACCGTACATTACGTGACTCCATCATTGGTCACGGTTTCTAGGCCATTCTCATGTCCGGTTTTATATTCCGGTCCTAATTTCAAACAATCCTTGTAGAAACCGGATATCATTTCCATAACATAGTCTACTCCTTTACTTCTATCTCCATCATTCCTATAGTAGAATGCTTGCTTAAGCTCCTTCTCAACATTTGACAAGTGTTGGAATTGCTCTATCTTATATGGCATTTGGTAGTTTACCTCATCGGTCTCATCCTTAAATCTAACTATCCCTAAGAAAGGTTCATAAGTCATTCTAGAGACCTTAACAAATGGTTTTTCAAAAACTACTTGAGTTAAGCATGCATCGACTATTGGGCGGATATCTTCTACAATTACAAAGTCGGTGGCATAGGTGAAGTTTCCTACATAAACCGGTAATCCCTTAACTCTTCCCGTGAAGTTACTCATCCAACCCTTATCAGGGAGCATCCTATACCCAAGTTGATTTTTCATTATCAAGTTGTAGTGGGCTCTAGTCATGATGTTTATGGGCGATCTAAGGTCGATGTAAGCTTTCCACACATGTAAATGTCCGATGTTGCATGGTATGTTGAGATTAGAAGGGTCGCCCATTTCTATAATTGGTCTACTTAGGAAGTATGGTGTCTCGGGGTCATCGAATAAGTCTGTATGATATGCGCGCTCTTCCTTAGTGGGTAGCCTATTGAAGTAGTCCTCATCATCATCTACTTTTTCAATCTCACTTTTCCTATCTTCTTTATCAATCTCGACTTTCTTAACCTCATCCTCAGGTTCACTATTATCCTCATTCCTATCAATTGGTTTAATAGTGACAATGTTGACGAAGTGGACATGTTTGGATGAAGAGGGGTCTTTTACTTGGGGTCCGCTATTTGTGTTCCTAGCGTCCTTATGTGGAGGTGATAGCACTTGGTTATTGAGGGCTTTCAATAAGTTGTCAATTTTATTGGTCATCTCCGTTTGTTGTTGATTGAATTCGGATTCGAATCTAGCTATCCGAGCTTCTTGAGATGCCATAAATTTGGACATCAATCCTTCAAGATTATTGGTACTACCATAATTGTTGGAAGGGTTGTTATTGAAAGTACGGTTTGGGGATGAACCGCTTGATTGGAAACGATTAGGTGGGTTGGAAGAATTGGTTTGTTGTGCGTTTTGGTTTTGTTTCCACCTAAGGTTTGGGTGATTTTTCCATGAGGGGTTGTATGAATCACCGTAGGGGTTTGGCTCGGGTTTGAAAGTGTACCACTTGTCTCCCGCTCTGTCGGTACGCGAGGATGCGTAGTCCGCAAAAGCTTGTTCGGGGAGTTCCACGCAATCACGAGTGTCGTGGGGACCACTACATAATTCACACGAAGAAGTGATTTTGTTCACTTGGCTTGAAGGTTTAGGAGCCTCGTAGGATTTCATAAGAAACTTGACTTGGTCTTCAAGTTCTATGATCCTACGGTCGGAAGTGCTTGAATTGTTCGAAGGCAAAGATATTGCCTTGACCGTTTTATTCAAATCACGGGGATCATTCCAACTTTCGTTGTCATAAAGAGCAAGATCTTCCAGGAGAGCCCATGATTGTTCCGCACTTAGATCACGTAGCTTACCACCGGCCGATTGGTCAATGGTTTGCCTTGTGGAGAGATTGATGTGGTCATAGAAGATTTGGACTTGGAGCCAAAGTTCTATGCCATGGTGAGGGACTTTTTGGAGTAAGTCCTTGAATCGAATCCATGCCCCATATAGGGTTTCGCCTCGAAGTTGTTCGAACATCAAGATATCCTTCCTTAACTTGGTAGTTCTTCCTGGTGGGAAAAACTGAGCAAGGAAACGAGTGGTGAGATCATCCCAAGAGGTGATGGATCCTGCGGGTAGGCGCTCTAGCCATTGACTAGCTTGGTCCTGCAGAGAGAATTGAAAGAGACGCAGTCGGGTCGTCTCTCGAGTGGCAACATAAAGGTCTAAGGAATCAACGATTTTGAGAAAGTCCTTGAGATGTTGATTAGGATCTTCGGAACGAAGTCCATGGAATGTGCATCCGCTTTGCACCAACCGGATGGTGTCGGATCGCAAGGGAGTGACATTGGCTCCTTGAATGAGCTCAATGGTGTTTCGATAGCCATGGTGGCTAGGACGGGAGTAGTCTCCTAAGGTATGGGCTCTAGGAGGTGGGTGTTGTTGTGGTGGTGGGTTGTTGGGATCGAGGATATTACCACCTTCCATGATGTCGGATGGTAATGGTTACGAACAAAGAAACGAAGAAAAAAGATAGACTAAAGAAAACCTAGAAAAATAAAATAAAAATCTCACTAGAAAGGAATCTAGTGAGTAGACCTAATAAAATAAAAATTCAACCTAAACAATAACTATTCCCCGGCAGCGGCGCCAAAAACTTGATGCGTGGTTTTGCGACCTTACAACAGGTTTTACCTCTCGAGGGATCTCAAGAGGCTTGCAATCCCCACCAGGCAGTGTACCTGACCGATGTAGTATAGTGTAGTGGCAAGTACCGGGGGATTGATCGTTCTCAAGGGGAATAGTGTCGTTATGATTGAAAAACTACTCTAATAGGTCTAAGGGTGAGGGAAGATTCTTTTTGTATTTTTTATATTTTTTTTATAAAAGCAAGTAAAATCTCGGGTTTGAAGGAGTGGGCGGAATTAGTTGCTAGTCAACTAACCCAAATAACTACAATTGCAAATAAAATAAAATAACTGAAAATAAAAAGGTTATGGAACTTATATAGAGAGAAATGTGTTTACTTAGATTTCCTTACTCCCTAACTATCTTTTACCGGTTGATTAGTGTGTATTAATTGCGTGGATGACGGGTGTATTTCTTAATACCAATCGTGGGGTGGCGTACGTACTTCCCCAACTCTATAAGCTCCTACTTCACTCCTATGTCGAGCCGGCTTTGAAGCTCCTAACATGGAATCACTAGAATTCGCTCATGCATTAAATACAACCATAAAAACCTTAGTACGCATTGGTTCATGTTTCTTAAGACGTTCAAGCAAGTTACCGTATAGGAGGTTAGCCAGTTTTCTTAAACCTAACATCGATAAACAATCATCCAATACAATTAATAACACACCAACAACCAATAATCAATAGTTAGGTTTCATTAGGTCTAAGCAAACACAAGATAAATCTAGCCTAGCATGTTAAATAAAAGACAAGAACAAGATATAATCAAACAACACATAGACATATTGAATGATTAATTGATTACTTATCTTCAATTGAACATGGGAGATCCAAGGGTATAAAACCCTTAAAAGTAGCAGAAAAATCGTCTTAGGGTTTCTCCTCACAAAGTTGCACACTAATGACTAAAAATTATGAGAATATATATAGAAAATCAGATCTAACGGCGTCACGTTATAGAGCTGACGCCGTCACCTCGCCGCGGTTAGGGTTTCTTGATGGCCTTCTTGACGCTGTCCCCTTTTAATCATCCAAAATCCTCTCTGGCGCGTCAAGGGTTGACGGCGTCACAATGGTGCTTGACGTCGTCACAGGTACTTTTCCAGCCGATTTTGAGACTTTGTCGTTTTCTTCACTTTTATGCTCCAAAAACGTCCAAAATGCTTCCTTTTCCAGATTTCTTCTCCAAAGTACCTAAAATGACAAAAGGAACGATTTAGGGCAATATTTGATCAAATAAATACGATTTAGGGCTTAAATGACCCCCTAAAAGCGGTACACTTTTCGCTTCATCAAATACCCTTACACTTGAGATTTGCTTGTCCTCAAGCAAATGCGCTTTTACTCTAATCAAAATACAAGTTAGGGGTCATTTAACGCTAATATAAAAGTAATTACAACAAATAGTCGTTCCACTTTAATCATAATAAGCACGGAGATTACAGACTAGCACCTCACAAGTAGTGTTTAGATACTCACATCTCTCAGGTGTCATAAAAGTATATCTCATAAATGAAAATGAATAATATCTCTCACTACCTGTCATAGCAAATAGATTACCATAGGCTTGGGAAAGGATCAAAAACCTCCTCCACTAGGCGTAAGCACCTAAGATAAACTATCAAAGAGGGCTTTTAAACTGGTTATAACGTTAGGTGTAGGGATATGATAAACACGGTTTTGTTGGATAAAGGATATTTTACTGGTGGCGAGTTAAAGATCTTGATTAATTACATGTACAATATGGCGTTGCTAAGCCAAGACTAGACTCGACTTAAGCTAATGAAAAAAAAAATAACAAAAAGATAAAATAAACATAAAATGAAACGGGATGGTAGTCCGTATGGTTTTTTTTTTTTTTTTTTTTTTTTTTTGCATACACTCTTGCCCTACCATCCAAAATAATACATCGTAGGGGGGTTGTATCCCCCTTACACTTGAACTTTTACATAACTTTACAATTAACTATTCTAATGACTCGAATTAAGATAATCGAAACACTTGGAGTACTTTTAAAATATTTAGCACATATGGGGGTAATAATGTTGTTCTTCCCCATTACTCCATTACACTAGTACTTTACCCATGAGTCCCAATCGTCCCAAAACAATATGTACAAGGATATGACTTGACTTAGCAACCATGTAATCAATTAGATAATTAACTTGGGGTTTAAACAAATGTTGTCACAATAATGCACTAAAAATGAGTGCATACAAGGTAGGCTAAGGCGATTTGGGTGTACATTTAAGTGGGGTGTAAACAAATTCTTACTTTAAGTAAAATGCTTAAAGTTAGAAACGAAAAGATAGGCTCTGAGGGGTGTACTAGGGGTATCGTGTACTAAAAATGAGTACAACGCAAAGGGTCTGGGAGAATTACTTGACCAATGTAGCCAATGTAATTATAAAAAAAATACAGGTGTAAAACAATGGGTTAATCCTAATGCCTCTTATCATGTAGTAAATCTAACTACACGAATGTAGTCTCACTTGTGGCCTCGGAATGGTCCTAACGCAAGTTCTAGAACTAAGTGCTACCGGTACACACATCATAGCATAAATGCTTTTCCTACCAATTCTAGGGGCGAACCTCATATATTTGGGGGTGGAAAATTTTTTTAGTGGTACGGTTTTGTGCTAGTCATATAACTCCTATCCGTGAGACGCTCATTAAGACCAAAATTTAACTCCTATATGTTGTAAAAAATTTTAAATTTGGCACTAAAATTGCCTTAACAGGTATTTCTCTCAGTTTTATTACACATCTACCATTAAACAAACGAAAAATCAAGCGTAATAGCATTCTCTAAGGTATCGTACTTTACCCCCCCCCCCTTACACTTAAGATGAACATTGTCCCCAATGTTCAAATAACAAGATGTAAAAGTAAATAAGGTAAAAGAATGAAATCAAATACTCCCCTGATTCGCTCGGTGGATAAAGAGGTAACATGGTTAGATCTTCTTCCAAGGTAATGTTGAAGCTTCAAGACTAAAGCAGCGCCAGAAGCTAGATTCCAAATACATCTCCTTGTCCAAAATAACCTGTTAAACCTGAGAAAACAAACACGAAAACCTACATAACATCGGCGGGATAAATCTGTATAAGGATATAATGCTTGTGGAATGATTATTTTGCAGATTCCTGGAGTTTATAAGTTAGAGATTTAATAAAGCATTTTATGATTCCGGAAGAAAAACAAAACTTTAAAAAAAAATTCCAGAAAACTGTTCCTGACGCCGTCAGAAGTGATCTGTAAGATTTTTCATGTTAAGTTTCCGAAAAATTTCTGGAAAAACTCAATCCTTATTTCCTGGAAATCCTGCAAAATATCATTATGACTCGATACAAGCATTTGACTCAAACAATTACTAATATGTATGTTAATTTATTATTGTTATGATTCATGTTCATTTGTTCTAATAAACCGATTTGGATTTCCCTTACACTTATCTTTTTGCAAAATACCTTTATATGTAATTAAGACGAAGTTAAAAACAAGATAAAGCATTTTCACAATTTAGTTTCGAACATGAATCAATAATAATAATAATTAAACATACATACGGAAGCAAATAAAATCAAACAAACAAATAAATAAACACACAAAGCAAATAAAGCTTGGGTTGCCTCCCAAGAAGCGTTTTTCTTTATTAACGAGTCTTGTAGCTAGACTCAAAGTCACCGTACATTACGTGACTGATGCGTGGTTTTGCAACCTTACAACAGGTTTTACCTCTCGAGGGATCTCAAGAGGCTTACAACCCCACCAGGCAGTGTACCTGACCGATGTAGTATAGTGTAGTGGTAAGTACGGGGGATTGATCGTTCTCCACAGGGAATAGTGTTCGTTAGGTATGAAAGACTACTCTAATAGGTCTAAGGGTTGAAGAAGATTCTTTTTGTATTTTTTATAATTTTATGAAAGCAAGTAAAATCTCGGGTTTGAAAGAGTGGGCGGAATTAGTTGCTAGTCAACTAACCCAAATAACTACAAATGCAAATAAAATAAAATAACTGAAAGTAAAATGTTGGTGAAAACTTAAGTGTAGAGAAATGTGTTCACTTAGATTTCCTTACTCCCTAACTATCTTTTACCGGTTGATTAGTGTGTATTAGTTGCGTGGATGACGGGTGTATTCCTTAATACCAATCGTGGGGTGGCGTACGTACTTCCCCAACTCTACAAGCTCCTACTTCACTCCTATGTCGAGCCGGCTAGGAAGCTCCTAACATGGGATCACTAGAATTCGCTTGTGCATTAAATACAACCATAAAAACCTTTAGTACGCATTTGGTTCATGTTTCTTAAGACGTTCAAGCAAGTTACCGAATAGGAAGTTAGCCAGTTTTCTTAAGCCTAACATAGATAAACAATCATCCAATACAACTAATAACACACTAATAACCAATAATCAATAGCTAGGTTTCATTAGATCTAAGCAAACACAAGATAAATCTAGCCTAACATGTTAAACAAAAGACAAGAACAAGATAGAATCAAACAACACATAGACATATTGAATGATTAATTGATAACTTATCTTTCAATGTAACATGGAAGATCTCAAGGCAAAAAGCCTTGAAAAAGATGCTAAAATCGTCTTAGGGTTTTCTCCCAAAAATTCCACACTAAGCTCTCTCATGACAAAAAATTAGAAAACTATATATAGACTTTTGGATCTGACGGCGTCACCTTATGGAGTGTGACGCCGTCACCTTGCCGCTTCTAGGGTTCCCGGATGGCCTTCTTGACGCCGTCCCTCTTTAGCTCTCCAAAATCCGTTCTGGCTTATCAAGGCTTGACGCCGTCAGACCTTGAACGTGACGCCGTCCCTCTTTGAATTAAGCCGTGACGCCCTTGATCAGGTTAAAGCGTGACGCCGTCAGAATTTACATGCAATTTTCACTGGCTTATCATGAGTAAATTTCACATCCACCTTTTCTTGCCAAGCCATGACGCCGTCCAGAGTAAAATCTGACGCCGTCAAAGGTAACTTTTAGCCGATTTTTGAGACTTTGTCGTTTTCTTCACTTTAATGCTCCAAAAACGTCCAAAATGCCTCCTTTTCCAGATTTCTCCTCAAAAGTACCTAAAATGACAAAAGGAACGATTTAGGGCAATATTTGATCAAATAAATACGATTTAGGGCTTAAATGACCCCTTAAAAGCGGTACACTTTTCGCTTCATCAAATACCCTTACACTTGAGATTTGCTTGTCCTCAAGCAAATGCGCTTTTATTCTAATCAAAATACAGGTTAGGGGTCATTTAATGCAAACATAAAAGTAATTACAACAAATAATCGTTCCACTTCAATCATAATAAGCACGGAGATTATAAACTAGCACCTCACAAGTAGTGTTTAGATACTCACATCTCTCAAGTGTCATCAAAATAAATCTCATAAATGAAAACGGATAATATCTCTCACTACCTGTCATAGCAAATAGATTACCATAGGCTTGGGAAAGGATCGAAAACCTCCTCCACTAGGCGTAAGCACCTAAGATAAACTATCAAAGAGGGCTTTTAAATGGGTTATAACGTTAGGTGTAGGGAAAAGGAAAACACGGTTTTGTTGGATAAAGGATATTTTACTGGTGGCGAGTTAAAGATCTTGATCAATTACATGTACTATACAATGTTGCTAAGCCAAGACTCGACTCAATCTTAAGCTAGAAACAAAATAACAAAATAACAAAAACATAAAAATAAACATAAAATGAAACGGGATGGTAGTCCGTATGTTTTCTCTACTTTTCTTTTTCTCATTTTTTTGTATTTTTCTTGATTTTTTCGATTTTTTTTTTTTTTTTTTTTTTTTTTTTTTTTTTTTTTTTTGCATACACTCTTGCCCTACCATCCAAAATAATACATCATAGGGGCATTGCATTCCCCTTACACTTGAACTTTTACATAACTTTACAAATAACTATTCTAATGACTCGAATTAAGATAATTGAAAAACTTGGAGTACTTTTAAAATATTTAGCACATATGGGGGTAATAAATGATGTTCTTCCCCATTACTCCATTACACTAGTACTTTACCCATGAGTCCCAATCGTCCCAAAACAATATGTACAAGGATATGACTCGACTTAGCAACCATGTAATCAACTAGATAATTAACTTGGGTTTAAACAAATGTTGTCACAATAATGCACTAAAAATGAGTGCATACAAGGTAGGCTAAGGCGATTTGGGTGTACATTTAAGTGGGGTGTAACAAATTCTTCCTTTAAGTAAAATGCTTAAAGGTTGAAACGAAAAGATAGGCTCTGAGGGGTGTACTAGGGGTATCGTGTACTAAAAATGAGTACAACGCAAAGGGTGTGGGAGAATTACTTGACCAATGTAGCCAAAGTAATTATAACAAAAACACAGGTGTAAAACAATGGGTTAATCCTAATGCCTCTTATCATGTAGTAAATCTAACTACACGAATGTAGTCTCACTTGTGGCCTCGGAATGGTCCTAACGCAAGTTCTAGAATCTAAGTGCTACCGGTACACACATCATAGCATAAATGCTTTTCCTACCAATTCTAGGGGCGAACCTCACATATTTGGGGGTGGAAAATTTTTTAGTGGTACGGTTTTTGTGCTAGTCATATAACTCCTATCCGTGAGACGCTCATTAAGATCAAAGTTTCACTCCTATATGTTGTAAAAAATTTTAAATTTGGCACTAAAATTACCTTAACAAGTATTTCTCTCGGTTTTATTACACATCTACTATTAAACAAACAAAAATCAAGCGTAATAGCATTCTCTTAATCGTGCTTTTACCCTCCCCTTACACTTAAGATGAACATTGTCCCCAATGTTCAAATAACAAGATGTAAAAGAAAAAAGTAAAAGAATGAAATCAAATACTCCCCTGATTCGCTCGGTGGATAATGAAGTAACACGGTTAGATCTTCTTCCAAAGTAATGTTGAAGCTCCATGACTAATGCATCGCCATAAGCTTGATTCAAAACATTTCCTTGTCCAAAATAACCTGTTAAACCTGAGAAAACAAACACGAAAACCTGCATAACATCGGCGGGATAAAATCTATATATAAGGATATAATGCTTGTGGAATGATAACTTTGCAGATTCCTGGAGATTATAAGTTGGAGATTTTAATAAAAACTTTTTAAAAACAAAACTTTCAAAAATTTCTGAAAATTAAATCTGACGCCGTCAGGTTATAAACCCTGACGCCGTCAGAAATGACCTGACAAAATTCTCATGTTAAGTTTCCGGAAAATTTCTGGAAAAACCTATACCTTACTTCCTGGAATTCCTGCAAAACTTCATTATGACTCGATACAAGCATTTGACTCAAACAAATACTAATATGCATGCTTATATCTCATTGTTATCGTTCATGTTCAATCTTGTTCTTAAAAACAAATTTGGATTTCCCTTACACTTATCTTTTGCAAAATACCTTTATATGTAGTTAAGACGAAGTTAAAAACAAAATAAAGCATTTTCACAATTTATATTTGAGACATGAACAGTAAACAAAAAGAATAAGAAATGCATACGGAAACAAATAAAATTAAATAAACAAACAATCAAACAAATAAAGCAAATAAAACTTGGGTTGCCTCCCAAGAAGCGCTTGTTTTTGTTCGAGTCACGAGCCTGACTCTACCCTTATTTAACGGAAATAGGGGAGGTTTTCCCTACACTTAGGATTAAGTGTGGGTGAAAGTAGCGATACACACCCTTAGGGTGGAAATATGCCACGTGAGGAAAGAGTGACGGGTGAATTATATGCTCAAAGGTGCGGGATCCTATCATCATAACCTTACCTAATTCAATTGGGTTAGTGGGCGGATTAAGATTTTCTCCTAGAAAGGGATCATCTTCTATCAACTTCGAGAGACTCCAAGTTAAGAATCCACTTTGACCTAATAAACCCGGTTTAAACCCATAATGTTTCTTGTGATCAATCATAAATGGGTGATGTAAGTATGTAAGGTCATGGTTCACTCCTATGTTAGCTTCCTCTCTACAAGGCCTAGAGTCTACTACCTTAATCTTAACATTACCCGGACTACATGGTTTGATGGGTGGATCGGGACCTAATTCAATTCCTAAGTTCACATCTAAAGATGGAAGATTAGGTAACGGTTTTGGTTTAGGCTCCGGTTCATCAAAACTAGGAACTTCCATAGAACTAAAAGAAAGGTTATGACTACAAGTATTCAAACCTATTTCTTCTAGTTTTGTTTCTTCCAAAGGTTCTACTTCAATTGGGGTTCCTATAGTCCCTTCTACTTCTTCCGAGTAAGTCACGGGCGGTGTGTATGCCTCGAATGATGGTAGGACTTGTGGGGTACTTTGTAGGTTTGTGTTATTTACCTCATCCTTCCTTGTCTCTATATCAATTATATCCACATCATGCGTTTTAGTAGAATCTAACCCAAACATGTTCCTAAGTATCTCAAATCCTTCTCTAGCCATTTCAAGTTCTAAGTCCGATTCATAAGAATCTTCCCCGATAACATGATTACTATGTTCAATTTGCCTAAAGGATTCATCATGTGTTCCTTGAGATTCAAAGTCATTGATCATAAAACCTAGGTCTTTTTGCTCAATATGCTCATGTTCGGCTAAATCCTCCTCAATTGTTTCCTCAAGTTGTGATGTATACGAACCCATTAATTCATTAAACATATGGTTCACGGTTAGGAGGCTTTCCTCAAAATTTTTCCAAAGGGTCTTATTAAAAGGAGTTGATCCTAACAATGATTGTTTAATAGAAGCCACACATGCACATAATTCATCAAACCTATCAAACTTTATACCCATCTCCTCTTGTATATATCTAAGATCACTTAAAAATTCATTGGAACAACAGGAAGCAAATCTATCCGTGTAAAGTAATTGTTCCTCTATTGTTAATGATCTAAATGGAATTTCATCCGCCATGGTGACAAATGAAAATGGTTTTACAAACAAAGGGCACAAAGAAAAAGATAGACTAAAGAAATCTAATAAAAAGAAAAATAAAAATCTCACTAGAAAGGAATCTAGTGAGTAGACCTAATAAAATAAAAAATTCAACCTAAACAATAACTATTCCCCGGCAGCGGCGCCAAAAACTTGATGCGTGGTTTTGCAACCTTACAACAGGTTTTACCTCTCGAGGGATCTCAAGAGGCTTACAACCCCACCAGGCAGTGTACCTGACCGATGTAGTATAGTGTAGTGGTAAGTACGGGGGATTGATCGTTCTCCACAGGGAATAGTGTTCGTTAGGTATGAAAGACTACTCTAATAGGTCTAAGGGTTGAAGAAGATTCTTTTTGTATTTTTTATAATTTTATGAAAGCAAGTAAAATCTCGGGTTTGAAAGAGTGGGCGGAATTAGTTGCTAGTCAACTAACCCAAATAACTACAAATGCAAATAAAATAAAATAACTGAAAGTAAAATGTTGGTGAAAACTTAAGTGTAGAGAAATGTGTTCACTTAGATTTCCTTACTCCCTAACTATCTTTTACCGGTTGATTAGTGTGTATTAGTTGCGTGGATGACGGGTGTATTCCTTAATACCAATCGTGGGGTGGCGTACGTACTTCCCCAACTCTACAAGCTCCTACTTCACTCCTATGTCGAGCCGGCTAGGAAGCTCCTAACATGGGATCACTAGAATTCGCTTGTGCATTAAATACAACCATAAAAACCTTTAGTATGCATTTGGTTCATGTTTCTTAAGACGTTCAAGCAAGTTACCGAATAGGAAGTTAGCCAGTTTTCTTAAGCCTAACATAGATAAACAATCATCCAATACAACTAATAACACACTAATAACCAATAATCAATAGCTAGGTTTCATTAGATCTAAGCAAACACAAGATAAATCTAGCCTAACATGTTAAACAAAAGACAAGAACAAGATAGAATCAAACAACACATAGACATATTGAATGATTAATTGATAACTTATCTTTCAATGTAACATGGAAGATCTCAAGGCAAAAAGCCTTGAAAAAGATGCTAAAATCGTCATAGGGTTTTCTCCCAAAAATTCCACACTAAGCTCTCTCATGACAAAAAATTAGAAAACTATATATAGACTTTTGGATCTGACGGCGTCACGTTATGGAGTGTGACGCCGTCACCTCGCCGCTTCTAGGGTTCCCGGATGGCCTTCTTGACGCCGTCCCTCTTTAGCTCTCCAAAATCCGTTCTGGCTTATCAAGGCTTGACGCCGTCAGACCTTGAACGTGACGCCGTCCCTCTTTGAATTAAGCCGTGACGCCTTTGATCAGGTTAAAGCGTGACGCCGTCAGAATTTACATGCAATTTTCACTGGCTTATCATGAGTAAATTTCACATCCACCTTTTCTTGCCAAGCCATGACGCCGTCCAGAGTAAAATCTGACGCCGTCAAAAGTAACTTTTAGCCGATTTTTGAGACTTTGTCATTTTCTTCACTTTAATGCTCCAAAAACGTCCAAAATGCCTCCTTTTCCAGATTTCTCCTCAAAAGTACCTAAAATGACAAAAGGAACGATTTAGGGCAATATTTGATCAAATAAATACGATTTAGGGCTTAAATGACCCCTTAAAAGCGGTACACTTTTCGCTTCATCAGTGACTCCATCATTGGTCACGGTTTCTAGGCCATTCTCATGTCCGGTTTTATATTCCGGTCCTAATTTCAAACAATCCTTGTAGAAACCGGATATCCTTTCCATAACATAGTCTACTCCTTTACTTCTATCTCCATCATTCCTATGGTAGACTGCTTGCTTAAGCTCCTTCTCAACATTTGACAAGTGTTGGAATTGCTCTATCTTATATGGCATTTGGTAGTTTACCTCATCGGTCTCATCCTTAAATCTAACTATCCCTAAGAAAGGTTCATAAGTCATTCTAGAGACCTCAACAAATGGTTTTTCAAAAACTACTTGAGTTAAGCATGCATCGACTATTGGGCGGATATCTTCTACAATTACAAAGTCGGTGGCATAGGTGAAGTTTCCTACATAAACCGGTAATCCCTTAACTCTTCCCGTGAAGTTACTCATCCAACCCTTATCAGGGAGCATCCTATACCCAAGTTGATTTTTCATTATCAAGTTGTAGTGGGCTATAGTCATGATGTTTATGGGCGATCTAAGGTCGATGTAAGCTTTCCACACATGTAAATGTCCGATGTTGCATGGTAAGTTGAGATTAGAAGGGTCGCCCATTTCTATAATTGGTCTACTTAGGAAGTATGGTGTCTCGGGGTCATCGAATAAGTCTGTATGATATGCGCGCTCTTCCTTAGTGGGTAGCCTATTGAAGTAGTCCTCATCATCATCTACTTTTTCAATCTCACTTTTCCTATCTTCTCTATCAATCTCGACTTTCTTAACCTCATCCTCAGGTTCACTATTATCCTCATTCCTATCAATTGGTTTAATAGTGACAATGTTGACGAAGTGGACATGTTTGGATGAAGAGGGGTCTTTTACTTGGGGTCCGCTATTTTCGTTCCTAGCGTCCTTATGTGGAGGTGATAGCACTTGGTTATTGAGGGCTTTCAATAAGTTGTCAATTTTATTGGTCATCTCTGTTTGTTGTTGATTGAATTCGGATGCGAATCTTGCTATCCGAGCTTCTTGAGATGCCATAAATTTGGACATCAATCCTTCAAGATTATTGGTACTACCATAATTGTTGGAAGGATTGTTATTGAAAGTACGGTTTGGGGATGAACCGCTTGATTGGAAACGATTAGGTGGGTTGGAAGAATTGGTTTGTTGTGCGTTTTGGTTTTGTTTCCACCTAAGGTTTGGGTGATTTTTCCATGAGGGGTTGTATGAATCACCGTAGGGGTTTGGCTCGGGTTTGAAAGTGTACCACTTGTCTCCCGCTCCGTCGGTACGCGAGGATGCGTAGTCCGCAAAAGCTTGTTCGGGGAGTTCCACGCAATCACGAGTGTCGTGGGGACCACTACATAATTCACACGAAGAAGTGATTTTGTTCACTTGGCTTGAAGGTTTAGGAGCCTCGTAGGATTTCATAAGAAACTTGACTTGGTCTTCAAGTTCTATGATCCTACGGTCGGAAGTGCTTGAATTGTTCGAAGGCAAAGATATTGCCTTGACCGTTTTATTCAAATCATGGGGATCATTCCAACTTTCGTTGTCATAAAGTGCAAGATCTTCCAAGAGAGCCCATGATTGTTCCGCACTTAGATCACGTAGCTTACCACCCGGCCGATTGGTCAATGGTTTGCCTTGTGGAGAGATTGATATGGTCATAGAAGATTTGGACTTGGAGCCAAAGTTCTATGCCATGGTGAGGGACTTTTTGGAGTAAGTCCTTGAATCGAATCCATGCCCCATATAGGGTTTCGCCTCGACGTTGTTCGAATATCAAGATATCCTTCCTTAACTTGGTAGTTCTTCCTGGTGGGAAAAACTGAGCAAGGAAACGAGTGGTGAGATCATCCCAAGAGGTGATGGATCCTGCGGGTAGGCGCTCTAGCCATTGACTAGCTTGGTCCCGCAGAGAGAATTGAAAGAGACGCAGTCGGGTCGTCTCTCGAGTGGCAACATCAAGGTCTATGGAATCAACGATTTTGAGAAAGTCCTTGAGATGTTGATTAGGATCTTCGGAACGAAGTCCATGGAATGTGCATCCGCTTTGCACTAACCAGATGGTGTCGGATCGCAAGGGAGTGACATTGGCTCCTTGAATGAGCTCAATGGTGTTTCGATAGCCATGGTGGCTAGGACGGGAGTAGTCTACTAAGGTACGAGCTCTAGGAGGTGGGTGTTGTTGTGGTGGTGAGTTGTTGGGATCGAGGATATTACCACCTTCCATGATGTCGGATGGTAATGGTTACGAACAAAGAAACGAAGAAAAAAGATAGACTAAAGAAAACCTAGAAAAATAAAATAAAAATCTCACTAGAAAGGAATCTAGTGAGTAGACCTAATAAAATAAAAATTCAACCTAAACAATAACTATTCCCCGGCAGCGGCGCCAAAAACTTGATGCGTGGTTTTGCGACCTTACAACAGGTTTTACCTCTCGAGGGATCTCAAGAGGCTTGCCATCCCCACCAGGCAGTGTACCTGACCGATGTAGTATAGTGTAGTGGCAAGTACCGGGGGATTGATCGTTCTCTAGGGGAATAGTGTCGTTAGGATTGAAAAACTACTCTAATAGGTCTAAGGGTGAGGGAAGATTCTTTTTGTATTTTTTATATTTTTTTTATAAAACCAAGTAAAATCTCGGGTTTGAAGGAGTGGGCGGAATTAGTTGCTAGTCAACTAACCCAAATAACTACAATTGCAAATAAAATAAAATAACTGAAAATAAAAAGGTTGTGGAACTTATATGGAGAGAAATGTGTTTACTTAGATTTCCTTACTCCCTAACTATCTTTTACCGGTTGATTAGTGTGTATTAATTGCGTGGATGACGGGTGTATTCCTTAATACCAATCGTGGGGTGGCGTACGTACTTCCCCAACTCTATAAGCTCCTACTTCACTCCTATGTCGAGCCGGCTTTGAAGCTCCTAACATGGGATCACTAGAATTCGCTCATGCATTAAATACAACCATAAAAACCTTAGTACGCATTGGTTCATGTTTCTTAAGACGTTCAAGCAAGTTACCGTATAGGAGGTTAGCCAGTTTTCTTAAGCCTAACATCGATAAACAATCATCCAATACAATTAATAACACACCAACAACCAATAATCAATAGTTAGGTTTCATTAGATCTAAGCAAACACAAGATAAATCTAGCCTAGCATGTTAAATAAAAGACAAGAACAAGATATAATCAAACAACACATAGACATATTGAATGATTAATTGATTACTTATCTTCAATTGAACATGGGAGATCCAAGGGTATAAAACCCTTAAAAGTAGCAGAAAAATCGTCTTAGGGTTTCTCCTCACAAAGTTGCACACTAATGACTAAAAATTATGAGAATATATATAGAAAATCAGATCTGACGGCGTCACGTTATAGAGCTGACGCCGTCACCTCACCGCGGTTAGGGTTTCTTGATGGCCTTCTTGACGCCGTCCCCTTTTAATCATCCAAAATCCTCTCTGGCGCGTCAAGGGTTGACAGCGTCACAATGGTGCTTGACGTCGTCACAGGTACTTTTCCAGCCGATTTTGAGACTTTGTCGTTTTCTTCACTTTTAAGCTCCAAAAACGTCCAAAATGCTTCCTTTTCCAGATTTCTTCTCCAAAGTACCTAAAATGACAAAAGGAACGATTTAGGGCAATATTTGATCAAATAAATACGATTTAGGGCTTAAATGACCCCCTAAAAGCGGTACATTTTTCGCTTCATCAGGAACGTACCTCATTCGATGTCTTAGCCATAAGACATTTCTCCTCCTTTGTAGTCTCTTTTTCATCTTCATCACTATCATTCCATGCTCCTCCAACGAACCCCTTTTGATTTTGCTCCTTTGACATCATTGGACATCTTCCAATGAGATGATTTGGATCACCGCATTTAAAACACTTCCTCTTACTCTTGCTACCTTTGTCGTCTTTGTTTCTTTGGAATGTCTTTCTTTCTTCATATGGTTGTCTAACGAATCTTCCTCGTCTTTTGAAGAACTTCTTGAAGTCTCTTACGGCCATGGCATATTCTTCATCATCACTTTTGGAGGTTGAGCTATCCTCGTCACTTGATGCTTTCCTAGCTTTCAACGCGATTGACTTGCTTTGTTCTTTCTTTCCTTTGATCATCTCGGAGTCTTTCTTGATTATTGCTTCGTGGACCTTCAAGTTGCCAATCAACTCGTCAAGTTGAAGAGTTGACAAGTTCTTCGATTCTTCAATCGCCGTAACTTTAGCTCGCCATTTTGGATGAAGAGCCCTAAGAAATTTTCTGACAAAATTCTTACTAGAAAAACTCTCATCAAGTGCCTTTAAACTTGTGATGATTGTGTTAAACCTAGCAAACGCATTATCAATTGATTCCTCTTCCGGAATCGTGAATTGTTCATATTGTTGAACAAGAAGATCTATTTTATTATCTTTGACTTGACTATTACCTTGGTGAGTTATTAGTAAAGAGTTCCAAATTTATTTTGCAGTTTCGCACATAAAAATTCTTTCGTATTCTTTACGTGGTAACGCATTATAAATAACCATTTTAGCCTCATTATTTTTAGCAAGTTTTCTTTTTAAATCATCATTTTGTTTTTCAAAAGATACTACTTCATCCTTTTTAGTTTCTAAATTATATTGAATAGGTAAAAAATCACCATTAGTAATAACATGCCAAAGATCTAGATCTTTTGACTTCACATAAGTTTCGAATCGATTTTTCCAATATAAAAATCCATCACTTTCAAATAGTGGTGGTCTTTGCATAGATTGCCCTTCTAAATATTTTTCAAATTCCATATATCGTTTCAAGTTTTAAAATACAGTTTATTTTAAAAATCTTGTTTGACGTGGCTCTTGATACCAATTATGGAAAACTAGAAGGGGGGTTGAATAGTTTTACGTCTTTTTAAATTTTATTTTGAAAACTTTTGTTTACTTTTAAAAACTTCGATTCGATATTATGTGACTTCAATTCTTAAACAATATGAACAAGTATAGATAAATATAAGTAAGTAATGCAAGTAAAGTAAAGTAAATCAAATGAAAGATAGAGATGGAAAGATCTAACCGAGACACAAGAGATTTATAGTGGTTCGGCTACAAGGTCACCTTCCTTGCCCTACTCCACTCCCCGAGCACCTAACTCGAGAGTTTTCTTCACTATGTCAACAAGCTCCCTTATGGCGGAGAAAACCTTACACAACTTTAGCTTACACTGGCTTAACGACACAAAGCTAGATGTCGGGTTCTAATCGTAGCTAGAACCAATCTCACAACTTGTACACAACTTAATCACACCTTCTTCACAACTTCTTCTTCATGACTTCTTCTTCACGACTACTTCACAACTTCTTCTTCACGACTACTTCCTCACGACTACTTCTTCAAGACTACTTCACGACTTATTCACAACTTCTTCACAACTTATATACTACGGCTTCACACCTTCTTCACAACTTAGCACAACCTATGTACACTTCTACTTCTTCACACCTTCACTACTTACATACTTTAACTACACAACTTCACTACTTACACACTAACCTATCCCAAATAATTATACACACAACTATCTAACAAATATACAACTTATATACAAATGAATGATGACACACACAACTTAGATAGCTAAGTTGCAATACTTCTTCTCTAGATGTTGAAGGAGTATTCTTCTTTTGCACTTGAATGTAGGAAGCTTGGATCACTTAGAAACCAATGCTTAATAAGATATGATCAAAGGATTTTGAAATGTATATACAAGGATTTAAAACAGAAAGTTTTAGTGTGCAAAAGGTGAGTAAAAATCCAGGGGAAGGCAGGTATTTATAGGGAGAAAAACTGGACAGCTGGAGCCTACTGGAGCGGGGGCGGTCCCCTTAATTTTAAGGGGGCCGCCTGGCAAAATTAAGGGGGCCGCCCCTACTGAACGTTGGCCAATTTTGTCCTTTTGTGGGGAAGGTTTTTCTGGAACATTTTAACTGATTTTGGTTAAAATTTTGAATTCATATTTTTATAAAAGATTAAACATTTTTATTTAATACCAAAAATGTTTTTCAAAAATATATAAAATGTTTTTGATGTTTTATAAAAAATCTAGTTTTTAAGGAAATGTTCCTTTGATCATATAATGCATTAAGCATTAGTTCATTCATACCTTAAGTGATTTTAGTTGTAGAAGTGAATATTTACAACTAAGTACTTGTTTAATTTATATGTTTATGTTTTAATGAGTTTACATTTTGTGATCATCAAAACATAGAGATATGAATAAATATTGATAATGTTTTTAGGCATTTATTTATGTCAACAGTGTAAGTAATCCCATATGTTGTCACATTGGGGGAAGATTGTTAGGAATGCTCCTAACACAAAAATGTGACAACATATTCGATATTAAAATAGCTATCTTTTTAGGCTCAAACACATGGACTGAAACCATCAATTATGTAAAGTCATGTGTATGGTTGCCTTTATATACCCTCCTAGACTTCACTAGGAAAGTGAGCCTTGTGTGTGTTTGTTTCACCTTTCCTTATCAATAATAAACCAGGCTTTCTATCTCTCTCACTCTACTCACTCTCTCTAAAACTCTTACCATGGAGATAATGTATTATCATCATTCCCGACCTCCCGAGTCACTATAATATCACCAAAACACGATCCATCACCTTATAATTCTTTTACTAAGCCCACTTAATTATACGTATTTAACTTTAACCGCAAAAACTATTAACCAATACCTACTTGTAATACCCAATACACCCTTAACATGCATTTTGTATAAAAACTAAACACACACACACACACACACACACACACACACACACACACAACACATATATATATACTAGATGTCGAAGCCCTCCCGATGGGCGGGCATGACTTATGAATATCGTTGAAATAAATACGTTAACGAAAAATAAGGTATGAACGTACCAATTTCTATATTGAATGCATTAGCAATGAAAATAAATGAACGTTAACTTTTATTCGACAATTAAAAGTTACAAAGTTTTTCTTAAGAACATAGTATATGATTTTAAATAAAATGCGAAATAAAGTTTCGTTATACACAACATTTGTTACATTAGTTTCCCTATAAATATAAGATCACCTGAATACATGAACGCTTAAAAATGACAACTGAATATATGTTACAACAATTCAGATCCAATTCCTGACCTCACCTCATGATCCCTTGCGGAATCCCCCAAACCTGCATTACACATATGCAAATTCCATTATTTCCCACATAATCACATCTTATAACTATAATAAGATCTCATTTAATACCCTCACCCCCGACCTTTGTCCTTGACCTGTCAGATGTAAATATTGACAAAGTATCATTTCAATAGAGAATAACTAACGATACAACATAATATCGCCTTTTTAGCTCCAAGATTCTTTCTTTTATGATTATCCTTATAAACGACAAAGACCCTCTTGGTGGGTGAGTAACCAAACCATCAGTTTGCCAAAAGCGACATGTAATGTGATCAATGACCCAATAATTATGTGTATAAAAGCTACATTACAGAAGAATTGCAGGTTTAATAACGAAAATGAATGCAGTTACAAAACAGTCCAAACAACCAAGTTGAGCAAGCTATACACACCTTATTCGCAGCTTATACACATCTTATGACAACAACTTATTCTGACTTTTAATATCAAGCAAGTAATTCTAATCTTATGATATCATACTTTAGGATATGTGAAGGATTTTCACAAAAGGAGCTTACCGTATATAGACACGCGCCACTGCAGGTAAGAACCCTGTTGAGCAAGCTATACAAACAAACATATTGCAACTATGAGACTAATTTTGTAGAGAGGTGTTTAGAGAGAAATGTTCTACCCAAATCTTTTTGCACGCTTGCTTCATTCATTTTGCACGCTTACTTTCCACTGATAATCACCTAAGAATGATGAACATTATTAGAAATAGCACCCCTGCTCCACGTTTCACAAGTTTCTTTAACTTTCTATCTTCAGCCCGTTGACGATCAGGAGTTAGCTTTAGCCAGTCAGTTTAAAAGTATAATTAATGTTTTATAAAATAAATACACAAAGAGAATTACTTTTCCTCAATCTTCGGATTTAGTAACTTGATAGTAATTGTCTTTTGTTTTCACATATGTAATGGTCGACGTCTCGTGTGATGTTCATTAGTTTTCTTCTCTATCTATTGCACCGTAGCTTTCATTCCTATCGCGTAGCTTATTAAGTATTTTCCATTTGGCCAAACCTAGTGTGTCTGAATGTCCATTGCTAACATTCTTAAAAAACAGTATAAAGACCAAAAACCCGTTTAAAGCTAAACTTTTGCAGCAGCCCAACTACCAATTAAAATGACGCAAACTCCTCTTTAAAATAGCAAATTTACAGTACCACAAACATACATTAAAATTCAGTTTCGCAGAAAATCCAAACACCCATTTTAAAGTGAAATTATTTTACTAAAATGGTGAATATGTCAACATTATTGGTACCAAGGAGTGTGAGACTTCATGAAGCTGTTAATAATAATAAGAAACATTTGCTTCAGGATCTTAATGGTGGTAGTGATGGGGACGTGGTGGTGAAGACCATGGTATTAGTATTAATAAGAAACATGAGTATAGACGCTGGAAACAACATAGCAGAACCAGATCTTTAACACAAAGTAAGGACATAGATGCAATAAAGACAATTACAAATTGTCTCCATGTAGTGAGGTCAATAATTAGAAGAGAAAAAGAAGATTTCCGGAAATGCATGGTTCAGTGAAGATTTCCGAAAAATCCACATGAATCTAATATCTTTTACAATGATTGTTCACGAAATGATCAACTGAATATCAAGTTATGTTCTTTGAGGAAATGTAAGCTAACAATGAGTCTGTCCATTACTCCATTTCATCAAAATAAGCATGATGTTTTTTTATTACAAATGGTTACAACTAAGAATAAATGTTAAGCACCAATAAACACATGAGACTAAGATAGTTCCATCGAGCACCAAAAAATAAAACCTCAACGCATGAAAGATTAAGAGCAGTGCACGTTGGGTGATGGGTCAAAAATGGGTCCAGTTAAGGGGGTCATTTATTTTATTATTGGTCAGACTGATTTGACCTGCCAAGATTTTTTCATCCCTTTTTTTATGGATTATGTATGGACAAAGTATACTCTTACTACAACTGAACCTTTTTTTTATATATAAAGCTGATTAGGAGGTTGTGTTTGATACACACTGGGCAACTAACTTTAACTTGTTTGACCTATTTTACCCATTTCACTATTCGCTAAAATGTTAGCCACTTGAATTATTTGAGATATTAGATAATTGAAATTGACCCGAAAGCATATTTAAGGAGATTAGTCAAAGACTCAAAAGAATTACCTTTCTTTGAAAAGCAGTGAGTGCAGCCTCATCCTCTTATTTTGTATTGAACGAAACAAAACCATGACCAGCCGAACCTCGTGGCTTTTCATTGAATATAATCTCAGCAGATATGACATTTGGATTTTCAGCACCGATGAACTCCATAAGGTCCTTTGATCTTGCTTTAAATGGAAAGTATGCAACAAATAAGTTGTGTACATGAACTGGCTTCGGTTGTGCAGGGGCAGATGGATTCTTCTTCTATGGCTTTGCCCACACAATGTTAAGAGTCCTACCCATAAATTCCTAGATCCCACGTAAAAAATAAGATTCAATTTTTGTTTAGAGTAAATAAAAGGAAAAACGATAAGAGTGCTTGTCCTGAAGGAATGCGATGAATCTCGTTATATAGTGAAATTTGCTTTCATTGTCACAGAATATAAGTTATACAGTAAGATTTCATCACTATACTACAAAAAGGAATGTATTGGACTTTTTTAGTCAAATATTTCATCCCATGAGAAAAGCCATAAACTTCATCCCCATGGTAACAGATAATGATAAATTCAAGATTTTTAGTCAAAGACGCCAAGAGAAGCAAAAAAGATTGCATCTTTAATAATACATTTGATTTCCACTTTTTTAGAAAGGATATCATTTATTAAAACCTGAAATAGTATTGGATGATTAGTGTCCAAAGATTCTGTGATTAGTAGCCCTTTCTACATAATTTATAGCAATCAATATGGAAAATAGCAAGTTCAACTATAGAAGTCAAAGTGTTAAAAGATATTAGCAATGATGCAGTTCTAGATTTACTATACTTACATATGATTGAAGATTTGTAAGAGCTGCCAATGCTTCGTCATGTGAACCCATTGAAACAAACACTAAACCTCAGTTTTTCGTTTTGCTAAACATCAAAATCTGAAGGAGAAGAAGATAACTAAATCAATCAACATAAGATCAAAGGTAATCACCCTCAAAAGAATAATAAAAAGAGAGATATAAACGAAAGCTTCCATATACTGTTATAAACATAGTATAAAAAATCAAAACCGCGTGGATATATTGAGTGGCAAGTAGAAAATTTGTTCAACGCGGCCCACTTCAATGGCAGTTCTTGTGGGGCTCCAACTCTGCAAGCACTTGTTTGGAATACAACAGTCAGCAATAAAGGAAAAAAGATACAAATGATAAATTATATATATCCAATGCTCATGGGTATTGACCAAGGAAACTTTGCAACTCGTTCATGATTAAACTCAGCCCATGAAGAGAACATTAAACAATTAAACTCAGCCCATAAAATCCAATTAAAACCCAGACCCAAACACCCCCTGTTACAGGCTGCAACAGTATACAAAGGCGAGGATCCACCGCCATCATCATCTTGTCACAACCATTACTACGATCCACACCATCCCATTGTCGGTCTGGTCTTACATCATAAAGGCTTGGTGTAGTGTCCAACCCCCTCATTAACCAGCTGTATTTAGGCGCTTCTTGAAGAATTATATAGCCAGACTCTTTTATCTTCTCGGTATCTCCAATATCTGAAAGTGTCAAAAAATATTGTTAGCGATAAATAAATATAGGAATGTATGTAATAACCAAGACCTTTTGTTAAGGCGATAAATCCAAACACCCCCTAAGTCTGTCTAGCACAACATTAGCAATACATCCAATAAAGTTATACCAATCTCCATATGCAATAAAACCATACACTAAATTATTACTGCAAGAGTGAAAGAAAACCCAGCAGGTGCGCCTCTATTATCAATTGATATGAGCAATTAAACATGTGTATCCGTCACAATTTTAATTTACCCAGAGGGGCCGCAAACCTGAAAAACAATTTTATAATTAAACATGTATGATGTTTCATTATATAAGAGTCACTTTGGGAGTGTTTGGACTTTGGCAGTGCTTTTATGTTCAAGTAATCATAAACAAAGTATATGTGTCAAAAAATGTAGGTCGGCTAATGGGTCAAAACGTAACAATACCCATTACGTGTTTTTTTCCCTATTCATATGTATGATGTTTCATTGTATAACAGTCACTTTGGGAGTGTTTGGCATTGATTTTACGTTCAAGTAATCATAAACAAAGTATACGTGTCAAAAAATTTAGGCGGGCTAATGGGTCAAAACGGAACAATATCCAATACCTGTTATTTTTTTTCCTATTCACACCGAGTATGGCTCCCATAGCCTGTAATTACAACCACACAAAGCAAAAGAAATGGGACTGGATTGTTGATTACATTTACAGAAATGGAGGTAAATGACATAGAGTTGCATATCCAGTGACAAGAAGCTGTAGAGTGCTTGCTTGCAGATATTGAATAGCACCATGTACCGCAAAACTGTTGCTCTCTTTCTGGCGCAGACCACTGGTTGAGGTAATCAAGCTGAGACAGAGACACTGACCTACGGATCATCAAAAACTTATGTCACCATATTATCGTGTTATGCAATAAAACAGATGTACAATGCATCGCGAAGAAAATATCAAATAAAGATGATATGTCCTAAGCACGAATCTTTACTAATTACCACATATGTTAATTGCTCCTTCCATTAAAACCTTTCAAATTAAAAAAATGAATTGAAACTTCGCATACTCGTATACTTTGCCTCTTCAATCAACAGTAGCAGGATGGACTACGGGCTTCCCAAATGTTGTAGTTCCTGGGCCTGATCCACGACCATAATGTAGCTTATGCTTTGGTGATATTTATGATTCTGACTGATTAGGTAACACACTTAAATTTACACATTACCTCTTGTGCTCCTAGGGTATCTACTTATCGGATTTGTTTTGGGTGGGATCATCACGAATAGTTTAGGAGCCTGCATAGCAATAGAAAACTGAAAATAAGAGAGATGCCAAATTATGTCATAATTTAAGGGTCACATATATTGATGGAGTTTAACATGATAACTACTATCAACCTATCCTATTTAGAAAAGTGCAGCAATGGTCACAATTGGCAAAATGAGTGAAAAGGGACAAAAGTTAATTTTTGGATTATATTTATGTATGATATCCCAAATACAATGATTAATTTTGCATAATTTTGCTACCTATAAGTGTTTTACTTTTCAAATAATCATGTAATTGTTTTATCCATACCAATCACAGCAAAAACATTTCAAGAACTTAAAATTATGAATTAGTTTAATGACGTAGGTAAGCGTCTGTACCTGAGCCATACCTTCTTCAATATTCCTCCATCTGGTAACTCGGGCAATAGTAGACCGACCCGGAACATAACCCCGATAGTCATATAGACCGAAGTTGTCTGCTGCATGCTGACCAGAACCCAACCATATCATTGTTGTAAGAATTCCGATAAGGTCTTGTGGTGTATTGAAAACGGGCCACAATGGTTCTGCTTTTTTGTCTTTGGTATGTGCTTAAACACATACCATTTCTAGACCAAAACCGGACCCAAAAAGACCAAAAACCCGACCAAAATGCCAAATATATTGTGTTTTTGTGTTTTTACATATGCAGGCTCGGATATCAAAGAAAAGGACAAAATCAAGCAAAGAACCGGGAAACCGAGCACGAGATATGGAAGTGTTATTTGTAGCCGATACCGAGGAGAAATTATAGTCAAAGTCAACCCGAGGTCCCTCATATTTTCAGAGATTGTCAAATTCACCCTTGGATCTACCTTGGAATATGGCAAGAATGGTCCCTTGATTTCAGAAGAATACACGTTTGGCCCTTATATCCTTTAATCACCAAATCATTAAATCACTAAAAATTAAACCTTACAACCGGACCTTAAAAATTAAAACAATCAAATCCAATCCACATCCTAAAATATTACCCAAGTCCTTCGCTTAGCCCACTACCACTCACACCGGCCCAACCCTTATTCTACAAACCCGATCCAAACCCTACTCTTAAACCCGGTAAATGCTTTTTAGCTAAAAAAGGGAGTCGGTCAAAGTCAAAAGTCAACAAACAAAAGAAATAATCACACACCCTCTTATCTTTATCTCAACCCGCTCCCTTTTACCCCAAAATCCCCAATCCGGATGAACCCTAAATTTTAACCCGAAAAATTACCACAATTAAGGGTATCTTCGTCATTGCACGGACTTCGAGGAAGCCTCTGACACCAAGAATGACGCGTGGCAGCAATCTATTGGACCGAACACGTAGCTATTATGATCGTACGGTCAAGAGTTGAAGCTTGGAGATAAAGGGAAGATCCAAGGGTGGTGGATAGCTGATGATACGCACGGATCGCCAACGTGGACCCTCGAGAAGGATCGATTGAAGCCTATAAATAGCGGGGATCATTTCCAAATCGAAGGCTAGTTTTTTTTAGTAGTTAATTTTTTTAGATAAAAATGTTTTTATTTTAATTGTTTTATTGTCGAATTTTTTATTTCCGATTGTATTCCGAATTTAATGTTTGTAATCGATCATTGTGATTAATGAACAAATTTTATTTCGGTTTTGTTAAAATTGTCTCATTGTTTTGAGTTTATATAATTGTTTTGAGGTTAATGTTTGAAATTAAATTCAGTTTTATCCGAATTAAAGTAAGCTAATTTTGTTTTTAGTTTTTAGTTTAAAGTTTAAATAGATTTTGTTTAATCAAATTTTGAGGATAATTTTGTTTTGTTTTTGTTCTGAGTATTATTTCAGTAAAAAAAAAAAAAAAATAAAAAAATTCTCTCTGATAAGTTGTTAAGCTGCTGGAATAGCTGTGGGATGGTATAGAAGCTGTTTGATAAGCTGGTAAAGAAGCTGATAAGCTAGGGCTGCTGTGGTATTAAGTTCGTTAGAAGCTGTTCTGGGGTATATTATTTTAGTTGGCTTAAAAGCCTGGGTAGTTTTGAAGTCCTGAGTTCTGAGATCTCTAATATTAGCAGGATGAACTTGTGAGTATTGTTCGATATATTTGTTTTTTTTAGTAGCTCTTGTTGTTTGCTATTTGTTCTGAGTATTGTTGCTTTTTAGTATTGTGAGAATTGTTGCTTTTTAGTATTGTTGGTTGTGAGTATTGTTGTTTGATATATTTGCTTTTTAGTTTTTAATATTAGGTTGAATTTAGCTTGTGCATTTAGATTTTGGAACCTGAGTTTGCTTGTGAGCTTTTTTATTTTGGAACCTGAGTTTGCTTGTGCATTTAGATTTTCTGAGTTTGCAAAAGTTTCAGAAAATCACTAATTAGCCCCTGTCTTCGTTAGAGTAAATTTATTATTCCGTTTTTGCACTTTTAGTCCCTAGACTTTTATCTTGTCTTCGTTTTTAAACTTTTAGATTTAAATAAAATTTCCGAAAATACATTTTCAGTCCCTTGAGTTTTAAATTTTGAATTTTAGTCTATAAATTTTGTTTTCTTTATAAAACTTACTTCAAAAAAAGAAAAATTACATTCTCGGTTTTTCTTTTATAATTTAGTCCATTAGTTATATTTTTACTTTTGCATTTTAGTCAAAACACCTAATTAGTTTCTAATAGTTTTAATTCATAAAAAAATTATTAAAAAGTCAAAAAAAAAATATATTTTTCTTTTTCCAAAAATTTTATTTTATTTAATCTAGGAAAATTATTTTGATATTTTTAGTTTTTAAATTTCACAAAATCATTTTTAGTTACGTTTTATAATACGTCGCATAACGTTTTTAATTTCAAAAATTTCACTTTTAAAATTCATATGCTTAGTTTAATTGTTGCATTAGATTAATTAATTGTTTACTTTTATTATTTTAATTGTTCGTAGCATAAAATCACAAATCAATCACTCTTTTTCACACATTCACTACACGTATTCGACTCCGAAACAAAGACTCGATATTCGACCTTCGTTGGGAAACGACCCGGGGAAAACGCATACGTTGCTTTTACCCTTGGAAAATAAAAGTACTACTAAAACGACGAATAATCAAAAAATGGCGCCGCTGCCGGGGAAGGCTTGAAAAGAGTTGGAGTTTCGCCATAAGAATCGTGTTTTGAAGACCCTTCCTCGGAAGTTTTCGTTTTCATAAAAATAAAAAAAAAATACAAAAATATAATAATTAAAAAACACTTTTCCTAAAGTGTTTTCACCATTAATAATAAATCCTCGGTCTTCCGTTGAAGGAGGGCGGTTGTAAACCATTCCGAAATAACAACAAAAGAGATCGGAAAATTAAACGTTTCTTGGATTATTTCTTTACTACAACCTAATTACGGGGTTTAAGGAAGTCTTGACATTAAATTGCAGACTGAAGAGAGATCCATTCTTCTCTCCCGCCACGCTGCGCGTAGTTTTGAAAGAAACGAGTACGGTTGATCAACGATCACCAAAAAGATAATAATTCTAATTTTTCCTTAATTAAAAATCCAAAAAGATTTTCTCTTCAAATTTATTTTCCATTTCTCTTTTGTGATTTTTCATGTTTCTAAATTTCAAAACCCAAAAATAATCTTCTTATCCTCTTAACCATTTGATTCTATCTCTTTATCCCTCTTATATTTAATTCTTATGGAGTCACCCGGATATCACTGCTTTATATGTGGAGATCCGTTGGAGACTAATTCACTTTGTAACCGATGTTTTTGCAACGAATGTGGATTTAGTCGTGGACTTTGTATGTGTTCTTATTCGAAAGCGGAAACTTCATTCGCTTATGAATCTAATCCAAACTCTTTCAATGAACCGTCAAATTCCTCTGACTATTCTCCACAGCCCAATTTATCTTCGTTCAATCAACGTTATTGCTGTGGGTGTGGAGATCCGTTAGATGGTTTTCTATGTCGACGATGTACCTGCGAGTGGTGTGGAAATGATCTTATAAATGGAATTTGTTTAAATTGCTATTCGAACTTTTCCAATTTCAACCACCCTCCACAGAATTCATATGAGCACGAGGCGTACTATCAAAGTTCTAATGATACATCGTTTCAAAATTCACCGACTTTTTCTTGTGAAAATTGTGGGGGTCCTCATAATTATTATCAATGTCAACCGTGGAATCAAAATTACTATGAACCTAATCCTTGCTATAGTACTCACGGTTTTGACAATTTCCAACCCCCACAACACCATATGATTCAACCACAACCTCAGTCACCTCCTGAAGAAATACTCAATAAAGAGCAACTTCTCGTTGCTATGCTTGAAATACTAAAAGAACTTAAGGCTTTACGAACCCCAGAAGAACCTCATCAGAAAACTTATGGAGAACTTCTAGCTGAAGAACAAGCAGCTAAAATAAGTTCTAATTATCGTCAAACTTTCGTTTACGACGACGATGACGATGATGAGGATTCTGGTTGGGGAGTTTGTGGAAATTCATCAGCAGAAATCACTCCCGTCCTACCTACCAAAGAACCCGAGGACTCTCTAAAAATGGGGGACGAGCATCTCGACACTATTTCGGCAACGGAATCAGACAATGTTGAGAACCTCGTTCCAATCCCAAGTGAGTCCGAGGAAATATCCGACGATGAAAGTGATTTTCAATCTTATGGAGATTCCCTTGACGTTTCCGAGATTACTTCCGGAATTTTCTCTAACCCTCTTTTTGAATATAATAAAGAGTACACTTTCAGTGTTGTTAATCCTCTTTTTGATGGGGTGTTAGAGAACGTTGAGGGCGAGGAGGATCTTCTTTCTAATCTTGATGAGCCCATACCGGAACTCACAGATTCTCCTCGTATTCTCGAATCTCTTCATGAGGAGTTCTCAGAAGAACTCACTCATATCATACCTCCTCCGGAGTATGATTATTTTGCTATTGAAGAAGATCCTGACCCGGGGGGAGATGTACTCTCTCCTAAGAGTTTTATTATCATAGATATCATCCCGACCCTCCCTCCCGAGGTTTTTCAGAGCTCTAATGATGAAGAATGGATTCCCATTCTAATTATGATCTTTCTTCCCTTCTACACCTATTCGGTGACTTCTCCTCTCCTTCACTCATTTGTGAGTGAAGATGTCATCTTTGACCCCGGCATTTCTCATTCTTTTAAGCCGCGGGTATCTCATCGGAGTGGAACTTTCTTGTGCTTCAGTGTTTATCCAAACATTTTGAACGAAAGTCCGATGGAGATTATCTTTTCCACATGCTCCCCCAAGGACAAATAAATTCGGGGTCGAGTCAAGCTCATGTGACTCGGTTACCAAAAACAAGCGCTTCGTGGGAGGCACCCCATGCTTATCTATCTATCTTCTTATCTTATTTCTAATAAAACATGAGGAGGGATCCCCTCTTCCGTATCTTGTGTTTCGTGTTTTCTGTGCTGTGTCCAGGAACACCCGATGATGAAGACTCTCGTGCTCGTAGTTTCCTTCACGCTACTCGAGTTTCATCATTCGCTGCTTATCGATATCCTAAATCTTATCGTTTTGCATCTATCTTTTGGCATAATTAATAAACGGCCTTAGATTTATGTAGGAGAACCCTTACCTTTAAGACATTGAGGACAATGTCTCGTTCTAGTCTGGGGGGGTAATCTGTCGATTTGATTTTTGCCTTGCATTTTTGCCGTTTTCTCATGCAACCCCGTTTTTCCTCAAAATTGAAAAAAAAAAAAATCCAAAAAAATGAGAAAAATTTTAAAAATTTTTGCAAAAATATAATAAAATTTTGACATTTTTGTTGATTTTCCGCTGGAGAGAGTAGGAATAAAATTCTGACTTGACCGGGCGTGTTGAGCCCTAGCTTGTCCCCTTAACCGTTTATAATCTATAAGCTCGTGCTAGTCTTTTACATAAGGAGCTAGAAAACGCGAATTCTTTTTAAAAATTTGCAAGTTCCCGTATTTGACTTTATATATGCATGGCTTGATTATTTGGCTAAGCATTCGCGGATCTTATTATTTAAGATTTTAAATTTGCGAAGAACGAGAAATGATAGAGTTGTTTATAAGTTAGATTGCTAAACGTGGAGTAGTTGGATCTCTTTAGAGCTCATCGAAGTTACTTGTGGCTTTTTGTTCCCATAAGCTTGTTTCACTCAAAAATAGAAATTTAGGAATAATTAAAGCTATTTTAGTTTTGGCGATGATTAGTTTTTATTTCTTCCTTAGAGAATTCTTGCTTATAAGAGTTGGGTACACATCAAGGTACTGCCAGTGTTACGGTGTAATAGACTATTCCATCTTGCCGGCTCACAACCGATGTTGGGATTGTTATAAAAGCCGTAGGACTCGGGATTTGGCAAAATATATAATGAAAAATAAATAATAATAATAATCCAAAGCCATAAAAAGTTTTCTGCATCTTGCCGGTTCGCAGCCGATGTTGTAGACTTCTAATAAAGGCAGAGGAAAAATTCCAAGGTCATAATAGACTATCACATCTTGCCGGTTCGCAGCCGATGTTGTGATTGTTATAAAGGGCCAAGGATTAATAATAAGTGCTTAATAATGTGAAAAATGCCAAATTTCGACTCCGAGGTATCCTAATAAAGGCTTCCGTCTCTGGACTCGTAGATGAGTTGTTTCGGTCGCAAATAAAAGGGATATTCTCAAAATCGTGTTAAATCAGAGACCTTGATGTGGACCTCATTTTCGTATGCAACGGTTTTCGAGGGAAGGTTTGGAAACTACTTAGCGTCTAAACTAGGTATCTTTATCGGATTAAAAAAATTATCGAAACGAGAATTTGAAGAAATTCATTTCTCACCAAAAATAAAATAAATAGAGGAAAATAGGAATTTGGGAACGAGAAGTCCACAATTAGCTTTTTGAGTAGTGTTGGCAATCTAACTTGTAAATGACAATGATTTCGTTTTTAAGCTTAGATGGGGACTCGTGAAAAATCAGGGACGACGAATTTTATCCGAATGGTCACTTCTTCATGAGTCGTGTTTCCTACTCGAAGACCCTAAAAGTTATCGAAAGATAATGATTGTCAACAAAAGCCGTCACTTGAATAATGAGAAAAATACAAAAATAGAATAAAAGGAAATTCGGGGAGTTTTTAGAACTTAAGATTTCTTGATCTCTTTTGAAAATTTTGCTACTTCTCAAAGTTAGTAAAAAGAGATTGGAAATTTTTGGTTTTGAAAACGTGTTCTTATAACATTGCATGAGGACATTGCAATAGCTTAGTCTGGGGGAATTTTGGTATGTGCTTAAACACATACCATTTCTAGACCAAAACCGGGACCCAAAAAGACCAAAAACCCGACCAAAATGCCAAATATATTGTGTTTTTGTGTTTTTACATATGCAGGCTCGGATATCAAAGAAAAGGACAAATCAAGCAAAGAACCGGGAAACCGAGCACGAGATATGGAAGTGTTATTTGTAGCCGATACCGAGGAGAAATTATAGTCAAAGTCAACCCGAGGTCCCTCATATTTTCAGAGATTGTCAAATTCACCCTTGGATCTACCTTGGAATATGGCAAGAATGGTCCCTTGATTTCAGAAGAATACACGTTTGGCCCTTATATCCTTTAATCACCAAATCATTAAATCACTAAAAATTAAACCTTACAACCGGACCTTAAAAATTAAAACAATCAAATCCAATCCACATCCTAAAATATTACCCAAGTCCTTCGCTTAGCCCACTACCACTCACACCGGCCCAACCCTTATTCTACAAACCCGATCCAAACCCTACTCTTAAACCCGGTAAATGCTTTTTAGCTAAAAAAGGGAGTCGGTCAAAGTCAAAAGTCAACAAACAAAAGAAATAATCACACACCCTCTTATCTTTATCTCAACCCGCTCCCTTTTACCCCAAAATCCCCAATCCGGATGAACCCTAAATTTTAACCCGAAAAATTACCACAATTAAGGGTATCTTCGTCATTGCACGGACTTCGAGGAAGCCTCTGACACCAAGAATGACGCGTGGCAGCAATCTATTGGACCGAACACGTAGCTATTATGATCGTACGGTCAAGAGTTGAAGCTTGGAGATAAAGGGAAGATCCAAGGGTGGTGGATAGCTGATGATACGCACGGATCGCCAACGTGGACCCTCGAGAAGGATCGATTGAAGCCTATAAATAGCGGGGATCATTTCCAAATCGAAGGCTAGTTTTTTTTAGTAGTTAATTTTTTTAGATAGAAATGTTTTTATTTTAATTGTTTTATTGTCGAATTTTTTATTTCCGATTGTATTCCGAATTTAATGTTTGTAATCGATCATTGTGATTAATGAACAAATTTTATTTCGGTTTTGTTAAAATTGTCTCATTGTTTTGAGTTTATATAATTGTTTTGAGGTTAATGTTTGAGATTAAATTCAGTTTTATCCGAATTAAAGTAAGCTAATTTTGTTTTTAGTTTTTAGTTTAAAGTTTAAATAGATTTTGTTTAATCAAATTTTGAGGATAATTTTGTTTTGTTTTTGTTCTGAGTATTATTTCAGTAAAAAAAAAAAATAAATAAAAAAATTCTCTCTGATAAGTTGTTAAGCTGCTGGAATAGCTGTGGGATGGTATAGAAGCTGTTTGATAAGCTGGTAAAGAAGCTGATAAGCTAGGGCTGCTGTGGTATTAAGTTCGTTAGAAGCTGTTCTGGGGTATATTATTTTAGTTGGCTTAAAAGCCTGGGTAGTTTTGAAGTCCTGAGTTCTGAGATCTCTAATATTAGCAGGATGAACTTGTGAGTATTGTTCGATATATTTGTTTTTTTTAGTAGCTCTTGTTGTTTGCTATTTGTTCTGAGTATTGTTGCTTTTTAGTATTGTGAGAATTGTTGCTTTTTAGTATTGTTGGTTGTGAGTATTGTTGTTTGATATATTTGCTTTTTAGTTTTTAATATTAGGTTGAATTTAGCTTGTGCATTTAGATTTTGGAACCTGAGTTTGCTTGTGAGCTTTTTTATTTTGGAACCTGAGTTTGCTTGTGCATTTAGATTTTCTGAGTTTGCAAAAGTTTCAGAAAATCACTAATTAGCCCCTGTCTTCGTTAGAGTAAATTTATTATTCCGTTTTTGCACTTTTAGTCCCTAGACTTTTATCTTGTCTTCGTTTTTAAACTTTTAGATTTAAATAAAATTTCCGAAAATACATTTTCAGTCCCTTGAGTTTTAAATTTTGAATTTTAGTCTATAAATTTTGTTTTCTTTATAAAACTTACTTCAAAAAAAGAAAAATTACATTCTCGGTTTTTCTTTTATAATTTAGTCCATTAGTTATATTTTTACTTTTGCATTTTAGTCAAAACACCTAATTAGTTTCTAATAGTTTTAATTCATAAAAAAATTATTAAAAAGTCAAAAAAAAAATATATTTTTCTTTTTCCAAAAATTTTATTTTATTTAATCTAGGAAAATTATTTTGATATTTTTAGTTTTTAAATTTCACAAAATCATTTTTAGTTACGTTTTATAATACGTCGCATAACGTTTTTAATTTCAAAAATTTCACTTTTAAAATTCATATGCTTAGTTTAATTGTTGCATTAGATTAATTAATTGTTTACTTTTATTATTTTAATTGTTCGTAGCATAAAATCACAAATCAATCACTCTTTTTCACACATTCACTACACGTATTCGACTCCGAAACAAAGACTCGATATTCGACCTTCGTTGGGAAACGACCCGGGGAAAACGCATACGTTGCTTTTACCCTTGGAAAATAAAAGTACTACTAAAACGACGAATAATCAGTCTTGGTGACCCATTGGTCGAATGTCAGTCGACCATGGTTGAAGATCTTCATCAGATGTTAAGAGCTCTTCTCTTTTTGTGATGTTTGACACGTCTTTGTCGCCTACCACCTGTGTTCACATTATGGGAAGCAGTATGGGGCTGGCCCAAACTGGGTGTCACAACAATACCAAGTAAGCATGATGGCCAAAACTTCAGACCACATCGACATCCCACATCCAAAATAATGTAAACAGTCAAACCATCACCAATAAAGAGTAGTGCATCAAATATTTGTTGGAATTGCTTTTGTTTTGGAGGCTGTTAGATGATCTGAATGATATTATAAGTAAGCTGCTATAAAACTATATATACTGGTGACTGTGTATCAAAATGCAGTTGTGACTTAAGCTATTTTAGAAATCAGTTTAAAACTATTATAGAATATTATCTGTGGGAACTAACGGTCAGTTTCACTGCCGTCCCACTTCCAATCTTTACCAAACATAGTCTTTTTGTAATTCTCATCTCTGGCTCGAAACCAAAAAAAAACTTACAGGCACCTGCCTTACTAATGTGGAAGTTATAATTTTAGATCCCATAAGACCCGATAATAAGCAGTTTCTACATGTAACCCTAAACATGCCATTGTTCAATTCCAAACTCAAACAGTAGCTAATCTAATGATGAGCAGTTTTTTATATGCAATCTCAAAAACAACCCAATCTAATAAATAGCAGTTACTGCATTAATTTTAATATACACAATTATAAACTTAATAGCAAAGTCTCGAGCAAATACAAATATCAAAATACAAAAATTGCATAACTTTTTCTCAAAATACACTCCTAGGTATCCATACATGTTATTAGTTGTTGTACTGCCTTTTAGGCATGTCATGTATTGTGAACAATTCCATGTATGTTTGTGAGCACTAATAAAAGTAAATTCATTCAGTTTGTTCTTCTCGGAATCATACCATATGATCAAGCTCTCTCTCAATATTAGTGTTCAGAAGAGTCTACCACCCCAGAAGACGTAATTTTCACCCCCAAGATAATGTGTAACCTGTATACATGTTTCAAACAGGATGCTTTGCCATGTATGAATCAATTCATTATGATCAGTTGTGCATGAAACAAATCAAAATAGAATTAGATGAGCATTAGAAAAAAAGATGTTTGATTGGATCAAAAATTAAATGCAAGATTGAAAGTAAAAAAACTCAAGTCATAAATAAAGACTATACCTTGTAGGATATAGGTTTTCACCTTAAGAAATTACATGTGTGATCTAGAGCAGAAGCGTGAAGCAGAAGCTGTCGATTTAGGGTTTTTGGGAAGGGTAGGGAATATTGATAGGAGACTCAATAGCGTTTAGTTATGCCCCTGATGTTTATTTCCCCTATAATGTCACAATTAGTCCCTCTGTGTTTAGCTTAATCTCTTTTGTCTAGTTTATTTTTTTTGTTTTCGGTTCTTAATCACAATCAATGGCTTGGCTCCATTGGTTGAGATGTATACATTTGAACCCAAAGATGCAGGTTCGAATCCTGCACCATGACTTTTTGAGAAAAATAAATCTGAATTTGTATTAAATATGCTTAGGTGGACAACTTATGATTATGTGGCATTTTAATGATTATGTGGCATTGAGGTGGCATTTATGTGGCATTATCTACGTGTAACGCCTCCTGTTATATATAATGTAGAGATATACCATTGCCGCCCCCTCTCCAATTAAAATACCATACATTTATAGATTGTTGACCAAGTGTACCAAAAAAATTCAAATGTGGAGACATTAGACTAACAAATGTGTGCTTGACTAAGTTTTGTCCCACCTTTCCCATAATTTTCGGCCAACAATGGGTCATGTAGCCAACATTTTTTTTACTAGCCTATGAACATACTTTGACCACCTTTTGACCCTTTATCTATAAAAGGATATGTGTACACTTCATTTAACTCAACAAAAACACAATATAACTCTCCCCTACACCACCATAATCGGCCATAAGAAAACCAAGAAGAAGGGAAAAGTATTTTGCAAGATTCAAGTGTCATTAGTGTTCATTATCTTCACATAAGTATTATAAGATCAAGTAAGTTTAATACATCTTTTCTTATAAACTTTATAAACACTATACTTTGTGATAATCACATATCATGAAGCTTAGCTCTATGTTTTCATACACTTTTATTATCACCATCATGTACATGTTTGTAAGGTTTTGTAAAAACATTGAACTTTTAACTAGTAAGCTTGTTTATTTACAAGTTTTAGTAATTACTTAAGTATGTGAGAAAATAAACATTTTAATCCTGCTAAGTATATTGTTAGATCATTATTGACATGTTCATAAATCGGTGGAAGAGTTAGAATTAGTTTTGAAGCTGTTGGAAAAGGTTTTGGATGACTAGAATACTAGAAAACGCCCTTTGACACTTTTGTGACAAGAGGCTGTCATATTTCGACTCTCATAGAAAATTCAGTAGGCTGGGAGTAAGAAAAGTATTGAAATTCAGGAAATAGACTCAAAAACAAGAACATGGCCGCTTGAGTGGATTAAAACGGCCATATAACGAAGAAGATACGCTAGTTTTAAGTTGGATGACGGAAATGAATTTTCTGAGATAAGTAAAGGCTGTTAGCCGACTTTTAAAGGGTAAAATCAGACATTAAAAGTTAACTAGACATACCGAGACACTAAAAACTTGTTAGTATACGTGAATACGAAACCGTGGATATAAAGAACTCAGAAAACGGACCTAAAGTGACAAGGATACGTTGATTTGAAATACGTCAAAATCAAATTGAAACTGACAGCTCAAACTGTTGGAAATTTTCTAAGTGTCGAAACTGTTTCTCCATGCGACTAGGTTTAAGCTCGTTTTTCTCCTAAATGGAGTAGATTTTGGAAGGTTAACATCAGTATATAAAATAAATTTCACATGGCCTAGTTTTCAAAAAGTACACCCATTAGTCAAACGGATCTATAACAAATAAACTACAACATCGTAAACTTGCCCGAAAAACTACCCAGAAACTGTACAAACAGCCTGACCACCCAACTTCAAGGCCATTTTTATATGGGATCGGGTTCGATTGAGCTGAAGTTCAGTTCTAGACTTTTGTAGACCTTGTTCCATACTCCCTAAATCCACTGAGTTGAGTCTAAAACACGGAATAACCACTATTTTACGACTAGCCCTCCCAGGCCACTTAGCCATTTGGGAAACTTAACAAAATTCTCGACTTAAAATCTTATTTTTCTCACAAATAACTTAAATGACGATAGTAACATGTTATAAAGCGCGTCGGTGATTTTCCAAGGTACAATTTAACGAGACGATCATATTTTGATTACGAGGTAAATTAGAAACGTTTATAAATGAATATACTCGACTATTAAAACGAGTACGATAGCGTAATTACTTTTTTATCCAACAAACATTACGACAAACATGTACGGTGATATATTAGAGTGTAAACTTGCATAACACGACTTTATTTCCGAACCTAAGACATATTATTAATTTAGGTTGCGGTTAGAGTACTCGCTCATCATTTTCCGTGCACACTTGCTTATACCATATTACTTGTTACTTGAGGTGAGTTCACGCCCCTACTTTCTTGTTTTTAAACTATTTTGGGGGAGAATACATGCTTGTTTATACTTAAACTCATTACTTGATCTTACGCTCATACATGATTTATTTACTCGAAAACATTTCTGCTTTGCTTTAATACTTGATTCTTACTCATGGACACAAGTGCTTGAAACACACATGACACATACATTGACCAGGTGTACGGGACGAACATATATGTACATATAGGACCGGGTGTAACGGTCACATTACCGAGTGTAATGGACATACTACCAAGTGTAATGGTCATTACGAGTGTACCGATTAACCAAACATTATAACCCTCGTGTCCACATTTTCAAATGCTTAAACCTATGAACTCACCAGCTTTATGCTGACCTTTTAGCATGTATTTTCAGGTTCTTAAAGTATTAGCTTACCTTTGGCGGTTGTTGGCATGGCATGGCATGGTTATAGGATCAAGATACTCTGAGATTCATTTGGGGACCACTTTATTTGTTTTATGGGCTTGTATTTCCGCATTTCATTGAACGATGTAAAACAAAATACTTTTGATTATGAAATTTCTTCTAAACGGATACGGTAAATTCATTCTCTTTACTCTGCGTTGTGGTACCAATTTAGTAGCACCCCAGCGACATCATCTTCCGCTGGTACCCTTTTTTGGGGGTGTGACAGATTGGTATCAGAGCCTTGGTTATAGAGAACTGGGTATTTTTAAAACCTAGACTATAACTACTTTTACGAAAACTTAACCCTATGACCGCCACATGCCTACCTGCCAAGCTGATGCCTCACTTGTGATTTGTTTGCTGACATATTTGATGAGATATGTGTCTTATTATCGGATCAATTATACCCACTTATTTTCGTTGATTACTATAATTAACTTCCATATAAGTATGCTCACGTATCGTACATGTCATAGCATTACGCCTTTTTCTTACGCAATCTCATCATTCGATCTTGAGTTTGGTCACTTGTCTTAGTCTTTAAAAAATGGCTTTTAAAAGTAAGAGACATATTATTAGTATAGCTGAGCTGAGCATTTCAAAATTCATTGAACCTCGGTGGAATATAGACTGATCACCTATATTCAGCCAGGGACAGTGGGACATAGCCTGATCACCTATGTCCGACTCAGAGGTGAATTTTGCAATACTGGGAGTAGTTATAATAGAATTATGTCCAGATTGATTCTCTACTCGATTTCTAAGGGTTTCAAAATTTCTGTGTGTATATGGAATCGTTGCATGAACATTCATATCTACATCCAACACATTAGCATCACAATACTTTCTCGTCACAGTACTTTTCTTTTAAATGGACACTCGTACTTTTTGAAGGTCTTTTAAATATTTCCGAGATATCGTGATTAATACAAATGATCTCTGAAAATTTTCACAATCATACGTAATATCGTTTTACGTGACATTAAAACCCGTTACAGTCTACCAATTTCCCGATTACCTTACTAACCATTTCTGAAGACTAGTTTGAACACTCGTCCCATACTTTAGAACATCCACATTACCTCTTGAACCACCGCCTAAAAGCACACCAGCTAATCATAACACGACCTCAAGCTTTGAGTACCTACTTTTAGGAAACGTCTTTATTACGTCTCACTATTCTTTTCTTGTTTTGAAGAGAATGCCACCAAAGAAACACAGCACGAGTACAGCTACTATCGATAGACTCGTTGCTCAGCGAGTCACTACACAAGTTGCCACTGCTATGGCTGAATACGAGACCCTCCGCAACAGTGGTAACGGCAGGGAAGCCAGTGGAACGGCAACCAGGGTTGAACCCGTGGCTCGTAGTTGTACTTACAAGGAATTTATGAACTACCAGCCTCAGCATTTCAGTGGCGCTGAAGGGGCTGTCGACTTGGTTAGATGGTTAGAGAAGCTGGAGTCAGTCTTCCACATGTGTAAGTGTGCAGAGAATTGTAAGGTCACATATGCGATCGGCGCATTGCTGGATGATGCCTTGACTTGGTGAAATGCTTATGCTCAGTCAGTGGGACTTGATGCTGCTTTAGAAATACCTTGGGCTGATTTCAAGGACATAGTGATAGCCGAATACTGTCCGAGAAATGAGGTTCAGAAGATGGAAATGGAATTTTGGAACTTGGCTGTAAAAGGAATTGACATTGCATCTTATACTAAGTGATACCATGAACTGGCAACTCTTTGCCCGAAAATGGTTTCTACTACCCGTAAGAGGATTGAAAGGTACATCTAGGGACTTCCACCCAGTATCCAGGGAAATGTTACCTAATCAAAACCCAACACTCTCGAGGAGACAATTCAAATGTCTCACAGTCTGATGGACCAATTTGTTCGAGCAAGGGCTGCTCGAGAAGATAACAACAACAACCAAAACAACAACGATAACAAAAGGAAAAAGGGATGACAACCAAGGAAACGATCAAGTTCAGCCGCCACACAAACAACAGGAAGTGGTTAGGGCCTACGTTGCTGGACCAAGTGAAAAGAAAGGATATGCAGGGACTTTACCCAAGTGCAATAAGTGTCGGTTTCACCACAATGGACCTTGCCCCACTCAATGTGGAAATTGCAAAAGGTCGAACACAAAGCCAGGGATTGCAAGGCTCCCACCCTCGTGATGGATCGGAAAGTCACGGTAACATGCCATGAATGTGGAGTAATTGGACACTTCAAGAGTGAATGCCTAGAGCTGAGAAACCAGAATGGAGGAAGAGCTCGTTGAAGTGCATACACACTAGGAAAAGGAGAAGCTCGTCAGGACATCAACGACATCACAGACAATGACAATGTTTAAGAAGAGAACTCCTAACTTAATAATAATCTGAAGCCTAAACTCTCTAGGGTTGTATTTCTTTTGTGTTTCACATTAAGTACTATCGTATAAGTTTCATGTACTATTACGAATTCCTATCTAAGAATGTTTTATCTTTTATCGCCGCAATACGACAAGCCTCGTCCATTACACTTTCTATTTCACTACCTTTAACTCAACCTTGTCTTGAAAAGCTAGCCCCATTTCATACCACGTTCCAAGCCAACAAAGTTGAATTCCTATCGTTAAGGTTCGCTGGAATTCTCAAGAAAATCCTGAGATATCTTGGAAATGAGAAAATCGAATCCATCGCAAGTATCCATACCGCTTCTCTGACACCACTCCAACGACCCACACTGACTGAATCTCGCGGACGAGATTCCTTTTATGGGTGGTAGACTATAACAACCCGCTATTTTACAGGTAAATTCTATTTGCTAAACTCAAACTATTTATTTTGACGTTTACCTGAGAATAATTTACATATAACTATTTGGTTAAATAAACGTAAAAATAAGAATAACCCTCATGCGCACTATGACTTTAGACTATACATAGTCTATGACATCACATTATATTGCCACCACTCTAATTCATAATTTAATTGCTAGGGCATTTGCATTTTTAGTTACTCACGATTATTAATTTGATAAAAGTTTTTCACAATTTAAATGAACACCCAACGTACCCGACACTCCCAACAATTATTTTTGATACATTCTCTAAATTACTACAAAAGTGCGAGAAATTAATTTCTTACACCCTTATAATTCTTTTACTAAGCCCACTTAATTATACGTATTTAACTTTAACCGCAAAAACTATTAACCAATACCTATTTGTAATACCCAATACACCCTTAAAATACATCACCCATTGGCTACGGATGTTCACCTGCACTGACTCCGGGCTATCCAAAAGGGTAGTCGCCCTGGGATTAGTCGGCTCGCAATGTCGATTCGGAAACCCAGGTATACCACAAAAAAAAAAAAAAAAAAAAAAAAAAAAAAAAAAAAAAAGACATGTTTATAGACTTTTTACCAAGTGCACCAAAAAAAATCAAATGTGGAGACATTAGACTAACAAATGTGTGCTTGACTAAGTTTTATCCCACCTTTCCCATAATTTTCGGCCAACAATGGGTCATGTAGCCAACATTTTTTTTACTAGCCTATGAATATACTTTGACCACCTTTTGACCCTTTCTCTATAAAATGATATGTGTACACTTCATTTAACTCAACAAAAACACAATATAACTCTCCCCTACACCACCATAATCGGCCATAAGAAAACCAAGAAGAAGGGAAAAGTATTTTGCAAGATTCAAGTGTCATTAGTGTTCATTATCTTCACATAAGTATTATAAGATCAAGTAAGTTTAATACATCTTTTCTTATAAACTTTATAAACACTATACTTTGTGATAATCACATATCATGAAGCTTAGCTCTATGTTTTCATACACTTTTATTATCACCATCATGTACATGTTTGTAAGGTTTTGTAAAAACATTGAACTTTTAACTAGTAAGCTTTTTTATTTACAAGTTTTAGTAATTACTTAAGTATGTGAGAAAATAAACATTTTAATCTTGCTAAGTATATTGTTAGATCATTATTTACATGTTCATAAATCGGTGGAAGAGTTAGGGTTAGTTTTGAAGCTGCTGGAAAAGGTTTTGGATGACTAGAATACTAGAAAACGCCCTTTGACACTTTTGTGACAAGAGGCTGTCATATTTCGACTCTCACAGAAAATTCAGTAGGCTGGGAGTAAGAATAGTCTTCAAATTCAGGAAATAGACTCAAAAACAAGAACATGGCCGCTTGAGTGGATTAAAACGGCCATATAACGAAGAAGATACGCTAGTTTTAAGTTGGATGACGGAAATGAATTTTCTGAGATAAGTAAAGGCTGTTAGCCGACTTTTAAAGGGTAAAATCGGACATTAAAAGTTAACTAGACATACCGAGACACTAAAAACTTGTTAGTATACGTGAATACGAAACCGTGGATATAAAGAACTCAGAAAACGGACCTAAAGCGACCAAGATACGTTGATTTGAAATACGTCAAAATCAAATTGAAACTGACAGCTCAAACTGTTGGAAATTTTCTAAGTGTCGAAACTGTTTCTCCATGTGACTAGGTTTGAGCTCGTTTTCTCCTAAATGGAGTAGATTTTGGAAGGTTAACATCAGTATATAAAATAAATTTCACATGGCCTAGTTTCCAAAAAGTCCACCCATTAGTCAAACGGATCTATAACAAATAAACTACAACCTCGTAAACTTGCCCGAAAAACTACCCAGAAACTGTACAAACAGCCTGACCACCCAACTTCAAGGCCATTTTTATATGGGATCGGGTTCGATTGAGCTGAAGTTTAGTTCTAGACTTTTGTAGACCTTGTTCCATACTCCCTAAATCCACTGAGTTGAGTCCAAAACACGGAATAACCACTATTTTTCGACTAGCCCTCCCAGGAAACTTAGCCATTTGGGAAACTTAACAAAATTCTTGATGTAAAACCTTATTTTTCTCGCAAATAACTTAAATGATGATAGTAACATGTTATAAAGCGCGTCGATGATTTTCCAAGGTACTATTTAACGAGACCATCATATTTTGATTACGAGGTAAATTAGAAACGTTTATAAATGAATATACTCGACTATAAAAATGAGTACGATAAAATTACGTTTTTATCCAACAAACATTACGACAAACATGTACGGTGAAAGACGGAGATTCGTCAAACAATTTTGTTAAACCAATTGTTTCTCAAACTCCTTTTGTAAATACTCAAGGTAATCAAACACACTTTACAAGAAGTGAAAATCCAAAACATACAACTCCGGTTCTCTTAATGGTCTTGGATACACACAAGCTCGGGTCGACCAAAGACCTCTCTTACCAACACCCAATGTGAGACCTTCAAACTCATACAACCGAAGACCTTCTTTTCAATATAATCAATCATTTTCAAGGAGACTTTTATAATAATCAAATGTCATCATAATATCAATATAACTCATATCATAAGAGAGACAACTCATACCTCAACCGAACACTAAATGACATTACTCTGGTTTCAATATAACCGAAGACCTTTTTTTTCAATAGAAGTTATTTATTTTTTATTTTTTTATTATTATTTTTGTGTTAGTTCCTGTCACAAACCGAACACTAAATGACATTACTTTGGTTTCAAGATCTTATAAAAAGATTTCGGGTTCGTTCTTCAGATCGAAACAAAGAAAGGATATAAATAATCTTGTTCTTGTTCTTTCTTAATGACTTTCAAAAAAAATCAAGAAGAGTTACTTCTCATCGATCTATGATGGGTTATGGTATAGATCGTTAAAAGGATTCTTTGACATTGAATACCAAATATGAGATTTTGATGTGTTTCTTCATTTTATTTTCGAATTTCATGAGTTGTAAATCGAGTATACAAATCATCATGCAATTACTACACCATTATTTATTGTTAAGTGTTAAAGCTTAAACCGATTATGAAAATTTATTTCAGTATACCAACCATCTCCAGCAATTAGAAAAAAAAATAGTATAATGAGTTTGAGAGCTTTTATTCTTAAGTGTTAAAGCTTAAACCGATGAACCATCTCCAGCAATTACAACAAAAAAGAATATAAAGAGTTTGGCCCTTCAATTACCATCTCATTTCATAACTAACATTTAAATCTCTATCCACTAATCGCATCTATAAAACTCATTCATACACATGGTGATGTGCCACGTGGCCAACCACAGTCATAAACAAATCCATATCCACCAACAACAAATCCATATTTAACCTTTCCCATCTCCAAACATAACTGCGACTATCCAAGCTCTAACTAACAATAACCAAACAAAACAACGGCCGCCTCACAACCACTCCGCATCTCACTATACACAACAAGATTCGAACTAAAAAATAAAAAATAAATAAATAATGATCTCAATTTTTTTCTAATATAGAAGCATTACTCCTTTTATTATCTGAAACTCTTAAAGAAAGAACAAAACAAGAGTGTTTATATTCCTTCTTTGTTTTGATCCAGAAAACACAACAACCAAAGTAAACCTACCCGAGACCTCACTTGGAGATCTTGAAGACGAGTTGCGCCTCTGTATGCATAGAAAGATTAAAAAGGGTTTCTTTTGGTTATGTACTTCGTGGGTTAGATATCAACTAGAAAGTGTAGTAGTTGTGGTTCGATTAATGATAGAAGAAAGAAAGGATTTTGGTGTTCGGTTATTAAGAGAAGCAAACACCAAAAAGATTTTGTTCGTATGGTAACTAAAAGATGATATGGTGATTAGGTTTGTGTGGATGTGAATGTGACTGCAAAAGAGAGAGAGAGAGGCGGATGAATATGTGTTTAGGGTTAAGAGTACTAATCTTTAAGGCGTGTGTTACTTATATTTTAGGTTTAAGAATAGTTGGATTGGGCTGTTTGTTTTAATTGCTAATAATGGGCCGTGTATTACAATTTTTTACACGAAGCCTGGACCCAATTGTTGGTAATCCGTAAACCGACCGAACGTACGCCCCTATTTTTTTGTCAGACTATAGCGTTTTAAAAAGAAATTTTAAAAAATATGTATTTGTAAAAGTATTTAAATAAATATTTCACTTCGTGTTCAACTAATCAATTGATGGACAAGCTAATCAATTTTTGTCTAAAAAAATTGAGTTTAAATTAGCTCAATTTTGTTTACAATAGTTTACTTAAACAAACTTTGTAGATTCACTCAAGTACCCCCCATAAGAAGTAAGCATTAAGTAATGAACGCACCATTTAAGAAATTATATAATTATGAATGCTTTTCCTTGGGAGTTTTTGTAGAATACCAATTTTATTTATTTATTTATTTTTATTTATTTATTTTTATTTTTTTGTTAAACCTTATGTTGATGGAGCCTTATGGGTTTAAGCTTCATTTAACTCAACTAATTTTATAACTATTTAGCTAAACATTATGCAACACGTCTCAATTAGATGCACCATCTTACTTACACTTCAACAATTTACACAAACATTACACAATGAACAATTAGATACAACCCGTGTGCATCGCACATGTCCAAATGCCTCGTTACAAATATATAACTATATACTATAAAGGGGGGAAAAAACTACAAACGAGTAAATAATTTTAAATGCATATTCATCCATTTGGATCATATCAATGCCAACTAGCTTTGATGGATTGTTGTTGGAATAATATTGATTCCAAAGAGATGTTATCTTAACTTTTATATTCAATTTACTTTTTTCATGGGTGATTTCTTGAAGAATAGTGATTTTCATTGTCATAACTACAAAGAAAACCGTATATTTGAGTTTTTTTATTAAATGACAACATAGGATTATTCTGATGAATAAGATGTAGAATAAATATGTTTCTTCAAAGATGAAAAAGGAAACATGGATATTTGTTAGCAGCAGTTGAATTCGACGGAATAAAAAAACTAGCTTGTCAATCGAGTATATATAAGATGTAAAGTCGGTTTAATTATGGGTTTTTAAAAATTGTCAATACAAATTCGTATCGTATTAAGAAGTATGTAGTTTTTTCTAAATTTTACATTCCAGTCCAACAATATCGAAAAAGCTTTTAAAAAACCAGAAACTTATGCCTTACTATTTTATTATGCAAATCAATGGCCGTTGTAGTGTATTAGAGTCTCAAACTAACATTAATATTTATATGAAAGTACTTCTTCATTGCTGGTCTGGAAATCCATGAGCGGCCAATTCTTCAAAGTAGTAAAAGAGATGTGCTAATTTTCCATCACAATCTCCAGCTCTTGCCGTCCCACACACGATCTGCCTCAGCCAGTTGTTGTCATATTCATTCATAATCTAAGATTATAGAAAACATACAACACCAAAAATGATGTTAGAGAAGTCCAAGCTCAAGTTATATGCTACAACTATAAGAAAGCTAAAAGTCCATGGCCTTCTAACAAAAAATATTTACTATCATATGTGACAAAATCACTTCTCCACAGTTGAAAAGGTTAGCCGATGCTTCAAATTGATGTCTATTGTAAGTCAAAGCATGCACAATAAAATCCCATTGTATCCCACAAGGAATAATTTGACATACTTTATAATAAATCACGTCGGCATACTTTATAATACATAATACCTTGTACCTTGATCTTAAGATATGTATCAAGGCTATGCAATCCATGGACTAACAACAACTTATCAATAAAATTCGAGACCACACTCAAGTAGACATCCGGCCCAGGCTAAAACAGTTTCTGAGTCGAGGCAGCTTTCAACTGGTATTTGAACTAAAAGTTGTCCTCAAGTAACACCACACAGACCTAATCGAGCCTTGGTTTTAGGATCGGGCTTAGGCTTTGCCTAATTTCCTATCTCTATAAATAATGATGTCTCAGTAGTTTAAACTTATTTAAGCAAATAATATTACAACAATGAGCAGAATCACAATTTACCATTGATCAATATGGTAAAAGTGGTATAGTAGAGACCCAATAGTTGCCCCAAAAACAATGGAGGCAATAAAGATGCAGATAGCTACAACACAATTCCATATTTAGAAAAGCAACAACAATTTTAGCAAAATAATACAAATAAAGATAACCATTACATATCCAATAAGATAAATCAATAAGCTGTTAAAACTGTTTCTACATGCTACCTTATCTATAAAATATGTTGTTACGAATAGTTGGACTAATGCTTCTTCATACCTGTTTCGCGACATAATGATGCCCCTTATTACAAACTTTTTCACATGATGCCCCTGATTTCCAATTTTATGAAAAAGATTTTTTGTTAAGGAGATTGGAAGTTTGAAATGGGGTGATTATTTTGTGTTATTGGGAAAATTGGTGGTGGTGGTGATGGATCTAATAGGAGTCCCGTGTTTTTTAATTAAATTACATTTTTAGCCTATAATTATGTCAAAATAGCATTGAGGCCCATATGTATTTTCAGTTTTTTTTACAAAACGTTTTTAATTTTTTTTTTAGGTAAATTAGGAAATAATTAGGTTTAATTTTCTTTTCAAAATTCAAAAAACAAAAAAAAAACAAAAAAAAAAAAAAAAAAAAAAATCAAATTAAAAAATTTATTACTCAATAAGGAAAGAATTGATTTTTTTAAAACACGAAAATCCCCACTTTGAGGTTTTGTTTTATTATATAAAAGATTAGGCTACGGAAACTACTCCGTTTTGCGACGCCTAATGTGTATACTATGAAAAAAAAACCTTGATCTATGTACGAAGTTTTTAAATACCTCCTGAACTACATATCGAGTTACAAAAAACACCTCGCACTTTCATAAGTAACATTTTAAATGTTTTACGATTTTGTATAGCAATTTTTTTTTAAACAAATATACAATAAACATTTAGCATTTTTCTTATAAAGAATTCAATATCTTTTATAAAGTTAGTCAATATTTTTTTATAAAATCGATTGAAATGAGTGCAATATTAAAATATTTGTCATGGTTTTATGAAAGATATCTATTTTTTAAAAATTCATTTACAAAATAAAATCAAGAAAGTATAATACTACAATACTTTTAAAATAAAATCACAAAGTTTTGATAAATTTGCGCTTTTCTATTTATTCCCACAACAAGTTCAAATTTTAAGACCCCAACGCAACATATGATCTATTCAAATTAAAGGGTAAACGGGAAAATGAATGAGGTTCTCCCTGTTCAGTATATGCAGAGAGGGCGAACCTTCTTGAATAACGATGTATAGATTATATAAGAATTCTAGCTATGAAGACTTATCTAACCGGGTATATAATTTGTATGAATGATACTAAAATTATAGAAACTCGCGACAACATATAGAAACTATACTCATTAAATACGAAGTGAAGTAAGTATAGATCATCTGACAACGGATCAAGATTTTTATAAAAAAAAAATTAATATCATGTTATCATATTATAATGGAATAAACTAGACAACTATAATACTTCAATTGTTGTAGAACTATTTGTCGGTTTCCCTTTGATTAGTTAACCAATAAGTTTATTAGAATCAGACACGTATTTTTCTAAACTATTAAATCAACTATGATACATTAACTGTATGGTATTATACGATCTTATAGGGCACGACCTAAAACACCATGTAGTATAATACATAAACCACATGAACCCTCAATTTCACTTTATGATTAAACACATAATAATTCACTTACTTTGATTGGAGATTAACCAAAAACATTTTAGCGCTCTTTTAATCCAATTCATGACATATTCCTTTTTCCTTTATGGCATTCTCTTGATTTATGCAGACCTTTTACCCTTAAGACACTTTTTACCTTCAGTTTTTCACGGGGAAGAAGCTTGATAAACATACACACTAAACACCATTAGAGACACGTGTGGAATTGATGGAATTAATCCCTGTAATGAGTCATTATATGCCAGCAAAGGTATTTGATCTTTTCTTCTTTTTTTCCCCAATTTTGTCATTTTTAGTACTTATTGTAAAACTGCAATGCCATCCAAACCCTATTTTGTTATATTTAATTGCACCATAAGTCATCTAACTTTATTGTTAACTCCGTTAAAAACGAGACTTTACTATTTACTAGTAATCCACTAAAATAATAGACATACAAAGTTTTCTTTAAAATCTCTAGTGTTACAATACTGTTTCATTATTTTTTATTAGTATAAAATAATAGTGACCAATCAGATAAGAAACACTTTTGAAAGCTTAAACCAAGATCCAAACACACCCAAAACAGGCAAAAACAACGTGACATAGTCTGATATGCTACGAATTTAGCACCCAATAGTTAAACCAACCATATCCAATCCAAACACACACATACCAAAACACTTCCCGACACCTACTACTCTTTGACTTCTCTCTCTCAAAAAAGTTCAAATCAATTTCACGCTTTCCCCCAAATCTATAAAAAACCCGAATCATAATTCAACTCAAATTCAAACTCAAACCCTAATAATTAAACTCAAACCCTATTAATTAAACCTTAATTTCACTTCAATTTCACTAATTCAGCTCCTTTTTAGATCCACACCTAACTTTCACCTAAAATTAGGGTTTTTTTGAAGCTGAGCTTTAATTAAAGTCGATTTTGAAAATTTAAACTATTAGAGTGTGTGATATAGGACCTGATTGAAGCTGATAGTTTCTAGGGTTTAATTCGTGTGAAAATTGGGGGATTTTAAGTTAGTGTAGTGGTGGTAGGTAATTGTATGAGATTGTGAAGGAAGGATGTTTTATTCGCAGTTTATATTAGCGAAAAAGGGTCCGTTAGGTACGATATGGATCGCTGCGCATTTAGAGAGGAAGTTGAGGAAAAATCAGGTTGCTGATACTGATATTGGGGTCTCTGTAGGTAATATATTTGTTGCGAGCTGGTTTTGGTTTTAATTTGATTTCGTTTATGTGTTTTCGTTTATGTCTTAGCTGTGTTTGTGTTATTTATTGTAAAGCGTATTTGGTTAGATACTTAGATAGTTGATGACGAGGTTTAATGAGACCGCCTGTTTTGGCGGTGTCAAAAAAAGTATAGTTTTTAAGAATAGTTTAGCATCGAGAACTTGAAAATATAGAATTTATTGTTGGGAGTACTTAAATATAGTAGAAAAAGAACAAATAATCGACTAATTTAAGCTTGTTAAAAAAATGGGTATTTTTTTTCTTCTATAAATTACGGTACTTATTTAAAACCTATAAGGCTATGTGTGTTTCACTCTTTTAGATACCTTTTGAATATTTCAAATAAACTAACTAATAACAGTAATTGTGATAGTAATAATAATAGATATAGATAATGTTTTAGGTATAAGATATAATAGTTAAGGGGTGGTTTATGAAAGTTCTTAACAAAATGGAACAGGGAAAGTTTTTTACTAAAAAGTAATTTTATTTGTGCCAACTGTATAATACGGAGTAACATAATTAAAAGTCTTGCACTTTTGGACCAATTCTGGAAAGTGTTATATGGTTTCTGGTTATAAAGCTAATAGATGTTCAAAAAAGGAGGTTCAGTTAGTTGAGGATGGAGGAAGTACCCAATAGTTTCTAAGTTAAGAGTTTTTGTTGCTCCGTTTTCTTGTCGGATTGCTCATTTAGGATAGATGTTGTAGATTATTATTTTCTTATACAAAACCGGAAGTCTGGAACAATCAACTTATTGATATAGAACACCCAATATATGTTTCCAAATTCCAATGTATCATTTATGGATCAAATGGAACTTATTGACATAGGAATAACAAATAAGCTATATGAAATGGGGAGTTTTCTTTTACCAATAATATACAACTAAGGACTGCTACTTCAAACGAGTTAGAACCGTGAATCCGTGATCTTGAAATTAGAATACTCTAAATTGGCGGCAGACATCTAAAGTATAGAGTTTGTAGGTAGGTAATCATATTGCATGAGTTAAATTTGAAGTGGGGTTCGATGTCTTAGCTCTTAACATATTGCAGATGTTGTAGTTTCCCGTGTTCATTACACGAGCGGGTTTTATTGTAGTATTTAAAATTCATCAATGGAGTGATCATCATGTTTAATAGGGGTATGTGTGGAAGTTATAGTGTTAAAATCGTAATGTTCCTTTGGTGTCCAAAGTATTCCGATACATTCACTTCAATAAATATTTATAAATAGCGTGCTCCCTGCATTCGAACAACTATGCTCCCTGTGTAAGTTACAACAAAGATTACACTAGCCAGGAGCGTGGAAAAGGTTTATGCATAAACTGTGCAGTTAAGTAGTTAACATGCCCTTTTCACCCAGACAGTAGACATGCAAGACATAAGCTGAAATATCAGTCCTCTTGGATCACATGAAGTATATGGCTTTAGAAAATATATTATGTATTTTCTACCAGTTGGTATCTTTTGTACCATACCATAAATGTTTGATGAAATATCTCAAAATGGTCAGTTTGACTGGACTAAAGTATACAGTAGGAATTTTTTGATATTCCCCATTTGGAGGATAAACCCAATCTTATTATATGAGTAGAAGTATAACTTTAAATCTCATATATTAGCTCCATGGAAATCCCTTGATCTGGAGGGCCTACTGGTATATAGAATTTCTATCGAGGAAATGTCATTTCTTACAGTCGGGACACGTGTTCAAACGGGAAACCTTTTTATTCTTTAGCTTGATTTATTCTCGTTTGTAGCTACTATATGTAGAACTTAATAAGCTTTTCATAGTGAGTTCCCTTGCCTTGTACCTAATATTATGATGCCTATAGTTACAAGTCAGCGCGTTACACTGAATACTAGAACTAGCTTCTACATTAAAATAGGTGTAAATAAGTTGGTGAATTAATGCTTCCTATAATAGCTTGAAGCTGGATATACATTTTAGAGGGTGTTTGGGATTGCTGTTATTTTCTACTTCTGATAAAAATAAGTGCTTATATGGGGGTTGGGATCCTCTCAAGTTGAGAGGTACAACTTGACTCAAGTTGGGGCATTATTAGTAGAGGTGGCAATTTGTGCCCAAACTCAAAAAAATGGGCTAATTGGGCAAAATTTTAAAAGATTTGGGCACATTTGGTCCCCTCCTTTTTTTGAAATGGGCATATATTGCCCATTTAAAAGTTAAATGGGCACAAACGGGCGGAGAACATTACAATTGTTTTTAAAGAAAAACTTATAGATATAATATATTTAATTTTTTAAATATAAATGAGGTATTACGTTTGAGGAATTTATTTCGTCGTTTTGGGTCTTTTCTAAAGCGATTTGTATAAAATGTGCCCGTTTGGCCCGCACCCGTTTGGCCCGCGACCGTTTAGCCCGTTTAGCCCGTAGCCCGTTTGAACCGTAGCCCGTGCCCGCCCAACCCGCCCGTTTTGCCACCTCTAATTATTAGCCATTGGATTTGATCCAATGGCTCAAATCAAAAGAACTTCATTTGATTTGAACAATTGGATCAAATCCAATGGCTCACAATCATCCAACTTGAGTCAAGTTGTACCTCTCAACTTGAGAGGATCCCATTCCCTTATATGGTGACTATAAATAAGTGCTTCTGAGTAGAGTGTTTGGATTTGCGTCTGATTAAAAATAAGCAGATAAGCAATTTTTTAGTGTTTAGCAAATTCTGCTTATTAAATCAAATGATAGGTTAAATACAAACTTCCCCATATGTTACAATTATTTAGTTAGTTAAGCATAGGAACGACATATACACTTGATCAAACGAAAATTACGACATATTATACCATATATAATTAGGAAAATTATCAGTAACAATTTGTCAAACAATTATTTAAAGTCCATTAAATGAGAATGTATTTAAAACTTTTTATCTTTCTGGTTAAATTTTGAAGGTAAAAGGATAAATATAATTTCAGAATAAAAGCGCTATAAAAAGGCAGGTACCAACCTGCTCATCAGCTCATGAAAAACTGCTTCTCTGTTTTTTTAAGCCGAAAAGCAGGAAGTGTTTGGATAAGGAACAGCCAAAAGTGCTTTTATGCTTTAAAAAAAAGCAGAAAAGCAGAACAAATAAGCAATGCCAAACACCATTTTAATATAAACAGCATCACCCAGTCTAAATAAATTTTCAGTTCATGATTTGCATGCTAATTTGGTTCATTTGTAATACTTAGTGTGATGTGTGATTTTGATAAGATACTGCTAAGTTAAGTATCTACTAATAACCTTTATATAACTTTCGAGTGTTTTTTGTTTAGTTTGGTGCTCTGGGTAATTCTCTTTTATCATATTAGAGGTGGCAATTTGAGACCCATTGATTAAACATGGGTCTATATGGGTCTCCCTGAATATTATAGATGGGTCTAATTGGGTATTTGATAGAAAATGCAATTATATAATAATTACCCAATAGGTCTAAGTGGGCCAAAAATTTATTTTTTGCTTTTTTTTTTCATCTTTTACTCAAAAAAACCATTTTTTTGCCCACCCCATCTAGACCCGACCCATTTAGACCCATGTTTCTAGAAGACCCATCTAGACCCGGACTTGTATAGACCCAAACCCATCTAGACCCGTGACCCAAACCCGACCCGACCAACCTATTTTGCCACCTTTAATCATATATGAATAGTTAGCAGTGTGCTTTCAAGAAATGTGGGAGATATGGAGTCAGCTAGCAGTGCCTGGATAAATGTTGCTATTGATGTTCAAAATATCTTCTTTTGATTTTGAACATTTTTTGTGGAATGGATCATGTCATCTGTATGAATTGGTTGATAAATATTGTAAAAAAGCTTGATAGTAGATGTCTATTGCACTCTGTTTGTCCAGCCATCTTATTATGGTTCATTTCTCTTACGTATTGGTTCATTTTGACAGACTCAATCCTTTTCCCTGAGATGCCTATTGCACTCCGTTTGTCCAGCCATCTTTTGCTTGGTGTTGTTAGGATTTATTCAAGAAAGGTAAACTACCTTTTCGATGATTGCAGTGAAGCTTTGCTTAAAGTTAAACAAGCTTTTCGATCAACTGCGGTCGACTTGCCACCTGAAGAATCTACTGCTCCATACCACTCGATCACTCTGCCAGAAACTTTCGATCTAGATGACTTTGAGCTGCCAGACAGTGAGATCTTTCAGGGGTTAGTTTCTCAATATTTTTTTTGGTTTCTTACACTTCCAGTCAATGATCTGTACATGTAACCATCCTCTTCTGCGTATACAATATCACAACTAGATTGGCTTTCTTTCTAAATTAGCTATCTCTATTACCAAGGTCACACCTTAGTCGCTGTTTTCTTTATTTCATTCTCATTAATTTGTTTGCAACTCAGAATATAGATTTAAAATATATGATGGCACTAGACATTTTATTTGTCAGGTTGAGTGAAAATGCGTTTTTCGTGCTAGGGCGCTGGTAGTTTTTGCCGGTCTGTGTTGATGTTTTCTTGCTGACATTATTTGCAGTAATTATGTTGATCACCATGTGAGCTCAAAGGACCAGATCACACTTCAAGATACTATGGATGGCGTTGTTTACTCTACATCCAAGTTTGGACTTAATGGTTGGTATCCATGTCTGATATACAAGATCTCAACATTTTTATGCAATTCATTTCCAATTCTCATCTCTTCATTTTGTTTCTGTTTATAGAAAGATTTGGTGATGAAGATGCAGCTGGTTTGGACCTTGACGAGGTAAAGACATTTCTCATGTGTTATTGTAACTTGTGTAATCATCTAGCATCACTTTGAGTTTTGATTTATAGGGAGCATGAAATTTGTTTTATTACTAAAACACTGGCATGAAAATGTTTCTTCCTGATCATTTTTTTCTCTTTGTTTTCTTTAATTTGTTGATTCTATTGGTTCATGAAAATAGAAGCCAACCTAGTCAAGCTATTTTCATTTCACCTTTGTGTCTTTATATGTTAGAATTTTTGTTTCCCTAGTTTCAAAGAACGACAGGATCTTATAAGCTTGATTTCGACTTTTATAAGTGCTTGCATCATAATAGAGAATTAACATCATTTTGTTTTACATGTTTGGTGCATTTTGTCTCTATATTGGTTAAGTTTGCACAGTAGGCGGTGCTTGATGAATGTCAACTATATAATTTATGATGTTGCTTACACTGTTTTAATCCTGCATAATACAATCACTTAAGAAGACACGGTATGAGTTGTACACGTCAAACCCCATCTTGTCTGGTACACTGACTATCTATCTAAATGCTGTGACTCAGACAGAATGATAAGGAACAGAACCTTGATACAAGTAATAGTCATATCTGGGGTTTCAGATGAAACTATTTAGGTTTTGGTAAGCCATGTATTAGGTTGCTAAAAGAAACGCGGTAGCAACAACTGAGAAATATAACTACATTTTCTGTCTCAGATCTAAATTACTTTTTAAGCTCTCTACCTAGGAGCTTATGCTGATTAAAATTCTGTTCACAGATTCAAGTTGTAAAGTTTCAAACTTTATAGGTTTATAGGCTCTATTTTCTATTTACTGAAGTATTTAAGTAACTGTATAGTAGCATAATTATACATTTTTGTTGATAGATTCTGTCATTCAGATGGTCAATATTTGAACTTTAAAGTACAGTATAGGAAATATTTCTTTTTATTAATGGCATTTAGTGCTATGATCTCACATGCGTTGTTAATAAATGAATATGCAAGTGATGCCACCTTTCTAACCAAAGAGAATTATCCTGCATGTTAATTTTGCATGAGTTAATCGAAAGTGCTCCATTAAATTTGGCGTGTGCAGGAACTATTGGCCGAGAAGGCTGCAACTGCTGAACATGCTACTGGTACATCGAATTCTGAGTATGCTCTCTCTCCCTTTCTCTCCTACCATGTTATCACCAGTTCTATCTATTCTTATTAACATAAGTTGTTCTATCTGCGGATGTTTGCATCACCAAATGTCTTCAAAATCCGGATAATTTTGAATTCTGCATTGGCCATTGATTATTGCTTTCTCACTAGATTATATATATTGGGACAATAGGAGTGTAGTGTGGAAATATTTTGAGGTGTCATAAATTGTTTACATTTTGGTGCTTGATGATTCAATGGTCAGTGCTAGTTGGAACTGGTGAATATTGATGGTCATTTTTCATTCTATTATAGATTTTTATTCAGTACTGAAATTTACCTGTCCTGTCAGAAATTTCATAAAATAATCCATCACTACAAGGTTCTAACATAAATTTAATTTTCAATCTCAGCGTTGATCCTCAGGCATCTGTGCATGCTGATGCATCTTTCAAGTACACGGACAATCCAGATGGCCTAGCTGCACCCGAGGTGGTGCCTGCTAGTGACACTGCAAATCAGGTTCATAGAAGAACCTGAAATTATTTACCTTTTTAGTTTGAAGTGATTTGCAACCTTAATACCTTATATTCGACACCTTATGTGTTTTATTTTCATACCAGCATTTAGAAGAGTATGATGGAGACAATGAACCAGTTGATTATGCTCAGGCTCCATGTACCCCTGGACTATGGGAAGAACCCAGTTTCTCCAATGTTCAAGAAACTTCTGCATGTGATGATCATCAGGAACCAGATAATCACAGCATAACGGAAGTTGCTGTGAAGGAAAGTGCTTCACATGAACATCATAATCTATTCGAGTCACATGAGAAATCACCGCCCCACATTGCAGCAACAGAACAGATGTTGATGGATGATCTTGGTTCAGCACCTTTTACAGAACCCCTTTTAGCTGAGCCTGAAGCTGTTACTGCTGTGTCTGATGATCCTAAAAAAATGGAAGATTTACTAAATAAAAATGCAATAAATGATGGGCATGGAGTTCAGATTGTAGATAATAACGATAAAAACATTGAAAACCATCAAGGCACATTGAACACTGAACCCATTTTGGAACCTAAAGATTCCACAATATCTGTTCAGTCTCCTCAGTACAGCATGCAAAACTCTGCCTTCCCAACTCTTAGGCCATGTGTCACTTTCTTGAATCATGAAACTAATGGTAGTAAACTTCAATTTACTGATATATTGTAGATGTAAAGTGATCTTAATTTAATTTCAATTATCTGATAATTTTTCAGGGGAGGCACCACTTGCTACTCAAGGATTAGATATGAACGTTCCTCAAGGTCAACTTACTGAAATTGGTCAGAATGATGAAATTAGGGTGGATAATGCAACTGATAGGGAGATTCAAGTAGATAACATGAACAGTTACACTAGTGACTTTCCTGCCCCTAAGAAACTGCTACCTTTACCTCCAGGGTTTTCAGATTTACCCAAAGAGATGGCACCACTTGCTACTCAAGGATTAGATATGAATGTTCCACAAGGTCAACTTACTGAAATTGGTCAGCATAATGAAATTCGGGTGTATAATGCAACTGCAAGGGAGGTTCAAGTAGACAACATGAACAGTTACACTACTGACTTCCCTGCCCGTGAGAAACTGCTATCTTTACCTCCAGGGTTTTCAGATATACCCAAAGAGATGGTACCAGAAAATACACCAGCAGAAAAAGATTATATGTTTTCAGGACAAAAACGTAGTTACACAGAAAGCTCACTCACCGACCAAAGTATGAGTTTAGTTGAATCCTCAGGTTTATTCACCACTAATGCAACTGGAAAATCTGTTATGAATGATGATGATTTGCTCTCTTCAATATTAGGTATGTGAACTATTCAAGTATTCAGTGTTTTTGCTGTAAAGTTTAGCTCATTTATAAAAAGAAACTATATTTTGGCTGCAGTTGGAAGACAATCGTCATTATTAAAATTGAAGCCCACACCTCCCGTTGAGGCACCATCCGCAAAACGAAGACGATCTGCACCCAAAACTCCCAAAACTGGCGTTTTGAAACGGAAGGTGGTCATGGATGATAACATGGTTTTACACGGCGAGTATGTTCGATTATCTTCCTTCTATGCTCATACTAATCATGTTGAATGCTCAAAGTATTTTTATTGAGTTTGTTTTTATATATTATAAATCACTTATGAAGTTTCTTTTCTCTGTGAACAGTACAATACGTCAGCAGTTGATAAACACTGATGACATTCGGCGATTAAGAAAGAAAGCTCCTTGCACTCGTTCTGAAATTTCAATGCTCAAGAAACAATTTTGGGAAGATAAGCTTTTTAGTGAATCTATATTTACTGGTGAGTTGGTTGTGGTAAACTTCAGAATGCCTAGTTTCTAATTTTAAGATTTAACTTTTTTAGCGAGTTCCTTGGATAACACGATTGAGTATTGTCTGGTTTACATTGTGTACCTTATTCTGTATTTGCTTATTCGACAGGCGTGTCGGGTAAACTGACTTCTTTGCACAATCAGTTGTATGATCTGAGTAAAATTGTTGTCGCCCACTATGATGCTTCTTTAGAAGGTGGAACAGACCCAAAATCAGTTTCCTACGATGCTGAAAAGGACATGCAACTGGAAGTTGGGCCAAAGGTTCCTCAAGAAAATGTTGGTGAAGATAACTTTGGTCCTATTGTCATGAAAGATGTTTCTGAAGCACAGCCAATTGAGTTTCCTCAAGTGACTGACAGCCACACATACGATAACAATGCAACAAATTTAGGGTATGGTGGCAGTGAAGCACAAATGCATGCAACTGGAGAAGTGACTGAACCATTCAGTTCAGAACATGATCTCGTGGGACAGGCAACAGCAATGGAGATAGATGCAAGAAGCTTTTCAGATGCTATTCCTATTGAGATTCAATCACTGGCACATGCTAATGAGGTCCCAGTTAATACTCACGACATGTCAGCACCACTGGGTGATGTTGAAAACACCAGCCGTATTGACGCTTCTGTGCAAACAAATGCACCGGATATCCATTCAAATGAAAATATGGATTTACAGATGGCTGACATGGATCCTTTCATTGAAAGTAACATAGCTTCTGAATTAAAGGTCGCTTCAGTTACAGAAGTTTCAGAAGAAAAACATGACCAAGACATTGACTTTAGGAAAAATCAGGAAGAGGTTGTAAATGAGGATGCAGCCTTTGCTCAAAATGGCGAGTCTAATGCACATAATTTACTCTACAATGGAATATTTGGTGAAGATTACGCAACAGTTGGAGCTTATGATACTGAAGTCAATGCAGTATTGGAAGATGCTCCATTGGACGAAAGGGAAAATCCAGGTCATCAGGTTACTTTTCAGACTGATGTAGAAGAGATCCCTCCCGATAACAAAGTTGATGATGATGTAGGTTATTCATTGTTATAGAAAATCCCTTTTTACTTTAAAGAATCATTAACCAAAAGTTCTTTTTTTTACATTCTTGGTACAGGAGCTTGGTTATTCGGGTGTTGGAAATGATACAGGTTTGCTTTTTTTGTTTTTTATTATTTTTCTTTGCGCTTTTGCTCTGTTTCTGAATCCATCATCCCATTAGATTAAATAAACATGTTCCCCTGGATTTAAATTTTCGCTTTTTCTTTCTTCAGAATTTTTGAATTTTGATGATGCTGATGATGACAATGCTGGTGATTACGCGCCTGATGTGGAAGCAACACGTGTTATTGACAACAGTGGATGGTCTTCCCGTACAAAGTATGTATATATATGTACCTCATTTATGGTTATCTAAAATGAATCTTTAATGTAAAAATGTCATTATTCTGACACGATAATTTGTGGTAGGGCGGTTGCAAAATACCTCCAAATTATGTTTGACAAAGAAGGAGAGCGTGGAAGGAATATGATACCCGTGAACAACTTGCTAATAGGAAAAACACGCAAGGAGGCATCAAGGATGTTTTTTGAAACACTGGTATGCTTATCATAACTTTGAACAATTTAAATCGTTTAAGTTTACTCTTTTTTACTATTTATAATGCAAACAATTTTTGCAGGTTCTCAAGACAAAAGATTATATTCATGTGGAGCAGGCGGATCCCTATGATAACATCAATGTGTTCCCTCGAGCAAAGCTTTTAAAATCAGACTTCTAAATACACTTGGTGATTGCTCTTACTTTAGATATGTTGTTTGCCTTTTAAGTAATTAGTTACCTTTTGGTAGTTTTAACCGTGGAGTTAAAGTAGAGCATTTAGTACTTGTAATGGTGTTAGAGCCCATGATGTTGTATGGAGCGTATTTATTTGTAAATAAGTATAATAGTGTTGATTGCTGCTAATTTATTATTACTGTGGATTTACTAGTGGGTGCCATTTGTAAACTTTCTACCGAGAAAGTAGTTTGTGAGGATGGTCAAAGTTATTTTCTTCAGTGTAAATTTTCTTGAGTCAAAAGTTATTTGATCTTCTACACTCGATTGCTAGTTTTGGATGAACCTATTTTCACTTAAGTTAAGGGGTTGTTTGTCTAAGCTTATATTTTGGCTTTAGGTACATATTATACAAGTACATTAGTCTTCGGTTAGTGTTTGTGTTAGCTTATCATCAGGGCCGTCTTGTGGTTTTTTGGGGCCCTGTGACATAATTACATGTACAATCGAAAATTTTATGCATACACATTACTACGTATAAGCTTATAAATAGAGCCAAATACTAATCACTGTTTGTCACATTCATACTACATGAATACTTATGAAACGTTGTTTAAAAACGTATAGGATATTATGTGATTAGAAAAACACATTAGACCATTAATAAAAGTATACCTAAAGGTTTGGGTTGAAACTGTAAATATTGTAAACATGTTACACCAGTTTGCATTTAAATTAAAAGGTTAAGACATAAATGTAAACACTATAAACTATAGGGTATAAATTTAAAGGGTTAATAACTACACATGTTACTAAAGTTATCAAAAAATTTGATTTAGGTTATTATACTTTTTTTTTTGTTGAATTAGGTTACCCATGTATACGGTTTGTTGAATTAGGTTACCCATGTATATGGGTTTGTTGAATTAGGTTACTTGCGTCAACATTCGTTAGATTTTAAGTACAAAATGGTCCTTGTCGTTAGTCGGGCGTCGCGGAATTAGTCCCTAGACCACTATTTCGGTTAGTTTGACCGTTTTTTCGTCACGGAATTAGTCCCTAGACCGTATTTCGGTTAATTTTTTTTCGAAATTAATTTTTTTTTTGAAATTATTTAAAAAAAAAATTTAATTTCGAAATAAATTAATTTTGAATTCGAAAAAAATTAATTTTTAAAAAAAATTAATTTCGAAAAAAAATTATTTTTTATAAAAAAATTAATTTCGAAAAAAAATTAATTTCGAAAAAAATTAATTTTGAAAAAAAAAATTAATTTCGAAAAAAATTAATTTTGAAAAAAAATTATTTCGAAAAAAATTAATTTCGAAAAAAAAAAAATTTCGAAAAAAATTATTTTTTATAAAAAATTAATTTCGAAAAAAAAAATTAATTTCGAAAAAAAATTAATTTCTAAAAAAAAATTAATTTCGAAAAAAATTAATTTCGAAAAAAAAATTAATTTCGAAAAAAAATTAATTTCTAAAAAAAATTATTTCGAAAAAATTATTTTTTATAAAAAAATTAATTTCGAAAAAAAATTAATTTTCAAAAAAAATAATTTCGAAATAAATAGGCGAAAACGTAAGAAAACTAACGAAAACGTAAGAAAAATGGTCAAACTAACCGATATAGTGGTCTAGGAACTAATTCTGTGACGAAAAAACGGTCAAACTAACCAAAATAGTGGTCTAGGGACTAATTCCGTGACGCCCGACTAACGACAAGGACCATTTTGTAACACGGGTAACCTAATTCAAACAACGTATACATGGGTAACCTAATTCAATAAAAAAAAGTATAGTAACCTAAATCAAATTTTTTGCTAACTTTAGTAACATGTGTAGGTATTACGTTACAAAGCATGTATCCAGACCCATCTTCTTTAACTTGTATTCATGTCTGCATATATCCAGACCCCATTTCATATACAATTTTGAATATCGCTTAAAGTTGATTGATTTCATCTTGTTTTTTCTATGCATATTACGTTACAAAGCACATCCTTGTCTAATACAGGCTACAAATCGAATGAAACGAGCACCAATGTCTAAAAATTATGGTGCCCTAATCAAATCATAGGCCCTGAGCGGTTGCACATCCCGCACATGCTCAAATCCGTCCCTGCTTATCATACTTAATTAGGTAAATTTAACAAAAGATGCATAAACATCTAAAATTTGTACTAGTTATACAAGGGTATAAAAGTCTTTCAGTTATATAAGCTCACCCCTCAAATAAACTACAAAATTTGTGCTAACTCATAAGCCAAACCATATAAGCTGGTTCATTTTCTGTCAGTTTCTCTCTCATCTCTCTTATTAAACCAATCACCCGCTGACACCTTAGCGAGTGGATTTTTTGTGTGAATTTTGTGAGTGGTTTTAGCATTTCTGTTACTTTATCAAGCGTATTTTAGTTATATAAGTTAATAAGTTTCTAAATAAGATTAAGCAAACACCCCTGCAGATCGTTTAAACATAATATTTAGAGCTAATTCTCAAAAGAGGACAAAAATTTAACTTTTTTCAAAAAAAGATACAAAATAATACCCCTTCCCAAAATGATCATGTGCGAATGTGCGACTTCACTAATTTGTTGACACGTGTCCAGACAAAAAGTACAACACCAATCATTTGCAAGTACAATCACCCGACCATTGTAGCCCACATGCCATTTGACTCTTATAAACAAATGTGCGAACGACGGTATGCGAATTCCGGCTAATGTGCGAACGGTACTGAAAAAGTAACATTGAAAACTACCAAAATCTTCAAAAGTAAATCAAAACTTTTGATTTGATTTATTTTTTAAATTAGTTTTATTTTATTTTTTTGATAGATTATCAGTTTTGACACAATGTTGCATTTACACACACAAATCCACACACACTATCAAAACCATAATTCTTTCAATTTTGTTCATATCAATGGTAAGTTTTTCCATTAATTGGTTGTCATATATGTTTATTTGTATAATAAGCTCAGTAGAAGTTTGAATTTGAATTTGGGTTAGCTTATTTGTGTAATAAGCTCAGTATAATCAACTTGAACGGCTCGAAAGTACGTATGTGTGCTTATTTTAGGGTGTGTTTGGATTAGCTTATGTGCTTAATTTATTTCTGTGTTTGGTGTGTTTGGATTAGCTTATTTTTTTGGGCTTATGGGCTTATTTTAATTTGGAAAAGCTCTTAAGTTTGTTCTTTTCGGACTTATGAGATTATGAAGTTGAGGTTATGGACTTAAACAAGTCCATAAGGTTAATTTGATAAGCTGACATGCTGAAAAAAATGAGCTTATGAGGTTTTTCATGAGCAAATAAGCTCATAAATCCAATAAATAAGCTAATCCGATAAAGTTCCCTTAAATAAGATATGTGTTTGGTTATGTGTTTGATTGTAATAAGGTCATCCAAACACCCCTGATCAAGTGCAATTCTACCTAACGGATAGGAAAAGACTATTCAATGTAAGTAGAGTGGAATAAGGAGTAGAATTGAAGGCTGTTATATTGAAGGTAATGGTTAGTGTCAGTAGTGTGTCTGTTTGTTTGTTTGGAATTGAGAAATAGGTGCATTGGTTTAGGTTAACAGATGGCTATATACCTTTATATTGAAAACCTTTACTAATTAGGATGGCTGGTTCATGGATGTATGCTTTGAAGAGGAAGATAAATGTCATTCTGAATTTAGCTAGTCTTATAATAGTTAAGGCATATAGATATCATAAGAATAGTTTCCTGTTAAAGATAATGGGTATAAGAGGCTTGGTGAGTCATAAAAGATGAGACTACCTCCCTTATTTATTGCATGTTTGGATTCCAACTCTATGTGATCTCATACTTTGATGATGCCTACTATTAGTGTGAGGATGTAAGACTGCGCAATGGTGTTATGGATTTCTATTTTCACATATGGAAATGTATTTAAGGTTGTGAGATATCCTTAGAGTTGATGTGTTTCATTGGTTAGAACTCAAAGTTATGGTGATGCCAGTTTAGTTTTAGCCTTTATTGTGATTGGAGGATAATATAGTTGGCCATAACTAGTCTGGGAATGTAGCCATGCTTGGTGAGTTAGCTCTGAGTGATCTAACCTAATGATGATGCCTTACTATGTAAAATTCATGTATTACAGGCATAGTAGGGAAATGTAGTGAGAGGCTTATGATATCCTCAAATGCAGTGGTGAATTATGTGAAAAGTTAGTTGTCTTTACATATTGCTAGTATGAATTTAGAGAATGGTTAAACATTACAGTTTTATGTAGATTGTTTGTATTCTGGTTCTGCAGTTTAATTTATTTTTGTGTTTGGTGTGTTTGGATTAGCTTATTTTTTAGTGAGAGGCTTATGATATTCTGGTTCTGCTATTATTAGACTTTGATACTTCATTGTTAGAATACTAGTTGCTATTATTATACTTTGATTGAAGTGTAGCAGTTTTTGCCTCCATTAAAACTAAGTTCTTTGCGGGTCATGTCTACTATTTGCCTCCATATTAGCATTATTATGTGTGTTTGTTTTTATTTTCTGAATTGCTTGTCTTTGTGGTATTACTTGTTATATATAACCTTTTGTTTATTAATATAGGAATATGATGCCAAGGTTCATATTCGAATTGATGGTCCCTATGATTAACGTAACACAAGATCTAATCTACTAATAACCACGTAAATAACTACAACTAATCTACGTATTAAACTAATAACGATAGATTAATAAACAACGAAAGATTAGAGAATAGAATAAGAGAAGAAGAAGGATGATTTCATTACACTCTATAAACTGACAAAGCTTCCGCACTTAGTGAACAAAACCAACAATCTAAATGACACCCTAAGCCTTCTATTTATAGGCGAAAGGCTAGGGCGTCCCATGTGCAAACTTTCTAGAAGAAATAAAACAAGGCCACATGGTCCATGGGCTACTAATGGACCATGGACATAATACAAACATATAACCCATTTCACGCAACCTATTAAACGAAATGACCAAGGCTTGACTAATTGTGAAATGCGTTCCCAACAATCTCCCCCTAAGTCTTGGTCATCTTGGTTGCTCGACGTCATCTTTGCTTCTTGGGCTTCTGACGTCTTCATAATCTTTGTTCTTTGTTCTTGAAATGATATGGTATGATATGGTAATGATCTTCCGTCCTCCAATGGTCTTTAGATATGGTGTCTTTACGTCGTTTCCACCATGCTCATATATCTTTCAACTTTTGTTCTTCAACTAGTTCTTGCTTCTTCAATCTTTGACTTGTGAAAGGTTGTAGTGTTTGAACTTTGACTTTACTTTAATATCTTTGAACTTTTGATATTCCTTAGTCTTTCTGAGAACTTTGCTTCAGGATATGAGCATGATGGAAAGGTGGTGGAACTCCAGGTATTCATGATTCGCTGCAAGTAAACAGTTAGCAATAAATCATCCGGTACTTACAGATTTGAACTTTGAGATCATCAACAGCATAGTGTGAAGACTTTCTCTAATCCAAATCCAGGCCGTTCTGAACCGGATACCCCCGAAAGGGCTTACACGGACACATCGAAGTGCACCCACGATTCAGTGAGTCGCTGGAGATCACCCCACGACTGTAGACCACTTTTGGAGCAAACACTAAGCGTAATCCACAAGGGATTACCGAAGTGACCTACTGTCAGGACTGTTTGATGTTGATCCTGGCAGGATTTCCATTCAATCACTGAGAATCACATTTGTGGTTTCTCTCATGAATGTTCTCGGCAGATTGCTAAGATCTGCGAAGGACACTCTTATTATTTACAACTGGTGTTCTTTTTGTTGAACAACCAGTGTATACTAAGTGTACCTAAGAGATCTTTGATGAATCTCATGGCTCTAGACTCGATTAGTGCACATTTGTTTGGTCGTCGGAGGCATGGAGCAGAGTGCCTCCTTTTCAAGATCGACACATCTCGTAGTGAGAGGTCGATAGATGATGAAGGGTTTCCGTGAGAAATGAAACAAGTGCCTTTTGATAGACACCTGAGTGGCTAGAAGGTTTAGTGCAGTGCGTCACTGGGTCCATGACGTCTTTTATCTTCAATACCGGTGATGCCCAATCAACCAGTAGATTATGTATGTAATACCTGAAATTCAGATAACCTGTAAAATGACCAAATTACCCCTGAAACCATAAAACATAATTAAATCACTTATAAAAATTCTGAATTGATTCCAAACTTCTGAAAACGATCTACATATCAAGTAAATTAATTTCTGGGACAACATTATATTATTTTTGAATGTCCAAAAAAAAAATTAATGTTACACACAATATATGTATATGGACCGAAAACTTTATTTAATTATTTACATTATATTTATAATTAATTAGAATCAAGATAACTAACAAATAATTTGTAAATAAAGCAAGTTTTCAAAATTATGATTTTGTCAAATCAAAGACCGGATCTCCAGCCCATCTCTCCCCCCCTAAATCACGGCCTTTTCATTATTTTATTTACTCCCTATTTTGTTTAGCCAAAAAACCCTAAATCGATAACCAAAATTCACACACACGTCATACGATTTTCTGGAGCTGCTCTAGTATTTTTCTGGTGTTGATCTGCATCCAAGGAGGCTACGAAAAATAAGTTTTGGGTTGTGGAATAGCTGGTTCGATCGTGGTATATGTTCTTGGTCGGTTTTATTCATCCGAAAGGTAATAAACCCTTACAACAAATCCGCACGTTCTAAAATTATTTTGGTATTTTTCTGATGTTATATTGATCATATATGACTCATATAAATTAATAAAATCGAATCATGCAAACTTATATGATCGAATGAATTTTTGAGATCAAAACCCTAATAAAATACGAATCGGATCATGCGAATTTTCTGGATCATGTATATAATTTTTATGGGTTCTAATATAATCATATCCCTCTGGAAAAATGATCTTTTGATTTATTGAAGCTTAGATCGATCGTAATTAATTTTGTGTTTCAATCGGTTTTGAGAAAAAAATAGAGAAAGATATGAAAAACCCTAGAACCGATTAGGGTTAGGGTTCATGTGATGAAATCTGGACATTAAATGCAGTACTATGATTACATAATTATTGGTTTAATGATTGGGATCAATTAGGGTTAGGTTTGTTAATAAAAATGTTTACCGATTTGGAAATGGAATTAAAAGGGGATGTTTTGTAATTTTTGAAACTTGGGGGATAATTTTGTAATGTATTTTAGACCAGGTACAACTCGTATAAATTATAAAATGAGGGTCCTATGTGTAAATATTGCGAGAGAAAGAATTATTTGGTGATTTTAGTGCCGAATTGAAATAAAATTAAAATAGAGGGACTGAAAGTGTAAATTCTGGAATCTTGATGTTATTCTGAGTAAATACTGATATTAAAATTGTAATGTGTAATTTTGAGGATTTATGGGTTAAATATGTAATTGTTATGAAATTATGATTTAATTTATAAGTTTTGTAAACTTAAAGGACCATTTATGTAAATTCTGAATTCTGAGGGACCTGATCGGTAATATACCTAATTCTGATGTTACATTCTGTAATTATGTAAAATATGATGCTTGGTTGGTAAATATAAATATTGTAGGGATTTAATTGTGAATATTGTAAATCTAGGGTTTGTTTTGTAAATATGGTAACTAGAGGGGTATAATCTGTAAATTGTGAAACTAAAAGGATTAAGATGTCATTCTGAATAAAATAAGTATTTAAGTCAGTAACTTAAAGTATTTTCACTTTATGCCTTTGAATTAGATGAATTTACAATTTAAAACCCTGAACTATGAAAATCGGTCATAATAAACCCTAAACTTTTGTAACCTGCTAAAGGATACCTTAATACCATAATAAGCCTTAGATAAGGACTTAACATAATCTGAGATATTAATATCTGGTTAAATATGGAAATCTGTTAAATCTGGAAAGTTACCAAAAATAGAAAGTTACTTAAAATGGAAAGATAAAAGTAATAATCTGAACTAGAATCTGTAGTAATTCCGTCTTCTACTTCTTTAGGTGTGAAGAAGGAGAAGTCCTGATGTCTGTTCCGTGTCTGTTTTGCTTATTCTGCTTTGCTAATAAGGTACATATATTCTGCCCTTTTTCAGTAAGGGTGTTTCTCTCCCTTCCTTCTGATTTAATCTTGTTCCATATTAGGATTCCCCATACCATTGCTATGTTCCTTTCTGGTCGTGAACCTTCCGTGTGATCCCTTTGTTTTGTGAGCCTTCTATGATCTCTTTCATGTTCTGACCTGTTTAACTTCTGAGTTGATGTCCTTATTATAATTCTCCTTGCTTTGAACCTTTTTCATGATTCCCTTTTGTTACGACCTCTGATATAAAAATCTGTGATGTGAAAATCTTTTAATTATGACTTGGAAATGTTTTGAGAAAAATCAGTTGTTTTAAAAAGGATGTTTATGAGTAGTGATATTATACTTTATAAACTTTTGTGGAAAAGAATATTTTTATGAAAAACTGTTTTGAAAGATTATTTTATGAAAACTATTCTGAAAGATCATTTTATTGAAAATCCGTTATTAAAGGAATGCTTTAAATGAACTTTTGACAAGAATATCTAAAATGAACTTTTGCTAAGAACTTATAATTATGAACCTGTGAAATTCTTTTCTGAACCATTTGATGTAGTCCTTTTAATCTGAGCTTAAACTTTGATATAAAACTTAATCTGATAAACTCTGATTTGAACCTTTGATATTTATTTCTGAACTGTTTGATATGAAACCTTTGAATTAAATCTTTTCTATGAATCTATAAACCTTTTGATTATGGACCTTTGATATGACCTATTGAACGTTGATTTGAACCTTATTCTAAACCTGGTTATAAACTCTTGTTTGAAACTTAATTTGAACTTTGATATAAGTATTAATCTGATATACTTTTTCTGAACCTGGACTTGAACATTGTTATAAACTCTGGTATAAACCTATCTGATTTCTGAACCTCTGATATACACTTCTGTAACATCTGACATGGACCTTATAATCTGAACCTTTTGACATGACCCTCTGTTTATGACATGATACTTGACCTTTGACCCACGGTTTGATACCCGAGCCACCTCACTAGGCATGAGGGTTTCATGTCCATGTCATTGATGCACCGATGGCATGACTCTAGGGCAGGAGAGTGATGACCTTTCCCGTCCCTGACTTTATTTTATCTGGTGTGTATTGGTAGACTCTGGCCACCTGGGGCGTATGGATGCATCCTAGATCTGATCTGATTTTTGTTATCTGTTACTGTTTACTGTTATATATATATATATATATATATATATGGTGACTGATATATATATATATATATATATATATATATATATATATATATATATATATATATATATATATATATATAATATATATATATATCTGGTGACTGATGGTGTGTGCGATACACGTCTTTCACATTATCTGGGAGCTGATCACTCCAATTGATACATGAGGACACCCCTCATATTATCTGGTTACTTGAAGAGGCATCCCCTCTAGATTACTTATCTGGTTACATGGTTATTATATTATCTGTTCTGGGCTCGTAGTGGATTTCTGTTTTCCTATAACCTTTACTTATCTTTTTCCTTATACTTTCTTCTTCACTCTTATTCCATTATTTATCTCTGTACCCTGATTATATCTGTATGATATGTATTCCGGATTTTCTTTGTACTGCAATCAGTTACTGCTTTTGTTATCGATATATCTGTTCACTGAGCTCTCGTAGCTCAGCCGCATTTCTTTTCCTGCTGCAGGTTTTAGTAGGAAGCTGGGAATGAGTGAAGAGTGTACCTTGGACTTAGAAGATTTGATAGCTATTCTGGATTAGAGTTGACTAGAAGATAATGTATTTTAGAATTAGTGTTTTTTTTTTTTGGAAGTTCTCATTTGTAACCTTGAAGTTTCAGTATTTTGTTGTAACCTTTGAGATTTTTGTATTACTGTAGATGTATGCTTTGTTTTGTTCTGATATGAATCCATTATTGTGATATCTTTACCTTTGTCGGGTTGGGGTGTTACAATGTATTGAACCCGGTGTCTGCCCTACGGTTGAACAAATGGAGGGCTATTTCTTTTCACCCTTTTATTTACTTTTCCTTTTAATTCTTCAACCCCTTCTTTCTCCTTTCATTTCATATCTCCTTTTTCAATCATACCTAGGACTTTCTAGTTCTAAACTATTGGTATTGTCCTTGGGTAGATCCCTCCGGCTCTGGCGGATCATAGGACGGTTATTCCTAACCTTAGTCACCTTATAACTCCATGACTATCCTATTGTTGCCATAACCAAACCTTTTGAAAATCTCTCAAAGTGTTTATGATTGTGAAAACATATTTTGTTAACACTTTGAGAGTTTTGTGTTTTTCAGAAAGACTCCCCCTTAACATGTGCTCATAAGTGATTAAGGTAAATTTGCACATGTCGGGTAGAGTTGGCAATTTTTTGAATTGATTGATTTTCAATGAACATGATCGTCGCGAGACACGCTTACATCACTAGTAGAACTAGCTTGAAATTATTACCCGTCCATATCACATTCAAGGAAAATCGCTCGAAATCGGTACATTCTACTCAGACACATCCTTTGCGAGACACGCTTACATCACCAGATAAATTGGCTTGAAATTATTACCCGTCCAGGATATGTCTTTTCGATTACTGACTTTTGCTATCTTCAATTCTGAGCCTAGCTCACATGATATTTCATCTTGCAAGTTACCATATTTTGATCATATCGTTATTCTCCCCCTCAAAAATAGCATACTTATGATGTTTTTGAAAAACGTTTGATAAAAATATGCCATTTGAGTTTTGTGGGAAGAATTTCAAGAACTTTTCATATATGGAACAAAGATTATTTTTCAAATACTCCCCCTTAACGAAGGAATACTTGTCCTTATGAGCAGAATTTTGAAAAAACTTAGAAAAAAATTCTGGTTTAATTCTACTCATAAGAAAGAAGCTTTCGCTCCTTTGATCAGGATTGAGGCACTGAAGCGTACCTCAGGGTCCTTTCTTTATAGGTACGGGTTGTGCACTGTTATGTGTACACAAGCCATAGTTTAACAATCATATTAGCAAGAATAATGAATTATAAGAATAAATCAAACTCTTACTTCATCCTCCTCTTTTGAACGATGTGTAGACAGGATCCGGTCTTTGGAATGTTCTGACCGAGAAGGATAGGCGTCCTCCAACATAACTCTCAAACCTCCGCATCTGATCTCTTCTGAATAACCTTCTCTCAACCTTGTTCACAAACTGGTAGATCTGTCTCAGCTGATCACCATTCCATCTCTTTTTCATCTGCAATTGTTGATCACGAACTCGAATTACTAACCCATCACGGACCTTCTTCAACGTGGTGTCGCAGAACTTGTAAATATCACGATATGCCATGAAGCAATTGATTGTCAGATCACTTTTGTAGATGAACCCAAAAGTTAGCTGACTCTTGAAGGTGTACTGAGCTTCATTATTGATATTCTTAAGATGTAGCAATGGTTGAGTCAAGTTCAACTTTTTCTGGTAGCTCTCGACCCCTAGTTGAAGATCTTCCACACGTTCTTTGATAATCTTTCTTCTGATGAAATGAAGAATAGATGTGCTGAAGGCGTATTGAAGTTCTGGTGTCACATGTTGCAGTTTTCCTTGGACTTTAATTAGACACATGTCTTCAAGATCGTTGAGACTTAAGTCCGGAAAATTTGCTTAAGAGAATGTGCAAAGTTGCATGTCATGTCTTCTTACTTTGATTTCTGACAGGAACGTATAATCATACTTCTTGTCCCCCTTCAGACTAACTACAGCAACAATCCTGAGGTCACTTCTCACTGGTTCATGAGACTTCCTGGTTAGTTTACTTTTGTACCAAGTCCTCCTTTTCTCGAACCAGTGATAAATGCCCAATTCTGCATCTTGGTCATATTGCACCTTCTCGGGAATGAAGAGATGAGTGGCGGTTTCCTCGATAGTAGGGTGTTCGTATCTTGCTGCTGGAGTCAAAGTAATTGAAGTAGCATACTTTTTCTGACAGTTGGTCCCGTGCATGAGTAGCTCCAGATCTTTATTGAAGAAGGACCGATATGGACTGGCTGGTTTGCTGTGAACTCTGATCACCGGTAGAGGCTTCGTCCAGTCTGTGATATATGGCTTGTTCTTGCTATCTTTGCTGCCAATCACATCTGGATCAGTCCAGCTGAAGTCGAAAGACATGGCTCTAGCAATGTTTTCGAGGTGATACTCGAGCTCAGCTGTACTCGAGGAGTTGTCCTTGAGAAGATTAAATGCATCGTTTTTTATTCGACGAAGTTCCCTCTTTGTCAATTTCTTGATTTGTTGAGAACTTTTGAGTTGTTGAGCAAACTCAAACGTACTATCTTCCATCTTGGAATCTTCGTCTTTATGTATTTGAGCACTTGCTAACTGATCAAAGAACTCATTCCCAGGTGTATCATCATCATCGAGCCATGAAACTACGTTTGATCTTTTGGAAGATTTCTTGCTTGATGTAGTTTTGGTCTTTGGTGGTGATTGAGGTTGATCATATTCTTGTTGAAAATCCATTTTCTCTATGGCAATGTGCTCAAAGTGATGCTCTGTCTCCTTAGGTTCAGACTCCGAAGCCTTGTGTGGTTGAGATGTAGTTGTAGTTGACGGTCCAATTGGTTCTTTGAGTCGTGAACCAGATCCTCCTTCACCCTTGTGCTTCTTGGATTGGGTGTCAGGGTCCTGGTCTTCTTCATCTCGTGAACGTTTGCCTTTATCAGCCACAACTTTGCACGATTCCAGATTTACATTAATAGCCTCATAGAGAGCTATTTCTGTTTCAGATGGTGAGGTAAGTGCTGTGAGTCTGGTGAGGAGTGCTCGTTGGAGTTCGTCAGTAGTGAAGTCTTGAAGTTGCTTTGGTTGGATTGCTGTGTCTTGAGGAATCGATCCTGTGATGTTCTGAACTTTGTCAGCAATGTTGGTGTCGATATACTCTTCAATCTTCTCCATAAGATCTGGTAAGTATTGCTTCACGTATTTCTTTGTGTGTGCCTTAGCCTCCTTGAGTAGTTGAGCTTTGACATCATCTTCTAGGAATTCATCCATTTGTTTCTTAGTCTCCTGCAACTCTTTTACTTGCTCAGAAAGACCTTTGACCACATTCTGCAACTCAGTTACTTGGTCAGTTAATTTACTGTCTTTCTTTGCTTGTGCTAATTTTGCCGCCTTTTTCAACTTCTTTGCTGTAGGAGATATAACTTCAACCCGTGTAACCCTAGCAATCTTCTTCGTGTACTTATCCTTGATGATTGTTTTAAGAGTTTCTTCGGTTGTTGCTTTTGATGGTTGGGGTGGTGGTGAAGGCTGTGATGATGATGTAGGAGGGGTTGGAGCTTTTGGTGGTGAGTCAGGTGGTGTTGGAGCCTTTGGAGGGGAGGCAGGAGGAGTTGGATCTTTTGTCTGTAGATCAGGTTGAGGTTCATAAACAGTGAGTTGTAGCTGAGATGGAGTGAGAGGTGGTGTTTGAATATATTTATCAGCTTCCTTTTCTGCCTCTTCTTTCTCCTTTTGCAACTTCTCTGATTCTTTCCTCTTTTCCTCTTCTTCCTTATATTCTGCTTCAAGTTGGTTTACAGCTTTTGTTATTTCCTCCCCTATAGGTTGATCGTCCTCTTCTGACTCAGTCCAGTTGATGGGCTCATCATCATACTGCTCCTGATTACCCTCTTCGAACATGTCATCCTGTATTTCCTCATCTGTCAATGGTTGTTTTTCCTTGCCGGGTTGATTAACCGGACTGAAAGGTGGTGGAATGTCTTCAGAATGTGATTCAGACCTATCGGGTTGAATAACCGAATCGGGCTGAGGAGTAGTAGTTGTAGCACCTTCAGACCCTCCGGGTTGATTAACCGGATCAGTATGGGTTAAAGTTACTTCTTTGACAGTTTCAGATCCTCCAGCTCCCTTTTGTAGCTCAAATTCCCTTTGTTCTTTAACCCTTAATTCGGCTCTTCTGGCTTCATCTTCTTTCAGAGTCTTTTTGATTTGTTCCATTGCAACAATAGTAGCTACATCTTCGTCCATGGAAACGGTTTCTTCTTGTTCGGATTCAGTTTCTTCTGAGTCAGATTCCTTTTCAGCATGAATCCCACCTTCTTCTTGTGCTGGCTTTGGAACATCAACTTTGACTCTCCTTTTGATGATGTTTGGCATATGAGGTTTATGGACTTTCTTAGAAGCACTTGAAGCACTCCCAGTCTTACTACTCCCCTTTGAACGGGTCTTGGTTTATCCAGTCCCTTCTTCACCAAGCTTTAGGAATCTGACGCGACCTAGTCTGAATGCTCTGTCATAGTCTTTGTAGGCTTGAGTTTTCTTTACAGATTCCGTCATCAGAGATTCTGGCAGTCTAGTCCCTTGCTTGTGTGAACTCTCTTTGGGAAAGTAGATTGAGTTGATAGTCCTATCCATTCTGAACAGATGCATCTCTAGATCTCCAACACGAGGAGAGATGTCTTTGTTCTCGTCAAGCAACAGACTGATGAGTACTTTGGTGTATCGTACAAATGGAACTTTAGTGAATGGTTTCATCATTTGAAAAGTCATGTCTTCCCAGACAAGTTCAGCATAGTCAATCTTTTGCTGATTTACTAAACCCCAGAAGAGTTAAAGGTGAGACAAACGTGGATGTTCATGACCACTGTCCCTCCCTGAGACAGAACGAACTACTATGTAGTATATGGTTCTCCAGGGTTGTGGGATGTGTTTTGCATTGACTTTTGAAATTTTGGTTAGTGGAGTATCCGGTTGGACATCGTATCCAATGTTGATGAGGAATTTAAAGACTTCATCTTCGGATGGTGTGGGCCAATATCAGTTAGCAGGTTCTGATGGTTCGGGTAAGCCTAATGCTCTGCGAAGGTGATTTGGTGTGATTTTAACTCTTTTGCGGTCCAGTGTGCATGTGAAGTATCTTTGTTTTGAATCCAGCTCCAAAGTATTCCACAATTGATGGATATACAATTCAGGAATGTTATCAGAACTGTCCAGTAAGCTCCTGCATTCGTGTTCTTTGAGTACTTCCACAGCAATCTGACAGCTTGGTTCAGGACATTTTATCTTCTCAAAATCTACCCTCGCGGCGTTGTTCCCAAAATCTGCCTTTTATCCACGTGGAAGAACTTCAGCTCTTGTGAGGAGTGGTTGTTGTTGAGGTGCAGCTATTGGAGAATGCTGAAACATCAATCAAGTACAAATATGCAGGATACATGATAGTTAGCAAATATTTAAACTTGATGTTACACATGTGATCCTTTTGTAGCTTAGATTGATTATATATGTTTAACTATAGTAGTTATCAAATTATATCAATTTTGCCAATTTCTATAGAATTTGTCCAATTTCGATAGACAAGGAAATGTCTAAGGAATTTCTTCAATTCCTATAGAAATCACATTTGCGATAAGTATCACATTTGCGATAAAAATCACATTTGCGATAATTATTGGCAATTTCGATAAACCCTTATACAAGGGTTTTCGATAACAACTGTAGTCGTACTGTTCATCAGATTTTAAATGCGTTTCAGCAAATCCTTGTTAAATATTTGTCTGAGCTTATACCAATATCATCTTATGATGTTTCTGAGTCTAGTGTTTAAGTTATAACAACTTTTAACCACAAAATCATAAGATTCATCCTGAACGTGTTCTTAAACCCTAATCAAGAATCATATCTATGGTGTTTCTGGGCACAAATCAAAGGTATAATCTATCAATTCGAAGCATAAGAACATCATATCAGGGATTTAATTAGACTACAACACTCACAATCAGTTTTCCCCAAATTAACGCTTAAACCCTAAAATAAGAACATTCAAAAATTTGTGATTCTGGGTTCAAATAAGCATACACATTATGTTTAGTGACATATTCTAAGCAATTCCCTCCAACAAATTTCGACACAAACATTCAAAATCAAAAATCTATAATTTTGAGAAAACCCTAGATCTACAACATTCAATTTTTCAATAATGAACCGTTGGATTGAAAAATCCTTCGAATCCGTTACTTATAATCATATATTAAACATTAAAATACTCACAAAATTGAAAAATCTTGAACGGATGTGCAGATTTAATTCAAGCCGTAGATGAAGGTGGTTGTGTGTATTAACTGCGGTGGATGTGTATATCAGTAAGAGTAAATGTGATTTTGACTGAATTATGACTTCATTTTGTTTAATTTTTATTAACTTTCACATTTTCTCATATTCAGTCCCTAAACTTTGTGATTGTGCCCTAAACACCTAATTAACTTACTAACTCTAAGTATTCAACTTAGCATATTTGGCACACAACTTTTGATCCTATGATATTATCACCATTTCTTATGAAGCAACAACTTTGAAGAAACCATGCAAGTACAAATTTTTGAAAAATTTAATATCTGTCTCCCCCTTAACACTTGTTCAAAAATAATTGTTGATGGTTTAAAATGAACAAAGTGTTGAAGAAAGGTTTTGTACTTGCATTTTTATTTTTATTTTTTTTATGAAGAGAAAATCTTTTTGTGTTTTTATCAAAAATATTTACAAAGATAGTTTTGATATTTGACTCTGATTAATTTTTTTTGAGAAAGTTTTCCAAATCATTAGGAGTCAAACATCGCATACCAATTTGGTGAACCAGTTTCACAAATCTTGCATGAGGCAAGGCTTTGGTGAACAAATCCGCCAATTGGTGTTCAGTACCCACAAAGTATAATTCAATTGTACCCATTTCCACGTGCTCTTTGATAAAGTGATATCGGAGAGCAATATGCTTTGATTTGCAATGTTGAACCGTGTTACATGAAATAGCGATGGCACTCTTGGAGTCGCAGTACATCGGAATCTTGTTAAACACATATCCGTAGTCTATTAGCTGAGATCGCATCCATATGACTTGAGCACAGCAAGCAGACATGGCGACGTATTCTGATTCTGTAGACGATAGTGATGTACAGTCTTGTTTCTTTGACTGCCAAGAGATGAGCTTGTAACCTAAAAATTGTACTCCCCCAGACGTACTTTTTCTTGTGTCTAAACAACCTGCATGGTCAGCGTCTGAAAAAGCAACAAGTTCAAACCCAGAATCCTTCGGATACCAGATCCCCAAATGAATGGTTCCCTTTATGTATCGAAGGATCCTCTTAATAGCGGACAAATGACGTTCAGTAGGTCGAGACTGGTAACGGGGGCATTAGTACGTGGCAAATACAACATCCGGCTGGGTAGTTGTGAGATACATGAGAGACCCAATCATACTGAGATATTTCGTAGGATCAACGGGTGTGCCATGTAGATCAACATCTAGCTTTGGGGATGAGGAGGACATGGGGGTGTTATAGGTGTCACAACTATTCATACCATGCTTTTTCAATATTTCCTGTGCATATTTAGACTGACTTAAAAATATACCACGGGGTGATTGATGAACTTGCAGTCCTAGAAAGAACTTGAGTTCACCCATCATGGACATCTCAAAGTTTTGTTTCATAAGTCTTGCAAAAGCGTTTGAATATTTTTTATGAGTTGATCCAAAAATGATATCATCTACATAAATTTAAACAATGAGAATATCCTCCCCGTGTTTTTGTATAAATAAAGTCGGGTCAACTGATCCTTTAGTAAAATGAATGCAGATAGTTTGTTGTACCATGCCCTCGGGGCTTGTTTAAGGCCGTAGAGGGCTTTCTTGAGCCTGTAGACGTGGTTTGGATGCTCTGGATCGACGAAGCCCTCTGGTTGTGAAACGTACACCTCTTCCCGGAGTTGTCCATTGAGAAATGCCGTCTTCACGTCCATCTGGTATACCGTGATGTTCTTGTGAGCAGCGTACGCCAGGAACATTCTTACAGCCTCAAGACGTGCCACTGGTGCAAACGATTCTTCGAAGTCAACCCCTTCTTCCTGACTGAACCCTTTGGCGACCAAGCGGGACTTGTTATGAATAACTGTACCGTCCGGATCTAACTTATTTTCCAGATCCACTTCAAACCGATGACGTAAACCCCATCTGGTCTCTCTACCAATTCCCAAACTTCCAACCTCTTGAATTGATCCAATTCTTCTTGCATAGACTCAATCCAGTTGTCGTAGGTAAGGGCTTCTTTAATGTTTTTGGGTTCGGATTGACAAACGGTGAGTGCATAAATGCAGGTTTCACCGTCTGTATGGAGTCGTTGTCGTGTCATTATAGGGTTTTCTGGGTTTCCAATTACATTTACAAGGGGATGATACTTTGTCCATTTGTGTGTTGATGGGTAATGTTGATAAGTATGATGCAGATTTGACGGTTCCAAGTTGCGTGTGGATGACTCTGCGATATCAGGAATGGTGGGAGCCGGCGCAAATGGATTGAAGAATGCATTGCCGTCATAATCTGCTGGAGTGGGTACTTCAAAAGAATTTAGAGGGGGATCTTCAGCTGCAGACGCAGAGGTAGATGATGTTTGATCTACGGATGATGATGTTTCTGGTTGAGGTGCATCTTCAGCAACTGCAGTGGTTGTAGTAACTGGTGTATCAGGTACTTGATTATCGACGAGTGGTTGTGCAGCGGAGCTTGTAGATACATCAGGAGCACGACTAACCATAGCGTCATCAAACAATGGAGCAAACAAGTCTTCTAGATCTTTGTGGTTTAGAGAGAAGGATGCAGCTGAAGGATCAAGAAAGTTGAGACGGTTGGTTTCGGGTCCTAAGCTGTTTTGCTCAGAAGCCATATAAGTGAGCTCATCGAAATTAGAATGTATAGTCTCCTGAATCTCCCGGGTGCGACGAATCCCTTTGAATTTTTACAATAACCGACAAAAATCCCTATATCCGCTTTAGCCTTCAATTTTCCGAGGTCATCACGATCATTCTTTGGATAGCAGAGAGCTCCAAAGACATGAAAGTAATTGATGTTTGGTTTTCTGCGGTGAACAATTTCATATGGTGTCTTGGTGTGCCTTTTGGTGATCATGCATCTATTTTGGGTGTAGCAGGCAGTTGAAACGGCTTCGGCCCATAGGTAATCCGGTAACTGAGCATTGATTAACATTGTTCTAGCTGCTTCCACTAAAGTTCGGTTGCGCCTTTCGACCACACCGTTCTATTCGAGGCTGCGAGCAATGGACGTTTGATGTTCAATACCCACTTTCTCATAATACTCCCAAAGAGTCTGATTCTTGAATTCAGTTCCATTATCTGTTCGAATTTTTCTGACTGTGTTCCGGAGTTGAACTTGAATCTTTGTGAGAAAAGTGATGATCATTGATGGTGCTTGATCTTTACTGCGAAGAAAATAAGTCCAAGTCCATCTCGAATAATCATCAACGATTACCAGTATGTACCGCTTCCCATTAATAGTTTGAACACGCATAGGGCCACACAAATCCATATGCAACAGTTGAAGTACGTGATCAGTACTGTGCTCGGGTTTAGGAGGAAAGTGAGCATGAGTACTTTTTCCTTGTTCACAGGCGGGACATAGATGATCTTTGGCGTATCTGAATTTTGGAAGACCATCGACCAACTTTTTACGAGCGAGCTAGGTCATGGTTTTGAAGTTCAGGTGAGACATACGCTTGTGCCACAACCATGCTTTGGTGGGATGTGCCTTGGAAAGTAGACAAATTGGTGAGGAAGCTGTCATGTCCGAGAAGGAAATAGTATAAAGACTGGTTCCGCGCTTTCCTTTCATCAAATCATTTCCTTGAAGATCTCGAACAAAACATGTTTTCTCCCGAAAAGCCACTTCTAAATCACCATCGCAGAATTGCCCGACGGAGAACAAATTATGACCAACGCCCTCGACATAGTAGACACGGCTAATCTCGATATTCCCATTGACATAATCTCCGTAACCCATGATAGCCACGAAATGATCATTCCCAAACCTGACAGTGCCTATGAACTTCGCAATGAAGTTTACAAGAAGTTTTAAATTCCCTGTCATGTGCCAGGAACACCCGCTATCAACAATCCATAGCACAATTTGAATTACCTGCATCACAAGAAGAGGACACAGGAGAGTTGGAACCAGTGGATCCAGTTGGGTTAGTAATACATGTTTTAAGTATCTTTGGAACCCAAGTGAAACTAGGTTTGTATTGTAACCAACGCTTCCACGTCCAACTAGTTTGTGCTTTCTTCTTTGTGAATGTGCTAGGTGAATGTGCTTTCTTCTTAGGGGCAATTACGGGCTTGTCAACGGTGGTCTCAGAAACTACTTGTGGCGGTTTTCCTAAAATGGACTTAGCAGCGGTTATGGGCCTATAGGAAATGACAGTAGTACGTTTCTGTTTTCTTGAAAATAAGGTTTTAGCAATGCATTTTTGATGATTTTCAGACAACATACTAGAACGACAGAATACACAATAAGCATCAACCATAGTAGCATTACTAACATTCAAAGATTCAACATTCATTACATCAGATTCAGAATGACACTTGGATAAGTTGGATTCTAATCTAGACATAACATGTGTTTTATTCAAACTACTATCATGAACTTCTACTTCTGCATTCTTAGATAATCCACTCTTAGGTTGCCAAACTCTTTTCTTCTTTTGACTCTTGGTGGTCTTTGAGCTGCTAGCCTTAGATGTGTTTCCTAATCCTGTGGAAGTTGAAGTATTCACATTAGTGGTTATTGAAGATGTTGTCTTATGAGTCTCGTCTATTCTGTACATTCCTGGTGCAATCACATTTTTTGGTACAAATTTCCCTTTGTCAAGAACTCTGAGTTTCTCTTTCATTTCAATGATGATGTGGTTTTGTTCTTGAATTTTTGATTCCAACTTTCTATTTAACCGAACAGTGTCATTTCTATTTTCACAAACTTCAGCAATATCTTTTTCATACTCTAAAATTTGATGTTTTAAAACCTCATTTTCTTTTTCAAGATTTTGAAGTGTTGAAACACAAACATTTTGAGAAGACAAAGATTCTTTTTGACTTTGTAATGCTAATTCAAAGTTAATACTTTGAGTCTGACACTTATCCAGCGTTTGACGAATTTTGAAAATTTCTTTTGCACATTTGGTTTCCACATCATCACTGATTTGTCTGAGTCTCTCATTTTCTTTTCTCAGATTTTCATTCTCAATTCTCATTGTCTCAAGTTCAACACAGTGATCATCAACAAGCAATTCATGGAACGACAAATAGATAGCATTCATAAGCACAGATATCACATTAGAACTGAGAACATTCGTTAAGAGTCGATCAACATCTTTTTCTAAAGCTTTCTTTTGACCTTTTTATTTTGCAATTTTGTCATCTTTTGCTTTGAAAATACTCATCATTGATACAACTTCTGACTAGAGTTCCTGTTCCCATTGTGTGGCACAAAGTCGCAGGTGTTTGACAAGTGGCAAAAATTGTTTTTGAAAAACTTCTTGCTTTTCTTTCTCATAAGGAGAGAGAAAAGTGGAGATTTTGATTTCAGAATTTCTTTCAATTGCATTTTCCTAAAGTTGAATGTCCTCCATAAATGTTTTAAAATATTTAATAATGTGACATTCTTTTGGCATTTGTTCATTAACACCTTGACTTGGTAAAGGACCATTGACTTGTGCAACAGTGGTTACTGGACCAATGTCAGATGAAGTATTTGTTTCAGTTAAAGAGCACGGTTGTACAGATCTTTCCTTTTGAGGTACAAAAGATTCTTTAATATGAGGTGCTTTCGAATAATCGTATGGTTTATTATAATAAACACAACTCATTTTGGATCGACTCTCGTCCGCTTGTTCTAGTTCCTCTTCAGTATTATAAACAACAACACGTTGAAAAGTATCATCAAACAATAACTCTTCACTATACAACTTAGGATGTTCCTTGAGTGCTTTGTTTAAAAAACGAGGTTGATCATTTCCAATTGCAAATCCATATCCGCGAAGATTTGGTTTGACAGTTAGGTTTTGAATAGTTGTAACAGAATTACCCGTTTTATAAACAACATTTTGAAATTCTTTGAGCTTGGATTCCAACGCAACAATCTCCTCAAGATATGAGTTAACACGTTTCCTTGTGGTTTGTTTTTCTTCAATAAGATCATTTTGACAGTTTGAAAACTCTGTTTTAGTTTTGGAAAGCTCAGAGTTTAAGATGTCAATTTGTTTTTGAAATTCGAATTGCTCTTGTTCTTTTTGAGAAATCAAATCATTTTTAGAAACAGTTAACTCATAAACTTGATGTTCTAAATCTTTAACCTGAACGTGTGATTGTTGGAATGCAACCTCAAAGCTTTTCTCACGTTTTTCTTGATTTTCGTAATTTGAAAGTTGCATTTTGTAGCACTCAAGATCCTTTGTTAACAGTGCAATTTTTTCTTTTAAGTTTTTGTTAATGTCATTGCATTTGTCCATCTGGGATTTATGTGCATTTAATTTTGATTGGGTGGCAAGCAATAAGGTCATGAGTTCTGGATCCGAATCTTGCATAAGATCATTTTGTTCAAGATGATCATGATTGTCATCATCAAATGAAACCACTGGGTTAATTTGATCATCATCAAAGGTAACCACTGTGTTTATTTGATCATTGTCTTGAGACAAAAATGATAAGTCATTTTGAGCAAAATTCTCTTGTGCAGATGAAGATGCAGATGGTGAGGCAATTTCATGAATAAGACAATCTACATCAGATACCTGAGATAAGCCATCGGTGTCGTAGACCGGGCCTGTCTCACTCATGTTCATCTCCTGCATGTTGGCCATTAACATGACTGCAGCATTAGCCTCCAGATCCTCCATTTCGTCATTGGAGTATGCATTGGCCATAAAACTCTGCTCCTTCTCTGTCAAAATACCACTGGCCTTTTCATCCTTCAATGGCATGAGAAGAGCTTCTTTATGGTATGCACTACCCATTGTTCTCGGCTTGGGGCATGCATTGGCCATATGACCATTTCCCCCACAATTGTAGCAAGTGATGGATGTATTAGCAATCCCTTTCCCTTTGTCAGCAAACTGATTCCTTCTCTGATTGTTACCCATGCTGTTTCGACTACCTCCTCCTGAACTGAATCGTTGCCCACCAGAATTCCCCATGTTTCCTGAGCCAAACCTTCCTCAAGACCGATTCTGAATCTCAACCCGTCCATTGTTAACTACTGCTTGATTTCTGGTGTTGGATAATGTCCTCAGACGATTGTTCGACCTGTTGGAGAATTTGCTGAATGCACGGGCGATCAATGCAAACCCCTCATTTAAAGAATTAAAGGCATCATCTTCATCAGTGTCAACATTGGAGTACATGCAGTAATCAGTGTTGTCAAATGGAACAAGTTGATTATCAGGGTATTGTTCAGGTGCTTCATAAGGGATAATTTGATTTGACGGTGGTGGTGTAAACCCTGAATGAGGTGGTGGTGGTGGTGGAACAAACTCCTGGTTTGGTGCAAAATGTGATTGAGCCATGAGAGCAAGTGAGTTTGGATTAGGTGCTGGTGAGAATCCTCCACGTGCTGCATGGTCTTTATCAACTTCAGATTGGTGTTGTTTTAGGTAATCATACAATAACCCATAGACACGTCATTGATCTTTTTGGCTTGTCGAACAAACGTGACGTACTTCTGCCAATCTGGGCCGAGACATCCCAAAAACTTGAAGTTGATAGCAATCTTTGGTAAGACGATATTGTGGCGATCCAGATCATTAATGATGTTGGTGAAATGATGATAGTATGATTCCAAGGATTCCTCAGGTTCGATCATGAAATGTGTGTACTGCATATACAACTTTGATTCCAAGTCCTCTTGATTTAGTTCAGTGCCTTCCATAAGCAGATGTACGTTGTAACACCCCAACCCGACAAGGGTAAAGATGTCACAACGATGGTTCCATATCAGAACAAACACAAGCATTTGACATTAATAGTACAATAGGAATTCAAGAGTTACAAAGGAAAAACTGAAACTACAAGGTTACAATACAATAATTCCAAATCTAAATATAAATTCTTCTAATAATCTTCCATAGCTAGTAGGGTCTTCTAAAATCCAATGATACTCTCCACCCATACCCAGCTTCCAAACTAAAACCTGCCGCAGGAAAAGAAATGCGGCTGAGCTACGAAAGCTCAGTGAACAGATATAACGATACAAAGCAATAGTAAAGGGATAGTGAGGTAAAGGAAATAATACAAGGTGTAACATGAGTAGGAAAGAAATAGAAAAGGTTATCAAGAATTGGTTACAATGGCTAAGTGAAAAGGAAACCATAACCCATCACCAGCCCAAGTTCAATTCAAATCAAGTCAAGTGTCAATTCAAGCATAGGTTATAGGGTAACAGAAACAGAAATCCATTACGAGCCCAGAACAAATCCAATCAAGTCAAGCAAGGTGTACGGAGGGGTGACCTCGGTACCAAGTAGAATATGAGGGGATACCTCCAAGGGTTGGAGTTGCAAGCTCCCAAGAGTGAATGACGTGTATCGCACACACCCATCATGTCACTAAGCAATACAAGTAATCAAGTCAAGTCAAGTCAAGTACAAATCTAGGATGCATCCATGCGCCCCTGTAGGCTGCCACAATGTCTTCATCTACGCGCAAGTCAAGTATCAAGTCATGGCAGGGACGGGATAGGTAATCACTTTCCTACCCAAAAGTCAAGTCATCGGTGCATCAATGACAAGGACATGAAACCCTCATGCCTAGTATGGCTCGTAATCTCAAACTGTGGGTCAAGGGTCAAGTATCAAGTATCAAGGGGTTCAAATACCAAGTTCAAGCTCCAAGTTCAAGTTTCCAATTCAAGTGTATCAAGGTTCAAGACAAGATTCAAGACAAGAGGTCATAGCAAAGGTTTATAGTAAAGGTTCAATTCAAAAGTTTAATTAGAAGAAATCCTTTAATCATAGTTCTAGTTAAAATGCTCTTTCAAAATAGTTTTCATAGGAATGGTCTCTTTAAAACATTTCGATGTAATCAAAAAGGTTTTCTTATCAATTATCATATCAAGTAAATCGAGGTTCGAGTCAAAGTTCATGGCAAGGTTCATATCAAGGTTCATAGCAGGAGATCAATGCAGGGGTTCACTATCAGGAGGTCAATATCAGAAAAGTCAAATACCATAAGGTTTATAACAATTCATTAAAAGCCCATATGGAAAACAAGAAGTGATGTGTTGACCAACTTTATCATGTTATAAGTTTATCTCTACAATCTCAATTAAATAAAGCCCATAATTTGCACATTTCTCTTGTACTAGTGGAGCTTGTATTTCTTGTCTTTTTAGTTAGTGATAAAACTTAAAACTAGAAATTACAGTGGCATGATACATAATAATGGATATATGATCTGTTGATACTTGATAGTCTTTATTTATGAATTATGGGTAAAAAGAGAAACCATGGTTACATGCACATTGGTGTACTTGGGCATTTTTGGTTGAGACAAATTCAGTCAAAAGTGAAATAAAATAAAGTAAAGAATATAATTTTAGATTAATGAAATGACTAGAGAAACTGTTATAAAGTGGATGGTTAGAAAGTTCATTTCATTTGTTTTTTAACCGATAATAATCTGGTGATAAATTTGGTTATACAGGTTGGCTTATGGAATTCCTTTGCATGTCGATAATCCAACCTAGGCAGCACTTGCATATCGAGAGGGATCAATCCGTTATTATTTCCAGCACAAGATAAATTGTGCTTGAATCTAATAGTTGTGACTTGTTGTTATTGTCCACACTTTGTGGCTTATTACATAAATGTGCTAACTTTGTATTTTTGAACGTAATCTCCTGAGTTTTTTCCGGGAGAATATCGTTGTGACTTGTACCTTTAGGAAATTTTTGTTTTGAACTTAAATAATGACTTTGTGACTTATTTGATCAGGATTATGTTAGCTTATTGATGAGTGCCTATTTACTCATCATTTTATACCCGTTAAAGGGTTGACTTGGTGACTCGCGCGTATTATATATGGTATTCTTTATAAGCCTGTTGTTGCATTATAGGCCAGCAAAAGTATGAAAACTTAGTTGCATTACGACTGTTGCTATCAAAGTCTGCAAACACTAGCGTGATACTACAAATCTTGTCCGAGATGTGTGCCATAACATTTTTTTTTGGCACTTTGACCTTATCAGGTCTACATAGATAGAGGTCTCAAACTTTAAACTACATTGTTAAGACAACTTTACTTAATTCTAAAACAAACAAATTGTTTTCTAGAGTTAACTTCAATTACGGGTCAGCCAAGTTAACATGCTCGTAGCCTTGGGACATTGATGGATGTGATCCTTGTGAGCTTTCGGGTGGGTTTTCTGATCGTCTTTGATTGCTTTGCGATCCTCCTCCTATAGATTTCTTTGCCTATAATTTATCAAACATAATTATCAAGTTAATACATTTGTCAATAATCGAATACAAAATAATAAAAATTAATGTCACACTTATAAGTTACCTTTTTCTTTGGCAATGGTGCATTGCAAACTCCTCGGTTGTGACCACGTACACCGCACTTTCCGCATGTATCTTCTGTTGGTACCTCACCTTGAGATCTAATCCGATCTTTGTTCTTCGGTCTTCCGGCTTGGCGCCTATCCATATTCGATGGCTTTACTTCCTGCAAGTTAGTTAGAAGATCCCAACTCGGAATTTCTCCAACGGGATATACCAACCCTTGGTATGTAGCTTTTAGAGTGGTTGTTCTAAACCAATCTTTCGTCAAATGATTACAACTTGTTAATCCTTGAACTCTACAAACAACTATAGCATGACCACATGTGCATGTATTTTCCCTGAGCCTTACAATATGTTTCTTTCTACGATCATCTACCTCGTAAATCCTTCTATGTTCAATGGCATTCACTGTTGTTGAATCTAACACACCTGCTAGATCTTTGAGCCTTAGTGGATCGGTAGGATGCCTATGTAATCACAAGCACACTACAAGAGAATCTCTGAATAAGAACTAATAAGAAGAAGAAGAAGAATAACTAATAATGCTTTGATCCTCTATGGATCTTTTATTGATAACTGATAATGTTTTTTTTTCTTCAAGTGTTACAAAACATACGGCTGTATGTTTCTTATATAGACCATAAACCCTAATACAGCCTGGCTAACAAATCGTGTATTAATTTTCTTTGTTTTCTTATTTCTTTATTTTCTTTATATTATTAGTTAAAAATAAATAAAAAATAAAAAAAAATAAAAAAAATGAAAAAGATAATTAAATTTTTTTTTTATACGAGCAGCAGAATCTGAATAATTACCAGCACTAACCGACCAGCGGGAACAAAATTACCAGCAGAAATGGTGTTACCAGCAGGAACGGGAACACTGTCAGCAGAAACAGAAGAACTACCAGCAGGAACCATTGCTGCTGACATCAGGAACCATTGCTGCTGACCCACTTTCTCAACAGACAACTAATCACTGATCAATAATCAACAGCCAGCAACAAACCTTTTAAATGATTAATTGACCAATTTGAGCAGTACACCAAAAGCAAAACATACCCTACATACTGATCAATTAAATTCAGTACGAGAATACATCCAATTAATGAGCAGCAACCCATTCAATTATCCACATGCGACACATACAGATCCCATTCATTCAAATCAAAAAGTATGAAGTCAAACTGCTCTTTACTGCCCAAAAACCACAAATGACAAAACTTATATACTAATGAGCAGTCCCACATATTAAATCCAATTCTTTAATCCCATGTGAAGTAGCAGCGTAGATATAAGATTAGTCAACCAATTCAATTTTCAATGTCATCTGACCCACGCAAGCTTTGTATATCGACTATAATAATCAATATGAAGAAACCCAATCGCCCAACATGCCACAAAACTGACACCATTCGCATTGAGTTCCACATAAATAATCGACAAACAAATCTAATTGGCCAACCATAAGCAGCAATCAGTCCATTCTTATCCCAATATGCGTATTGACCAATTTAAATATGTAAGCAGCAATGATTGAACGAAGTGCCACGTGCTAGTCATTAACGTCATCAGCAGCAAATCAAGTCAATAACATAGCAGTCCCACGCAAATTAATTCGAATATCCAATTCCCCATGTGACAATGATGAGTACTAGGTATAATAAATTAGCATCCACAACCGAAAAACATACAGTATGAGGATACCCTTGTTGAAAAATAAATTTTCAACAGCAGCCACAACGTCAGACGTGTAACCCATTGACCTCATCTCCTTGCACCATTAATTAGACCATAGTCCCACAACCAACTAGAATATCAGCAATTAAATTCATCCCCACATGCCACATGAGACATCAATCATCCACGTTTCATGAATTAATTCGACCAATCATAATTTATCACCAATCTATTGATCAGTAACAAAATAATCCACATATAGTGAGCAATTTAATCCCATAAGGGACAAACACTTATTACTTCGCTGACCCCTCAAACTGACTCCACGTCAAACACCATTTCATCCCATGAATTCAATCAATAGCACATGTTAATACCTTGACACCACAATTGAAATCAATTCCAGTTGACTAAAACCACTTTGCTCCACTTCATTGATCACCCAAAATTCACGTGAAAACCAATTCATCAAAACCAATAAATTAATCAAATGAATTTAGTCCCATAATATAATAATCAATAGCAAAAACCATTGACTACCGAATAATTGTATTAGCCCCACACTTGATTATTGACTTTAACAAACACGTGATATGGCAGAGGACCAAAAATCACAAGCGACCAATAAAAAGAATAGCAACAGCAATCAATTAGGCCCTTCAATCCCACTCCAACGAACTGTCATCAATGAAAAGCCATTCGATGACTTTGATGAATTAAATGAGATATCAGACGAAGACACCCCATATGTTGACCAATACCAATCAGTCCCACTTGCTGTATTGATGTATCAAAGTGCATCACCCATTTATAGACCCACTTTGTTGCCCCATATTTGATTAAAATAATCCAAAAGCACCATGTGATAGTAATTCATACACCAATTTGTATATCAGTATTTATGTGTACAAGGCCCACATCTATCCTCTGCACAATCTGATCGAAATTCAACTGCTATTGACTGACCTCCCAAACCAATTAATTCATCAGCAGTAACCACTCACTCAATAAAAGAAAGCAACAAATTCAACAGCTGCATTATTTTAGTTAGTGAACACAAAACAAACTAAGAGAAATGTTAGTTAGCTCAAAATATACAACAATAAGCCTTCCCTTAGGCTTATGCCTCCCCTCAATACCAGCAATGATGAGATCCACCATTTTCCTTGGACCTCATTCTCATATTGTGACCATTGTGCCTCCAAGGCCAACCGCCTGTGTACTGAACATCATGATCCCATCTTTGCCCCCCCACAAACATTGGGTGGTAAAAACCAAACCTATAATCATTTTGAAAGAAAGTACTTGTAGGTCTGTAGTAAGGTCCAGTAGCATTCTTTTTCCAAACAGCAGGAATAGACTTACCAGCTGAAACTGGTTTTCCTGCATTAAATGGCTTACCACTAGGAAATCCATTTGCCTTAGGGACAAATAGGGGAATATTCTTAACATTTCTCCATACTGATCTAGGTTTTCGTTGTTCAGCACACACACCCATTTTACTCTCATAATAATTACAATCTTTAATAAGATGAGAGTAACTACCACAAACAAAACATGATTTTCTTTTACCTTTTTGTTCTTAACCTGACTTTTCTTATCATGACCTTGCTTATCACACAAAGACTTCTCACAAACAGAATCAGAAGAACAATTGTTTTTAACAGGACTAAAAGGGATGTCATCAAAAGTAGCTTTCTTTGAATTGGATTCCATACTAGCTACTTTTGGTGAGGAGTCATCAGACTTGGGTGTGGTTGACTTGTCATTTGAATCACAAGAAACAAAGTCTTTGGACTCTGTTTCTGAGGACTTGTCACTGGAAGAACAAGAGACAAAGTCATCAGGTTTAGGCAAGTCATTCAACTTTTTTCCATATGTCATGTGTAATTCATCCAAGTCTAAGTCAAGGTCTGAGTGGATAGGGACAGGCTTAAAAACTCCTCTTATAGGAGGAGGGACAACATGCATTTCTCCTTCTTTGACATACTTTACAGGGATTTGGTAATTAGGCTCCTTAGGTGTTGGGTTAAATATTCTAGGATTATATCCCCCATCATCATATCCCAACCCTTTCTAACGCCACTTAGGATTATTAGTATAATTAACAAGATATGTGTCTGATTGTTGCCAAGAATTTATCCTAGCCACTTCACTATCTAGTTTAGCCTGTAAATCCTGATTTTCTAATTTGATCTTAGCAAATTGAGATTCAGAATATTTAAGTTCATTAGTGGTGTTTTCTAAATCTCTTTCCAAAACCCTTATCTTTTGCTCATATGCTAGCTGATTAGCTTCATGCCAAGCTTTTTGTTTTTCCAAAGTTTTAAGAGACTTTTTATAAGCTTGTACCTCAACAAATAGTTTATTATATTCAGGCTCCATTTCATCAAACTCTCTCTTAAGTGCATTATACTTAACATGACAATCAAAAGGACATTGTTGTACCTGAGGAGTGACTCCCATAAAAGCAAATTCCTTAGCCACAGGGATCTTGAACTCCTCAAACTCCTGCTTGAGCATGGACTCCTTGAACTCATCATTCCCAAAAAATCTGGTTTTTACAGCACGCCAGATCTCCCTAGCATCATCCAGGTGATTAAAATCACCCATATAGTCTGCTGGGAGAGCCTGAAGCAAAAGAGTTCTTGCTTTGGTCTCCCTTTGCACAGCAACATTGTAAAACCCTAAAATCTAAAGCGTGTAAAGAGACCAAAATGCCCGTACAACTTTGAAATTTAATTAAAGCTTATATAAGTGCCAAATTAAATTACAAAACCTATGTAACTAAACCATATATGATATGAAATAATTATGAGGCACCAATAAAATATTTGTACCAACCACAAAAATGTTTATAACACACTAATTAAGTCATATGGACCGAAAATGTTATGTTATTATTTAAACTTATTTTTAAAACTAATAAAAGATGGATAATTATCAATTACATGAGGTAAATATGTCAAGTAGTTAAAGGATTGATTTAGTCTTCATTCTAGGCCGAAATTGCTGCCATTCCCCCTCCTAATACTCGGCCAAATCTTTTATTTATTTGTTCCTATCCTTTTCTTCTCCACAAAGAAAACCGAGAACTCAAAAACCCTAACAAAATTCGTTCTAAATCCATCCGAATTTCTGGAGGTGTGAGACCAATTTTCCTGTGTTCTTTATCATCATAAGAAACTTAGAAAAATACATTTGAGTTCGTGTGTTACTTGTTTCGTTCGTGGTGAATTATTTCTTGTCGCGCATAAAAACGTAAGGTAACTCCTCCATAATTCATACGACCTCCCTAAAATTCATTTGTTATTTTTCTCATGATCCTCACATGATATATACTCTGTGAAAAATGGCTACAAGGTCGTGGGATCATTCGTGTGCTCGTGGAGATTTTGTGGTGTCGCGTGCTTATCCGAGGAACAATAACTCGTTACGCTCAATCCATACGTTCTATATTCGATCTGGTATTTTTCCTATGAATCTTACATCATATGAATCTCAAATAAAATGATATATACGAACCATGCAAGAGCTATGAATTATTTGTGAATTTAACCTTAAAAACGTGTGAAAACTCTATATAAATCTATACAAATTTTCTGGGCAGGATACATATTTAATTTACGCTTCTTATGACCTAAATAATACTGGAAAAATGTTCATTTGATTTGTCATGGCCTAAAATATTTATTTTCGAATTGTTTGTATTGGCGGATTAAAAGAAAAACAAGGGAAGAAAAGAAATAAAATCGTACGATCTAGGGTTTATGAATTAGGGTTTGTTCTTGATTAAATTAATGATGATCTAATGATTTGTGAATGATTGGTAACACTAGGGCTAAGCTTTGTTTGTTTAGAATGTCATACGGTTTGATTTTAAAACATAAAGGGTGTGTTTTGTAAACTTTGAAACTTGTGGGTTATTTTTAGAATATTATTTGGACTGGGTATAATTCGTATAAAATATAAGATGAAGGGCTCATGTGTAATTTTTGTATCTAAAAGGGTTAATTGGTTAATTAATAAAAATGTAATTCGATTTATAAAATAAATAAGTAGAGGGACTAAAAATGTAATTTCTGGAAAATTAAGGTTGATTCGTGTAATAAATCATATTGAGGGTGTGTTGTGTAATTTTGGGAATTTAATGGCCTAATATGTAATTATTAATAATTAAGGATTTAAAATGTAAATTAAAGGTTTAATATGTAAACTAATTAACTTGAGGGACTTGTTGTGTAAAATATGGATAATTGAAGGAACATTCGTACAACTTAATAAAATAAGGACTAATTGTGTTTGATGTGTAATTATTAATATTATAAGGTTTAAAGTGTAACTTATATAATAAAAGGGTGTAAATGGTAAATTGTGTAACCTAAGGGACTAAATGTGTGATTCTGGATAATTTGAGTATGAGAATGAGTTAATATGATATTTTCATTGTAAACCTTTAACTTTGGTATAATTACAATTAGAACCTTAAAATATGGAAAGTTGTCAGAACTAACCTTAAACTTTTATAACTTGATAAAATGCATCCTATTTTCCATAATATCATTAAATAATGATTTAATTTAATTATGATACTTTAATCTTACTAAAGATGGAAACTTACTAAATATGGAAACCTGCTAAAAAATAGAAGGTTACTATAAATGGATAGTCAAGCTAAATAAGAAGTTAAGAACCGTTCGTAATTCTCTTCTACTCCTTTAGGTGTGAAGAAGGAGAGGACCTGACACCTTTTGTGCTATCTATCTTTCTGACTTGTGTTTGCGTTGGAATAAGGTACAGATATTCTGCTCTTTGTATAAGGAGCCTTCGGTCTCTATTTTGATTCGTATTAGGGTTTCCCTATACCATTGCTATGTTCCTTACACTTGATGTGATCCTTTCGATTTGTGACCCTTTGATATGAACCCTTTGATATGAACCTTGATATTTAAACTATGACTATGACCATATGAACCTTTGCTTTGCTATGAGCCTTTGACCTTTGACCCCAGTTTGATACCCGAGCCAAAATATGTTCCCTAGCCATGAAGGTAACATGGCCGTGTCTGTGATGCACCACTGGCATGACTAGTGTGTGGCCCTAGTGATTTGGTCACACCGTCCCCATTATGATATGATATGAGCTCACTATGATTTGTTTATGGCCAATATGATTTGTTTGGGGGGGCGTATGGATGCATCCTAGATATGTTCTGTTATGATATGCTATGATATGATATGGTGACTGAGGATGGGTGCAATCCACTTCTTTCACAAAAATATGGGAGCTGATCACTCCAACTGATACATGAGGACACCCCTCATATTATCTGTTTATTTGAGAGGTATCCCCTCTATATGATTATGGTATGATATGATATGTTATGATATGGGCTCGTGGTGGATTACTGTCCTAAACCTTACTCTTTATTCCTTTCCTATATCTCATTCATTATGATATGCCTGTTCATTTCCATTTGCTTTTGTTTCCGTTTATTATATATCTGTTCACTGGGCTTTTTAAGCTCAGCCGCATGTTTCTTTTCATGTGCGGCAGGTACTTAAGCTAGGATCTGGGATTTTCTATCGGGATGAGAGCTAGAGCTTAGATGATGTCCTACCTTAGTTTACCACCATTGTTATGACATTTTGTTATTGGATTTGTTTCGTTATTTATTCCTTTGGATTATTCATTATCTTTTGAACTTATGTATTTGATTCAAGTCGTGTTGACTTGACTTTCTTTAATGATTTATCTAAGGCTTCCGTTGTATTATGTATGCTTTGATTTGTCGCCATAACGTGACATCTCTACCCTTGTTGGGTTGGGGTGTTACAAACATGCTCCTCAGCTGATACAGGTGGAAGTATGATTATTTTCCCCTTCTGATCTTTCCCAATCCTCTTCTTGCTGTTCCCAATAAGAATAACATTCCAGAGGTTATGATCCCTGTTGGAGATCCATTGTTCCATCTTCATAGCCCATTTCTCATATTCATTTGTTCCGGATGAAGTCATTGTTTGAAATAAACAATTGACCGATTAAATACAGAACAGCAGCAGCCTCACAGACCAAAATTAATGCCCACTGATAGATGAAACTCAAATGACCAATAGTCTTGAATAGAAACCCCAAAATAAATCAATAGCGACAAGCAAGAAAGTCAACAAGAGCAGCAGGAATACAGTACACGCCAGCCAATATCAACCGATCAATTAATTTACCATGGGACCCACTAATTCAAATAGGTACGAGGTAAATAAAAGAGTAAGTAATCAATAGCAGCAGCAATAAGCGACAAACAAAAACCACAATAAAACCACAAGTGAATTCAACCCCACGTGTTCACTTCCACCGACCAATACGTGATAGTTGTTCTTCAATTCCCAGATACGACAAACCCTTTTACTGTTCTGATCGACCAATTAAATTATGAAGTACGAGGATCAATTGTTAAGAAGCCGTACCTCACAATTAAATCAAAAGAAGCAGCAATTTAATATTCCAACCTTTGACCAATAATATTCAATTTGAACAAACCGTATGAGACAAAGCCACACATACAATAAATTAAACAATCAACCAATAGTATGCCCCAAACTCACGTTGTTGACCGGATTAATTTAACACCGATCAGATCTGCTTCCTTCGAACTACTTCCTCTTTATCAGAGATCCTCACGAGGCTCTGATACCACTTGTTGAATCTAACACACCTGCTAGATCTTTGAGCCTTAGTGGATCGGTAGGATGCCTATGTAATCACAAGCACACTACAAGGGAATCTCTGAATAAGAACTAATAATAAGAAGAAGAAGAATAACTAATAATGCTTTGATCCTCTATGGATCTTTTATTGATAACTGATAATGTTTTTTTTTCTTCAAGTGTTACAAAACATATGGCTGTATGTTTCTTATATAGACCATAAACCCTAATACAGCCTGGCTAACAAACCGTGTAAAGAGATAAACATCAATCTCTTCTAAAAATAAATCTAACAAACATACTAAACATACGGTGTAATAACCCGAAAATTTTCGAGTTATTAACTTTCTGTAAACCCGAAGCAATTGATTATGAACTTTAATCAAGTTATTTTATTCACCTTGGCATTCAAAATATTACTATATATTTTTTTTCTTTACTGAGAAATAACTAGTGAGATTACAAAACGAACAATGTGGCAAAACTCACGTTCTATTTTTACTGGAACCGCACGCGTTTCGACACCATGATAGTATGGCATAGGTCTAATAATTTAAAACCAAGAACCAACAGAAAGTCATGGTATATTGGAAAAATATTTATGGACTCGGAAATAAACTCAAATGATATATGACGACCCTAAAAATATGAACTCTCGGATTAGAGATATTTAAACGAAGCCAAATCCGACACCGTCTAACGAGACTCGGGCATTTAAAACACAAGACATACTCTACTAAATTTCTAAAACAACACTACAACATTACACACTACTTATAAATAAAAACCTACACCTTTAATTAAAAAATAACAACTACTAAATTGTTTTCTTTTTCTCCTATTTTGTCGACACCCACCACCAACTTAATAACTTTTCTGCTGCTGCTTCTTTGACTTTATCCTCATCCCCAAAACAAAATTTTTATAATCTGCTGCTGCCACTTTTCCTCTTCTCTTTCTTCTTGAATCTATCGAAGCCTCCATTCCCAAATTAAAAACACCACTACTTTCTACACCCACCTTTCCACCCCTTTCATGTTTTCGGCAAAACCACTATACACAAAGGCACCACCTTCCATTGATATGTCGCGTTTGCTGTCCCCTCGAAAACCCAGAAGAACGAACCATCACCATCACAAATTAATTAGGGTTGACCTTGAAGTTTTGTCCTTTTATTTTGTCACAAGAGTTCATAAGAATTAGAACCATAAGTATCAGGAGAAGACACCATTTAGGAAGGTTAATTCTCCCACAACCCGAAAGCTATATGGAGCCTAACTCCACTTTCACCCTTAAATCCACCTCCCCTGGACACCAATCGAATCACACCAAAACTACAAACACACCTCGAATTGAGAAGCTCTCAAGAGAAGGATTAGTGTGTGATTCGAATTGGGAAAAGGAAGTGGGTTTCTGGAGCTTTTGGATCCGGGTTTGATTTTCTTGGCCTCATTGTCAATCGGCTACATTCTTTTGTAAGGTCACGCGTTGAAGTTACTACACACCATTTGATTCTATTGCATCACAGATTTCTACTACTACCAAGGTGAGTTCATAGTCCCACATTTTACTATGTTTTCAAATCCCGTGGGGAGATACATGCTATAAATCTTAACACAAGTATTTTTCTGTATGCTTCCCTGATTGATACTGCTAAGTTAATATTGCCTAAGTTATTACCCCGCCAATTTAAAAGTCCCTTTATCATGAACCATTAATCACTTGCGAGTGAACGCGAATTTCGTGAATAGATCTATTGGAAGTGACATCCCATTTGTACTAGCCGGATGGATAGCCATAGTGTTAGCCGGATTGATAGACAAATGCACTTTATTCGAATTTGAGTATGGCAAAACTCCTACACCAGGGCATTTATCACCCATATCATTGCTATGATTGGGATATTTATTATTACTACCCCTACACGTTAAGGTTTGCGTTTCATGAGGCTTAGTGCAATATTTATCTATTTATTACTCCTGCAATATCATTGTTTTCACTATTATTTACCTTGTGTTCAAACTATTACAAACAAAACACTGTGAATTCACTCAACCTTTGTGTTGACATTTTAAGCATGTTTATCTCAGGTAATTAAAGGAATCTCAAGCACGGAGTTGGCACGGGCATGGAGAAAAGACCCACCTTTGTTCCAAATAACTATATCATTCTTTTCAAACTCGTCATCATTTTTGTGAACTACTACCCCTTTTGATAACAAATATGTAATCTCTGAATATTGAGCTTTCATTTAATGATACAAAATTTCCCTTTTTATCAAAAATCTATACTTATGACTGTGATCTAGTTAGTAATACCCCGTTTAAGTCTTCCGCTGCTTCATTACGATTTTTGGGGTGTTACAGATTGGCATCAGAGCCAGGTTATAGAGAACCAAATGCTTTTTCAAAAACATTGGACTATAACTGTGATTTCTAAAAGGACCATTTTAAACCTTACAGCCCTATGCCCTCCGTGCCAACACTTTGCTACACTTTTGCATTGAGATTTGCTTGGCAGATTATGCATGACAAACGAATTTTACCACTATAGAAAATAGCATCGAGATTTGCTTGGCAGATTATGCATGACGAATTAGTTTTATCACCTACGAATGTTATTACAACTAATGCTTGTTATTATTATTAGCTAACTTACACTTATTATTATCGGGATATTACAGTACCATGGCTTTTAATTCACTTTACTCCACCGAAACCATTCCCCGTACTATTCGCACTTCCTCAGTTATCCAACTCATACCAAACTCAGACAATTCTTATGTGCTAACGGAGTCCACATCCACGTTACCCGATTCGACATTATTCGTTCCCTTACTCCCACACTCACTTATCCACTTACCACCGTTAGGGAGAGCCGTCATGCCTCAAATTAACGAGATGTTGGAGGGAGTGCCCAGTACATTTGAGGTTGACCAGAGTTCCAGGAGAACTCAAATGGAGACAGAGGATGACATGGTGTGGAGAGATATACCATGTATAGACGATCGCATTGCCACCATGGAGACCTAGGACTATATGTCTCATTTATCATCATTCGAGTCTTCGGACACTCCATACCCTGGGACACCACTAGAGGACACAGAGATGAGCGTTGTTGCCCAGATGCAGAACCAGTTAGACTCTCTGACTAGAAGAGTAGAGCTTCACTCCGAGCACCTCGATGAGCTACCAGCTGATCAGTTTGAGTCGTATGACCAAGACCTCCGTATATTGTTCAGGAGGATGAACATCAGAAGACAAGAGATCTCTGATGTGAGTTTCAGAGTTGATGCCGTTGAGCATGCGCGGACGGTAGCCCAGGAGACAGTCCAGGGATTACAGTGTAGGGTAGGAGATGTTGAGAGAGCCCTACGAGCAGCCAGGGATACTGAGAGAACCCAGAGTCAGAGGATTACCGCTTTAGAGGCTATGTTGGCAGCACAGTTGAGTATAAACCAGGATTTCCAAAGGCGTTTTATAGAGATGGATGACTTGGCTGAGATAGTTAGAGGTTTACAGCACGGACCTGGAGATGCACCCGACACTTCATAGATTAGCCACGTATTGTTGTAGTAGTGACATCTTAACTTGCCCAGCGTGGCATTAATAATTTTGTATTGTATTGTTCTTTTGGAAACAATGTATCAAATTATTAAAACTCATGGTTAGTTATGATTACTATGTACCAATATTGATCTATGTTATGGTTGCTTTCTTCATTTACGTGTTGTGATTTTCTTTTAATACGTCACCATATTATTCCATGTGTGTTGTGATTGTATTCAGACATGTCGTGATGATTAATTATGATGATTCTATTTATGAGGATGTCGTATGCTACTATTATGAGGACAATTATGACACCTCACTTGATTATATTAACCGTGAAACCTAAATATATGTTCTTGTGTCATTGTTAGAACATGGCTACCCGCAACAGAACTACAGAAGCAGTCGCCGGATCGATCATGACTCCGGAGGAGATCCGCCGATTGATCACGGAAAGCGTGACCGCTACATTAATAGCTCAAGCTGCAGCCACAACTCCTACCGGCAGTGCAACAAGGCCCACTGCCGAGAGCGAGCCGGTTGCAACCCGCAAGTGCACGTACAAGGAGTTCATGAGTTGCAAACCGCCAACCTTTAAAGGTACTGAAGGAGTGACAGAGTTAGCTCGATGGTTTGAGCGTTCAGAGACTGTCTTTACAAGAAGTGGTTGTGCCGAAAGCGACAAAGTCGCCTTTGCTACTGGCACCCTAACAGATGATGCACTGTCGTGGTGGAACGCCACTGCTCATAAAATGGGTAATGATAGAGCTTACCAACTTCCTTGGGCTGAATTTAAACAGAAGATGTTGAAGAAGTATTGTCCTCGCACTGAAATTCGAAAGATGGAAGGTGAGTTTGACCGCTTGGTGGTAAAAGGATATGATCTTAGGGCTTATGATAGGAGATTCCAAGAGCTCTCCATACTATGCCCAACCAAGGTGCCGGATTTCGAGAAGACACTGGAAAGGTATGTTGAAGGATTACCCGGAAGCATAGAAGGAGATGTCACGGTGTCCAAACCACAAACACTGGAGGAAGCCATGGAGACTGCTCAGAAGTTACTGGAAAGGGAAATCAGGCGTAATCAAGCTCAGGGAAGCAACGATCACAAAAGAAATTTGATGATCGTAGAAACAATCACAGCAACAACGACTCTCACCATAACCAAAGCCACGACTGCAACAACACACAAGGCTATCAGCAAGACCGGAACCGCCACCACAACTAACAGAATCGCCAGCAGGAAACTGCTAGGGCTTACATTGCCACACCTACTGGAACTGGGGGCTATGCTGGACCCGCTCCCATGTGCAACCGATGTAAGTTGCACCATCATGGACCCTGTTTCGCTAGATGTGGAAAGTGTCAGAAAACCGGCCACAAGACCCAAGACTGCAAGGCCACAGGAGCCAACCTGCAACCAGTGGCCGTAGTATGCCATGGATATGGTAAGAAGGGGCACTACAAGAACCAGTGTCCGAATCAAGTTGCCAACCCCGTCAACAATGCTCGCGGGAGAGCATATATGTTGGAGGGAAGAGAAGCTCACCAGGACCTCAACAACGCGACGGACTGATGAAGTTTAGAATTTAGCAGTCCTATTTCCTTATGTATTATGTGGTACTAAGTCTATGACATCCCTAGTATCCGGATTTTTAAGACTACTTTCTGTTCTAAAAACAACTTGCTGTGATAATTCCCCATCTATTGTACTTTCTATTCCTTTCAGATTTCCATATTATCAACAAATTTGTTACCACTCATAACATCTTTCCTTAAATTGCCATTTTGTAAACGGCATGGGTTGAATCTATTTAAACACTGAAAATTATAACGACTAAACCGAACATCACATCATTGTTCCTAAATTATACATAGCCTAGCTACCTATGTCTAATTCAGGAGGGATCATGTTATGCTGGGAGCAGTTATTTATAAATCCTAAAACAAACTGATTCACCATCTACAAAAGCTGAAGATTAGCAACTTTCTCTACATTCACCAAGTTCTCGACCGGAACCCTTATTGTTAAAATTTGTTATTAACAAACTCCTTTGTCTAACGGGTAGGTTATCCCCACAGATTTTTGATATTCATGAAACCCTGGTCGTACCTTCGAAAGAAATTCGACTTGACGATAAGCTAAATTCTGTCGAAGAACCAATGGAGATTTTGGATAGAGATGTCAAACAATTAAAACAAAGCCGTATCCCTATTGTCAAAGTTAGACGGAACTCTAAGAGAGGACCCGAGTACACATGGGAATGCGAAGACCAATTTCGTGCTAAATACCCTCACCTATTCGATAAGACAACCCCGACCACTACCACATCTTAGGATTCGGGACGAATCCTGTCTAACGGGTAGGTACTGTAATAACCCGAAAATTTTCGAGTTATTAACTTTCTGTAAACCCGAAGCAATTGATTATGAACTTTAATCAAGTTATTTTATTCACCTTGGCATTCGAAATATTACTATATATTTTTTTTCTTTACTGAGAAATAACTAGTGAGATTACAAAACGAACAATGTGGCAAAACTCACGTTCTATTTTTACTGGAACCGCACGCGTTTCGACACCATGATAGTATGGCATAGGTCTAATAATTTAAAACCAAGAACCAACAGAAAGTCATGGTATATTAGAAAAATATTTATGGACTCGGAAATAAACTCAAATGATATATGACGACCCTAAAAATATGAACTCTCGGATTAGAGATATTTAAACGAAGCCAGATCCGACACCGTCTAACGAGACTCGGGCATTTAAAACACAAGACATACTCTACTAAATTTCTAAAACAACACTACAACATTACACACTACTTATAAATAAAAACCTACACCTTTAATTAAAAAATAACAACTACTAAATTGTTTTCTTTTTCTCCTATTTTGTCGACACCCACCACCAACTTAATAACTTTTCTGCTGCTGCTTCTTTGACTTTATCCTCATCCCCAAAACAAAATTTTTATAATCTGCTGCTGCCACTTTTCCTCTTCTCTTTCTTCTTGAATCTATCGAAGCCTCCATTCCCAAATTAAAAACACCACTACTTTCTACACCCACCTTTCCACCCCTTTCATGTTTTCGGCAAAACCACTATACACAAAGGCACCACCTTCCATTGATATGTCGCGTTTGCTGTCCCCTCGAAAACCCAGAAGAACAAACCATCACCATCACAAATTAATTAGGGTTGACCTTGAAGTTTTGTCCTTTTATTTTGTCACAAGAGTTCATAAGAATTAGAACCATAAGTATCAGGAGAAGACACCATTTAGGAAGGTTAATTCTCCCACAACCCGAAAGCTATATGGAGCCTAACTCCACTTTCACCCTTAAATCCACCTCCCCTGGACACCAATCGAATCACACCAAAACTACAAACACACCTCGAATTGAGAAGCTCTCAAGAGAAGGATTAGTGTGTGATTCGAATTGGGAAAAGGAAGTGGGTTTCTGGAGCTTTTGGATCCGGGTTTGATTTTCTTGGCCTCATTGTCAATCGGCTACATTCTTTTGTAAGGTCACGCGTTGAAGTTACTACACACCATTTGATTCTATTGCATCACAGATTTCTACTACTACCAAGGTGAGTTCATAGTCCCACATTTTACTATGTTTTCAAATCCCGTGGGGAGATACATGCTATAAATCTTAACACAAGTATTTTTCTGTATGCTTCCCTGATTGATACTGCTAAGTTAATATTGCCTAAGTTATTACCCCGCCAATTTAAAAGTCCCTTTATCATGAACCATTAATCACTTGCGAGTGAACGCGAATTTCGTGAATAGATCTATTGGAAGTGACATCCCATTTGTACTAGACGGATGGATAGCCATAGTGTTAGCCGGATTGATAGACAAATGCACTTTATTCGAATTTGAGTATGGCAAAACTCCTACACCAGGGCATTTATCACCCATATCATTGCTATGATTGGGATATTTATTATTACTACCCCTACACGTTAAGGTTTGCGTTTCATGAGGCTTAGTGCAATATTTATCTATTTATTACTCCTGCAATATCATTGTTTTCACTATTATTTACCTTGTGTTCAAACTATTACAAACAAAACACTGTGAATTCACTCAACCTTTGTGTTGATATTTTAAGCATGTTTATCTCAGGTAATTAAAGGAATCTCAAGCACGGAGTTGGCACGGGCATGGAGAAAAGACCCACCTTTGTTTCAAATAACTATATCATTCTTTTCAAACTCGTCATCATTTTTGTAAACTACTACCCCTTTTGATAACAAATATGTAATCTCTGAATATTGAGCTTTCATTTAATGATATAAAATTTCCCTTTTTATCAAAAATCTATACTTATGACTGTGATCTAGTTAGTAATACCCCGTTTAAGTCTTCCGCTGCTTCATTACGATTTTTGGGGTGTTACATACGGGATAACAACTAACAATATCCGCAGTAACAACTACTATCAGCAGAAACAAGATAGAACTATCAGCAGCAATGAGCTTCGGCAGGAACCAACATTATCGGCAGGAACCAACTTTCACTATCGGCAGCAACAAGAAATATCTTATTTCCAGAATTCCCAACAACTGTCCAATTAGCACCCTTAAACATTCTGTCCTTCACCTTTGCACTAGCCCAGTCACTAAGCTCACCCGCAGTTGCACCTAAAGATTGACGTAATAATATTAAACATGATAATAATAATAATAATAATAATAATAATAATAATAATAATAATAATAATAATAATAATAATAATAATAATAATAATAATAATAATAATAATAATAATAATAATAATAAACATAGATATATAAAATCATTTAATTATATATACCTTGGTACTTTTCTCGTTTATCACAAAACCATTGCTGTAGAAGCCCTCTGTAGTATTCCATTAGCATTGAAATAGGACGTCTTCGAACCTTTTTTTGTTAAATTGTTGATTGACTCTGCACTGTTCGAAGTCATATAATTGTAACGTTTTCTTGTGCAATGCGCCCTTGACCAATAACTAATTCCAACTTCCAATAGTTTGTTGTAAGCTTCCGGACTTTTTCGTCCAATTTGTGTGAATGCATCTTGAAACTCGTCGGTTGTGTAACATTTGCAAGTCTTCCAATATAAAGCCTTAAGCCTTCTGCTTTGTTCAAAATTGCAATTCAACATCAAATGCCTACAACAAAAACCATGAAATGAATCTGGAAAAACCGTTTGACAAGCTTGTTTTATTCCTAGACTTGTTACACCCCGTGCCCGCTTAAACCAAAAACTAAAACTTTTTACGCGGAAACGCTTAACTTTTACGGATATCTGGTTACTCTTTTGACCACTGACAAAATTCTATTAACATTCAGACCTTGAGACTAATTTTAAATGAAACTAGACTCAATTACCTTCAAAACGACAGGTGGCACGACCCGTGACGACTTACGGATTAAAAGATATGATTTTTCAAAGATTACTAAAAATATTACCGAGACGCCCAACCGATCGGATGGCTCTCCAACCGAATCGGTTGGGGACTGCTGATCAGACAAAATCACGTTTAGGTCCGTAACTTGCAAACTTGCCCTCGAAACTTCACCAAACTTTCCAAATTCATTTAGTACACCATTTGGCTCATTTTCATACAAAAACATTTACCGTTTGACTCCCCGAATTGGTACTTTACAAATTAGACACATTAAACCCATTTTGACCCATTCTCACTACATATCACCCATACGACTTTCATATTACATCAAACTTGGCCAACTTCCTTAACTTAATATAATAAACATGTTCCAATGATACTTGACCCGTTTACAACTCAAAAGGGGTACTTTTACACATAATCCAAACGCCCCTTTAACTTTATACATAAACACATAAACTACACTTTAACACACCAATTGACTACCAGATCGTTTGGATGACCTTAACATACAACTTTCCATATGGCTACACTTTACCAACCCATAAAAGACCAACGGGTGTACAAACTTACACATGAGCCCGGTATTCTACCTAGGCTCCTACACATACTACCTTAATCTCGCATATCCAAATCCTTAATCATTACATCCAAGCCGTCCATATAAACATGCCAACCTACAAAACGGTTAGACAACTAAACCGTAAGCACAAAGGCTTAGTAAGTAAAACGACCATAACATATCATTATACTTCAAACCACACATAAGCATCATATACATAAAACACTTACTTTACGGCTTACTACCCAAATCTCATCTAACACATAACATCAACATATTCCATAGCATCAACGCATCACATAAGCCACATTCATGGCATCACATAAGCATATTCCAAGTCCATATACTTGACACCAAACATACATAATAAACATGTGTTAGAAATCCATATAACACATGTTACTATCATTTTACTTACCTTAATCCAAGCTAAATAATAACAAGAACATCATCATCATCATCATCCTTCATAATTAACCAAAACCTAACAACATAACAATCAATAACATAACAAGGGTTATCAAAACCCATTAAACATACTTATCTTTCATTCTACATCATCATATGATCATATCTTGATCATATGATGAAAACCCACTTAATCCATAATCTATAACTTCATTAATCATCAAGAACATAGATACTTACTTGTGGGAAGATCATTACTAAGGAAGACTATGAACACTTGATCTTCACCTTATTCTTCTTAAATCATCATTTAGCTTTTCCCTCTCTTTTTCTCTCTAAAGAACTGGACCACAAGCTCCAACTCAATAATGGAGGAAAACTCTAGAAAATCCTGGATATATTTAGTTAGGTGGCAAGTTTGGCCATTTGGCAAGATTGGCCCTTCAAGTCTCATTCCTTCTTATTTAGCCACAACTAACTTTATCACATGTTTAATACTTGGCAGCCTAGGCCCCTTTAGTTATGCAACACATTTTATATAACTACATTAGTCATACCTTGACTATTAAATTTGACTACAATGCAACATTCGTTGACTGGCTAATCACGAAAGGCCTTAATCCATTTTCATCCAGGGTGGGGTCCCAGTGTCCGGGAAACGGGTCTAACAATTCTACCCCCCTTATTTAGATTTCGTCCCCGAAATCTCTCGTCTATTACTATCCCAAAACCAATTCACGACATATACAAGTCCTTATTCTCATGCTTTCTAAGCCATTACTTTGCAACGATCTAGATGATCTCGCAAATTCTACACTCACTATACATAAACATAACTCATAATCCAACTTAAAACACACTTCTCATCGCAAACTTTTCTAAAATTTCCAACAATGACTACTTGTCATCCGGAAACATCTACTACTTTGACTTTATATAAGTCAAACTTTGGCACTACTATCACACTATACGCCCATGCACTAACATGACATAACATCTTATACCGGTCAAATTCGCATTTACATAATACCAACACATAGCAACATCCAAAACCGGCAACTTATTTTAAATTATACAAAGTACCATACAAACGGTACCATCAAAAATCTTTCACACGCATCACTTAAGCAATCTTCCTTATTAAATTTCGGGAATGCTCACCAATTAACTTATCAACTTAATGCATAACTCATTCTAGGCGTCTATCCTAAGGTTTCACACATTACCTTAACGCCGCTATAAGTTTTATTCATATCTATCTTTTCTTATGACGTCTAACATATTTTAGTTTTCACTTTCTCATCTCACTATCCGTACTCATGTCATATCGGCTACACATAAGTCCACTCATTTATAACTCTTTATTTACATAAAAAGGCGTCCCAATCTATGTAGATAAGGAATTATAAACTCATGGTTCGGCGATTTACAATTCTTCATTTAAATGAAAAGGCGTCCCAATCCATTTAATTCAAGAAACCATAAACCATCCTACTTATATGCTTCCAACATAACATTCGTACTTGTTTTACTTTCCATCTTTACTAGCCTTGGATCCAATCTCGCTAACTTTCCATCCATGCCATAAGACAAGCTAACCACTATGCCATAAAGGCAAGCTAAACATCCATGCCATAAAGGCAAGCTATCATCCATGCCATAAAGGCAAGCTAACCACCATGCCATAAAGGCAAGCTAAACATCCATGCCATAAAGGCAAGCTATCATCCATGCCATAAAGGCAAGCTAGGCCATCTCAAAGGATGCCAAACACATGCCATGAAGGCAAGCTAACAACCATGCCCTGAAGGCAAGCTATCAATCCATGCCATGAAGGCAAGCTGGGCTATCCCGAAGGATACCATAAACACATGCCATAAGGTAAGCTGGGCTATCATGAAGGATACCATAACTAGAGCATTGGATCCAAGCTATATCTATCTTTTCATCTTTACTCAATTCATCTTTCATATACTTCTATCATTAGGCATACACTATCATTTACTCAATTTTTCATTGCCTTAAGCAATTTCAACATTCACTATCACACTTACTATCCTCTCAACAAGTTTTAATATAACACTTGCACATTTATTATGTTTGCATGCTCACAATGCCACTTATCATTCATCCGTCAACCCCAAGTTGACTCATACGCTCACTATGTGCCATCTTTACTTTAGATAAGTTCTATATGAAATATGCTTGTACATTACAATTTACACATCTTCTACGTGTTCTTACAACACACTTTTATTATTACCCGTCAACCCCTTGTTGACCATATTCTCAACTCATACTATCACTTCATTTAGTCTATTCAACTCTTACGCATATAGACCTTACATAGGTTTATTCTATCACACTCACATAAATCTCATCATATATATATATATATATATATATATATATATATATATATATATATATATATATATATATATATATATATATATATATATATATATTAACATGATTATATTCATGTTTTACAATTCTTTCTAGCACACTTCAAGTCACTTATGACTTTTAGCGCAATCTGTATCTCATTTATCACTTCTACTCATTTATTACTAACACATTTTAATTATCATGTTTGATATGCAACATGATCTCATCACGTTTTAACTATACACTTAACTTTCTCATTTTAGTTACTCATGAAAGAATTCATGCCTTCAAGCATCTAATCGTTATTATCTTAATCAAGCCCTCTCAAAAAAATCAAACTACAAACATACTTCGCTATTCACTTCTTACTTATCTCAATCTTTCTAAGCATTTATGCTTTTCCAAATAATTATCATGCTTCTTAAATTATTTCACATATCAATGTGTTCTCTCAACTTTCTTTCGACACTAAGTTTTCACATGACATGCATTTCAATGTGTCTATCTCAACTCATACACTTCTATGCAATCGTGCTCTCAAGCACACCACATAAAACTTAGACATATAATAAACTACCATAGACTTAACATCACATAAGCAATCATATCATAACACTTAACACTTATCCGACAAGTGTTAAAACATTCATAATCAAAATCAAATCATGAAGTCTATGGCATCATATATCACATCGCAAAATCAATCTATGCCTAAACATCAACCTTCTAATTAGCCGCAAGCATTAGTCTACCTTATAACTAAGGCATCACAAAACTATAATTCACTTACTAACCCGTCTCTAATACCACTTAGCATTGCTACCCGCATTTCAACACCATAACTCTATCATGCCTTCACATAATAGCAAAACAAACACCGGCACCAACCGAGGTGCTCGGCCGACTAATCATTTAAGCATCTCAAGTCCCTATGGACTTGTATCTCAAACACAAAAACACTATTACAAACATACATCATCTATCATCAATAGGCTCAACTAGCATAAAACGTAATCCGTCTAACACTTAGCAATTACTTTCCGCGCGACTAACACTTACGTCCAATGATTCTATGAGTGGTTTAAGTCTAGTCAATCCTAAAGATAACCTAATTCACTTAAACCGAGGCTTTGATACCAATTTGTTACACCCCGTGCCCGCTTAGAACAAAAACTAAAACTTTTTACGCGGAAACGCTTGACTTTTACGGACATCTGGTTACTCTTTTGACCACTCACAAAATTCTATTAACATTCAGACCTTGAGACTATTTTTAAATGAAACTAGACTCAATTACCTTCAAAACGACGAGTGGCACAACCCGTGAAGACTTACGGATTAAAAGATATGATTTTTCAAATATTACCAAAAATATTACTGAGACGCCCAACCGATCGGATGGCTCTCCAACCGAATCGGTTGGGGACTGCTGATCAGACAAAATCACGTTTAGGTCCGTAACTTGCAAACCTGACCTCGAAACTTCACCAAACTTTCCAGATTCATTTAGTACACCATTTGGCTCATTTTCATACAAAAACATTTACCGTTTGACTCCCCGAATTGGTACTTTACAAATTAGACACATTAAACCCATTTTGACCCATTCTCACTACATATCACCCATACGACTTTCATATTACATCAAACTTCGCCAACTTCCTTAACTTAACATAATAAACATGTTCCAATGATACTTGACCCGTTTACAACTCAAAAGGGGTACTTTTACACATAATCCAAACGCCCCTTTAACTTTATACATAAACACATAAACTACACTTTAACACACCAATTGACTACCAGATCGTTTGGACGACCTTAACATACAACTTTCCATACGGCTACACTTTACCAACCCATAAAAGACCAACGGGGGTACAAACTTACACATGAGCCCGGTATTCTACCTAGGCTCCTACACATACTACCTTAATCTCGCATATCCAAATCCTTAATCATTACATCCAAGCCGTCCATATAAATATGCCAACCTACAAAGCAGTTAGACAACTAAACCGTAAGCACAAAGGCTTAGTAAGTAAAACGACCATAACATATCATTATACTTCAAACCACACATAAGCATCATATACATAAAACACTTACTTTACGGCTTACTACCCAAATCTCATCTAACACATAACGTCAACATATTCCATAGTGTCAACGCATCACATAAGCCACATTCATGGCATCACATAAGCATATTCCAAGTCCATATACTTGACACCAAACATACATAATAAACATGTGTTAGATATCCATATAACACATGTTACTATCATTTTACTTACCTTAATCCAAGCTAAATAATAACAAGAACATCATCATCATCACAATCTTCCATCATCATCATCATCCTTCTTAATTAACCAAAACCTAACAACATAACAATCAATAACATAACAAGGGTTATCAAAACCCATTAAACATACTTATCTTTCATTCTACATCATCATATGATCATATCTTGATTATATGATGAAAACCCACTTAATCCATAATCTATAACTTCATTAATCATCAATGTTAGGAATTCTGGGAAATAATATATTTCTCATTGCTGCTGGCAGTGTAAGATGGTTCCTGCCGATAGTGTTCGGTTCCTGCTGAAGTTCATTGCTGCCGATAGTTTATTTTTGTTTCTGCTGATAGTAGTCATTACTGCGGGTTTTAGTAATTGTTATCCCGTAAGTTTTGAATGTTTGTTAGATTTATTTTTAGAAGAGATTGATGTATATCTCTTCACACGTTTTCTTGTATGACGGGTTAGGGTTAGGGTTTCTTGTTAGTATAAAAACACCCGTCTATGAGTTTTGTAATCAATCGATTCAATCAATAGAAAAACAATTTCATCAGTTCATAAACCGATCCATAGAGGATCAAAACCTTGTTAGTTATTTTCTTCTTTATATTCTTGTGTTTAGTTTCCGCATAGACACAAGTCTTACACCTAGAGATTCTCGTTTAACCAAGCTCAATCAAGCTAGAAGCACACGATCCTACAAGTGGTATCAGAGCCTGGTGAGGATCTCTGATAAAGAAGAAAACATACAGGATCTCTTGAACCTTTTTCACAATGTCGTTATCAGGAGATAAATTTGAAATGTGGGCAAGGAAGATTAGAACTCTGTTTCATAATGAGTCTATGGCTAAGCTGACTGAATATGATGAATCCTATGAGGCAAAGGAAAACTTGGAAGAATATGCATTAATGGGATTTCCATCTCAGGTACAAAAGTGTCATTTTGGTTGTCATGATTTATATTCTGCTCTTAAGAAAGAAAATGATGACATGGAATCTAAGTATAATGAATATTTTATTAAGGTACAAGCTTATGAAAATGCTGTTAAAACTTTAGAAAATCAAAAGGTTTGGTACCAAAAGAATCAGTTAGCTTATGAGGAAAAGATTAAAGTATTACAGAGAGATTTAAAAAACACCACTAATGAGCTTAAGTATTCTGAATCTCAAAATACTAAGATCAATTTAGAGAAACAGGATTTGCAGAGTAAGCTAGACAATACCTTGGCTAGGTTTGATAGATGGAAAGATTCATCTAAAAACCTAAACAAGTTAGTTGATAGTTCTATGTCTGTGAAAACTAAACTTGGTTTAGGGTTTGGTGACTACATAGGGAAAGATTAATTCTATGACCCTAATGAGTATAGTGTTTTTGACCCTGAACTTGTTAATTACCAAATACCTGTAAAGTTTGTAAAAGAAGGAGAGATGCATGCAGTTCCTCCTCCTATCAGAGGAGTTTTTATGCCTTCCCCTGTCCACTCTCTCTCTGACATTGACTTAGATGAATCACATATGGTTTATGGCAAAAAGTCCAAAGACTTACCTGAACCTGATGAATTTGTCTCTTGTTCCACAAGTGTCAAGTCCTCAGAACCAGAGTCTAAAGACTTTGTTTCTTGTGATTCAAGTGATGAATCACCCACACCAAAGTCCCATGAGCCCTCAAAAGTGACTGATGGTGAATCCATGTCTAAAACAGCTCATTCTGACCATAGTTCACTTAAGTTTGTTAAAATCAGTTCACCTTCAAGTACTGGTAGTGAGACTTCTGTGTGTAATAAAACAAGACATGGAAAGAACAAAAAGATTAAAAAGAAATCATGTTTTGTTTGTGGTAGTAAAGTTTATCTCATCAAAGATTGTGATTATCATGAGAAGAGAATGGGTGTGTATGCTAGGACACAAGTGACTAGACCTCTGTGGAATAATGTGGATAAGATACCCTCTTATGTACTTAAGGCAGCAGCATTTCCTGCTAGTAATACTAAACCTGTTGCTACTGGTAGGCATAGCAATCCTGCAACCATTCCTGCTGGTAAGCCAGTTCCAGCTGGTCAAACCAATTCTGCTGGTTGGAAGAGGAATGTTGTTCAACCATTTTACAGACCCTCAAGCCCTTATTTTCAAAATGGTTATAGGTCTGATTATTATGAGCCAATTCCTGAAGAGGGATTGTATTACTATCCTTGGTTTCCTTGGTAATGGTCTTGATTGTCTAATCATGTTGTTGTATTCTTCCTTGCTAGTTTTGAGGGGAGGCATTAGCCTGAGGGGAGGCTAATGCTTGTATCTTTGTAATGTTTCTTTTTCTTTTATGCTGTAAGTGCTAACTTTGTTTTGCAGGTAAGTTTGTTTTCTTGTATATTCTGTGTTTTGTGTTTTCTATCTTTATGCAGGTTTATTGTCATGCAATAATTTTTAGTATTCAATCTCATGAGATACATCAAAAGAAAAGACTTCGTTGATCATTGAAAAATGAGGGGTTACAGTGATTCACAGTTCATCATCAAAGGACAACATTAAAACACCATCATAAAACATTTGTCAACATACAAAAGAACCAGACAAAAGACACTAATCAGAAGGACCAAACTCCTAGACCCTAGCCCACACCCCAACCTGCAGCCTACTCCATTTTCCCTTTGCCCTTGCCCATGTAATCAGGCATCTCCTTCCTCACTCCTCTCCCTCTGACTTCACCTTGCAACCTTGGAGCTGCAAGACCAATGATCACTGGTATTGGTTGTCCTCTCCTTTGGACTGGAATTGATTGTCTTGGTTGGCTTGTCTGAGGAGTTGGATGGACCGGCCTTGGGGTTGCCTGAGGAGTTGGATGGCTTGGCCTTGGAGGTGATTGACCTTTCTTTGGAGTTGGATGACTTGGGGTAGAGTGTGACTGACTTGATCTTGGGCGTAACCTAGAAAGTGGATGACTTGGCTTACGTGTTGGCTGACTTGGCTTCGGTGGTGATGGCTGACTTGGCCTAGGTGGTGGCTGCCTTGGCCTAGGTGGCTGGCTGGCTTGGGCTTGGCTCTGAGACTTCGTAGGAGGCCACAGTCTTCTCCATCTCTTCCCTAAGCATAGCCACAGTCTTCTCCATCTCTTCCCTAAGCTTATCAGAGATGGGAAATTTTGGAGGATATGTTTCCCACTCCCCTTTATAGTACGTCAGGGACTTTGGCCAAGCAGAGGTCTCTTCATCAGAACTTGAGTATTCAAATGAGGAGGGAGCAGATGGAAAAGGGTCTGATGAAACTTCTTCGTCTTTAACCTTACACTTGCCCTTGAATTGTGAGGATGATGCGGTTGGGGGAAAGTATTTTCCCCACCCTGATGATGATTCGGTGGAGGAGGAAGAGTCGGATGATAGTTCAATAATGGGTGTTTTTTATGAACTCATGGTTTTGTTTGTTATGTCGAATATGATTAGGGTTTTGATGATGAAGTAATTTGATTTGGGGAAAAGGCCTATTTATAGTGAGAAGATGATTTGTGGGAATTGAATGTTTGGTTGGTAATGGGAGTTAATTTGGGCGATTTCTTTTTAATAACTGGATTAGCAATGTTGACTTTGGTCAAACCACTCCATTTCTACTGATTAACCGAGTGTTCCTGCTGATTGACGAGTGATTCCTATTGATTTCATTAAATTTGGGAAAATTAGTTAAGTCAAATCGGTCAAAGATACGTGCGCAAAATTCCTACAATTTAAATCGCTAAATTTGGCAGCCATATAACAACATCATAACTGACCTAAAATTGTACTTCTCACACCACAAATCTTCTATATCCTCTCAAACCCTAGCTCATCATTTCTCTTTTCAAACCCTAGTTCCTTCAACAAATACAATGGCAACACTTCGATACAAAGATGATCACAACAAGGTTGCACATTTAGAGTCCTCTGATAGAAGTGAAGGTTATGACGAAGTACTGGCTTTTTTGCGTGGGTCCTCTATTCAATATGCCCTTACTCACTGTCCAGCTACAGTGTACGACTCTCTCATTAAGCAATTTTGGGCAACTGCTAACGTGCGAAATATTGTGGGAAGAGAGCGGGAAATTGTAGCAACCATTGATGGTCATGAACACATTGTTACTGAGGGATTGGTCCGTACACAACTTCAACTTCCTGATGAAAATGGAGTGTATGATCTTTCCAAGCAAGAAATCCTGGATGGTATGGCAGCCATTGGATACCCTGTCACTGGTAATTTTACTTTTTATAAAAGTAAGCTCTCTCCTCAATGGAGATTTCTTATTCACACTTTGCTTCAGTGCATTAGTATTAAGACAGGTGGTTGGGACCAATGTTCTAGTCCTATTGCATCTGGCCTTATTTGTTTGTCACAGGGAAGGGTATACAATTGGGTAAAATACATTTTTGATGGGATGGTTGACAATGTCACTGCTGAGAAAACCAAATTTCTAATGTACCCTAGGTTTCTTCAAATCATTTTAGGTGTACAGACCATTGACCCATCCCATAAGATTGTGGCTAGGTTGACTGCTAAAATATTTGCCACAATGAAGATGAACTTTGCAGGCCCACACTTGCCATTATTACCTGCAATGTTGCCCAATGTCAATCCTGCTGGAAATCCAGATCCTGCTGATAATGAAAATATTCCACCAGCACCCAATGCAGCTGATGCCAGTGCATCCAATGCTGCTGGTGCAGGGACTTCAGTTGCTGCTGATGCAAATGCATCGATTGCTGCTGATGCCCCATTACCACCATCTCCTAGACCTACCACACCTCAAACTGTTGTCCCTGATGAGCCTATTGTCCAGACCTCAACTGATGACCAACCAACACCTTCTATGGATATGCCTTCTTCTTCAAGGCTTTCAACTCCTAGTCCTACTAGGCAACCTTTTAGTGATGACACCCATACTGGTGGAGAATTTCATGTATCTCCACCTAGATCCAATGAAGCTCCTAACACCTCAGGCATTCCTGCTGGTGGAGCTGAGGATGCTGCTGATCTCACTTCTATGTCCAACTTACTTGACAGGTATATGCAGAAAATTGAAGCATTGGAGTCTGAGCTTAAGGAGACCAAAAGGAATTTTAGTGAGAAGGTGGAGTCTTTGGAAAAGGAGCTCAAGGATACCAAAGAAACTTTCAGTGGGACTATCCAACAGCTCAATGAAAGAATTAGCTCTTTAGAAGCTCAACATCCACAAAAGAAAAGAAGGGTTGTGCTCTCTGAGTCTGAGGATGATCAGGCTGATATGGCATTTGATGGGCTAAATGTGTTGGCTTCTGTTTCAATTGATAGTGTAAATAATGAAGTACCTACCTCTTCTGAGCCCACTACAACTCCTAAACCTCAGGCTTTCACAAGAACAAGAACCAAGCAGCATTCAGGAGTGTCAGCTTTTGAGAAGTTTCAATCCACCATTGCTGTTGATGTCTCTGGTGTTGCCTCTGATGTTCCTGCTGGGGTTGGTAGTGTTTCCACTGATCGTAAGATTCCTGGTATTTCTGCTGGTAGCACATCCATTGCTGCTGGTACTGCCACCATTCCCCCTGCTACAACACAACATGATGCTGAGATAGCCAGACAGATGCATGAACAGGAACTCGCTACTGAACAAGCTAGACAAGCTCATATTGCTGAAGATGAGGAGTTTGCAAGGCAAATGTCTGCTGATGAAAGCAACATAGCTGGCTTTATGAATAGCACAAGATCAGAAGATCTTAATCCAGAAGAGTTCAATGAGCAACTTCAATACTTATTGGCTTCTGATATGATTATTAGAGCTCATGGGGTGATGATTCTTCAAGATTCAGAGTTGGATGTGGAAGAAAAGTCAGATAAGCTCAAGGCATTTATCTTAAAGACACATAGAGCATCTACTTGGAATGACTTGATACATAGGATTAAAGAAAGGCAAAAGTCAGGTTATAAGACAAAGATGCCTACAAACAAAGATAATGTCAATTTCATGAAGCACTATTTGAAGAATCAAGCTAATTACAAGCTAAGTGACTTCAAAGGCTGGACTGATGCTGCAATTCAAAAGCAGTTCTTTGACACTTATGCAAGGATGAATACTCCAGTCAGAACAGACATTCAACAGAGAAAGAAAAGAGAGTCTGCAGCTTTAGAGTCTGATGTTACAAAGAAATTGAAGCCTGGAGAGAAATTGACTGATGCACCTCCCTCTATTCCTACTGAGGGTTCTCAAGGTACCACATCTATTTCTCCAAATCTTTCTGTTGGTGCATCTGGTGCACCACAAGAGGTTCATACTCCTGCTGTGACACCTTCAACAATTCACTTCTCCTCTACAACTCCAAGGACCAGAAAGAAGAGTCATGCTATGAAGTCTTCATCCAAGACTCTTGCAGACATGAATGATCAGGAATTGATTCAGTTTGATTCTGAAAGTGATTCTGAAGGTGATTCTCCTCACCCTTGGTCACATATTGCTGGTTGGGAGGTTCTTCCTATACCTCAAGGAGAAATCCATGCCCTGTACACCCTTGATGGGAAAACTAAACATTTCACATTCCTTAGGGAGATTTTGAATAAGGTGGACAAACAAGATTTGATACATCTCTATGGTATGGTGACTAAGCACTATGAAACTCATCAGGCTACAGGGATTGGTCTTATTCTTTGGGGAGATTTGAAAGTGTTAATGGATTCTCTGGAGGGGGGCAATGCTCATTCTGTGTGGGCTGATCAACAATCTTGGAGAGTACACAGTTGGCGATTGTATTCTACTTCTCAGGTTCATGTTTTGGAGACTGTTACTGGGAAGGTGCTTTGCATGTTTGTGGATGTTCCCTATCCTTTATCCGTAGAACTTATGGAGAGGATGCTTAAGTGTAAGCTGCAAGTTGGCAAATATGTAGTTGGGAATGACTTGACCACAACAGAACAATTGATCAGATTCATAAGAAATCAACTTGCTGCTGCCTGTGGTTCATCTGCTTGATCAGGGTATCTTTTTGGCTTATTTTTGTATATTTTTCATTCTTTTTGGCTTATTTTTGTTTTATTTTCTTTTATGTTCTTTTCTTTATGTTTATTTTCTTTATAGTCTTAGTTATAAAAAAAAAATAATAATAATAAAAATAAATAAAAATAAAATAAAAATTGTTGTATATTATTTTCTTTATGTTTACTTTACTTGTATGGTTTTGAGCAACACCTTGCAGGTACAGTGTTGGTGTTTACACCTACACAACAAATGGTATTCAACTCACCGTGTCTCGCAGAAAGTGTCTCGCAGAAAAGAAAGAGTTGGCTCACCACGAGGGTACGGCTCTGGTGTGATTATCAAATCCGTTGATAGCTGTAATAGCTTGCTCAAAGCTATAGGGTTCTCAACTCACCGATGTTTCATTACTAAGAGTTGAATGGTTTTTAATTCGCCATGGATTTTACTCCTTTGGGGTTTCCAAAGAATTGGCTAGCCCACAAGTGTATGGCTTGTGGTAAAGGCAGTGGAATACCATACTTGGTACTCAATTCACCAAAGGTTATCTTCAACCTAAGAATTGGCTAGTCCTGAGCAAACGGCTACAGGTAAAGATAAGTCAAATCCGTTTAAAGTTGCTGATTTACTAAAGAATCAGATGGTTATCAATGTACCATGGTCTAACACACCTAAACATTGGCTACTCCAGTAGTGATGGCTATTGGTAAAGAGACATTAAATCCATTAATTTTCAATGATTCACCTCTCACAGGAGTTAACACACCTGGATGTGATGAGAATAGTATGCAACTTAAGTGATTTGATGTATACAATGTCATAGTAGCAGTCAAGATCAAATGAATGACATGGTGACCAGCTTATTCTTTTGAAGATGATTTCCTTTTGCTGCTGAACTATAGAAGTTGTTGCTGGAAGTTAAAGATGTTGCTGCTGGTTACTTACTATTGCTGCTGCTCAAATGCAATCCTCAAGCCTGAGAAGTTCAAGCTCTATCACGTGGGAATCTTGCAAGTTAACCTAGTCAACTTCAAGATTAGGGGAGGATTGTTAGGAATTCTGGGAAATAATATATTTCTCATTGCTGCTGGCAGTGTAAGATGGTTCCTGCCGATAGTGTTCGGTTCCTGCTGAAGTTCATTGCTGCCGATAGTTTATTTTTGTTTCTGCTGATAGTAGTCATTACTACGGGTTTTAGTAATTGTTATCCCGTAAGTTTAGAATGTTTGTTAGATTTATTTTTAGAAGAGATTGATGCATATCTCTTCACACGTTTTCTTGTATGACGGGTTAGTGTTAGGTTTTCTTGTTAGTATAAAAACACCCGTCTATGAGTTTTGTAATCAATCGATTCAATCAATAAAAAAACAATTTCATCAGTTCATAAACCGATCCATAGAGGATCAAAACCTTGTTAGTTATTTTCTTCTTTATATTCTTGTGTTTAGTTTCCGCATAGACACAAGTCTTACACCTAGAGATTCTCGTTTAACCAAGCTCAATCAAGGTAGAAGCACACGATCCTACAATCAAGAACATAGATACTTACTTGTGGGAAGATCATTACTAAGGAAGACTATGAACACTTGATCTTCACCTTCTTCTTTTTAGATCATAATTTTGCTTTTCCCTCTCTTTTTCTCTCTAAAGAACCGGACCACAAGATCCATCTCAATAATGGAGGAAAACTCTAGAAAATTCTGGATATATTTAGTTAGGTGGCAAGTTTGGCCATTTGGCAAGATTGGCCCTTCAAGTCTCATTCCTTCTTATTTAGCCACAACTAACTTTATCACATGTTTAATACTTGGCAACCTAGGCCCCTTTAGTTATGCAACACATTCTATATAACTACATTAGTCATACATTGACTATTAAATTTGACTACAATGCAACATTCGTTGACTGGCCAATCACGAAAGGCCTTAATCCATTTTCATCCAGGGTGGGGTCCCAGTGTCCGGGAAACGGGTCTAACAAGATGTCTATCAGATATTATAGCCAAATCTGGAACTTCGCCGATGCATTCTTTCAAGTGGGTCAAAAACCATGTCCATGATCTCCCAGTCTCACCCTGAGATACACCGGTCGCAAGAGGAACAATCTGATTATTTCCATCCATTCGACGAGCAAATTTGTACCTAGGTATGTACCTTTAAGATGAGCTGCATCAATTATTATTAGTGGTCGCAAATGGTCCAAGAAAGCCCGAATCTAGAACATTAACAAAGTATTAGTTTTACAATAATAATATAAACTATATATTAAAAAGAAAAGTTAATTAGATAGTCATAAATTATTACCGCAACACCAAAGGCTATAAGTGTTACCCATCCGGGGTTTTTCAACTTTAAATTATAACAATAATACGGTAATTGTGAAAAAGAATTTTTCGGGCAACCGGACAACGTCTCCAATGCTATATTTCTTCCTCCCCATGCCTTTTTGTATTAAATGTCGATGTTGTACTCAAGGTTGATGTCTTTTACTATGTCATTTGGCTTATATATCCGACTAGGATCTGCCATCTTCGGTATCAACAAATGACCCAACAATTTAGAGGTTGCATTTCGGTGATTAGGATAGAGTTGTGTTCTGTCACAAGTGTGAATGTCATTTACTTTTCCTATTACCCATTTTATACTATCTTCTGCCTTAGATGAAATTATCTTCCACTCGCAATCGTCATTCAAACAAACTACATCAAACCTAAACATATCTGTTTTTCTTGGTCTAAATTGAAAACCTTCTAAAAGAGCTTTTTCACCAATTTCGTACATGCATAATTCTTTACTATCAAATTCATCACCCGTTTTTATAACTTTTTTGCAAATTTTCCCGGCGCCTACTTTTTGCGTTTTAATAGGTTGTGTTGGATGATCAGGGGAAGGAGACATATAGTTAAATGTGTTACTTTTCCATGCATGATCAAAACGGTCGTTTGACAAAACAGGTTCGGTATTTTTGAAAGTTTCGTTTTTGGGTTGATTATATGTGTTGTCAAATTCATCACCAAGTTCAACGTATCCCTCAGGATGAAAATTAAGATCGAATGCAAAAGTATTGGATGAAGAAGGATTTACCTTTAAGCCTTTTTCAATCTTCTTAATATACACATTATGCAACACGGTAGATTTCCCTTTCAAAACTTGATGTACAAAAAACGCCATATCATCATCGTCAACTATGTGGACACAATTATTTCGAACATTGTAAGAGAGCACAATATCATAGTCTTGCCCGATGTTGAACGTTTTCTTGGCGACAGTAACAAGTTGTGCGTACGTAATATTTTTTAGAAGTGATATACCAAACGTTAAATCTCTACAAACAAAAAATACACTAAATTTACCATTCATGTTTTTTGGCTACACGAATTTTAGATACAGGAATTTAGAATTGTAAGACCACACAGTTGTGTATGTGAAACAATATAATATAAGTATATAATTCGCACATTTGGCCAAGTCGCACATTCGCACATCTGAAACTTAAATACATTTTCACTTTACAACAACCACTTATTTATTGACATGGTACTTTTAATTAAATTTCAAACCTATCACATGTTGTTTATAATTTAATTTAACTTTTTTTGTGGTAAAAAATTATAACAGGAGTCTTAATTGAGCGGTGTTGCCAAACGGTCAAGTATTTTCAATGAGGTTTATTGTTATACGGAGACACGTTATAAAACACATAATTTTTAACCACTATATTTGTATAAGAGCCATACTCATGGTACTTTATGCCATGTAGAAACAATAAGTATCTAATTCGCACATTTGGCCAAGTCGCACATTCGCACATCTAAAACTTAAATACATTTTCACTTTACAACAACCACAGATTTATTGACATGGTACTTTTAATTAAATTTCAAACCTACCACATGTTATTTATAATTTAATTTAAGTTTTTTTTTGGTAAAAAAATTATAACAGGAGTCTTAATTGAGCGTTGTTGTCATATGATCAAGTATTTTCAATGAGGTTTATTGTCATACAGGGACATGTTATAAAACACATAATTTTTAAGCACTATATTTGTATAAGAGCCTTACTCATGGTATTTTATGCCATGTAGAAACAATAAGTATATAATTCGCACATTTGGCCAAGTCACACATTCGCACATCTGAAACTTAAATACATTTTCACTTTACAACAACCACATATTTATTGACATGGTACTTTTAATTAAATTTCAAACCTACCACATGTTGTTTATAATTTAATTTAAGTTTTTTTGTGGTAAAAAATTATAACAGGAGTCTTAATTGAGCGGTGTTGCCAAACGGTCAAGTATTTTCAATGAGGTTTATTGTTATACGGAGACACGTTATAAAACACAAAATTTTTAACCACTATATTTGTATAAGAGCCATACTCATGGTACTTTATACCATGTAGAAACAATAAGTATTTAATTCGCACATTTGGCCAAGTCGCACATTCGCACATCTGAAACTTAAATACATTTTCACTTTACAACAACCACATATTTATTGACATGGTACTTTTAATTAAATTTCAAACCTACCACATTTTTTTTATAATTTAAAAAGGAAAATAAGCTAATATTGAAAAAGTTGGTTAACTAAATAACTGATGCAACCCCTTGGTTCATGCACAAGTGTATATATATATATATATATATATATATTATATATATATATATATATATATATATATATATAGCAAGTAAACCCGGCCAAAAGGTCTATTCTCTCTTTAACCAAGAGTGAATATACTGAGAGGTCAAAGAAATTCAAACCAAATATTTACCGGAAGTAGTTTATTTTTCCGGGTCGTTAAGTTTCGATGAAGTGTGAATGGAACTTTAAATTCCGTTTGTGATCGGATGATTAGGAATAATTGAGATATTTTGGGATTATGTCTAAAAACATAAAACATATACTAAAAAGCAACTAATAAGCATATAAAATAAGTAAGTAAAGCCCAAATGATCAAAAACGCAAATTAAACTAAAAAAGGGGTTCTTACGTGAATTAAACAAGCCTAAGAAAACCTAAAAATCAAAAATTAACCCTAGATGTGTAAATTTGGTTCCTAAAAGTCCTAAATGATTAAAAATAATTTTAGAAAAAAGATTTATATTTTTTGCTTTTTATTTTATGTTTAATGAATTAAAAACACTTTTGGACTAAAAATAATATTAAAAATACTAAATTAATACGAAAAATTATGAAAAACTACTTTAAGCTATAAGGAACTTAGTAAAAATAAAAAGGAATTGACAGCTTATTTGGATAAGCTATAAATAAGCTAATGGAAGAATTAAGCTAAAAGGGAAAAAGAAGCTTTAGTAAATTAATGCTGCACCCTTAGTCGAAAAAGACCTAAGGGCGCAGATGGTTGAGGTGTGGTGTGGTGTGGTTAAAACGGTTGAGGTTTGATTGAGGTCAGGGGTTCGAGCCCTACTCACCCCTGACTTCCCAACTTCCCCTTTTTTATTTTTTTTAACTAAAAACTTTTTAAGGAACTTTTTAACCACTTAATTATAAGCACTTTTAATGAAAACAATATTTTTATGTCTTGTAAAATAAGCCAGAAAAAAGCTGATAAGTAAACAGTTGTGCTAAAACACACTAAAAGTAATCAAAGGCTTGAATGATAAAGTAAGTAAGCTTTTATAATGATAAGCTGAGACCTAATAAGCAATTTGATATCTAAAAGCTAACTAAAAAAGCAATACTAACCTAATAAGCTTAGATCAGCTCTTGGAGCATTTATAGTCCTTGTTTGAGCAAAGGACCAAGTGAGTTCTATTTTTCTTACTTTTTAAATTCTAAACTGCTTATTGCTTATTACTTGTTCTTATTTGCTTATTACTTGTTCTTATTGCTTATTATTGTCCTTTATTACTGTTATTTGCTCATTAGTAGTTTAAATCTCATTAGCTTAAGTTTTTGCACAAAATTAATAAAAATACAAAAATATGTCTTTTTCTTATAATTTAATGATAAGTGCTTATTATTAGTTCAAATCAGCTTTTTATAAACTTAAATATCTTATTAGTAAGTGTTTGTTAAAAGCTTAGTCAAGTTTTAGAGTAAAATCAGTTTTAAAAAGCAAAACAGTTAGATAAAGGGGTGTTTGGATTTAGGTTTTAAAATCAGTCAAAACCTGTTTTTCCATTATTTTGGTCATTAATCCAACTTGATTTAGCTCTAATTCAGTCTTACAAGTTGAATTTAAGTTGTTTTAAGCTTTTCTAAATAGATTTATAGGTTTTAGATTAGTTTTTAAATTTTCAAGGTTTAAAACCATTAGTCTTAGCTTATTTTGATAAGTTCATGAAAAAACCTTTTTAAGCGCTAGTATTGAGTCAAAATCAGTGTAATAAGTTTGTTTACATGTTATGAATAAGTGTCACATGGTTTTGAGTCTTATTTTTCACTTTTCAAGTATGTGTCATTTGTTTCAAAAAGCCAAAAACCAGTTTTGAGTAGTCTGTTTCTTAGCTTATCTTTTAAGCTTATTTTTAATTCAAAGTGTGTGAAAATTGTTTTATAAGTTCTTTGGTTAATGCTTAATATTTTTTTGTAGTTATCAGCTTAATCCATAACTTATTGAAGCTTATATGTAGGGCTAAAAGTAGTATACCAGGTCTGTTGCTAGTATTTCAGTTTCAACATTGTCTGAACTGGCTATCTTATCAGCTGAATTTTAAGAATTTAAATGGCTCAAATAGGTCTGAAATTGATTTTATAAGCTCTTTGGTTGCTAAACTTGATCTGTTTGGAGTTTTCATTGAATTGCTTATTGATTAAGTGGTTTATTTGGTAGCTTAAATATCTCCCCCAGGCATGCAAGTTTTAATAATCCAATACATTTTGTCTGAGTGTCAGTTTTAAGCAGCTTAATTTTATGGTCTAATTTGTTTCAAATTGTCTGATTTTAATTATATAAGTTCTTTAGTCTATAAGCTTTATCTGGTTTTAGGTTTTGTGGAATAGCTTTTAGGTTTAGGTGCTGATTCAGTAGCCTAAAAGTTGCCCATTTAGGCTGTTTCAATAGCAGTCCAGTAGCTTATTTGAGATTTTGAGCTTATTGCTTGATTAGAAGTGCTTATTTAGTTTAGAACTGCTTATTAGGTTAGATTTTAGATCTTAAGAAGCTTATTAGAATTACATACAAGCTTATAGAAGCTTGTGTGTAAAACTCAGTTAGATTCCCTTAAGCCTTTAAGTTCTTTGTTAAACTGTTTGCTTATTTGGACTTTTCCAGCTTATTTATTAAGTTTTAAAAAATTTGTTTTCACAAAAGTTGTTCATTTTTAGTTTATTAATAAGTTTCATAAAAAAAATTGCAAAAAAAAAAACAAAAAGTGAGAAACTGGGAAGCCAAGGGTGAGCCTAAGGCTCGAACCCAAAACCTCACCAGTCTCTACCACCTATATCACACACACCAAAACCAACTGCGCCCTTAGGTCTTTTTCGACTAAGGGTGCATTGGTTATTTACTTAAGCATCTTTTTTCATTTTAGCTTAATTTCCCATTTTGCTTATTTACAGCTTATTCAAATAAGCTGTCGATTCCTTTTTATTTTTCCTAAGTTCCTTATAGCTTAAAGTAGTTTTCCAGAATTTTTCATAATTTTTCACAATTTTTCATATTAATTTAGTATTTTTAATATTATTTTTAGTCCAAAAGTGTTTTTAATTCATTAAAAATAAAATAAAAAGTAAAAAAAATATAAATCTTTTTTCTAAAATTATTTTTAATCATTTAGGACTTTTAGGAACCAAATTTCCTCATCTAGGGTTATTTTTTGATTTTTAGGTTTTCTTAGGCCCGTTTTAGTCCCGTAAGAGCCCCCTTTTTTTAGTTTAATTTGCGTTTTTGCTTATTTGTGCTTTACGTACTTATTTTATATGCTTATTAGTTGCCTTTTAGTATATATTTTTTGATTTTAAACATAATCCCAAAATATCTCAATTAATTAAATCATTCGATCACGAACGGAATTCAAAGTTTCATTCACACTTCATCGGAACCTAACGACCCGGGAAAATACAATACTTCCGGAATTATATTTTGTTTGAATTTATTTGACCTCTCGGTTTATTCAATCTTGGTTAGAGAGAGAATTCATCTTTTGGTCAGGTTTTTCTTATTATAATATATATATACTTGTGCACACACCATCGCACATTCGCACATCTGAAACTTAAATACATTTTCACTTTACAACAACCACATATTTATTGACATGGTACTTTTAATTAAATTTCAAACCTACCACATGTTGTTTATAATTTAATTTAACTTTTTTTGTGGTAAAAAATTATAACAGGAGTCTTAATTGAGCGGTGTTGCCATACGGTCAAGTATTTTCAATGAGGTTTAATGTTATACGGTGACACGTTATAAAACACATAATTTTTTAACCACTGTATTTGTATAAGAGCCATACTCATGGTATTTTATGCCATGTAGAAACAATAAGTATATAATTCGCACATTTGGCCAAGTCGCACATTCGCACATCTGAAACTTAAATACATTTTCACTTTACAACAACCACATATTTATTGACATGGTACTTTTAATTAAATTTCAAACCTAACACATGTTGTTTATAATTTAATTTAACTTTTTTTGTGGTATAAAATTATAACAGGAGTCTTAATTGAGCGGTGTTGCCATACGGTCATGTATTTTCAATGAGGTTTAATGTTATACAAGGAAACGTTATAAAACACATAATTTTTAACCACTATATTTGTATAAGAGTCATACTCATGGTATTTTATGCCATGTAGAAACAATAAGTATATAATTCGCACATTTGGCCAAGTCGTACATTCGCACATCTGAAACTTAAATACATTTTCATTTTACAACAACCACATATTTATTGACATGGTACTTTTAATTAAATTTCAAACCTACCACATTTTGTTTATAATTTAATTTAACTTTTTTTGTGGTAAAAAATTATAACAGGAGTCTTAATTGAGCGGTGTTGCCATACGGTCAAGTATTTTCAATGAGGTTTAATGTTATACGGGGAAACGTTATAAAACACATAATTTTTAACCACTATATTTGTATAAGAGCCATACTTATGGTACTTTATGCCATGTAGAAATAATAAGTATATAATTCGCACATTTGGCCAAGTCGCACATTCGCACATCTGAAACTTAAATACATTTTCACTTTATAGCAACCACATATTTATTGACATGGTACTTTTAATTAAATTTCAAACCTACTACATGTTGTTTATAATTTAATTTAAGTTTTTTTGTGGTAAAAAAGACATATTTTATGCCATGTAGAAACAATAAGTATATCCAAGTCGCACATTCGCACACACAAACTTTTCAAAACTAGCCTATAAATACCCATTTATATTCACAGACTTCTCACACACAAACACATTCAAAATCAAAACTCAACATTCAAAATTCAATGTCTCGCAAAGATTTCTCACAACAATTCCCCAGTCCTTGCAAAGATTTCTCACAACAATTCCCCAGTCACCACGAATTCTCACAACAATTCCCAAATGAACATGACTTCTCACAGCAATTCCCTAGCTAGAACATGATTCCAAATGAACCAGTGAACACTCCACCGAAAGATATCTTTTCGGTTTTCTGACCGGAAAACACTCCACCGGTTGTCGAACAACAACCCAATCCATTTGGACTCACTGAGGATGAACTCCGACTTCTTGAGCAGGATGAGGAAGTCAGGAGAGAAATAAAAGAAAGAGAACTATGAGAGCAAGCTGCTCGTTTGGAGCAGGAAGCCAGGGATGCAGATGATCTTAGGAACAACTGGTTTGACATCATGGAAGGAAAGTATTATGCTGGCGAGTTTAGGTCCTCTTCGAGTGAAGACGGTTGGAACTCAGATGATTCCTTTCATTAATTTGTAGTTTCATTTTCACCACCGTTTCACACATTTATCATTGTATGTTTAGGCTGTATTACGTTTAGGCTTTTATTTCGTATGTTTAGGCTGTATTAGTAGATTTTCTAAGTTTTTATTAATGAACTATCTGATTAGGCTGTTAATGGTATTCCTTTTATGTGTTAAAAGTAACAATTTCAATTTCAAACTTGATAACCAATCCAGTTAGATTGACAATGCAATTTTATGTTTAGCTTATCAACCCAATGTTTACAAATAGACTTCATGCACTGTTATCCAACCATAAATGTTTACAAAAGATGGAGATTGGCTACACAACCTAAACTCCTACCCAACCTAAACTGTTATGCAACCAAGGTGCACAACCAAATGACATAGTTAATAGACCCACCATAATTGTTTACAAAAGATTAGAGGTTGGCTATACAACCTAAACTGACTAATTGTTTTTCACCTACAAGACATAAACCTTTACGTCGATTCTATTGAAATTACATTCTTGTATTTCCAAAAGAAAGCTATCAATTGTTCACGATATGCTAGAGCAAACTCAACAGGATCATCCACCATCAACGAAAGATTGTGTGTTAAACGGTACAAAAAGATGCAGACCCAAACACCGCAATCTCCGTAATAACCACCTTGTATAGGCACATCTTTTTCATATCGAAAGGTTATTGAATAACTTTTTCGATCAATGTTTTTCTTTGCCATGACCTCACTCTCTTCCAAATAAGGTGGAATTACCCGTGCAAAAGTAGCCATCCAATTATCCCACGATTCACGGCCTTCTTGATCAGGACCCCCTAGGCTGTCGTATATAGTAACTACACCTGATCGAAGGTGCAGCACTCCGAGGGCCCAGTGAATCTTAGGCTCGTTAATTGGGAAGTAAACCGACAATATCAAATGTGTATTAAAAAAAGTAACTACTGGATAAAGAAACACTGGCTGTTAAAAACAATCACAAACTCAACACAACTATGCATATAGATAATCAAAAGCAGACCCAATTGGTATCTAATCCGTAAGCAGCCGTAATCACATAAAAGGAAAAAAGTTTACTATTAGAACTTAACCGAGACATATATGATTTCCACACACAGTTAAGACATTGAACCAAGTTTCGTGATTCAAATGCCTTCAAACGCATAAACACTAAGATAATCTACGACTATAAGGAGAAATCCAGTCCCAATCACTACACATAAGCTATCATATGAGTCAGACCTTAAGAAGTTTGAGTTTAAAAACACCATTGTTACTAAACTCCTAATTACTGGAAACCAAATATATGTATGTATTACTTTGGTCCCAAAAGCACAAATGTAACCACTCCCCACATCCCTCTTTTATATCTATGAAAATCGGAAGCAGTATCAGAAGTACAGCAAACACGGTAATTATAACACAATCTATGCAATACAAGACTGAATTCTCAAATGTTTGTGACTGTAGACTTAAGAGTCTAATCATTGCCTTGTGTTTGGAATTTATGATAGTTCACACTAGATTCAAATTGCATTCATAAGAGTCTAATCATCACCACTTTGTTATCTGTAATTTTAGACTATGTTAACCAAATATCGTGTAAACTAGACTTCATAAGTACACATAATTTCAGTTATATAGTTATTAGTGGTGCGTGAACTAGAACAGCTAAACAACATAATGAAAATTGGTAGAACTGGACTTCTTACCTTTTCAACATTTTGGGCATACTAAGGCACACCATAAGTAATACCATCTGCATAATAGAATGGCAAATCATCTCGACAAAGAAGCTGTTGGGTGAAAAATGGGCTGACCATTACCCAATCCGCATCAGCAGGTCTAAAGTGCCACATATACAAAACCCATGCATCGATGTGCTGCGATATCAAAGTATAAAGAAAAAAAATTACATTAGCAAAATGACATATAAAAATTAAACTTTTCTAAATATTAAATAAGTATTTAATTACGTACCGAATCAGACAGCCAACATCTTCTGTTGCCGTCCTTGCCCATTAAAGCAGCCCAAAACTTATTATAGAGGTCTCCATCAAACCATGAAAGATTAAATTTCATCTCCTTCTTTGAACGTAATAACAGGTTTGTTAGGAATATGAATATTCAGTTGAAGACTCGGTCACCCCGAGTACTTATTAGCACATCATAGCTCGTAGGATAACTAGTAATATTAGTAGTAGCGTAGTTATTATTATTAGTATTGTGGAGTGGGTCGGGTCTTTACCCTCTGTCAACTCTCTCCACAGCTCACTAGGGGCATATTAAGTAGTATGTATAAATACCCCTTCCCTTGCAAGGGAAGGGTTGGAACTCTCATTATTTTCAAGCTAATACACATAGTGTTTCTCTCACTAGAAGTTCCCATCTCTCTCTCTCTAGTTTCTTTTTCTTTGAATTCTAGCTTAAGTGTAGTTATACACTTTTGTGCTTCCTGTTTCTGTTTGACAGACTGTTCTAGCTGACTTTTCAAAGAACTCAACTCTAATTTTAATGTTTCTTCTCTTACTCTAGACTCTTTAATAAGTGTACTCATTTGACCTTCTAATTTCTGCTCACGTTCATTAAGCTCAAACTTAGCACGCTGTTCATACATAGCCACTTGTTCTTTATAAATGTTTAGTCTAGTGATCACGTTATCATCAGGGACAGGCAATTTGTTCTCATGGCACTTACATACATTATCTATATTACACGCATTATCTAAGGCACATACATTACTTATAACACAAACATCATTATTGACAAAAGATTCACCATTTGGTACATCAGGCGAGTTGTTGTGATTCAAATACTGTTCATATGAAATAATATTGATATTTTCCATGTCAACATTAATTGAATCAGAAACATCTGCCTGATGTACTTCTTTGGGATTCTTTTGTCCCTCAACTATATTATATGTGTCATAAATTTTTAGTACCTCAGATATTACGGATGCATTAGAAGGACCAGCTTGACGAGGAGATGAGACCAGGGAAGACAAGTTAGCCATGAAGATTGTTTGAGCCGTAGGTTCATCATCTACATCAGAGTCAAATGCATCACAATCATCTGCCTTGAAGATGTTAGGATCATTAAGTGCTAGATCCTGAACTGGTTGCTCATCCACATCTTCATCAAAAGTATTTCCCCCATCACCAGCCAAGAACAATAACTCTTCCTCATCCAATACAGCTCCATTCTCTTGAGCTTGCATTAACAGCATCTTGTCTTTGAAGTAATCTGAGTTCTGAGGACGTTTAGGTTGATTGCAGTTTCTAGCAATGTGTCCAAGCCCCCCACAATTATAACACTTGATTTGTTTCCCTCGTCCCTGATTGGCATTCCCTGCTCTATTCTGCACATAACCTCGACCCATGTTTCTTCCAGCTCTCCCTTGCACATTCTGAACCACAATTTTCCCATCCTCCACCATTGCTAGATTGCGTGGGTTGGATGAATTCCTTAACTGATTGTTGGTCTGAGGGAGTGATGCTTGAAACTGTTGAACCAGTAATGATACTTGATTGATGAGGTTGTCAATCATTTTGTCGGTCTGAGAGTAGCCTGAGTCAAGTTGAGAACTCATAGCAGGTACTGGTGAGTGAAGTTGATGATAGCTTGGGTTGGATGATGATTGGGTCATTGGTAGAACATTTGTCATGAATGCCAGTGGATCATTTGTAGTTGAAGGATTTAGCTTTTCTCTCAGCACCCGATCGTAGACAGCATGCTTCTCATGTTGTTGCAGATAGGCATACAGCTGTTCATAGTTGGTATCCCTTAAACCTTTGTTGAGTTTGACAGCAGTAACAAATCTGTCCCATTCAGGAGTCATGTTGTTCACAAACTTTGAGTTTAGTTGGATATTGGGCATAGTCATTCTGATCATCCTCATATCATTTACCAACTTATGAAATCTCACATAGTAGTCTGTGATATTCTCTCCTGGGTTCATTTTGAAATGCTCGAACTCATCATACAGCTGTGACTCACGATCTTCCTTTGTGAGTTCTGACCCTGCCAACAACATTTTGACGTTGTCCCACACAGCTTTGGCTTCAGTGTTGAAATTGATGAGCTTGTATACATCCTTTGGTAGACCTTGAATGACAATGTTTGAAGCTCTAATGTCAGCATCATACCTCTTCTTTTCTTCTTCATTAAGATCATTGTAGTTTCTAGGTCTGTTGATGCCCCAAGTTACAGTCCTATCTTCACCAGTTGTAACAACGTCTCTGGTGGTACCCATCTGATAAGGTCCTTCGTCAATTGACTTAAGAATGTTAACTCCATTATATTTTCCCAAGCAGTAAAGTCTTATCCGTTGTGCCCAAGACTCATAATCCGTCCTATCTAGCATAGGTGGATGAGTGTCAGATCCTGCTGCTTGAATATCTTCTGATGATGTGCTTGATGTAGTAGCCATAGTAACTACGGGATTTTACAGATCTTGTGATTTAACCGAGAAATTGATGCGTGGTTTTGCGACCTTACAACAGGTTTTACCTCTCGAGGGATCTCAAGAGGCTTACAACCCCACCAGGCAGTGTACCTGACCGATGTAGTATAGTGTAGTGGTAAGTACGGGGGATTGATCGTTCTCCACAGGGAATAGTGTTCGTTAGGTATGAAAAATTACTCTAATAGGTCTAAGGGTGAGAGAAGATTCTTTTTATGTTTTTATATTTTTATGAAAGCAAGTAAAATCTCGGGTTTGAAAGAGTGGGCGGAATTAGTTGCTAGTCAACTAACCCAAATTACTACGAATGCAAATAAAATAAAATAACAAAAATGAAAATGTTGGTGAAAACTTATGTGGAGGGAAATGTGTTTACTTAGATTTCCTTACTCCCTAACTATCTTTTACCGGTTGATTAGTGTGTATTAGTTGCATGGATGACGGGTGTATTCCTTAATACCATTCGTGGGGTGGCGTACGTACTTCCCCAACTCTACAAGCTCCTACTTCACTCCTATGTCGAGCCGGCTAGGAAGCTCCTAACATGGGATCACTAGAATTCGCTTGTGCATTAAATACAACCATAAAAACCTTTAGTACGCATTGGTTCATGTTTCTTAAGACGTTCAAGCAAGTTACCGAATAGGAAGTTAGCCAGTTTTCTTAAGCCTAACATAGATGAACAATCATCCAATACAACTAACAACACACTAATAACCAATAATCAATAGCTAGGTTTCATTAGATCTAAGCAAACACAAGATAAATCTAGCCTAACATGTTAAACAAAAGACAAGAATAAGATAGAATCAAACAACACATAGACATATTGAATGATTAATTGATAACTTATCTTCAATGTAACATGGAAGATCTCAAGGCAAAAAGCCTTGAAAGAGCTGCCAAATTCGTCCTAGGGTTTTCACACACAAAGTTCCCCAATAAGTTCCACACTAATGACAAGGAATTGCAAAACTATATATAGATTTTTGGATCTGACGGCGTCACGTTATGGAGTGTGACGCCGTCACCTCGCCGCTTTTAGGGTTCCCGGATGACCTTCTTGACGCCGTCCCTCTTTAGCTCTCAAAAATCCGTTCTGGCTTATCAAGGCTTGACGCCCTCAGACTATGAACGTGACGCCGTCCCTCTTTGAATTATAACGTGACGACCTTGATCAGATTAAAGCGTGACGCCGTCAGAATTTCCATGCAATTTCTCTGGCTTATCATGAGTAAATTTCACATCCACCACTTTTGCCAAGCCATGACGCCGTACAGGGTTAATCCCGACGCCGTCAAAGGTAACATCCAGCAAGATTTTGAGACTTTGTCGTTTTCTTCACTTTTATGCTCCAAAAACGTCCAAAATGCTTCCTTCTCCAGATTTCTTCTCAAAAGTACCTAAAATGACAAAAGGAACGATTTAGGGCAATATTTGATCAAATAAATACGATTTAGGGCTTAAATGACCCCTTAAAAGCGGTACACTTTTCGCTTCATCAAATACCCTTACACTTGAGATTTGCTTGTCCTCAAGCAAATGCGCTTTTATTCTAATCAAAATACAAGTTAGGGGTCATTTAATGCTAACATAAAAGTAATTACAACAAATATTCGTTCCACTTTAATCATAATAAGCACGGAGATTATAAACTAGCACCTCACAAGTAGTGTTTAGATACTCACATCTCTCAAGTGTCATCAAAATAAATCTCATAAATGAAAACGGATAATATCTCTCACTACCTGTCATAGCAAATAGATTACCATGGGCTTGGGAAAGGATCGAAAACCTCCTCCACTCGGCGTAAGCACCAAAGATAAACTATCAAAGAGGGCTTTTAAATGGGTTATAACGTTAGGTGTAGGGAAAAGGAAAACACGGTTTTGTTGGATAAGGGATATTTTACTGGTGGCGAGTTAAAGATCTTGATCAATTACATGTACTATACAATGTTGCTAAGCCAAGACTCGACTCAATCTTAAGCTAATGAAAGAAAATAACAAAAACATAAAATAAACATAAAATAAAACGGGATGGTAATCCGTATGTTTTTTCTACTTTTCTTCTTCTCATTTTTTTTGTATTTTTCTTGATTTTTTTTTTTTTTTTTTTTTTTTTTTTGTGCATACACTTTTGCCCTACCATCCAAAATAATACATCATAGGGGCATTGCATTCCCCTTACACTTGAACTTTTACATAACTTTATAAATAACTATTCTAATGACTCGAATTAAGATAATTGAAAAACTTGGAGTACTTTTAAAATATTTAGCACATATGGGGGTAATAAATGATGTTCTTCCCCATTACTCTATTACACTAGTACTTTACCCATGAGTCCCAATCGTCCCAAAACAATATGTACAAGGATATGACTCGACTTAGCAACCATGTAATCAACTAGATAATTAACTTGGGTTTAAACAAATGTTGTCACAATAATGCACTAAAAATGAGTGCATACAAGGTAGGCTAAGGCGATTTGGGTGTACATTTTAGTGGGGTGTAACAAATTCTTCCTTTAAGTAAAATGCTTAAAGGTCGAAACGAAAAGATAGGCTCTGAGGGGTGTACTAGGGGTATCGTGTACTAAAAATGAGTACAACGCAAAGGGTGTGGGAGAATTACTTGACCAATGTAGCCAATGTAATTATAACAAAAACACAGGTGTAAAACAATGGGTGAATCCTAATGCCTCTTATCATGTAGTAAATCTAACTACCCGAATGTAGTCTCACTTGTGGCCTTGGAATGGTCCTAACGCAAGTTCTAGAATCTAAGTGCTACCGGTACACACATCATAGCAAAATGCTTTTCCTACCAATTCTAGGGGCGAACCTCACATATTTGGGGGTGGAAAATTTTTTTAGTGGTACGGTTTTTGTGCTAGTCATATAACTCCTATCCGTGAGACGCTCATTAAGATCAAAGTTTCACTCCTATATGTTGTAAAAAATTTTAAATTTGGCACTAAAATTACCCTAACAGGTATTTATCTCAGTTTTATTACACATCTACCATCAAACAAACAAAAATCAAGCGCACTTGTATTCTCAAAAAATCGTATTTTTACCCCCCCCCCCCCCTTACACTTAAGATGAACATTGTCCCCAATGTTCAAATAACAAGATGTAAAAGTATAAAGTAAAAGAATGAAATCAAATACTCCCCTGATTCGTTCGGTGGATAATGAAGTAACACGGTTAGATCTTCTTCCAAAGAGAATGTTGAAGCTCCATGACTAATGCATCGCCATAAGCTTGATCCAAAACATTTCCTTGTCCAAAATAACCTGTTAAACCTGAGAAAACAAACACGAAAACCTGCATAACATCGGCGGGATAAATCTATATATAAGGATATAATGCTTGTGGAATGATAATTTTGCAGATTCCTGGAGATTATAAGTTATAGATTTAATAAAAACTTTTTATGAAAACAAAACTTTCAAAAATTTTCAGAAAATTAAACCTGACGCCGTCAGGTTGTAACTCCTGACGCCGTCAGAAATGATCTGACAGAATTCTCATGTTACGTTTCCGGAAAATTTCTGGAAAAACCTATACCTCATTTCCTGGAAATCCTGCAAAATATCATTATGACTCGATACAAGCATTTGACTCAAACAAATACTAATATGTATGTTAATTTAATATTATTATGATTCATGTTCATTTGTTCTAATAAACCGATTTGACTTTCCCTTACACTTATCTTTTGCAAAATACCTTTATATGTAGTTAAGACGAAGTTAAAAACAAAATAAAGCATTTTCACAATTTTAGTTTTGAACATGAATCAATAATAATAAAAATTAAACATACATACGGAAGCAAATAAAATCAAACAAACAAATAAATAAACACACAAAGCAAATAAAACAAATAACGCTTGGGTTTCCTCCCAAGAAGCGCTTGTTTTTGTTCGAGTCATGAGCCTGACTCTACCCTTATTTAATGGATAAAGGAGAGGTTTTCCCTACACTTAGGATTAAGTGCGGGTGATAGTAGCGATACATACCAGCTCGGTAGGAGTATGCCACGTGAGGAAAGAGTGGTGGATGAATTAAATGCTCAAAGGGGTGTGCTCCTTTCATCATAACCTTACCTAGTTCACTTTGGTCAATGGGTGAATTAAAGTTTTCTCCTAAAAAGGGATCATCTTCTATCAACTTCGAGAGATTCCTAGTTGGGAATCCATCTTGACCTAATAAACCCGGTTTAAACCCATAGTGTTTCTTGTGATCTATCATGAATGGGTGATGTAAGTATGTAAGGTCATGGTTCACTCCTATATTAGCTTCCTCACTACAAGGCTTAATGTCTACTACCTTAAACTTAAGACTACCCGGACTATATGTTTTGATGGGTGGATCGGGACCTAATTTAATTCCTAAATTTTCATCCAAGGATGGAAGATTAGGTAACGGTTTTGGTTGAGGCTCCGGCTCATCAAAACTAGGAACTTCCATAGGACTAAAAGAAAGGTTGTGATCACTAAAAGCATTCAAACCTATTTCTTCTAGTTGTGTTTGGTCCAAGGGCTCTACCTCTATTGGGGTTCCTATAGTCTCTTCTACATCTTCCGGGTAAGTAAAGGGCGGTGTGTATGCCTCAGACAATGGTGGGACTTGTGGGGTACTTGGTGGGCTTGGGTTCTTTACAATATCCTCCATCACATTAAGATCACCAATGTGTTCATCTTGTATTATGGTAGGGCCTAACCATGACATGCACTTAGGTACCTCAACTCTACCCACCTCATTCCTAAACAAACCTTTCGATTGATTTATCCAAATACCAAATAGGTCTAAGCTTGCATTTTTTGGGTCACATGTTCCACTTCTTTTTTGGGCGAGAATCTCAAAGATTTCCCATGCCTCTTCATCACCATAATCCCACATTTTCCCATCTTCCATATTTTCAATCTCCTGCTGGGTTTGGCAGTCGATACGAGTGTAAAAGATTTGAAGTGGAAACAATAAGTCAAGACCATGATGAAAGACCTTTTTTAATAAGTATTTGAAACGAGTCCATGTATCGGAAAAAGATTCACCATTATGTCGACGGAACATAAAGATGTCATTTTGGAGTGGAAGGGGTAGATTATGTAGTGGATTCACGTTCTCCATAATGGTGAACGGAAGAGTCAATGGAAATTTCTTTTACGAACAAAGACACAAAGAAAAAGATAGACTAAAGAAAATCCTAGAAAAATAAAATAAAAATCTCACTAGAAAGGAATCTAGTGAGTAGACCTATAAAATAAAAATTCAACCTAAACAATAACTATTCCCCGGCAGCGGCGCCAAAAACTTGATGCGTGGTTTTGCGACCTTACAACAGGTTTTACCTCTCGAGGGATCTCAAGAGGCTTACAACCCCACCAGGCAGTGTACCTGACCGATGTAGTATAGTGTAGTGGTAAGTACGGGGGATTGATCGTTCTCCACAGGGAATAGTGTTCGTTAGGTATGAAAAATTACTCTAATAGGTCTAAGGGTGAGAGAAGATTCTTTTTATGTTTTTATATTTTTATGAAAGCAAGTAAAATCTCGGGTTTGAAAGAGTGGGCGGAATTAGTTGCTAGTCAACTAACCCAAATTACTACGAATGCAAATAAAATAAAATAACAAAAATGAAAATGTTGGTGAAAACTTATGTGGAGGGAAATGTGTTTACTTAGATTTCCTTACTCCCTAACTATCTTTTACCGGTTGATTAGTGTGTATTAGTTGCGTGGATGACGGGTGTATTCCTTAATACCATTCTTGGGGTGGCGTACGTACTTCCCCAACTCTACAAGCTCCTACTTCACTCCTATGTCGAGCCGGCTAGGAAGCTCCTAACATGGGATCACTAGAATTCACTTGTGCATTAAATACAACCATAAAAACCTTTAGTACGCATTGGTTCATGTTTCTTAAGACGTTCAAGCAAGTTACCGAATAGGAAGTTAGCCAGTTTTCTTAAGCCTAACATAGATGAACAATCATCCAATACAACTAACAACACACTAATAACCAATAATCAATAGCTAGGTTTCATTAGATCTAAGCAAACACAAGATAAATCTAGCCTAACATGTTAAACAAAAGACAAGAATAAGATAGAATCAAACAACACATAGACATATTGAATGATTAATTGATAACTTATCTTCAATGTAACATGGAAGATCTCAAGGCAAAAAGCCTTGAAAGAGCTGCCAAATTCGTCCTAGGGTTTTCACACACAAAGTTCCCCAATAAGTTCCACACTAATGACAAGGAATTGCAAAACTATATATAGATTTTTGGATCTGACGGCGTCACGTTATGGAGTGTGACGCCGTCACCTCGCCGCTTTTAGGGTTCCCGGATGACCTTCTTGACGTCGTCCCTCTTTAGCTCTCAAAAATCCGTTCTGGCTTATCAAGGCTTGACGCCCTCAGACTATGAACGTGACGCCGTCCCTCTTTGAATTATAACGTGACGACCTTGATCAGATTAAAGCGTGACGCCGTCAGAATTTCCATGCAATTTCTCTGGCTTATCATGAGTAAATTTCACATCCACCACTTTTGCCAAGCCATGACGCCGTCCAGGGTTAATCCCGACGCCGTCAAAGGTAACTTCCAGCAAGATTTTGAGACTTTGTCGTTTTCTTCACTTTTATGCTCCAAAAACGTCCAAAATGCTTTCTTTTCCAGATTTCTTCTCAAAAGTACCTAAAATGACAAAAGGAACGATTTAGGGCAATATTTGATCAAATAAATACTATTTAGGGCTTAAATGACCCCTTAAAAGCGGTACACTTTTCGCTTCATCAGAAATCAAATCTTTCGCGGGAATTTCTAAAATCACCAAGATACAAACCGCATACACGCCTGAGAGACAAACCGCGTGGACAAATAGCACAGACAGACAGCCTAGAAAAACCGCATACACACCGCAGAGACAAACCGCGTAGACACAAACCGCATACACGCTGCAGAGACAAACCGCATAGACACAAACCGCATACACTCCTCAGAGACAAACCGCGTAGACACAAACCGAATACACGCTGCAGAGACAAACCGCGTAGACACAAACCGCATACACGCCTCAGAGACAAACCGCGTAGACACAAACCGAATACACTCCTCAGAGACAAACCGCGTAGACACAAACCGAATACACGCTGCAGAGACAAACCGCGTAGACACAAACCGCATACACGCCTCAGAGACAAACCGCGTAGACACAAACTGCCAAACACGTCGCTTTCAATGCTTTTTGTCCTTTTGCCTAAACAAGTAATAAGACAAACCGCGTCTTCGAAATGACACAAACCGCGTCCAAGAACTTGTCCAAAGCACACAAACCGCAGCGAAGAACACTTAAACAAACACCCACGAATCACCCAAAATCACCACACAATTCTTAGATCTGTGAATTCAAGCACCAAATACTACTCTTATACTGTTCCTAAGCTAGAAAGTACAAGGTATAACAACTTCTAATCACTAAACAAGGCACAAAATGAAATTTTTGTTACTTTTCAATTCGAACTAAAAAACCTCAAAAACTAAACAAATCCGTGAATACCAACTCTCATGGACCTAACCATGGCTCTTGATACCAATTGTAGGGTATTCACAATGCAAGAAACACTTGTTTGAGGCCTTGATATGGATCGAATGAAAAGAAACTAGAGAGAGAGAGATGGGAACTTCTAGTGAGAGAAACACTATGTGTATTAGCTTGAAAATAATGAGAGTTCCAACCCTTCCCTTGCAAGGGAAGGGGTATTTATACATACTACTTAATATGCCCCTAGTGGGCTGTGGAGAGAGCTGACAGAGGGTAAAGACCCGACCCACTCCACAATACTAATAATAATAACTACGCCACTACTAATATTACTAGTTATCCTACGAGCTATGATGTGCTAATAAGTACTCGGGGTGACCGAGTCTTCAACTGAATATTCATATTCCTAACAATGTTTATTTCTGCATGAGCATTGACTCGGGTGGCTGGGGAACCTTCAGGACGATTCAATTCCTGTGAAACATTTTGATGCGAAAAAAATTGATTACTAAGCTAAACTACTACAATCAGGTCGAATATGTAAGCTAACCATAGAAATGCATATGTACCTCTCTCCACTGTTCAATTTGGATCTCACATCCATCTGGTCTAGCCAAAGACTATATCTTAGATTTATACATCCTAGATCTAGGACGACACTTTTTGGACCTTTTTGGTGTAGTAGATGGTGGAGCTATGTAAGGAGAAGACACATGGCAGCTCTTCTTTCTCTCTCGTTCGAAGGGAACCCTTACGGTTGTAACAACATCATCATTTATCCCTGAATTATCCGGAATAGGGGCCAAATCTTGTTCCGCGTCAACATGTATGACACCAACATCCATCTGCTCATCCAACGAACAATTCATATCCTGAAAATGAGATACAAATCAGTTTTATTCAATTAATCATGAAACTTAAGACATATAACTTGAACGTAATACATAAGATTTGCATACCACATTAATCCCTGAGTTATCAGGAATAGGGGCCAAATCTTGTTCCACGTCAACATGTGTGACACCAACATCCATCTGCTCATCTAAACCATTGGTATCCTGAAACTGAGATACAAGTAAAACTAAGTAACCACTACATTTTCAACAAAAATCTTTAGACGCTGCGATATGAAAATTGCATACCATATTATCCGGAAGAGAGGAAAAATCAAGCAAATCCATTAACTCATTTGCTGAATCCTGAAACAATAAATACAATCATTTGAAGGACCGCACATATGATGAAAAGACAAGAATAATTCCACTCAATATCATTATCAGTAAACTAACTACATAAATTGGTAAAACTTACACACATACAAAAACTGCAATATGTACCTATGGAGTTGGCGTAACAAATATGTCTTTAAATTCAACATCGTCTTTCTCCTTTGCTTCAGCAACAACAAGATCCTAAACAGAATTGTTATGCTCATTTGGTTGCTCAACATCGCCTTTCATCTTTTTATCAGCATCCTCTTCCATAGGCTACTTAACAGATGACTTTAAAAAAGGAAAAAAATAGTAAATATGATGAACTCAAATAAGTACATTTTATTATCATCATTTATCCTATTTATTTGACTTGTTTTATTATATTATATATGAGAATTGATACGTTAATGTTTACTTTTGTAATTCTCAGGTAAAAACAAGTATTATGTGAAACTTGGCGATTTTGGACTAATTATGGAGCAAATCAAGCAAGATGTTAAGAGTCTACTGAAATGTACAAGATCAAGATCATTCTGCTCCAGATACGCCGCAACATACTTCTTACATACGGCGTATCACTATCAAGATTTCACAAGTTACAATCCAAGACAGCAAAGGACATGCGCCGCATAGAGAAATGGAGTTACGCCGCATCTTAAGGCGGCGTACGAATATTCCTGAATATATTAATCTTGGACCCCACGCGAAGTTAAGTCAATGTGCCGCATCTACTTATCCTATGCGCCGCATCTAACCCTCAGACAGAAACTATAAATACCCCAAGGCCAGACAAATTTAGAGATACATATATACTAGACTTTAGAGACCGAAGACATAAGAACCCTAGGAGTCGAATTCAGACGTATTAGCAGCACAAGACACACCCTGAACGAAGATACAAGAGCTGTAAGAAGGTCATGAATGTATTCAATTCATTAAGTAGTTTTGTTTTATTGTATTAGTACACTTTAATTCATCAGGATTGATGGGCCGATTTCATGTGACTACGGAATATCATGGGCACCCCTTAAAATTGCTTTCCCATTAATTAAAGTTTATATGTTGATGTCTTTGGTGACTTTTATTAGTGCATTGATAACCTCTGTGTCTAGCTGAGCATTGCTTGGGTCGCCATGCCCCTTCCTCGCCTATCTATTCTAGCGTATACGAAACGTGGGCATCACAAATGCTCAATATTCTAGGATAGTGGGATAGACATAAGTGATCATTAAGGGTTTACTCGCCGATAAGATTAGAGCCAACGATAAAGGGTTAATTATATACACTTCATATAAAACTAGCAATAAAACAAGTGACAAGCTACTTAATTATCAGGACAGGTCTTCTTATTGTCTCAAGTATCTATCTGTGTACGTGTGTGCTAATCGTTGATTCGTGCTCATTAGTTTAGTTTACTATTTAATCATAACCAAACCGTGTCAGTCTCTCAGGCTGAACCCCCCTTGCGTTATATTAGGTTGTATAGCTAACTTAAGATATTAAAATACTGATTAGAATAACTAGATAATACGTTCCACTCTTAGTGATCGACACTCTACTTACCATTATATTCATACTGACCGGGTACACTGCTCGTTAAAGTGTGTGTTTTATTGATAAGTAGGCTAAATATAAATTTAAAACTTGAGTAGGCACTAATACTGCTAAAACCACAACGATATCACGCGCGCACCAAGTCTTTGGCGCCGTTGCCGTGGATATAAAAGAATTAGAGCAATACACACGCACATCAAGTTTTTGGCGCCGTTGCCGGGGAGTGAATTGTTATTATCTGTTAATTTGATTAGTATTTTAATTAGGTTTTCTTTTTAATTTTTAGATTCTAACCACTAACTCCGTTATATATTAGATAAATTGCATTCATTGTATTATTTGCATATTTTCTGTTTTTGTGTGTTTTTATTTTCTTTAATTTTTGTTTCTTTTTGTTTATTTTTATTTTAGTTTTTTGTTTTTCTATTTTTCTGCATTCTGCTATCGTTGTATTGTGCTGATACAAACGATACGGCGCATCTGTTTTTACAGATACGGCGTATTGCGTTTAATTTTTATAAAATACAACGCGTTTAATAAATTCGAGTACGACGCATCTTTTCCCCAAGATACGGCGTATTCTGTTTTTAATAAGAAATTTTTCTAAACCCTAACGCCATACGACGCATCTGTTTTAACAGATACGGCGTATTATCTATTTAAATTAAAAACAGTTTTCGAATTTTTAAACAGATACGACGCATCGATCTTTATCGATACGGCGCATCTTCTAAATCAAAAATCTTGTATTTTGAAACGTAACGAAAATACGGCGCATTAGCTTTTGTTAATACGACGCATTTAATTTTAATAAATATAATCGATTTTTGATAAATTAAACTTGATACGGCGCATTTTAAATTATAAGCGGCGTATCTGTTTTCTGAATAAAAGTCTGATTTATTTTTAACGATTATATGATACGGCGCATCCTATTTATAGGATACGGTGCATCGTCTTCAGATATCAGTAACTTTTATTTATCCCGAACGGAGAAAATTCTAATCATCTTTCCTGTCTCTTAGAAATTTTTTACTTCGAAGCCTATTTGTTTTGTGTTTCAGGAATCATGATTGATATTTTCCCAAGCTGGTTCGGAGGACCATGGATTAAACTTACAACCGATGAGATTGTATCTAAGTTCGCCCACGAATGTGATAAGGAGCATCATGAGGTCGAAACTTTCATCAAAGGACTGTTGCTGAAAGAACAAAACTATATGATTAGAGAATTGACGATTGAGGTGCACCAATTGTCATGGGTGATTAAAGGAGTTTTGTTCCAAAGGCACGACCTAAAGGGAAATACCTTGATAATTACATCGACAACGCTGATAACGAAGTTGTCGAGTTTGAACCAGAACTACTGGAAATAAGGAGCTGAACGTGAGTCTAACTTGAAGACTCTGGAATAAAGACAAGTGCTGACCGGGAGACAACCCGGAAATTTTTTACTTTTCTGTTCTGTGTCGATTCTGTCAGACCTGCAGAGGATACGACGCATCTCCCCTAAGATGCGGCGCATCACCTGCAATGGTCATATCTTATTTAATTTTCTGCATTTTTATTTTTGACTTTAAAACTTTCTGTTAGTATTTTAATGCGGCGCATCCCTGGTTAAGGATGCGACGCATCTTTTATTCTGATTCGTATTTATTCCAGGCTCGATACGGCGTATCTTCTTCCATAAGATACGGCGTATCGACTGACCTGATGATTTTCATTTTATTATTTTAAGTTTTATTTTTACTAACTACTAATGTATTATGCAAGTTTGAACCTTCTTAACTCATGTGTGTTAAAGTCTTAATGGTATTATAGATTCCTGCATTCTTGTGGATACATTATCTATGAAGCTTAAACGTTCTCATCCACAAGAAAGTTGATTTTTGCTCTTATACAAATAATGGAGGATCATACCGAGCAAATCTCAGGGGAGTTTTTCTGTTCTAATTCTTTTATTTTCCATTTTTTAACCTTTGATACGAACAACGAGGACGTTGTTTAACTTAAGTGGGGGGATTGGAGAATTAGAACACTTACTTGTCCTAAACTTTTTCAAAATATGCTTAAAATGCGCTTAATATATCAAAATTTAAAATTTTTTAGCATGTTTTTGTTTAAAGTCTAAATTACATAGCTGCACACATAACATTATTTCCAAAAATTGTGAACTTTTCAAAATTCACAAATCTATGAGTGTGCCGGTGACTTGTAAACTTTAGAACTTGGTTTGTATACTATTCGAGATCACCATAATGAGTATTATTAATATAATTGGAATGACCTGTCTAAATTGGTAAATTTCTAGGATTACACCTAAATAGCCTTTATATGTTATGTGATATTAACTAACTACACTGGTTAGTTAACCCCCGTATAAACCCTTTGTTACTCTCACTTTTAGAGTAAGATACCCCTAGAAAAACACTCAGAGCCATTCCTTTCGTTTCTTACACCTTTATTATAATGTTTCGTTACACCCTTACACCTTAGCCTACCCTGTAGATTAAAATCCGTGGTTAATTGCTTTAGGCAAAGTGTGTTTCCTTACATTACATGTGTTCGCGTGCGTAATTCATTATCTTTGGTTGAGTCGGGAAATTGCACAATGCAATTGGCATGAAAGTAAATATTGTATATCTTTGAGTTTATTTTTCGTGTGTTTACTACTTTCGCTATTACAGTTATTTCTGAAAGTATGAAGAGTATGGAAAAATTATCCGGAAAGATAGTGATAGAAAAGTTGTGAAATTTTACACATATGTTGATGTCAAAAAAAAAAAAAAATAGAAAAGAAAAAAAAATGAAAAGTTGGAAGTTTGTTTTAACCAACTTATGTAAAGTTTTGTATTAAGTGGGCGATATCACCACTATTTGTTGTATATTATATTTATGGATTGAATGGGAGTTGACCGTTATGGGAACGCCAACTAAGGTTATTCTTTGATTGAGATCTTGTTGAGTATAATTCGTGTCTACCTAAAGCGTGTGTTTCAAGTGTTAAAGCGTGAGTTATTCAATGATATGAGTCTTATTCATGGGATGGTTGGGAAAGTAATTTACCACACTTAGGATTTTAATTTATCTGTTTTGTTTATTTTTCATTTTACACCAATTTGTATCCCAAATATTATCCATACCCTACATCATTCTTTATCCAAACCTTTGATTTATTGAGATTAGGGATTTGAGCAATCTTAAGTATCGTAGTCGTGGATTCGGCTATGTATTTATGATTTTGTCGCCCTTTTTGATATAATATTATTGGTAAAGATGACTTGGTCCTATCTTTAGCCCATTCGAGTTAAGGATTTGAGCAATTGCAAGTATCGTGGTTGTGGATTCGATCATGTATTTGTGATTTTGTCGCCTTTTCCGGAATATGAGATCGATAGAGATTAAAAAGGATGATCAACCCTTAACCAACAAACCCTTTTTACCGCTTTAGACTTGTTATTCCTTGGCTTTAGTGGGGGAGATGCGTATACTTGCCAAGCTTATGATAGAATATTCGTCACGACTGGGCAGTTAAACGATTAGATTTGCTTTTATCAAAATATTTTATTTTATTTCTAATTCGTTAAGTGTTTGGTTGTGCAATTATGACAAAAACGAATACATGCTTAAATATAAAAATAAATCCTAATATCTTTTAGGATATATTTTCATAAGATTTATTCTAAGGTTTACTTGGGGACAAGTAAAGTTCAAGTGGGGGATATTTGATGAACTCAAATAAGTATATTTTATTATCATCATTTATCCTATTTATTTGACTTGTTTTATTATATTATATATGAGAATTGATACGTTAATGTTTACTTTTGTAATTCTCAGGTAAAAACAAGTATTATGTGAAACTTGGCGATTTTGGACTAATTATGGAGCAAAACAAGCAAGATGTTAAGAGTCTACTGAAATGTACAAGATCAAGATCATTCTGCTCCAGATACGCCGCAACATACTTCTTACATACGGCGTATCACTATCAAGATTTCACAAGTTACAATCCAAGACAGCAAAGGACATGCGCCGCATAGAGAAATGGAGTTACGCCGCATCTTAAGGCGGCGTACGAATATTCCTGAATATATTAATCTTGGACCCCACGCGAAGTTAAGTCAATGCGCCGCATCTACTTATCCTATGCGCCGCATCTAACCCTCAGACAGAAACTATAAATACCCCAAGGCCAGACGAATTTAGAGATACATATATACTAGACTTTAGAGACCGAAGACAGAAGAACCCTAGGAGCCGAATTCAGACGTATTAGCAGCACAAGACACACCCTGAACGAAGATACAAGAGCTGTAAGAAGGTCATGCATGTATTCAATTCATTAAGTAGTTTTGTTTTATTGTATTAGTACACTTTAATTCATCAGGATTGATGGGCCGATTTCATGTGTCTACGGAATATCATGGGCACCCCTTAAAATTGCTTTCCCATTAATTAAAGTTTATATGTTGATGTATTTGGTGACTTTTATTAGTGCATTGATAACCTCTGTGTCTAGCTGAGCATTGCTTGGGTCGCCATGCCCCTTCCTCGCCTATCTATTCTAGCGTATACGAAACGTGGGCATCACAAATGCTCAATATTCTAGGATAGTGGGATAGACATAAGTGATCATTAAGGGTTTACTCGCCGATAAGATTAGAGCCAACGAGAAAGGGTTAATTATATACACTTCATATAAAACTAGCAATAAAACAAGTGACAAGCTACTTAATTATCAAGACAGGTCTTCTTATTGTCTCAAGTATCTATCTGTGTACGTGTGTGCTAATCGTTGATTCGTGCTCATTAATTTAGTTTGCTATTTAATCATAACCAAACCGTGCCAGTCTCTCAGGCTGAACCCCCCTTGCGTTAGATTAGGTTGTATAGCTAACTTAAGATATTAAAATACTGATTAGAATAACTAGATAATACGTTCCACTCTTAGTGATCGACACTCTACTTACCATTATATTCATACTGACCGGGTACACTGCTCGTTAAAGTGTGTGTTTTATTGATAAGTCGGCTAAATATAAATTTAAAACTTGAGTAGGCATTAATACTGCTAAAACCACAACGACATCACGTGCGCACCAAGTCTTTGGCGCCGCTGCCGTGGATATAAAAGAATTAGAGCAATACACACGCACATCAAAATACATAAATAAATAAATCATATATTTTAACGACTATTTAGTAAAACACACACCTTTGAATCTTGAACAACATCAACATTAACCTTAACATAATTGTTATGCTCATTTGGCTGCTCAACATCGCCTTTCATCTTTTTATCAACATCCTCTTCCATAGGCTCCTTAACAGATGACTTTAAAAAAGGAAAAAAATAGTAAATACATAAATAAACAAATCATATATGTTAACGACTATTTAGTAAAACACACACCTTTGAATCTTGAACAACATCAACGTTATCCTTAATAGCATTGTTATGAATATTTGGCTTCTCAACATCGCCACATAGTTCAATCACAATATTTGCCTCCCCAACTGTCTCTTTAGCAGGATGGTTAACAACTGGATCCGTAACATCAGTGGGAACCGTAACATCCAAGGCTGTCAAGATCGCGATCCTGCTCGTAGGATCGTACGATCCTACGATCCTACTAGCAAAAAACAATCAGGATCGTAATGGGATCGTAAATCAGGTAGGATCGTTGCAGGATCGTGGGATCGCGAGCAGGATCGTAAGATCGTACACGATCGGATCCCATTAGTTTCTTTTTTTGGACCTTTTTTTTTTCTTATATGAAGCATTATATAAGCCCATTTTTGTTTCAAAAAGCCCAATAACATGTCCAACACTCCAACTCCACCTCAGTATCCTAAATTCCTAATTCCTAACTCAAAGAAAAACTAAAAAAAACACATAAACCTAATTCCTAAATATTGTTCGGTATTGAAGATTATTGTTTCCGTTTCATTATTATGTTTCCTATTGAATAATATGCGTAGTTTACTTTATTCAGATATCAACAAGCTGAATTTTTTTTTACTGTTTTAATTTTGTGTAATGAACTCTGTGTACGAAAATGAGTTGAGATTAAAGAGGGAATACAGTATTACGCTTTTTCTTACTTGTGGTTTGCTTATGTTTACTTCAGTTATCGAAATGGCAGTAGCGGTAATTTTCTAGTGTTTATTGGTTGCTGTTTGTGTTTGTTCTCATAGATCAGATTTATTTATGTATGTTTGATTAGAAGCCATGTTTTGGTCTTAGCTGGAGTCTTGGCATGCTGGATTTTGATAAATAAAGTTAGATAATGGTACTGAAAAGTGAGTCTTATGACAACCTCATTAAGTCAATGATCAATATTAACGAGGATCTTAGCTGGAGAACTACATATCATATTTTTGTATGACGACATACTTTTTGAGGTTAGCTAGCTATTGTTTTCTATGAAGGAAAACAGTATAATATTTCTTTTTATTCTTTTTGCTTAGTTATCTTTCTATTAATGCAATTCTGATAAGTAAAAAAGATAATGTATTGCAGTATATCTAATGATGGTATGAATAGAAGTGAATGTTTATGTGATGATATGCCTTTGAATCTTTGATGTCTGCTGTATTTTAGCTTCAGTTTTGCAGAAAATATGGATTTGGTCATGATTTCTTATCTCAGCTTAGTTATATTAGAATTTAGAAATATATAGAACTATAGAAGTATAAAACTACAACCCCTATGCGAAAATATATACATTTTCATAGGATCTTACGATCCCGATCCGATCCTACGATCACGATCTTGCAAAGCCGAAAACGATCCTAGGTAGGATCCCGATCCTGACAACCTTGGTAACATCAGTGGGAACCTTAGCTGGTTTGACTAACTGCTCTATAGCAGCTAAACGACCTTCCATCCTAACCATCCTCTTCAAAAGTTGTTTCTTGGTCATGCACCTCAGTAGAATCACCTTCATCAGAATAACCTTCATCAGAATAACCTTCATCAACAACACTGGTATGCACCTCAGTACGGATACGTACCTCCGTGCGAACTTCTTTTCGATGAAACTTTCGAGCAACCCTAGCCTTGATCTTATCCCGTTTAACTGGTTTGTATGAACTTGAACTTGATCCACCAGCTTTGTCGAAATATTCTAAACTTGAGATCAACCAGAGTGATGCCTTCTCGGCAGCTGTTGGAATGATAGTTTGTAGTGGTGTTGTTACATAAAAAAGTTTGTTATAATTTGATTTGTTAAACCCCGTCACATCACCCCAAGCAACCCCCCGTGGAAGAGCCTTCTCATCTTTGTCCCACCATAGCTTTGACTGAGGAAAGGTTTCAAGTACAAAAATCTGTAATGTAAACAAGCATTCAGTTAGATGGAAACTCCTCGGTTCATGGATCAGTGCAAGCATGAGAAACATGTGGATAAGACAACTAGCATTTCTAATGGATTAGGGTAGTACATGAAATTTGCTCCTTGTATTTCTTGTACCTTTCAAGTTTAGTAACGGCGCGACTCGTCCACTTTTAAACACAATTAGCCAGAAGGTGAAACTCTAGTCAATAACTTCAATGGCATGCCTACAAGGTTGTTCAATTTGAAATCAAACCTAAAACATAAAGTGAAACTTGATGCTAAGATCCATGAATAATCTTCAAGTAAATTCTTAGTTGGTCTGCTTAAAAAGTTTTGGGTCAAAATCTTATAAACCCAAATTCAAACTTCTATATGTTTCAAACTCATATTACACAGCTCGACTCATTTCCAGCCATTGTGCACACATATCATGATATCAACGCACATACTATATGTTCACAAAACATGAAAAAGAGCAAATACTCACCTTAAAATATATTTTCCATACATAACGCCATGACTTAAAAAGCATACATTTTTACACATCCAAGCTGTGAAATAAATTATAGAACTTATGAGTTTATAAACTATAACTTATGAATTAGCTTATGTGAATCAGTCACTAAACTGTGAAACAAATTAATAGCTAATGATACACGATATACTTAATAAGTAAGAAAGTATACTAACCTTCAGCGCGAAAGCAAAACCGTATAAGTTATAGACTGCCTGGTATGCCGCGCCCTTTCTTGCATACCCTTCCATATACTCACTTCTTTTTCTAGAAACCAACATGTAAATCCTGCTACATATGCTCCCCCCAAGGAAAAGCATTCCATGCATCCAAATCATCAACTATAACCACAGTCTCATTGACCATCACATGTCTTATCTCTTGACCCATAAAAACATAATCAACCGCTAGTAGAAGGCAAACATGCACAACATCCTCAGCCGCTATGTGCTCAAATTCTTGACTCTCAAGCATGCGTAATAGGTTTTCCCCCTTCAAATACTTAAGACCGGGGAACACACGCTTCATATAACTAGACTTAACACCATCTAAACTGTCTAACGAGATTTTCCCAAATCGAAAACCTGTTATAACACAAAACTCTCTCCTCCCCATCTCTATCGTGTGTTGGCCAACATAAAAAATAAAGGGGGTATCATAACTTGGGTCAGTAACATTCCTTTGGTGAAAAAGAAGGAAATTCAAAAGATGGTTATCATGATCATCCGTTCTAATGTTTAGCCACAGGCCGAAAACACTACTTCTAAACAAATTATAACAATGTTCCCCCCTTTTCGCTAGACGATCTCGAATCTTTGTAAGTAGGTTTAATTTACTTCTAATGTTTACCCTGTCATTAACAACCTAAATAAACAAAAAAATAATAAAAAAATAAAGATTATGAAGTAAACCATAGTAAAGCTTCCTACATTAGAAATTTGAACATCACATCGACTGCTTAGATCATTATAAATTTGTTACCGTGCAACATTATTCTTCACATATTAGGAAAGGGCGTTATATAACGTTCACCTATTCTTCACATCGACTGCTTAGGCATAAATTCTATGCAAATTGCAAATACAAACTATGCTACCAGATTCAGAACACGCATAAGAATTAATGATCATATACAATTAATAGCCTGTATCTTTTATCGCATCCAGTAAGATAAGAGTATAAGTTATAAAACTCAAGTAACTTCCATTTTAACCAACGAGAAATCGAATTGTACAACCTTAAAAACTATTTTATCAAAAACTATTTATCCACGAGGCCAACTAAACAAAAAGAAGTACAAGTTCTCGGGGTTTATATCATTTGGGTTAATTTTAGTTATACATTCCATTACAGTAAAAGTTCTAAACCAATGATAACTGCAATCTATAGCCATAACTGGAACACAAATACTTGAGACATTGAGAGTGAGCTCGAAATTGCTTATGTGCTTATTTTTAAGCAGTTTTGAGTGCAATAAACTGCTTCTTTAAGTAAACCCTAATCAAAGAAGCATTTTTAAAAATAACACTAACTATTGTTAAAGATAGCACTAACTTTTTGCACTAAACCCTAATCAAAAAATCAAAATAGAACTTACGTGAATTCTAGTCGACATTTTTGCACAACAAAAGAAACACAGATCCACTAACACCCTAAGATTTGGGATCAAGATCGTTTGATTTCAATAGAGATTTGATATGTGTATGTTTTGAAGGTGTTTTTTGATCGGTATTAGTTTAAAAGTGCAATAAAATAATAAGAAGCATACAAAAATATATGACAGTGATAGTACAAAAAGTAGATTTTATTCTCAAAAGTAAAATATATTTTGTTCTTTCCCAATAAAGGTATCACATGGGTAGCCGTCATTCGCACATCCGTCGTTCGCACATTTGTATATAGAAGTCAAATGGCACGTGGGGTACAATTGTCGGGTGATTGTACTTGCAAATGATTGGTGTTGTACTTTTTGTCTGTACACGTGTCAACAAATTAGTGGAGTCGCACATTCGCACATGACCATTTTGAGAATGTGTATTATTTTTGTATTTTTTTTTGAAAAAAATTAAATTTTTGTCCTCTTTTGAGAATTAGCTCTAATATTTATCTTTTTCATAAGTAAAACAAGTGATATAACACAAACAATTTTATCGTTGGCCAGTCTATTGTCTTAGATTGTATATCGAAAACGCGTCAAACTATTTTATCGTTGGCCAACTATGTGTTTGCAAGAAAAAAGTGTAGAAAACCATGTCATTAAATGTTTTTTGTTGTGTTATTCCATAAATTATTGGCCAACATTGATAGAACAACATTATAATTAATTTGCGTTTTAGTGGATTTTAATTAGTGTTACCGCTATAGCTAAAAATAAGTACAATATTATTCTCAACGTTATGTTGATATGACAATATTACGTGACAAATTTTATTTTACCACACCCCGTGTTTTATTGATCAAGTGGGTAAACGAGTGAGTTTTCCCTTTTCATGTTACCCTGCAGAATGTGAGTCATTTGAACCCTGATGTACACGGCTGAAAACCGGGGTATGCCGTAATCGTTTCTGACCCTTTCCGTATGTACCTTAGATGTATTGCATGGTAAGATTTGTACTCTCAACCTTTTATAAAGGTGTCAAGTGCCTTAGCACTAGACTATATGTTAGTGGTTGCCCTTATAATAAGCTAATCCTTATTAAAACAAATCTCAAAGAGTGTCTAACCTCCCATCTCTGATCTCTCGTTATCTACCCTTACAATATCAATTTACAAATAAATTATCCTATATATATAATTAGCGTGTAAAACGCCACTGTTTTTTCCCCTATTTTCCCGCCAAAAAAAATGGCCCATCCCATTAGCCTGTTTTCATCCCGTGGGCCTGATAGCTTAGCCCAATAAGTGGTCCAACCCAACTCACAAGTTTCCAAAATTGACAAAAAATACCCCTGAAGTTGACGACTCTTTGCAAAAGTAGCCCTTCTCCAAAAAATAAGTTTCAAAAATTCACAAAAACTACCCCTGAAGTTGGCGACTCATTGCAAAATTTGTCCTTTTCCAAAAATCTGTTTCAAAATTGGCAAAAAATACCCCTGAAATACGCGCTCTTTGCAAAAGTTGTCCTTTTCCAAAAAATAATTTTCAAAAATTGGCAAAAAATTGACGACTCTTTGCAAAAGTAGTCCTTTTACAAAAAATCTTTTTGAAAATTGGCAAAAAATACCCCTAAAGTTCAATGCTCTTTGCAAAATAAATCCTTTTTCAAAAAATCAGTTTCTGCAAAAGAAGATTTAATATGAGATTTCGCGGCTAAGACGCCAGAGTACATAAAGTAAGCAGTTTATTTTTGTATTATTCAGAAAGAGAGCTGTCCATTTTTGCTGTTTACTTAAGCCATTTTATATAGTAATAAATTGAAGTTAACAATGGCTGGGCTGGGCAACCGGTCAAAATTGGTTACTTTTTTTAACGGTAACTTATAATTCGGCCTACTTTCTACTTAATAAAAATACCGTTCAATAATCAACGAAATAAAATAATGCCTCACCGCAACGCGGCGGATCGTCGCCCAACTCGTTACTATTCATCACTATTCTTCTCAAAATTTTCACTAGTAACCTTATACTCTTACACAGCTTAAACATTCAACTATTAAGTTTTATAAATTATATTTATTACCAAACAAGAATTTTTAAATCCATATCGGAAATTTATAATATATGTTTTGATAGTACATATTGTTTTAATCCCGTCGCAACACACATGTAATTAAAACCTTGTTAATATAAATTTCCAAACAAACTACTATTCGTTAGACCACTCACAACGGGCTACGTTAAATGGGCGTTAAGGGCAAAAATGTGTGCGTTTAACGCACGTTAAGGTGAGTTATGCGTTGGAGGTCCCTGCGTTAACGCAACGTTAAGGGACCACGTTAAGCCCTTAAAGCTGCGTTAAGGGTGTAATGTGTAAAAAAAAAAATTCAAAACCGCCCCCTACAACAGCGGCTATTTCATGCGTTAAATTCAAAATGAAAAGTTACAAATTCGGCCCTTGTGTTTAATACCGTTTATAAACGGCTATATGTAAAAAAAATAAAAAAAAAAATAAAATAAAAAAATAAATAAATAAAAAATTCAAAACCAATTTCACTCTCCTATAAATACCCATTTCACACCACATTTTTTTTCACACTTCCACAAATCAATACACTACATCTTACACTATCTTCTTCAACCTTCCACTAAAAAAAAAAAAAAAAAAAAAAACGTTTTTCATTCACAATGGATCCGAATCAAGTTAGCAACTTTTCAGATGACGAAGAAGACATTCAATTTATGGCATCCGTGTACGAACAAGTTGTGCAGATGGAACAACAAGAAGCAGTTGGACCTTCGATATCACGTGGGCATATCTTTCGTGAACGTGAGATTGCTGATGAACGTTTGCGTGCTGACTATTTCGATCCAGAATGTAAGTATCCGGCACGGGTTTTTCGAAGAAGATTTCGTATGAGCCGGCGACTATTTCTACAAATAGTCGAAGGTATTCAATCTTAGCCGACGGTATTTACCCACAGTGGGCTACGTTTGTCAAATCCTTCTCGGCAACAACTGACGCGAAACATGGTTACTTTAAAAGGAAACAAGAAAGTGCACGAAAGGATGTCGAACGTGCTTTTGGTGTGCTTCAAGGACGTTGGGGTATACTACGATAACCGGCACGTCAATTGGAACTTGCGAGGATACGTAGAATCATGTATTGTTGCATTATTTTGCATAACATGATTTTGAAAGATCAAAAGTTTGCACTACGTGATTTTAACGATATGTGGGTGGATCCGTCACCACGTTTGAGGCAAAACAGGTGGGTCGACAGATGCAATGGCCAACGTCGAAGGGCAAGAGAAATACACGACAGAGAAACGCATACTCAACTCCAACGAGACCTTATGGAGCATGTTTGGCAGAAGCACTTTCAACATCAAGAAGAAGAATATTCAGAAGACGATGAATAAATATTTAATTCGTTATCATGTTATGTTTTTTTTAATTTCGTTGTAATTTTTTTTATTAAGTATGTAATGTTATGTTTTAATGAATGGTATGTTTTTAATAAATGAAGTATGATTATATGTTTAGGGGTTGAATTTGAAAATATTTGATATAAATGTTAGTTAAGGTGTGTTAAAGCTGAGTTATTGTTAGGTGTGTTAAAGCTGAGTTAAGAGAGAGTGTGTTAAAGCTGACGTGGCATGTCTTAAATTTTAAAGCTGAGTTAACTGTTAGGGCACTCGGAGCGTACAACGGGGTGGCCAGCGGTGTCAATCAAACCGGCGGTAACACCGCCGCCGGTTCCGATTTTATGCCAAAAATTTATCATTCACGGTTTGATAGCCCGCTCCCCATAAATTCAATTTGATCAACATGTGGGCAAAAAAATAGACGTTGGAGCGTACAAAAGAGACGTTGGTGAACCAAAAAAATAAAAATAAAAATAAAAATTAAACCTACCCATTTTTACTTATATATACCCATTTTTACTTCCATTTCAAATACATCAACTAACCAATTCAATCAAAAAACACCCATTTTCATATACACTCCACAAAAAAAATAATGTCTTCATCTTCCGACGAAATCATCATCCCACCTCCGCTACCCGATTTATCCACGGGTAGTACATGGCCCTATATACTCAACGCGATGCAAGAGATTGAAGCCCTTGAAGACTCGGGTAGCTCTAATGATTCACGCACTTATATTGAGCGATACCGGGAAAAAGCTAATGAAAGACTAATGCGTGACTACTTTGTCGAAGACCCGAAGTTTGGCGAACAATTTTTTAGGCATCGGTATCGTATGAGTCAAAGGTTGTTTTTGAATATTGTTGGTGACATTGAAGCGTCTTTTCCGTATTTTCAAGAAAGCTTCGACGGTCGGGGTAAGAAAAGCTTCACGGCGATACAAAAATGCACTTCGGCAATTAAACAACTCTCAACGGGTGATCCCCCGGATAATTTTGATGAATATTTAGGAATGGCCGATAGAACATCACGCGAAAACGTCCAAGTGTACTACCGGAGTTACATGACGAAAACCTCCATCATCGTCTCCAATATGATCTTACGGAGCACGTAGCGGGTCTAGACTTGGCATATCTCGATGACCCAACGGCTCAACCACAACCGATTGACGACTTAATTTAGTGTTATGTAGTTTTTTTTTTTTTTTTTTGTTTTTTTTTTTTTTTTTTTTAATAATGTTGCAATGTAGTTTCCTTTTTTGGTTTGTAGTGAAATGTTATGTTTTTAATAAAATGTTTGTGTTTTTAATTAAATTGATTTTAGTTTAATGATTAATTTTTTTTTTTTTTTGGAAGGTATGAGAATTTATGGCCGCCAGTGATTTAGGTTGGGAGGTATGAGAATTTATGGGTATGAGTTGACTGAAGCTTATTGGTTGAATTTGAGAGGTATAGATTAGTTGAATTTATGACTCCTAGTCCCCTTAGGAGTGGCCTTATTATTTATTAAATTTTGTTCAATTTAACCACACACTCTTACATTATTTTCGAACAATTTTCTTTTTATAACTTGAAATTTGCTCACTACCATTTAAAAATTACAGTATTTTAATCCTCTTACAACGCGAGAGCAACAAAAACCTAAAAATCAAAATGACCTAAACTAAAGTCGGCACAACTAAAAACACCAAATAAATAAAGAAAGAAAAAACAAGGGCTCATTTTGTATAAATTCATTCACTCCCAAAGAAATAAATATCTCCCCCAATATCCCCTTTCACTTCTCTCTCTAGAAATCTAACAAGTTTCTCTCTCTAGAAATTGTTATTTTTCCGATCAGTTTACGGGAGGCTCGCCCGATCTTCGATTTAACTCCGACTTGGTTTATGAGGTATATATAAATTTTTTTATAAATTTAATTGTTTTTTTAGGGTTTCAGATCTATTTATTTCGTTATTTATAGAATCGATTGATTAATTAAAACAGTGATTATTTATTATTTGTATATGTTTTGGATCTTGTTTTTGATTTTTTTTTTGTTTGTTTTATGCAGCTCGAAGGAGAAGCCCACTCTAGGGTAAGTATATAACTATTTATTTTTATTTATGTATTTTATTTATTTATTATTATATATGTATTGTTTGATATTATGCTATGTAGACCCAGGAAATATGATTTATTGTGTTATATACATTTATTCGTTGTGCTGTTCGATAGGCGGTTGCATATGGGGGAATTAATAATTGTTTTCGTTTAGACCTAGGATATATGATAGGTTTTATTAAATAGGTTGTGTTTAATGCAGTTTTGGTTGAGTGGTCCTATCGATTGGCTTATTTTCATTGCGGTCGTCTGTTAAGATATCTATAGTTGTCAATGTTTAGTTTACATGTCAGAGGGTGTTTGTTTAAGCTTACAAGTGGCTTATGAGCTTATTTGTGTTCTGGCTTATATCTCATAAGCCCCAATTTTCCGGCTTATTTTGAGACTTGTAGGCTTATATAAGTTTATTATAATGTGATAAACTTATATAAGCCCACAAATCTTAAAATAAGCCGAAAAATTAGGGCTTATGAAATATAAGCCGAAATCAAATAAGCTCATAAGCCTACATATAAGCTTAAACAAACACCCCCTCAGTGTGTTTATATTTTAATTTCAAGGGTAATTGGTTATTTGCGTTGAACAAGATGTGGTTACTGAAAATGAAACGGTGAATGGATTTATGATGTAAAATGAAATGTGTCCGTAGTCTTTAAAAGCGTGAATAGAGCTATGAAATTTTAAGTCGTGTTAGTAGTTTGTAATCATTTCAAACTGGTTTAAAATGAAATGGTTTGTATTTTGTTTTTATATATTTATAGAAAATGATTGTTATAAAATCAATGTTCGAGTTTTTTTTGACATCCATTGAGACTGGACACAAGTAACCTTTCAAAAAGTTCAAATAAAACTAGAACATGTGATTAAGTTATGGGTAGGATACACGGTATATCATATGTTTCATAGGCATATAAGCACCATCTATACTTAGCAGTCTGATTTTTTAGTTGACTTGTAGTTTATTTGTAGGCATATGCAAGGTTGCAAAATGCGCTAGGCGCTAGTCGGGCGGTCGACCACCGCTTAGTGCCTACTAGGCGGATTGAACTTTTCTATATAAAAAATTCAAAATTATATGTATTTGGTATAAAATATGCATAATATATATATATGTATGTGTGTGTGTGTGTGTGTGCGCGCGCGCCCGCGCCCGTGTGCGTGTGCGTGTGTATATATATATATATCGTAATTTTATTAATGTTTTATTATTTTTAATTATATATATTTTGTATATGTTGCAAAATTTACATTGTGTGATTTTAATTAAATTTTGGGCTTAAAGTCCACTCATTTACTTGTTGGGCCTAGTGTATAAATTTTCTAATAGGCTAAGAAAACGACTATATTATTAGGGTTACACCACCAATTAGGGTGACACCAATTATCACAGGCCCACATTTTTGGATTACGGTGATACGACAGCACATGAATTTTTGGATTACGGTGGGCATATGGTTTTCTGCTTTCTTAAATGATACGACAGCACATGAATTTTTGGATTACGGTGGTGTTTGTCCTAACTTATATGAAGGGCTTATTAGCTTATAGGTTATACAGGTTCGTAAGCTCAACTAGATAAGATCATAGAAGAGCTTATCAAAATTTTATTAAGCTAATAAACCCTTGAAATAAGCTAATAAGACAAACACCCCCTACAATTGAACATTTTTTGTTTTTGTGAACATATGCACATCTCTTTGCTTTCCTTGTCCATATGTTATATGTATGCTGCAAAATACATTCGCTTATTATTGCTGCTCTGTGGTAGGTTTTATTTGACCATATATATTTCTTAACTTACAGTGGTCAGCGGATCAAGACCCGCAAACGGAATATTGCAGCCCCTCTGGACCCTGCAGCATTTGCGGATGCAGTGGTCCAGATTTACTTGGATAATGCTGGTGATCTGGTACTAACTTAACTCGATCAACATAATTATATATTTTTCAATTATCTCGACAACCTCTTTTTGTAGCTGTCATTGATATATCATTCCAACATCCGCTTAATCAAACATTTGTCCAACTGCAGGAATTAATTGCTAAGTGCATTGAATCAGCAGACCTTAACTTCAGCAGATATGGTGATACCTTTTTTGAGGTAATAATCGGAGTTGATCATTATGTAGTCTTTAATCACTTATTTGAGAAGTTTGTCATTGTTGAGGTTATTGTTTCTAATTTTTCAATGTTATGTGCTTTGTGTTTCAGGTTGTCTTCACTGGAGGGCGTACTCAACCTGGAACAACTAAGCCTGATGAGGGGGAGCGACATACTTTCTCTGTATTAGACTGTGACTCAAAGCGTGAAGCCATCTTACCATCTGTCATCTACCTTCAGAAGATTTTGAGGCGAAGGCCTTTTCTCATTAAGAATCTAGAAAATGTTATGCGAAGATTCCTTCAGTCCCTTGAGTTTTTCGAGGAGAATGAAAGGATTAAGCTGGCAATTTTCACAGCACTTGCCTTTTCCCAGAAGCTGTCTGGTCTGCCACCAGAGACAGTCTTCCAACCACTTCTTAAGGATAACCTAGTTGGAAAAGGACTCGTTCTTACTTTTATAACCGACTTTTTCAAGGAATATCTTATTGATAACAGCCTTGATGATCTCATCTCCATCTTGAAGCGAGGCAAAATGGAGGACAATCTGCTTGAGTTCTTTCCTTCTGGAAAGCGATCTGCTGAAGCTTTTTCTGAGCATTTCACGTAAGTTCGATGATTAACGCCTATCTTAGCAACATCACATATATGTTGCAACTGCTTATACTGATATAACCCTTTAATATATTAAAATTGCAGCAAAGCAGGGATGATCACTTTGGTTGAATATAATGACAAGAAGATCTTTGAGGTGAAGGTCAAGGAAATGAAAACTGCCATAACAACTCAGATATCAGAGGAAGCTGAAATTTCAGAAGTGATTGAAACCGTGAAACAGCACGTTAAGGATGCTAAATTGCCTGAAATTGAGGTTGTCAGGATCCTTTGGGATGTTTTGATGGATGCTGTTCAATGGTCAGGGAAGAACCAACAACAGAATGCTAACTTGGCTCTCCGCCAGGTAATAGATCACATTTTAACAAAGCTTGTGTGAATGTTGGCTTGCATATCAGAAATCATTTATGGAAGTGGTTCTTCTTGTGCAGGTGAAAGCATGGGCGGAGTTACTGAACACATTCTGCACCAGTGGAAAGCTTGAGCTAGAACTTCTTTACAAAGTCCAAGTTCAGTGTTATGAAGACACCAAGCTAATGAAGCTGTTTCCTGAAATCGTGAGAAACCTTTATGACCAAGATGTTCTCGCTGAAGATACTATACTTCATTGGTTTCGTAAAGGAACCAACCCAAAGGGAAGGTATGTAGCTCAGCTGTCTTCTCCTTTACACGCATTTTCTTTGCAGTTTTTGTTATTATTTAGACATCAAAATAAGAAAAAGCTATATTTTTGGAATAACAATAAGAAAAAAAAAATAGAATAATGTGTATATATATTGATGCAAATCTACCGTCTACAATCGGCTAATGTGGATGTGTTTCTAATGATTCAGGCAAAGCTTTGTGAAGGCATTGGAGCCGTTTGTTAAGTGGCTGGAGGAGGCAGAAGAGGAAGAATAGATTTATACTCTCCCATCTTTCTTCTATTAGAGTATGCCAAAACTTGATTTTTCTATGTACCGTTGAGTCTTTGTTTTTAATTGCTGTCATTTGTCAGATTTTATAATATTGTTGGATTAATTTCAATAATCTGTGTTTGTTGTTACTGAACACACATGATTAGTTTGCTTATGTTTTTCAAGTTTTGTGAAATGTATCTTTATTGATCTTTGCTGAACGATAGTATTCTAGCACCTTATCTGCTTCTGGGTAGATGAGTTTAGCTAGTTGATTTTAGACTTTTAGTGATTTGGAATCTTTAGATGTGCTTGAACTGGACAAAATTTAGAATGCGACAAGGATCCAACAGCAACCTTCCCCCTATCTCTTAGGTTTTAAATCTCTGGCTGCAAGTCTTTTATGTGATTGCATGTCTTACTATTTGAGAAAGCTTAACTGAGACTATTAAAATGCATGATAGAATTTATATTTACTGTTAACTATTCGATGGAACTTGTGACTTGCTATCATTTTCTAGTGGTCATAGTCACAACCTGCAAGTACAGCATAGCCTTTATTTAAGTTACAAGTATAATCCCGAGCCCAAGTATCATGTACATCCCCATAATAAAGAGCCTTGAATACCAGAAGAAAAGCATCTAGACCAAAACTTCAAATAATATTATTGAGCCTGTCACACATTGGCGATGTAAAATATTTTGAAAAACCAAAACTTCAAATAACTATAGATAAGACTCTAATTCAACTGACGGAACCAAATTCAGTAGATACTACTAAATATAGAACAAGAAAGAAAAACTTAAACATAATCTCTTGGCCTAAATTTTCATCAATAAAAGTATCATAAACAAGCTTTTCATCTTCTTCTTCCATCCTCATCTCAGGATGTTTGTTGAGGTTGTATTCACAAGCTACCTTCTCATTGCCGCTCCTATCACGCACTTTGCTAATCTCTCCCTATTTTGGTAAGAACTTCATCAAATTAACCTCCTCACGACTCGAACTTAAAGAGCTCTCGAGATGTGACGAAATTTCAACAAGTGTACGACACACAATTACAGTGGACATGTTGCGATCACATGGTAAAATAGCGCGCCAAATAGAATCAGGGTGTTCATTGATATGATAGTAAAGCGTTTTAATAGACGGGGCATTCTCTCGACAAATAAAACACACTGGTTTTACCTTAGTCGTCAAGATATGACAGAAAGTATTTCGTTTTACCTTCCATATTTAACTACAACTTGAGTTTTAGGTTATTCGATCTGCAAAAATCAAGCATACAAATATATGACCTTGCATGTTTTAGTAATTAGTAATTAGACTTTGTTCAAAAAAATTAGTAATTAGACAAATTATGCTAGGGTTATAAGTAGAACATAAGATATATAATGTGTATGAAGAAAAACAAAATACGATAAGTCGAAACAAGAAACATTCTTGTTCAAAAGGATGATTAGGTTTTACTTGCAGCTTAAGTTAATCGATAAATCAGATTATCGAAGTTAAAAAGGACAATGTTATAAAAATTAAAGTTTATGGTTCAGTTTGGTTTTAGCAAAAACACCAAACCAAAAAAACCGAACTAAAAAAATACATATAATCTTAAAAACTCGTGTTTCAGTTGTTGCTTCTTGAATGTGTCATTTATAACACATAAACATTTATCATCTAGAGTTTTTGTGGTCGTTAGTTTTCTATTGCCGTTATTGTGTCACTTTACGACGAATAAACAATTCTCTTATATAATGTTTTTTATGATCAATGGTTTTTTATTGTCATTATTTTGTGTTTCTTTATTCTTTAACTTGAAAAAGTTATTCTGTGTTACATTAAAAATTTGACCATTTAAAGACCAAACCGCGATAAACCGAAAAAAACCAAACCGAAAATAAACCAAAAACCAAAAAACCGAACCTAAAATAAACCGAAACCAAACGGTTCTAAAAAGGAAAAACCGAATATTTTCGGTTCGGTTTCGGTTTTAGCCAAAAACGGAGCCAAACCGAACCATGCTCACCCCTACTTTTGATAGTATATATATATATATAGGGAATTAAATAAACACAAAATTATGAATAAAATCGGGTTTCATTTGTTTCACTTTCCTCGGCCCACATCACTACCACTGTGTTCGCAAGTTTTTATTATTATTTATTTTATTAAAGAAAGAAAATATATGCTTACATAAGAAAATGAAATCATGAGATATTAAAAAAATAAATAAAGTAGCATAAAAATAGGTGTTCTCGAGTTGAAAGAAAGTGAAAGAAAAAGAAAGTATATTTTATATGTTTTGTGTTCTTGAGTTGAATGAAAAAGAAAAGTAAATTGATAATTTTACTTTTTTGCCCTTCATTTATATCAAATGAAAAATAGGTTAAAAGATATGTTTGTCATAAACAAGGAAAAGATTTGGTTTTCTCCCAAATATGGGCTAAAACACTATCTCACCAAATTGCCAAAAAATTTCCCCATTTTTCTTACATTTAATTCCTTTTTCTCCCTTAGAAAAACTCAAAAACATGATATATTTTTTGTTTTCTTTCATTACTTTTCTTTAACTTTAAAACACCAACTCGAGAAATTATGCTGATTTAGCAAATACTTTCAAAAAATCATGCAAAGCCCAATTTTCAAAAAATTATAATGATTTAGCAAATACTTTCAAAAAATCATGCAAAGCCCAATTTTCATGCTGGAGTTTGTTGGTTGTTTAGGATCGTTGTTGTGTTCCCAGAACAGGGTTAAGATAATCAATGAATCAAGGTACCGGATATTCACTTGAAATCGTGTAATCACTTTCCAATAGAAACTATTCGACCCTATGCCTGGGTTACACGAATATCTCTATGGGATAAGACCAAGTGATGTTCTTGTTTTAGGCACAAATCAAGAACCAATGCTTTCAAGTGTTTAGGTTTTCTGTATATATCTCCATGCGGCTGTGTTAATCTCTATATATAATAGAGATATACTCAAAACCCTAGTCAAAGGAAATCCATAAAATATCGGCCAAATATTTTCCATATACTTTCCTTAATACTAGCCAAAGTGGTTACAAAACCAGAAGATCATGGTCTTAATTATGAATTTGAACTTACCCAAAATAGGTCAAAGTTTGTTACAAATTCTATTCTGCGTACCAGCAGCAGAATCTCTGCCTAGCAGCACAATAAATTGTGCTAGCAGCAGAATCTGTCGCCTAGCAGACCAGCAGCAACATTATTGAACTAGCAGCAGGAACAATGTACTAGCAGCAGGAACAATAAAGCTAGCAGCAGAATGTTTTGATCAGCAGTAATATGAATAACACTAGCAGCAGAAAGATCTGCATCAGCAGTATTATCATTTACACTAGCAGCAGAACCACAAACCACTTAAATTGAGTCAGGGTAAACATTGACCAAATGGGTGTACACTCCGTACCTCCAAACCCATTACCAGGTGTGATTAATCCCTCAAGTGTACTAAATTTTCCAACAATCCTCCCCAAATTTAGTTCACTTCCTTTGCATGAAAAATAAACAATAAACAAACATGTGCATAAATGAAAATATCTTGAAGATTGAATTCTCATCTTAGTACATTACACGTTCAAATATTCGAGAATCAGGGTGTTCTAAGAATTGAACCCTTCAACCCATTTGAATACCTGAAGATAAAATACACACAATGTTTCAAACACTTAAATACTCCTGACACTATACAAGCCATGTGTCCATATCCAATTCATAAATGTTGTAAAAGCTAAAAGTCCAAAGCTTCCTGAAGCGGCAAAACTTCAACATTTACATAGGTGGTTCATCTTTATTCATGCTCCTGCTAAGCACTTTTTCAAAGAAAATTAACCATTGAGAAGTAAAGACTTCATCCTCCTTTTCAGCAGGTTCTGAGCACAACCTTGGGATGTAAAATAAAACATGTGCTCCAGTCCACTAAATGTTCAGCTTTCCACATTGAACTCAGCTCCCAAGTTTCCTCAGGAGGGAGTTGGGTGTCTTAGCATTCAGTGACTAAGTTGGACTTCAAACCCATCCCTTTTGCAGACTTTAAAACCAAGTCTCTAGCCAAACCCTTTGTCAAGTGATCAACTAAGTTTTGTTGAGATCTAACAAACTCTATAGATACCACCCCATTCATGATAAGCTCACGAATCATGCTATGCCTGACACCTAAGTGTCTAGACTTCCCATTGTACATTTGGCTATAAGCCTTTGCCAATGTAGCGGCACTATCACAACGGATAGAAATAGGTGCTATAGGTTTAGGCCACAATGGAATCTCAAGAAGCAAGTTTTTCAACCATTCAGCTTCTTTACCTGCCGCAGCTAAGGCCACAAATTCAGATTCCATGGTTGAACTGGTGATGCAAGTTTTCTTCTTGGATGCCCAAGAAATTGCACCTCCACCAAGTAGGAATACCCAGCCACTTGTAGACGAATTGTCTTCAGTGTTACTGATCCAACTTGCATCTGTGTATCCTTTTAATACTGAAGGATAACCAGTATATGAGAGACTATAATCTATAGTTCTCTTCAAATACTTCAGTACCCTCTGAATTGATTGCCAATGATGAGCACTAGGATTACTAGTATACCTGCTCAATTTTCCCACAACAAAAGCAATATCAGGTCTCGTACAAGTCATGGCATACATTAAGCAACCAATCACCCTAGAATACTCAAGTTGAGATACAGCCTTACCAGTATTAGGCATGAGCTTCTCACTTGTATCCATAGGAGTACTCACTGGTGTACAATCAAAGTAATTAAATTTCCTCAACACCTTCTCAATGTAATGAGACTGAGAGATAGAAATTTTGTTACTTTCATGTTTAATTCTTATACCAAGGATAACATCAGCCTCCCCCATATCCTTCATGGAGAACCTTGATGACAAAAATTCCTTTGTTAGGTCAACTTGATTTTGGTCAGTGCCAAAGATCAACATGTCATCAACATATAGACAAATGATGACTCCTTTACCAGATTCATCAAATTTGCTATATACACATTTGTCAGATTGGTTAAGTGAGTAACCACTAGACAAAACCACTTCATCAAATTTTTGATGCCATTGCTTAGGTGCCTGCTTTAGTCCATATAAGGACTTAATCAGTTTGCACACCTTGTTTTCATTGCCAGGCATGATGAAGCCTTGAGGTTGGTTCATGTAAACCTCCTCATCCAATTCACCATTCAAGAATGCTGTCTTTACATCCATCTGATGAATAATCAGATTGTGAATTGATGCCAAATCAAACAACAATCTTATGGTACTGATACGAGCCATAGGGGCATAAGTATCAAAGTAGTCTATCCCTGACTTTTGTTTAAAGCCTTGAATGACTAGTCTAGCCTTGAGCTTTTCAATAGTTCCATCTACCTTCATTTTCTTTTTGAAAATCCATTTGCAACCCAAAGGTTTGCAACCAGGTGGTAGATCAGCCAACACCCAAGTGTTGTTGCCCATGATGGAGTCCATTTCATCATTTATTGCTTCTTTCCAGAAAGCAACATCCTGGGACTTCATTGCTTCATCAAATGTTTTGGGATCATCCTCAACATTAAAGCAATAGGAGTGTTGGTCAGAGACCTCATCCCTTGTTCCTTCAATTAAGTATAATTGAAACTCAGGTCCAAATTTCTTTGGAGTCCTGACCCTTTTGCTCCTTCTGAGCTCAGGTTCAGGTTGTTGAACCACAACCTCATCAGGGACCTCATTAGAGATTTCTGATACACCAACATCATTAGTTCCATTAGGAATCCTCTGACTTGGTTTAGGGACTGATGAGAATCTATTCTCATCAAAGATTGCATCCCTTGATTCAATTATTGAGTTAATTGAAACAGATTCATTAGGTTCAATAACATAGAACCTATAAGCCTTGGAATGGTCAGCATATCCAACAAAGATGCATTCAATGCCTCTTTCACCCAAAGTTTTTAGCTTTGGATCAGGGAGTTTCACAACAGCCCTACAACCCCAAACCCTGAGATAATTCAGGTTGGGTTACTTTTTAGTCCAGAGTTCATAAGGGGTTGTCTTGTTCCATTTGTTGGGAACCCTATTTAATAAATAGCAAGCTGTTAACATAGCTTCACCCCAGAACCCTTGACTCAGTCCTGAATAGGACAACATGGAATTAACCATCTCCTTTAGCACTCGGTTTTTCCTTTCAGAAATACCATTTTGCTGAGGAGTATAGGGGGCAGTCGTTTCATGAATTATACCAACAGACTGAAAATACAGAGTGTGGAAAACTAGAAGGGGGGGGGGGTAGAATAGTTTTACCGTTTTAAAATTAATTCACTTTGTTACTCTATATTATTTCAAAGGAAACAAGCACAAACAAATATTCACACAATATATATATGAAAAGTAAAGAGAGGAAAGATCAAACCACACAACACGGATGTTTATAGTGGTTCGGCTACAAGGACTCTCTTCCTTGCCCTACTCCACTCCTAGAGCCTCTAACTCGAGAGTTATCATTCACTAAGAAACAAACTCTCTTCTATGTGGAGAAAACCTTTACACGTCGCTTACTTCATTTTCCGGTACTAAGCTAAACACCGGGTTCTATTTCAAGGTAGAACCAACCTAACGTCGCCTATACAATTACCGACACTAAGCTAGATGTCGAGTTCTTTACAAGGGTACAACCACTCCCGTTTGGTTCTTTCACAAGGGTACAACCACTCCCTACACTCTTTGTGTTTTGAGGACTAAAACACTAACCACACTCACTGAGATAAATGATACAAATAATGATGTGTGAACTACAACTATATCACACAGTAACTTATGCTAAAGGTTTTACACGTCTGTGTTGAACCTTGATGCTTAATCTCCTTTGCTACAAAAGGAAAGATCAATGAAATGAATGAATGATAAATGTTAGATGATATGTAAATGAATGAGTATGAATGTTAGGCTCTATGAGTGATGGTGTGTCCAAATGATCAGCTTGCTATTTATAGGCAAGCTGGTGAACAGCCGGCGGATCCCATAAAAGGGATCCGTCTTTGATGTCGTTTGGATCTGCCAAACATGACAGCTAAGGGTTAATGGATATCTTTCCATATCCAGCTGTATCCTTCACATCCTTGTTATGTCACATCAAAATCTCCCAAAGTCAACTATCTTGCTTGAAGATCTAGCCAAGATATTACATAATCTATGTATGATGCATGCCATGATGTCATTGTATCATTTTAGAAATAAAGTTTCCTTTTAAGGAAATAAACTAGTAGATGTGTAAAATGTAATTCTAAGTAAACTTGTGAAATGTAAAATGTGTTTTAAAGAGACTTTAGCTAGCATTTATAATTTGCTAAAGGATATACTTTGTAATTGTCATTAACAAAACTAAGTAAAGATCGTAAAATATAAATAACGTTTTTAGGACGATATTTGTATTAACAATCTCCCCCTTTTTGTTGATGACAAAACATAAAGTATATTTTTGAGAAAAGGAATAAATATAGCATGAGTTCTTTAAAATATAGATTAAGTTTGTTTTATTTGAGTTTAAAAACTCTTTTTATGCAAAAGTGTATGTACTGTGATGATTCACAGTTATGCAAACTTAATCCTTTCTCCCCCTTTTTGTCGAAACAAAAAGAAGAGTTGCGTAGCGGAATGCGATTTTGAGAACTTTAAGAGCTCCCCCTTGTTTGATACTCCCCCTAAATGGAGTAACAAGGTAATGATGCATGATCCTACAAAACAAATGGTTAGAAAAATGAAATGCTCCCCCTCGATGTATACTCCCCATTACAAGAGTCCCAACGTATACATTAGAAGGGTATGAGATGCTGCAAAAGAAATGTTAGTTGTGAATAGCCTCAATGGAGAAGCATAATGCATATGATATGGTCATTCAAATAAGAATGATAATCTAGTTGACTTTAAAAAGTCAAAATGTAGTGTCTGATCAAAATTTTGTACCTAAAGTACAAGTGATCAAACTAGAATGTAGATTCCAAGTAGCTATGTAATGATGTTAGTTACCTAACTAATGATAATATGCTTTATGTTGATCACTCATAAGCATAAAAACATCACATTCATTCATTGAAAATTATGTGACAAAAGTCACAAACATAATATGATGTTACATGAAAATGAAAAATACATCCTAAAAAATAAAAAATCCCATAACAACATCTAAAAGGTCCTATATAATGAGACTAAAATTCTCCTATTGAGGAGGATGAGAGATGGCGTTTAGACGCTCAAAAATGTGGTTCAAAATGAACCTCAATTAATTTTGGAGCTCGTGCACCAAAATGTTTGTCCTTTGAGCTATGTGAGCGGTTCTTTCACACATGTTGCAATCATGGCGAGCAAAACCGGGCGGAAGAGTAGACTCTTTTGGTTGCGGTGGTTGTGGTGGTGATTGGTTGTTGGGTGGTGGTGGTTGTGCTTGTTCATTGGTTGTTGGTGGTGTTTGGAGGGAGTTCATGAGGATGTTTTGGAGGTCCATGGCTTCGTTGAGGCGGTGATCTACCATACCCGAGAGAGTGTAGAGACGGTTGAGCTCTTCACTAATCTCCTCTTGGGTTTGAGGCAAATTGATCCACATTGCCTCGTCTATGGCAATGAGAGTTGATGTGGGTGAGAGAGGTGGTATTTGAGGTTGAGATGATGGTGGATCATGGTATAAAGGACCATGGATATCCGGGAAAATTGGATGAAAAAGTATAGGCTCTTGACCTTCAAAGGTCATGGGTGGAGGATTGGTTGATCTTGGTGGGAGATCCTCCAAGTCATCAAGGTAAGGATGAGGTGATGTAGGTGGAGTCCTAAATAGCTCCATAGGTTGGAGTTTGGGTGAGTTTGGTTGTGATTGAGATTTGACAGTCTGTGATGGAGCGGGTGGTGGTGTGGTTGCTATTGGAGTTATGGATGGAGGTGGAGTTTGTATGACAACATTGGATGGTGTAGGTGTGGATAAAGTAAGGAAATTTTCACTTGCTATAGGAGATGAGATATTAAGAGGAGATGATTCCTCTGATGATGAGTTAGCAAGATTTATGAAGCAACAGGGCTTAACACTAATGCGGGCAGTGCGTTTTGGAGGTCTAGAGGTGGAGGAGTTGGTTGATTTGGTCATGGTGAGCTAAGAGAACTAAGATGTACAGGTTATGTGTTGTGAAGAAGGTGAATGAGTGAGTTTTGCTCTAAGTTATGATCTTAATATATAGGCAGATGGTTTATAGAAACTAGTGTTTGGATTTGATGTAAATCCAATAGAGAATGTTGGTTCCTAATGATTTGGAACAAAAATTTGTGCAAATCACATCACATAAGTCAATCCATAGAACTTATGTTGAGTAATATGATGAAGATATGCAGTAAATGCAAAGGGATAGTGGAAAATCCTGTGATGTGATGTACCCACGGATTTGAAGGATCCCTAAAAAGGGTTCCTTGTTTGTATTAGAAAGGTAACTCACTCCTTAAATTTAAAAATTCAAATTTTGGTGGGAAATGTTGTTCTTAAGTTTCTAAGAGTTTCTAAATCATTCTAAGATGTATAATGATCAGTGAACCTATTCTAAAGAATACTAGAAACTAAAATCTAAGAATCGGGATGAGTCGAAAAGTTTTAAGAAGTTTACTGTTATACCTGCGGATCCAATCGACAAGGCGTGCGGATCCAAATTTTCGGATCCGCAGGTTGAAGAATGGCGGAGCCAACGCTAACACATGGCGGATCCAAAATGAGGGATCCGCCAGATCCGTGGATCAAAACTACTAAAACTAAACAGAGAGATGTGCATATTTTTCGTTTTTCGACGAAAACCCGAAAATTCTCCTGGAGCATATCTATCATCTAATATGTAATGCAAAACAATCAAATATGATAATACTAACACATGTTTAATCATAGATTAATCCGTTCATGGGAACTTACCTTATGAGGTGTTAAGCCAAACATAGGCTTAAACTCGGAAAATTGATAACATCAAGTGTTATCGACCTGCAATTCTTAGTTAGTTCAGATACACATCAAATATCATCATAACAAGTTAAGAAACAACCATTATTAATACTACATTGTCTAATAATGTTTAGAGCCAAACACTCCTTTAACTCAACTTCTTATTCAATTTCTTCATGCCCTTATGAAGCTTCATCACCCAACGTCCTAAATTCTTCACCATTCCTTTGATGTTGCGATACTCGGCTGATTCATTTGTGATTGGTGGAAGTTGGCTCAAGTACTCCGGAGGAGGAATCCTAGAGTTTGGCAACCCATCATCGTCACTCATAGATGATGATGATGATGATGTTTGAGCACGAGGACGTTTGCCTTTGTCAACCGCTACCCTAAAGTCGCTCAAGGGAACAAAGGTGCGTTCGATCTCATCATATTCGGGAACAAATCCTAAGGCATTTCTAGGAATGGGTGCAAAAGCTCTAAAGAGACGGGTCAAAAGCATTCCATAAGGCAATGCCATTTTTCCTTGAATTGGAATATCTGCCATTCTCTTGGCGATATAGTAAGCAAGGTTGAAAGGTTGATGGGTTGACACATTGTATATCATGTGGCAAAGACAAGCATTGATGTGATCGCGGTTTCCTACCTTGCACAAGACATTGGCCCTTAAAACTTCTTCCATTTTCCTAAATTCGGGCTTGTTAGGAATATAAATATTCAGATGAAGGCTCGGTCACCCCGAGCATCTAATTAGCATTTATATAGCTCGTAGGCCTATTTATATTAGCTTAGTATTATTAGTATTAGTATTAATAGTATTAGTCGTATTTATATTTGTGGAGTGGGTCGGGGCTTTCCCCACTGTCAGCTCACTCCACAGCCCACTAGGGGCACCAATATGTAGAAGTATAAATACCCCTTCCCACACTTGGGAAGGGTTGGAACTCTTGTCACATTAATCTAACATTCCAGATTTTCTCTCTAAGAGTTTCCCTCTCTCTCTAAAACTTCTCTCTACAAACTAACTCAATGGAGTTCTTGATCTTTCAAGATCCAAGGCCACCCGAATAGATCCACACAATCAATATGGTTATTTCCTACAATTGGTATCAAGAGCCAAGGTTACATCTTGGTCAGATCTGTGGTCAATGGCTGTATATTCGGTTGGTTTCATCTAACTCAGATCTGTGGTAAAGGTTGCTATAATTCTTTTTGTGGTCAATGACTTGATTTTATGAGCTATAATTCTTGGATCTAGCCCAGTTATTGAGTACATTTTTGTTGTCCATTCTTTTGTGAACATTAATTTTTTGCTACTCTTGTTCGAACGTATTGCTGGTCTAAGATTTTAGGAAAGTCGTGGCTTTGGTTTGTGAAAGGCTTATTGTTAATGATTGTAATGGATCTTGCCGTAAACATTTTTTTTTCCTTTTCTCGTTTCATACGTTTGAAAAAGCAACACCACAAGATTGATTTTTGCAGTTCTCTTTGTGGCTCGGTTGAGAGTAAAAGTGCAGTTTTTTTTAAAGATTGTTCTTGGCAGCGGCTTATTTAAAGATTAAAAGTGTGGTTTTTTGTGGATTGTTCTTGGTTACTGCTAGTGTTAAAGGGAGGTTCTTGAATGCGGTTTGTTATGAAAGAGAAAAACACAGATCCGGTTTTTAAGGAAAGTACGAAAGTGACAGCTTTGACCGGTCAAAGTTGCAATTTGTTTCCAACTCGGTTTGTCTGTTTGATTAACTCGGTTTGTCATGGACGCGGTTTTTCCATTTACTCACGAACTCGGTTTGTCCATGCAGTCATGAACTCGGTTTGTCCATTTAATCACGAACTCGGTTTGTGTATTTAAAGTATACTCGGTTTGTGTATAAAAACCATGCGGTTTGTCTGTCATTTGGTCAAACGGTCAAACGGTTAAGGAGGTATCAAATAACAAAATGAAAGAACAAGATGAAGTAGAGTCATTGACCCCAACCACTACAAATTCCACAGCATCAAGAACATATCAAACACAAAGATTACAACCACAGAAATGTCATTGCACAATATCTTTCAAAAACTACATACATAAGCCAAAATTACAACAACGGTCAACAATTCACAACTGCCTCATCAACGACTGCTTACAACAATTACAATCAACTTCTAATCTAATCTAAACCTAAACCTCATATTCACACTTCTATCACAAACAATAACTCGGATTGTAAAATCACACAACTAAAAGATCTCTGCCGTCCCTGTTCGTGTGGAACTAGATATTTCAAGATCTTTAAAAGGATACAACACACGAAATTAAAACATCATAGAGATTATACTCATTTTGTTTATGTCCGAATAATTATAAGGTAGAAACAAAACAACTTTGTTTTATCTCTCCTTACATTCGGTTTAAATATAATACCAAAACAAAAAAAAAAAAAAAAAAAAAAAAAAAAAAAAAAAAAAAAAAAAAAACAAATCGAACATAACTATAGTACCTACCTTCAAGAATATTGAGGCCTTCGTGGGTTTAATTATTCGAACAGAGGTATAATAAGTTTGTTGTGTGTTTGTTGGTTCATTTTGTTTATGATGGTGATAAGATGAGAAGATGAGGGGGGCGGAGAGTTTATGTGATTAGGGTTTGAGGTTAGTTTGGTGGAGTGTGGGTGACTGCAGAGAAGAATTATGAAAGGGGGGCGTACTTTGTTAAGTGAGTGATTAGGGTTATAATTGATTAGGGTGAACTTTAAATACCGGTTAAGTAGGGTTGGTTATTTATTGGAGTGGGCTTGCACTAGGTTCACCTTGGGCCGAAGTTAATTTAATTGTCATTGGGCTGTGCAAGTGGTTTTATTGTCACCAGGGACGATTGGTTGTAGTTAGTTGTTGTTGATTGAATGTTGTTGGGTTATTCTTCACAAGGACGAGTTTGTTGTTGGTAATAAACATTTGTGATATAATTTTGGACGATATTTTTGATCATGCTTTGTTAACCCGAGACTGTGAATTAATTTTGGGTGAAATTTTTCGGGTTCATTGAATATAACTACCGTGCTAGTTATTAGATGGTTTCAAGTGTATTGGATAAAACTACAGTGGTTATTTAAACCTTCATACGGCTCGCATTTGGATTTATGAATGTCTACGTGATTTCAGAGTTGTGGATTTGGCAGCATTTTCCTATTGGTACCCGCGATTTAAGTGAGTCTGCAATTTGATGTTTACGATTTGAGTTACAGTTGACAAATTGCAATTTGATTAATTGTGATTTGTCAAGTTGCGTGTTTGAATTAGTGCGACTTGACGGATTGCGATTTGACCAGTTACGATATGACGTTGCGAGTTGACACTTGCGATTTGACTAATTGTGACTTGGTTGATAGCAATCTGGCTTGTTGCAATTTGACAATCTGTGACTCGACTTGTTGCGATTTGATCAAGTAGTGATTTGACTCCTGTGACTTGAATTTCGAAGATTAATATTGCACTTCACTCTAGGCTATTCCTGTTGAGTTCACGGTTTCTCTTGTAGATTTTAGAAAATCTCGCGAAAGATTCGATTTCTCGGTTTAAATCTCAAGAGCTGTAAAATCCCGTGAAATTAATATTGGAAAAGTAGGCGGGACTTGGATTTAGACAAAATAAAACTTACGGGGTTTGATTATTTTTTTTTCGGGATAAGTTTGTGCTTCAAGATCAGCAGGAATTGGGAAATTATGGTAACTTGGTTGGTTTGTTAATTCACGGGTTGGTGTACTTAGTGTCACAAACATCTCGGGGTGGATGGATGCACGATGTTTGATGACCCTTGCTAAAGCGTATCTAAGGTGATTAGACCTGGATGTTCAAGAAGTGGATATATACAATAAAGGATGGAAGGTTGGGTATATATCACTACCTATATTTAAAGGAGTTACGTTGTTGTGCTCAATATAGGTTCTAAATCACAATTTACAATTTAAGGTGATTAGACTTGGATGTTCACGAAGTGGATATATACAATTAAGGATGGAAGGTTGGGTATATATCACTACCTATATTTGAAGGAGTTACGTTGTTGTGCTCAATATAGGTTCTAAATCATAATTTAGTGCAAGTTTAAGTCGCGGACTTGTTCTTTATCAAGCTTCATCAAGTGATTGTTGTTTCTCAAGCTTCTAATGGGATTGTTGTTCAAGATCTTCTCAAGAGGTAGTCAGGCTTAAAGACAAGAGGTGATTTGTTTGGAGACATGTTTTAACCTCTTACTCACTTTAAGGTCATATGCATTTCATCAAGCGGTTTTGGCATATTACGAGCTTCAATGAATTGTTAATCTTCTAAACCATTGATGATGAGGAAAGCAAGGGGTTACTACAAGAGAGTCTTAATCACCATCTTCGTTGCAGTAGTTTCATTTGTCTCTTTCCATGTTTTGTGCCTGTCAAATTCACAAACATCACGGACTCTCAGCTTTGGCAAAAAGGTCATTTCATGTCCTTTTTGAGGGGGAGAATTATCGCAAGTTTCCTAGAAGTTCAGTCTCCAGCGGTTTGAATCTTAGCAGTGTCGGTTACAGCAGGTCAGATCGTAGCGATTCAGGATTCAGTGGTTCAGTCTACAGCAGTTTGATACTTACTGTTGTGCAGTTAGTTCTTGAATTTATTTCTCAGATAAATCTCAAGAACTGTAAAATCCTGTACACAGTACGACAACTATTCCACATCCAAGTAGCTGGATCAGACAGCTTTGTTTGATAGGACTGACTATGAGTCATGGGCACTTCTAAGAATTCGCGCATGTTTCTTCTCTTTTTGGCTAGTCAACAACACAAGATGATCACAAAGTTAATCCGGTATTCTTTATTTGTGATTGAAGTTGAATTTCACGAAGGCGTCTACTTATTTTATCTTGAAGTCGGGGTTGGTTGAATGCATGACCTTCAATGATAACTTGCTCGTGCTCAAAATTTAAGTTGAAGACTTGGGTTATCTAGTTACCAGCAGTTGGGGTAATTATCACTTAAGAGTTATTGGAGTACTCAGTGTCACACGTCCTTGACGTTGTCGATAATCGCAAGAGGTGTTAATGTCTCATACTTTGGTTGGGTACTGAGCACTTAGAGATTTGCTTGGAGCATTAATTCTCTACACCGTTCTTCCAACATTAGTGCAAGCTTAAGTAACAAAGTTGGGGACTTCTACTTCAGTTTTCAGTATTGGTATATCGGACTTCCTTCATCAAGTGGTCTCTAATCTGTGTACAAGGTTGGTTAGTTGGCCAAAGGTTTTAAAAGTTGTGATGTGATCTGTAATCTTCACAAGATATTCTTTACCCGAACTGATGTTCACCTAAAATCAAAATCAGTCATGCCACATTCAATCTGTTACTGCCTCACGGTTTCTTCTTGATTTTGTAAAATCCCGAGAAAGAACCTATTTCTCGGTTTAAATCATAGATTTGTAAAATCCCGTGATGATGGACTACGCGCTCTTAACCGTGATCGGGTTAAAACCATTATCAAAGTTCAGTTAAAGCATCATGAAGGGCTAGATTTGGGCATTAACCACAAGACGTTACTACGGCGTTAGTCCAGTATTATTTATTTGAGGCTGAAGTGAAATTTCATGGGTGCGTGTACTTAGTATCTGAAGATATCGGGGAGGTTGGATGAAGATTCTTCGAGATCCTTGTTCGAGCTTTCATCATTTACAATGACGAGGACTTGGATATCTAGTTATTTCTTCTTTCTCTCTATTGCAAAATAACTATCACTTTAAGGAGTTACGTTGTAGTGCTCAGTGTCACACGAAGTTGTGGATATCCAAGAGGTGATGTACGTCTTATACTTGATGGTTGGTTGGTTGAAGAGTATAGAGTACTTAGGGATTCGATGTTGCACGAAGTCTCTACACCGCTCTTTGTCACGCATTAGTACAAGTTTAAGTCACAAGTTCGGGTTATATTACTTCAGTTTCAAGTTCATCATATTGGGTTTTCTCCATCAGTGGTCACTACATCAAGCCGACAGAATGATAATGGGGTTGGTAACGAGTTAGATGAGAGAAGTAGTAAAGAGAGAGATAATGACGTCTGTACACTTCAGTGCAGGCCTCGTTCTTCATCAAATGACGTCTGAATACATCAGTTCAGGCCTCGTTCTTCAAAGAAAAGAAAAGTGTACGCTTGAGTGCACTTTATCTTCAAAAGAAGAGGAATCTTCTTGTTTATGGCCATTCTCATCAACAAGTTTCATGCTCTTTCCGTGCTTATTCAGTCTTCAAGTGGATCGGCGCACATTGGAGTATATCCTTATTCACTTGTTCAACCAAAAATTGCAGTTGACAGGCATATGCAATTTTTGAGGGGGGGAAAGGGTGAATAAACAACATGTCAGTCTTCAAGAACCGTCAAGTGGAGCTACTTACCGTTGATGGTATTCATATTCACTAGTTCAATCATCAAAAATTGCAGTTGGCAGGCATATGCAATTTTTGAGGGGGGGAAAGGGTGAATATTAATCTACATGTTAGTTGATGATTGAGAAATGGTCATACGACTCCTGAATACGTCAGTTCAGGAGTCGTGCAAACCATGTTTCTCCAACACTACTTCTTCCGTCTATCAAGGTGTTGAAGAACATGGTCATGGAATGCTAATCTACATAGTCTCACGGGCTGGTTCATTCAGTAACAAAGGGTTTCTAGTCAATGCTTCATGTATACGTCATTAGGCTACATGTACACATCATGATGATGATTCCGATTAATCGTAACCATCATGGGGGAGAGAAATGTGTACACCAAGGACGCACAACAGGTTCACATGATTGGGCTTAATCATATATTCCGGTGTTGAGAACCGCAGAGATGATCAGTGGTTCAACTTGTTACCTTGGTATTTATGTTTCACTGTTACGTCATGGGCTGATTAATCGTAACCATCAGGGGAGAGAGAATGTGTACATCAAGGACGCACAACAGGTTCACGTGATCAGGGCTTAATATCCAAGGATGGATACATACTATAGATGATCAGTGGTTCAACTTGTTACTTTGGTGTTATACTTAAGACTGAAGAAGGTCGAGTCGTCAGTCTACTCTTGGTTCTCTGTTGGGTGTTATCATCTCATGTGTATGCTGCGGGCTGATGGGTTACATGTAAGGTTACTGGAAGGCATTTGGTGAGATAAAGATGATTGGTATTCTATTCCTCCACATCGGGCAATCTTGAAGAAGGTCGAGTCTTCAGTCTTCTCTACATTCAAAAATGTTGAGCTCTTTTCTTACAACTTGATATTTAACTTAATCCCATGACAGTTCTTGTTTGATGAGTTGTGGAGTTAAGTTAGGTTCAAGTTGTTCCGTAGTTTAAGGTTAAGTCCAACTTGATGTTAACCTAATCTCATGACAGTTCTTGTTTGATGAGTTGTGAGGTTAAGCTAGACTTCAGTTGAGGCTCAACTTAAACTACCGAAAAGTTGCCTAAGGTTTTTGACGGAGTCACTCTAGGACGGGAGTGTTAGAAGATTAAAGACGGCATGCATTTGGTTATCAAAAGACTTCTTCATATTTCGGGCGTTCATCCAAAGTCTTCTTCCTATTATGGGTGATCGTCAGAGGGTGTCAGATTGGGGGAGAGCACTAATTAGGGGAGAGTGAAAAGCCAGAATCATTCCCTGATTGAAAGTGCTCACATTGCTCTTCAGCAAGTCAAGTGATGAATGCGGTGAAGATTCAGAATGCTGAGGAGTAATGGTTTTTGGTTCGTATCCTTGTACATATATACTTATTCATATCTTATACCGTCTTGTAAATAGACATATAGAAAATCTTGCTAATTGTAAATAGAGAAACGTAAAACCTGAAAAACCATAAAAATTGAAAAATAGAAAATACCAAAAATAGTTTCACCTAGGCATGTCTTCTGTTTATCGATAACATTTACGGACTTAGAAATGTCATTCAATAATGGCACGGGTCTTTAAATGAAGCTCGAGCAGAAGTTAAAATGAATGGTTAAAACATGTCTAAAATGGCTTGCTATTACTTTAGATAGCAACCCGCGCTTTTTATTGGGGAAAGCACGTCGCCAAAAAGACGGCTGTTCCTCCAACTGGGTGATGTTCACCTGGGCATGGATTACTTCATATCCATGTTTCCTGATTTGATGTACGTTTCAGTGCATCATTTCTTGTAAAAGAAGAGAAATCTTCTTAGTATAACAAATAGTTTTCATTCTATGATTCTTCTGAAAATTATTTGTGAGACACTTGGTGAATATGTGTTGTATGAAATTTGTTTATACTTGGATTATACATAAAATTTGTCACTCAATCAACGACTACACAACCTCATGACAGTTCTTGTTTGATGAGTTGTGGGGTTAAGCGTGATTTTAGTTGAGGTTCAACTAGAATACGGGTCATTGATTGAGGGGGAGAGTGAATTCAAATTTTATATCATCAAACGGATTTATTGGTTAAATCATACTTGTTAGAAATGGTTTTGTAGTTAATGGGGAATTAGTTGAAGAGGATATTGCTTAAATATATCAAATGACCAAGTGTGTTAGTTGCTAGAAAGTTTAGGACATTATGTGCAATTTGCTTATAGTTTCCTAGCTTTATGTATCTAGAAGGTTCATTTGTGTTACTTTGGAATCCTCGTATAATCCCTAAAATGCTTTAAGACTCAAAACCTAAAAGAAGTTAGAAAACCAGTTGTGTTTGATGTTCTTGAATGCTCCACTGACATTTGTATGAACTAAGTGAATGAGTTTCAAATGTTGTTTGTCTCTGCTACTTAATTGTTGTTGATATTGTGCATATGTTTTCAGGATTCGCTTAGGTAGATTGCTATTATGTCAGAATCATGTTCCTAAGATCCTGAATTGAATATTGAAATCCGTGTGAATTGCCATGTTCATGATTGCTATTTGCTCTTCATGCTAGATAGTGGTTTGAAGTAGTTCCTGATTATGGTTTGATTATAAGATGAACTTGGTATTATAATGTGGCAAGCTGCTGAAGGGTAGCTATTAAGGGATAGTGTATCTGTATGTATGCATATCTGTGTTGATATTCTTATACAGATTCCATAGCCAGAATGAATGTGCCAGTTCCCATTCTAACCATTTGATCAGACGTTCAAACTCTATTGATTGGCTCGAAATTCACCACGACAACAACATCGGCAGCAACAACAACAACAACACCTTCACCTCCACCACCATCATTTCAACAAAGAAGTACTTACTCAGACCTCGCCAAGTGGGGATCGTCAATACTTGAGAAGATTTGTTGGTGGATGGATAATCGATGTTGACCACTGACTCACTCAGTAAAGTGGGTGATTACATCATTTGAGCAAAAAGGTCAATATCATTTGTGTCATAATAATCAATTTGTGCAAAATTAGCAGTGAATCTCCCTCTTAGATTAAGGGGGAGCAAAGTATGTTCTCATCATCAGAATATATTAAATCGGACACATTTTCTCCCACATTTTCTAACTTATTTAAATCAATTGGGATCACAAATCTCAAAAGGTTTGAAATTTTTGATCGGGGGAGAGAATGTGATTTAAATATGAAACCTGATGAAAATGTGATGTTTTGGATTTAAGTGTAAGCTCTCCCATATGTGCTAAACTCTTTTGTATACCAAGGCACATATTGAGGGGGAGCAAAATGTTTTGGACATAAAAGTATGCTCTCCCATGTGTGCTAAACTACTTTATATATCGATGCACACATTGAGGGGGAGCAAATGTTTTGTGGAAACAAAAAGGATTTGGCATAACATGAGATCGTGATCGTGACTCAGACTTAACAAATGAATTGACGAAACATATACTGTCATGAATCGAAAGGACATATCCTGGCCGGGTAATAATTTCAAGCTAGTCTAACTAGTGATGTAAGCGTGTCTCGAAAAGGATGTGTCTGAGTAGAGTGTACCGTTTCGAGAAACTTTCTATGGACTTGACCAGGACGGGTAATAATTTCAAGCTGGTCTAACCAGTGATGTAAGCGTGTCTCGAATCGGTCATGTTCACTGAAAGTTGATCAATTCAAAAAGTGCGAGCTCTACCTAACATGTGCAAATTTATAAAACAATCAACCGAGCACATGTTGAGGGGGAGCATTTGAAAAATATAAAACTCTCAAGTGTTTGCAAAAATGTGTTTCAGAATCATGAACACTTTGAGAGATGTTTCAAAGATTTGGTTTGGCAATCGTGGATGAATACCAAAGACCGACCATCTTAATTAATGCATGGAGTTATAAGGATGGTTAGGTTAGGCTCAAGTTCCCACGATCCCGCCAGAGCCGGAGGGATCTACCCAGGGACAATCCACTAGTTAGTGTAGAAGTCCTTAGGTATGATTAAAAAGGAGAAAAGTGTGATTAAGGGAAGAGTGCCGACTGAGATGGAGCTAACACTGGAACAAACCCAACAAGGTGTTAGTTATGAAGTCTTGGTATGCACTGAAGGGGTTGAAGAATGAAAAAGAATTGTAAAGATAAAGGGTGAAAAGAAATAGCCCTCCTTACAACTTAGGCAGAAACCGGGTCAATACATATGCTGTCAGAATCACTTAGATGATTGCTGGCATTGAAGACTAAGTATCATGGACCCAGTGATACGTTGCACAAACCTCCCTAGCCACTCAAGGTCCCTCAAAGGATTCTTGTTTCAATTGTCACGGAGTTCAATACATTCCTATCGTCTCTCTCACTCCGAGTTAGATGATATTGAATAGGTGGCAGTCCTCTCCAGCCTCCGCTCACTAAATCAAAACGCACTATAGAGTCTAGAGCCACGAGATGCATAATAAGATCTCATAGGGACACGAATTATTTCTACACTGGGTGTTCAACATTAAGGACACCAGTTGTAAACTTAAGAGTCCTACGCAGATCTTAGCAATCTGCCAGAACATTTATGAGGGAATTTACAAATGTAATTCTCAATGATTGAATGGAAATTCCTGCCAGGGTCAACATCAAGCAGCCCTGAAAGCAGGTCACTTCGGTAATTCCTTGTGGATTACGCTTAGTGGTCACGGCGGTTTCTAACGGTCTACAGTCGTGGAGTGATCTCCAGCGACTCACCTAATCGTTGATGTGCTACGGTTCGATCTTAAAAAGCCCTCTGTGGGTTTTCGATTAGGAACGGTCTTGGTAAGAATTAGAGAGAGTTTTCACACTATGCTGATAACAATCTCGAAGTTCGAACCTGTAAGTACCGGACGTTTTATTGCTAACTGTCGTATGCAGGAACATCTGGCGGTTGAAGCTGATTGCTGTTGCAGCTGTTTGCGGTTGTAGCTGATTGAAGTTGCAGCTGAATGCGGTTGTAGCTGATTGAAGAAAAGATGCCAATCCTATACCACATGCTTACACTACAATTGTAACTCAACAAAGTCATGATCAACCTAAAAGACCTTTAACACGGCTTCTGCAAACTCTGATGCTAAAGATCATGACACCAAATAGTGTGAGCATGTCGGCTCAAAGATTTACACATCACGTGGAGACATACTGCCGAAAGATGACTTAAAGACAGATGTTGGATGATAAATTCGAAGAATACTCAAAGATCATCTGATGATGTACCCTCCTAACGGGTCGAAGGACTCCCCTTCGAGCCCGTAGAAAGCCCTCCCTTCGGAGGCCCAGGTTAACCTTCCAATACGTTTCATTGGCGTAAAACCATTCGGCTGCGAATGGTTACCATGTGGGAATCCGCCAATCGAAGCCCTAAGCCCTTCGGGGTATTCCTGACGAAGGGACTAACACGAAGGATCATCCAGACCTGGTCAAACCCACGTCTCCTCTATCCTTTGGCTTCCCGCCAAAACAGAGATCGTGGGCTACAAAGCCCTAGCGGTTACCACTTTCCATGGGACGCCCCCATGATCTCCGAACTATGTGCAACCGCCCACTATGTCCTATTTTCTCACCTATAAATAGCATAGTCGGGCCAAGAACAATGTAAGTAATTTTCAAGTTAACCTCACTCTCTAAATTTACGACCTACATTACCATTACACATACTTACTCGCACGCCGGAGGTGGTTCGCAGGGTCCAACCCCTGCGCAATCACTTAACGTAGTGTCTTTGTATTTCTTATTTTCAGGTTAAGAACAAGCTTGGCACAATCTCAACACCCCATAATTCCTTTGATCTCCATCGAAGGCTTGGTTGACGAATATTTGTTCAATCAGTGGCGCCATCCGTGGGACCGCTACAATTGGTCTCGTTAATTCCGAGCTTTTAACCTACCAACCAATTTCACTATTATTCCGGCATGGATCAAGGGAGAGAAGATACTCCCCCGCCGGGCTTCTCTACCTTAACACCAATACCAGTCGACGACCCTAACAACCTTCCCCCAATAACCGCCTCCACTTTCACAACACGTTCTCACCCAGAAATCACAACCAACAATCATGCTTCGACATCAGCCAACCCGGAACCTGTCATTAGCCCAGCCTTTGTCGAAGCCAACCATGAAGTGTTAGAAACCCTTTTAAGGGCTCGCAACAGGCAAGTCAGGAATGCTGAGGTACGAAAGGAGTTGGAATACTCGAGTGAAGAGTATGATGAGGAAATGGAGATGGAACCTAGGCCTTCGACCCAAGGACCAACCCTGTCTGCCTTAAGGATTGGTTCTCCAGTTGGCCGAAGGCTAAGCAAAAGGTCTGTTGGTTTCGAAGGAGTCCCCGAGAGGGCTCCGACAAGGCGAGAAGGGGCGGTTGCTGAAGGCTCTAACGGTAGGAGTCAGCTTAGGGAAGAAAGGGGGATGACTTTACCTCCATTACTAGCCGCTCATCTTGGGAGAACTGAAGCCATGGTTCCGGTGCAGCCTTCTCACGCGTCAGGCATAGAAGGCAATCCGTCTACAATCAATATGGGAGGAAATCTTCCTCCCAATGGTATGTACCCCCCGTTCCAAACTCAGTCTTATCCTCAAAATTTATATCCTCCCGTGAATGGACAACCCAATAACCCAAGCTTCCCTCAAAATTATGGGAGCATGCCCTTCGGCCACCCTATGGCGTACCCTCCATACGCCATGGGAAACAGTTACCCGTTTGCCGTGAACACACCTTATCAGTCCTACCCTGGCCAAACTCCTATGGGAATGACCCCAAACAGCAATCCATACAATACAGTCCCCATGTATGCACCACCTTATAATTGTCTATATTCAGACCCTATGGGTTCAGCTACACCCTTCGTTAGATGGATAGAAGATTACCCATTGCCTGATGGTTTGAAAATGCCTTCACATGTCGGGACTTATGATGGGAAAGGGGATCCGGACAATTTCTTACACTTGTTCGAAGGGGCTATCAAAATGCAAAAGTGGGTTATGCCGGTGGCCTGTCACATGTTCACATACACCCTTCGGGATTCTGCCCGTATTTGGTGGAATGGGCAAAAGCCCGGCAGCATCGTCAATCTTGATGATCTCAAAGCTAAGTTCCGGTCACACTTCAGTCAGCAAAAGAAATTCACAAGGACTCATTTAACGGTACACAACATCAAGCAAAAAGAAAATGAAAGTACCAGGGCCTTCGTTACTAGGTACACCGATGAGACTTGGCAAATTTTGGGTCTTCATGAAGATCAACGTATTTCTGGCTTCGTACATGGCCTTCGGAATAGGAGTTTGGTGGAATTCTTGTCCACTGACCTTCCGACAACTTACAAGGGCCTGACCGAGAAGACATACACTTGGATCGAAGCCAAAGAGGTATCCACTAATGGGGCTCCGATAGATAAAGATAGCAACAACAAGTTTTCAAAGCATTCCACGTGGGAAGGGTCCAAGAACAAGAACAAGAACAGAGATAGGTTCTCTCTGTACAACAAAGGCCCCAACCATGGTTTGTTGAGCAATCTAACGAAGTCTCCAAAAGAAATACTTGCTACAGAGAGGGCGGCCAAAGCTTTCGAAGCGCCTCCACGTATGACGAGTAAGGGTAAAAACAGGGATACCAACAAGTAACTGCCACTTCCACGAAGACAATGGCCACGATACGAACAGTTGCAGGGAATTAAAGAAACAAATTGAAGAGGCCGTAAGATCTGGGCAGTTGGCACACCTGGTAAAAGGAATCAAGAAAGGCAAAGAAAAGATGACTGACACTCAAATGGCCAAGGATACTAACCCTACCGAAGCCCCCATACTAATGATACACAGAGACGAAACCACTTTGAAAAGGAAGGTACCGGAGTCGGAAGCAAACAAGATAAGGGATGTAACGTTTTCCCCTATCTCAGGCAGGATCCCTTCGAACGATCCAGTGGTTATCAAAGTCCTAATTTTTGGCCAAGAAATAAGGGGAGCCTACATGGACTGCGGAAGCCCTTGTGAAGTCATATATGAACATTGCTTTCGAAAGCTCTCGTCGGCGGTCAGGTCTCAAAGGGTCAATTCGAAGAGGCCTTTAGTAGGGTTTTCTGGTGAACGTTCGTGGCCCCTAGGGGAAGTTCCGCTGGAAATAACAATCGGAGAAGGCAGGATCGCAAGGACAGAAACCCTCATGTTCACTATCGTAAGGTCCGACTCTCCTTACAACTTGTTGATAGGGAGGACCGCTATGCAAAAGATGGGTATAGTAGTCTCCACTATACATGCAGCGGTAAAGTTTCACACAACCAACGGAATAGGGACGGTATTCTCTGAGCACAGTCCGAAGGATATCAAGAAAAAGATGGAAGGCTCTAAAAAGCCTCCGAATGATGTTATTGGAAGTGCGGATAAGGAAGAAGATATCGTCACAAAAAAGCGTCGTGCAGAACGAAGAATGGTAAGCAAAAAGCAATATCCAAATAGTTTCACAGCAGAATTGGAGAAGCCACACAAAGCCGAAGGGAAGATCTTCGAGGGGATACGTCCTAGGAGCACCAGAACTCCTCCGACACCGAGAACTGATGACAAGCTCTATGGCAAGGGTTATCGACTCAAGGGATTCAAATCCACTAAGTCGACAGAGCAAGAAGTCAAAATCAATCCTTCGAAATTCAAAGCAGCTATTGACCTGCCTGCTCCAGGATCATCGAAAAAACGTGATAACCCAAGCTCCACCAAGAGGCAAACTTTCGCAGAAGTCCTCAACAAAACGCCTTCCGGACACAGCCCAAATGGAGAAACTCTCCCAGCAGCGGCGGAAGAATGGAAATTATTTACCGACGGAGCCTCAAGCTTCAATGGTTTCGGAACAGGGTTAATCCTAATAAATCCGGAGGGAAAGGAGTACAGTTATGCGCTACGTTTTGAATTCAAGGCCACGAAAGATGAAGCAGAGTACGAAGCCTTGCTGGCTGGCCTTCGACTCGCAAAGGGTCTCGAGGTTCATAACCTCTCCATTTTCGTGGGCTCGCTTTTAGTCGCTGGTCAAATCAAGGGTTCTCGCAGAGCAAGGCAGCCAATAATCAAGGAGTACTTGAACGAGGTTAAAAAGTCCTTCAGGGTTTCGAAAGATACAAAGTAAAAAATGTCCACTCAAGCCAAAATAAGAGGGCGGAGGCCCTAATCAAATTAGCATCGACTGCTTTTGCTCATCTACCCCGTGAGGTTTTAGTAGAAGAATTGGCCACCAGATCAATTGCAAGAAGCGAAACATTTGATGAAGACTCCAGCTGGATAGAACCAATCAAAATGTATTTGATAAGCGGCATTTTGCCCGATAAGTCAAAATCGGCACGAAGAATCAAAGTCAAAAGTCCACAGTACAGGCTCATAGGCAATAATCTCTACAAAAGGCGTCTTTCATCTCCTTGGCTCCGCTGTATCGAGTTAAAACAGGCTTCGATCATTCTCTGCAATGCTCATGAAGAGTTCTGTGGAAGACACACAAGCCCTAGCGCCATCGCCGCAAAGGTAACAAAATGGGGTTATTACTGGCCAACCGTACTAGAAGATGCAAGGGAAGCAATCAGAACATGCACGGTATGTCAGACACACTCCAAAGCCCATAACCTGCTAGAGTATGATGCGACACCTAGCATGACTGTAAGACCCTTCGATCAATGGGGAGTCAGCATAATTGGACCCTTACCATTAACCCCCGGAGGGGTACAATTCTTGGTCATAGCCATCGATCATTTCACCAAGTGGGTCGAGGCCAAGCCGTTGGCATCAACAAAAGGAAGAGATGTGGAAGAATTCATGTGGGAACACATAATATTCAGATTTGGAATTCCACAAGTTATCACCCCTTACGAAGGGCCACACTTTGCTGAAGGAGTGTTCCCTTCTTTCTGCAAAAGCCTAAACATGAAGCAAAGATTCATTTGTGTTGACAAGGATATTGTCACCGAAATTGAGACGAAGTTAGGGCAATATCAGCATAAATGGCCAGATAAACTTCCCAAAGCCTTGAGGGCATATAGGAAGTTGTCCTTCGAATAAAAGCAAACGAAGCCAAACGAAAGAGCCCAGCGTCAAAGAAGAATTACGGTGACAAAAAGGACGTGGAAGCTCGAAGGATGGAAAACAAAAGATGTCGTGAACAAGTTTGGACATGATACAAGCTCTCGTAAGTCTTACATATAAGAACTTACCTTCCTTTAAAAAACATTTAGTTGTTTTCAATTTCATGTAACGTAGTCTTCTCACATGGGAAAAAAGCATTAATGGTAGGTGTCTAGTGTTCATTTTTTCAAATGATGTAATCCTCCCTACCCACTTAATGATATAGTATGTTTCCCTCAAAATCTCTTGTTTCGTTTTATACAACATAGATTTATCCAGCCAAGTACTTTACAAGTTTCAATGTCGAAGGATGAAGCAAGACACATGTCTTGTATAACATTAACATCCATTACAATTCACATTAGCTTTCCTATAAAGTCTTAGGGTACTTGAAGCCCTCTGTAACTTAAGGATAAAGACGGAGTGGGTCGCAACCCTCTGTCGCAGTCAAATTATACGATTGCATAAAATCTTGGTCCAAAATACACACAATAAGGTTATAACCTTAGGTTGTATGTTTACGTTCTAGTAATGAGCGTAAGAGAAGATAAGCATGGCATTAAAAAAGAAGGATACTCCTTCAAATTAAGAGTCATAAAGACTACGCACAGGCGAAGCCGTTTTCAAAAAAGGACAGTTGTTCAAAGTTATGGGACGAAGCCCAGACAAACCATTCAAACAGGCACTAGCCTGATAAAAGCACGCTAAATTGTCTTAAAGAAAGGCATCAGCCTTTAAGCACAAACAAATTGTTTCAAAGGGTACACGCCACCCTTACAGACTAAATTACTGCCAACATGGCAGCCTTCATTTGTTGATGGAAGAGTTTGGATCTTCTTGATGAGTCGCAGACTTAGGTTTCTCGGACAAGGTTCTTTTAGTTGGAGACGGAGGCTGTATACTCTTGGGTTTTTTGGAGAGGAGATCTTCGATGGAGGCTGAAGGATCTTTGGTTGCTTCGGCAAGAAAGGGGTAAACTGCAGTGGTAAAGGCATTACCAGCTTCATCATACTCCTGAACGGAATTTGGACGATAGTAGGGCACATCTGAAAGCACAACGGGTTTCTTAGTTTCGGCAATCTCTTCCAAAGTTGTGCATTTGCCATGGAATATGGCTGCATTCACCAGTTTACCCACAACCACTCCCACCTCATCGCTATGATATAATTCCATAGCAATATAGGGAACAACCTTCGATACGACCTCAGCCCTATCTTTTTTCAACCTTTGACATTCAAGCTTCAACCTATCAACCTCCTGACAACGTTTAGCATCCTGCTCCACTAGTCTAGTTCTCTCAACCTCCAACCCAGTACACTTGGATTCCAGGGCACTCACCTGGTTCTCATAGCCTACGACCTTAGCCTCCTCAAGAATTAACCTACCACATTCTGCCTGTGACTCCTTAAGCTGTTTTTCAAGACTATCAATCCTGTCTTGAAGAGCCTCATACCTTGGATGTTTCTCAAAGTTCTCCATGGCTTCATCGCATCTCTTCTCCAATTCAGCATAATTTTTCTCCCTCTCCTTTTCTCTGGCAACAACAGCAGCAACCTCCTCCTTCGCTTCCTGGACTCTATTAAGCAATCCCCTGGTGCGAAAGCTCAGATGACTGTCCAGCATTGCTTGTCGGACGTAACTTTTGTCGTTGAGATCGCAAAGTTCTTCAATGGACATTTCATTCATTTTCTTCCTCCATGAGGCAGGAGTAACATTCTCAACAAGCAAGCGGCAGGAGAGAGAGTTGGGCAATTCCTTCATATCTGGCAAACCTTTAAGACGAAAGCAATATAAGCCAAACACGCAATATTACGGAAAGGAAGAAAGACTGGAAGAATTTTCGCTTACCAGATATGTCATCTTCATCAGCCAGTCCTTCCGGAGCATACATGATGGTCTTCCCACGAGACTTCTCTGTTTTTTGCTTGGTGGTTCGGGAAGTCGGGGTAGGAATGTTCAATTTTCTCTTGGGAGCAGCCTTTGCAGCCTTGGCACTAGTACCTTTTCTAGTCCGAACTCTATCAGCGATGCCGGAAGACCCCACAATCCTGAGCTGATCACCTCCGGAAGGGGTATCATCAGAATCACCAATGTCCTCCACTACCTGGGGGGCTTCCTCAGTACCAACTGCTTCGACAGGGGGGAGCACAGCCAGAGGCTTGGGTGGAGAGACATCAACATCATTATTATTGACAGAGATGGAAGGAGATCCCGCTCCGTAACTTGTATTTTGAGGGTCCCTTGGCATAAAGCTCACTTCCTTGGCACCTCCAGCCACGACAAAGTTTCGAAAAGCCATTTCTGCACAGGCAAAGGAAAAGAGATGAATATCAGCAGGTAAGTTATTTATTTATGAAATAAGAAATTATACATACTTTCTCCTTCACAAATAATTTCAGGAAGCAATGGAGACTCTTCCCAACTCTTAGCAATGCCAGCCATGAATAAGATGGGCTCAGGAAACGTTTGTACATCCACTGGATGACGTGCAAGACGTTGATACATAAGTTCACTTCTCACCTCATAAGGTAACGGGTCATTGTATCGTTTCTCATCAAACCTATTCCCTTCGGCCAACAACTCAGGATACTCGGAGGGTATGATGGTACTCTCAATATAAAAAAATTGACCTTTCCAATTTCGAATATTTGAAAAAGGTTTAGTTAATAGGTGTGGGACATCATACTCACTCCTTTTTGCAATAGTTACCCAATCTCCACCAGGGTAGAGATTGCAAAAGCCTCTAAACACAGTCAATGAAGGCTCAAAGCCATACGCTTTGCACATCACAATATAAGTTGTCAACTTGGCTAAACCAAATGGATTAAACCTTGAAATGTGCACCTTGTAATATTGCAAAAACTCCAAAATAAGAGGGTGGATGGGAATCCTAAAGTTTGATTGTGTAAACGCATGCACATACAAGCCTACAAATCCTTTCGGAGCATCAAAAATACTTTGCTTTTTACTGGGAAGCATGATTTTATATTCCAAGGGTATGGGATAATCATTCAGAAAATCAGACAATGCTTGTTTCGACAAGGTACAAGTTTGTTCTTTAATTATTCGTTTTGCAGCCATACTCATAAATAACGTAAGGAGAGCAAAGAAAGATGGTGGAATTTTACCTTTTAGATTCCAATGGAAGCACAATGACACAGAGTTGTGTATATTTTGGGCGGAGGTAAAAGTATTCTAGGGTTTAACGTATCGAAGATTAGATACTCATGAAATCTTTGATCATAACCGAACACGTGTACACTTTCTTTACTATCTAAGCGGATTTCAAATGGATTCTAAATTTGAAATGACGTTTTGCGACTACCAAAGAAGTGGCAATTAAGGGTTTGCAAGTGGCCGGATAATGATGATTTGCATTTAATGCGGAATTCAGTTAGACGCTTTCCTTTTTATTAGAGGGATAGAGTACTGCTTATTGCGTTTGAATTTATTTAAAGCACTTTATCTTCATTTCGTCCGAATTTGTGATAAATGGGATAGAGTGTATAAGGTTTTTTGAGTCGAAAGCAATTTATACTCGTACGTATATATTGCCTTCGACTGGGGGGCTTGATGATGTACCCTCCTAACGGGTCGAAGGACTCCCCTTCGAGCCCGTAGAAAGCCCTCCCTTCGGAGGCCCAGGTTAACCTTCCAATACGTTTCATTGGCGTAAAACCATTCGGCTGCGAATGGTTACCATGTGGGAATCCGCCAATCGAAGCCCTAAGCCCTTCGGGGTATTCCTGACGAAGGGACTAACACGAAGGATCATCCAGACCTGGTCAAACCCACGTCTCCTCTATCCTTTGGCTTCCCGCCAAAACAGAGATCGTGGGCTACAAAGCCCTAGCGGTTACCACTTTCCATGGGACGCCCCCATGATCTCCGAACTATGTGCAACCGCCCACTATGTCCTATTTTCTCACCTATAAATAGCATAGTCGGGCCAAGAACAATGTAAGTAATTTTCAAGTTAACCTCACTCTCTAAATTTACGACCTACATTACCATTACACATACTTACTCGCACGCCGGAGGTGGTTCGCAGGGTCCAACCCCTGCGCAATCACTTAACGTAGTGTCTTTGTATTTCTTATTTTCAGGTTAAGAACAAGCTTGGCACAATCTCAACACCCCATAATTCCTTTGATCTCCATCGAAGGCTTGGTTGACGAATATTTGTTCAATCATCATCCAAGATAGAAGAGCGGTCATCAAAAGATCACTGCTGAAGGCACAAAGACTAAAGACTTTGAAGAATCAAAGACTACGAGCTATAAAGACAAGTTCAGAAGAAAGAATGCTAGAAGTCGAATTATTATTTCCGTGGTGACCTCCCTTAGGGGGAGATTGTTAGGAATATAAATATTCAGATGAAGGCTCGGTCACCCCGAGCATCTAATTAGCATTTATATAGCTCGTAGGCCTATTTATATTAGCTTAGTATTATTAGTATTAGTATTAATAGTATTAGTCGTATTTATATTTGTGGAGTGGGTCGGGGCTTTCCCCACTGTCAGCTCACTCCACAGCCCACTAGGGGCACCAATATGTAGAAGTATAAATACCCCTTCCCACACTTGGGAAGGGTTGGAACTCTTGTCACATTAATCTAACATTCCAGATTTTCTCTCTAAGAGTTTCCCTCTCTCTCTAAAACTTCTCTCTACAAACTAACTCCATGGAGTTCTTGATCTTTCAAGATCCAAGGCCACCCGAATAGATCCACACAATCAATATGGTTATTTTCTACAGGGCTTTAGTTCATTGAGCTCCATAGCAAATGGGTCTCTAGCAACATATTTCCCTCGATACAACCTTGTTGGGTTGTTCCTAGGTATGAAGAGATGCTTACGAATGATTTCTTTTGAAGTTAAGGGAGTGGCATATGGTGCCGTTCGTTCAAGATTTGACTCAAGAATGGTCAATGACCATTTATCAGAATAGACACTCGTTCCATGACTTGGAACTCCTATGACTTCTCCAAATTGATTTAATAGGATATTAAATTGATGTCCATTGACGCTAAAGCGAATGTTCATGTAACCTTGATCGTTTGACTCTAGTTTGACACTAGCATAGAATTCTAAAATGAATCGAGGAATTAATGGTTCATCGATATCTAGGAGGGAATCAAAGTGAATAGCCGCTAGTTGTTCCCTAAGATAGGTTCCTTCATAGAATGAGGGGTCTACAAACCTACCCTCATGTACGTAGTGTTTTTCTAAAACCACCTATGAAGATTTAGTCTTTGGAATTATATTCGAAGAATCTAAGATCTTTAGACAAAAACTGCATTGAAGGACCATGACTCAAACAATATAAAAATATTTGTTTTTATTGGAACCCATTTTGACCCGTCACAATGACCCGGATGCCCACCCATTTTCTCACCTCTAAATTGTATAATATTATTAATTAGGGCGATGTAACATTGCCTACCTCCATCGATCTTCGTGACGTTCAGGACAAGTACTCTGGCATCTCAACTCAAGCAGCCTTGAATGTCTGGTCTTCTATGAAGCAAAATAAACTCATACAATCAGATTATTATAAGAGAACAAAGGAGAAAATATATTTGATAAAATGGTGGTAAATATGTCCAACTTGCTTAGGTGTGGTCCATTAGTTTGATTTGTGTCGTAGACCCCATATACTTTTGTCAAAGCAATTGCTTGCTTAAAGGTGAGGTATGTTATGATGCATTGAGACTGAATTTCTTGCATATTTGTTTATTCGTTTATGCTTTTGAAATCTTTTCAGGCTTCGGCGGGTTACCGGAGGGGAAACAAAGACCGTAAGAGTCTTCAGAGAGTTTATGGTATCATATTCGGACCAAAAACGTCTAAAGGTTAGTTTATAAATTTTTTGCATTAAACGATAAGTTAAAAATATTAAATGTGGCATGATGGGTGGTGCTCGGGTTGGTTGGAAAATAGGTCAAAATGGGTTTTGGTTGAAACTTATAAATGTTAGTATTTTTGTACGGGTTGAAATGGCTTGGTTGGGTCGACCAACAAACACAATCTTTTCCATTTTTAATAAAAAGAAGTAATATGTTAATTATGACCCAAAAAGTACTAAGGTTGCTTGGTTGAGGGGTATAAGGCCTAATCAATGGGAAAGGAAATGAAACATGGTGCTTGGTTGGCTCTAATGCAATGACCCATTACCCAATAGTGGGTAATGGGCCATTACCCAATAAATTGGGGGGAATGGTTTCCTTACCTTTTCCCTTTCCTTTTCCCTTTCCTTAGCATTCCTTTTGCCTTTCCCTTTCCCATTCCCTATTTTGAACCAAGCGCACCCTAATACTTTTACTTATCTACCAAGATTGGATCTTTTTTTCCGATTGTGCTCCGTTCTTATTTATATGGGCAATTTCGACCCATTTCATTATAATTGGGTTGTAGGACAACAAAAGGTTATTTTATATAATTACATACCATTGAGGCTGCTATATGTTTTATTAGATGGAGAATGAAGTGTTGGTGCAGTCGACCTTCTTTATGCCATGAGAATTTATGATCAAATGATAATGAGTTTTTCCGCCTTGCTTGAGAAAGAAAATACTAATGCGGCTTCCATCAGGCCTAAGTGGCATGCTGAAGAAAGAGTATCTGGTACAGATTATGGTACTCATAATTCTATTTACGGGAATGTCGCGAGTCAAATGGGGTGAATAAGCAAATTATGGCAGCTTCGTTAAGTAGCAAAATGAGTGGGTTGGGTCATGTGTCTAGATGAGTTTGGGTCATGATGTATCAAAAATGGCTTACTACAGTAATATGTATGGAATTGTCATTTGAATAATAAAGCTTTTATAATATTTCATTAGATATAGTTACGACAAATGATTACATGAATCTAACAACTGTCATCATCAGGTAACATTGTCCGGGTTTCTTAATTTCATTGATAGCTTATGATCAAGTTACGGTGACTAAAGAATCATCATATTCACAACAAATAGGAAGGACAAACTTGATCCTGCACTTCTTCGCCCAGGTCGTATGGGTGTACACATACACATGGTCATATTGCACCCCGAGTGGCTTCAAGTTGTTAGCCTCCAACTATCTCAATATTACTCAACACTATCTGTATGAAGAAATTGAGGACTTGATCTCCAGGTGGCCATTACCCAGGCTAATCACCAAAACTGAGAAAGATTTGACCTATTGACAGGCTTAATAGCATCGTGGATTGGTTGCATAAATTGACGAACTCCAAAATAGTAATCCTTTTGGTATGAGGCCGGGTTTGATTGACACACTCATTTTTTTTATTTGCACATTTCGGTGTACAAATTGAAGAAGCAGTATATAGCAAATGTATAATTCTTTATAGCACAATATGGAGCATGCAAATTGGTTATAATCAACTCTTTAGTTTTTTAATATATAAAAATACATTATTCAATAATACTCTTCATTGTATAATACAAAATAAAAAACCATAAATAAAACAAACAAAAAAAAATTAAAATAATTGTTTTTTAATAAATTAAAATACATTATTCAAAAAATTAGAAAAAATCTCGCGCGTGCGCTGACATTATAACTAGTATATTTATATTATAATATATTTTCTCTCTCTCCCATCAAATCCAAATCTAAACCCAAATCCAAATTTAAATTCAAACCCAAATCCCAATCTTATCTAAGAACCAAACGGACCCTTATTTTGTAAATAAAAAGGAGGGAATTAATTAATACTTTTTAATAAAGCCCACTTTCACATTTTGTTTAAAAGAAATTGCATATCTCAAGAACCGTAAACCGTTAGCCTACATAAATTACATTATATCCTTACTTCGACTATAATTAATCAATCTCATAATTCGAGTAATAACTAATCTCGTGATTCAACAATAGTAACGACCCCGTGAAATGAACTTAGTAACTGATCTCGTGATGAACGGAAATAATCTACCACGTAATTCAACTTTAATAATGATCTCGTGAAGTGGACCCTTAATAAGTAATCTCTTGATGAAGCTAAACAACCTACCTCATAATGTAACTATAGTAATGATCTCGTGAAACAACACTTAAACCACAACCTCGTGAATAACCTACCTTGTAACGAATGAACAATACCAATCTCGTGAGCAGGAAACTAGTAACTAATCTCGTGAAGAACCCAATCTCGTGATGAAGTAGTAACGAAGTGAAACAATGTGAACTCGTGAAAAGTAACAAAGTAAAAAACTAATCTCGTGATGAAGTGATCTCGTGAATAGCTTCTCCGATAAACACGGTCACGAGATTCTTAGATCACGATATCGAACAAACATCACGAGGTGCAATATCAAATACCAAAACTCGAACTTTAGTCGCCCAAAACTTGGAATCTAACCACTAAACACCTGTTTAAGTATTTTTCTGCAGGTGAAGTGATTCTTCAAAATATCCTTCGGCCTTGAGTCCGTCAAGTCCTTCGGATAGCTGCTAAGAAAGTAGACGTGTTAGTCTCGCCCCGGGTGTGACCCCAGGACCAAACTCCGGCGTGAGAGTAAGTATATGAAGGTAAGATAATAAGTATGTTTTGTAAGTTAAGTACTGTGTGTAAAAAGTGAGTTACCATAACTGTAGAATTGCTCCTTTATATAGTAGTCCCTTTTTTGTCTCCATCAGATGTGTCCAAATGTACTGACGACCGTTTTGGGCGTCACCTGGAACTTACTCTGTTTGGGGCCTTTTTCCTGTCCTGACATACTTACTGTAGCTCTGCCACATACTATTAATATTGAAGTTGACTTCCTGATCTGGAGGTGATCGTTGGTCCGAACGACCTAAACAGGTCGTTCGGATAAGGAGTCCATTCGGTCATGGGAGTCCGATCGGATAGATCCTTTCGGAATCACATGTTCTGAGTTTTGACTCGTTCTGGAATTATTCATTAATCCGAACGACCTGTATGGTCGTTCGGATAGGGCCAATCGGCCATATACGCCGACATGTCCCCCCCAGTATCATATTATCGCGTGGCGATGGTGTGATACTTTAGTTTTTCTCCTTTCGGCTTACCGATGTGCTTGGCCGGACGGGGCTTCTTTACCGCTGCTTATGTGCAAAACGCCAAAAGCCATTAATGTGTTCGTTTAATTGAGCGCCGCCGTTTTTACCGTATTATTGAGATCATGACACGTGGGATATGTGTCATCGTGTGAACAATGAGGTGCCACGTTAGCGTCTGACATGACGCGACGTTTCGCACCCTCTCTCTGTTGCCTATAAATAGCCGCATTTACTTCATTTCAACCACCGTAATTAATTTCTTACCTCTGACACATTACTCGTTCGTCTTTTTCTCCCGTTTTTCATTTGTTCGATTCGTCGTTCGTCCAAGTTAAAAGGTACGTTCCTCGCTATTCTTGTCTTATTATCGTTTGTTGTTCGGCTATACTCTACATCCTTCGGTTAAGCAATGTCCCATCGGTCTGTTTCCTCCCGGGAGGGTGACTTTCCGGAAGTTGAGAGTTTTATTCCAAAGTTTGACATGCGAAAGTATACCAGCAAGATGGATGAAATGGATCTGACCTTGTTGCTAATGGACCATCAAATTCCGGAAGATCTTCATCCAAGACTTCCACCGCCTGACATGACGATAGATCAAATACCCTCCGACGCTATAGGATTGTACCTAGAGGATTTCGCCGAAGGCGGTATTACTGTGCCTTTCTCGGAATTTTTGTTGGACGTTATCAGGCATTGGCAAGTGCATATTTCTCAGATGGTTCCGCTAGGTTTGCATCGGGCCACTTTGTTCGAAGTATATTGTAGGAGTTTACATATCACCCCGACGACTCCCCTTTTCCGAGCGTTTTACAAATTAAGTAAACAGGGTGAGTGGTTTTCATTCGAAAAGAGGGGAGGGAAGGAAAAGAGAGTTTGTTTTAATGAGATTTTAACCGGATTGAAAGGATGGAAGAAGAAATTCTTTTTGATAGACAGAAGAGCTATTCCTTTCGCCATGCCGTGGCGACATCATTACTCGGATATTTCAGACCCTTTTCCGAGGAATGAGTTTTCAGTGGCGGATGCCGACAGGCTTGCCGAGCATGTGATTGACCTCATCCAAATTCCGAGGGGTTTTCATTACGCTCTTGGATTATCATCTCATTGGGAGTATCCCGGTTTCCGGGCGGCGCTTAGGGATGCCGAAGGAGAGGGTATAGCCCTCCTCTTCTTGTTTTTTATGTTGCCATATCTATTATTGTTATTTATTTATTTATTATATTTTTTCCTTTTTCTTTGAGTGATGTATATATTCTTGACTTGTTTGCTTGCAGCTTTAATGTCTGAGTATCTACGCAAGCCGGAGCGTCGAAAGGGGGCTAGCATGGTTAAGGGGGATCAGCTCCGAGAGGGACAAACTCTACCACTGCATGTGGTTGAGACTGCTCGGTCCGATGCTGATATTCCGGATAAGACTCCTACGATGAAGGCCGTAGAGGTGCCTCATGAAAAGGTTTTAGAAGCGAAGAGAAGGAAGGATGAAGCTGCCGCTCGCCTGGTGGAGAAGACGAAAGGCAAAGGAGCCGGAGGGAGTGGCACTGGTAAACGTCCTTCCGGTGGGAGCCTTTCTTCTCGCCCAGTTAAGAAGAATAAACCTGCTGCTGATGTATCCTTCATTGACTTGGATTCTTCTGGTCATGTTCCGGCGCCCCATCCACTCCGCTCCTTCCCTCCGGATCCGTCTGCTAAGGATCCCGAGAGAGAGGAAGGGGTGAGTAGCCAATTTATGTCCGGTCAAGATGGTGAGTTATGCATCCTTCTCCTTATTTTCTTTTTTTTTTTTTTTTTTTTTTTTTTTTTTTTTTTTTTTTTTTTTTGCGTGTGTTTTGATCTCTGTTTCTTTTTGTAGGGAGTCCCCTTGTTTCTCATGGCCGAGGGAAAAGGATAGAGAACATGGAAGGTTTGGATGAAATGGGTGAGATGGGTGACGATGAGTCTAGTTCCGGAGAGATTTTCGCGCCCAACTGGTCCGTTAGGACGGATGCCCGCCTGACTGGGTCCTCCGTCTGCCGGGAGATGATGGCACATTTGGCAACTCCCCGGGAGGAACAATACTTGATGAATTTGAGTGATGATGATGCTTGCAGCCGTGCCTGGATGCTACTCGGAAAAGGCGCTGTTGCACAAGCGGATATCCTTCTTCGGTTTGAGACTTTACTTGATCAGTATAACGCTCTTACAGCTGTCCACGAGAAGTGTGCCGAACAGGATCCGGCGGAGTTAGGGAAATTGAGGGCTGAGAATGTTGACTGTCAGGCAACCATCCAAGGTCTAACCGGACGGGTTTCTGAGCTGGTGAGAGAGAAAGAGGGGCAGGGTGAGTTGCTTAAGTCTTTGGAAGCCGAGCTAAATAGAACCAAGGAACAGTTGGCTGAAGAGCGAAAAGACAACCAAGAATTGAGAAAAGAAAGGGAAGATTTGGCGGTCCGGGTGGGTACCACTGATATGGAGCGTATCCGAGTGATTAAGGAATTCCTTCCGGAAATGGTCCGCCGTCTTCTTGGCAGCCATGAGTACAAGCAATCCTTGGCTATCCCATTCAACCTTTCATCTGATGCTGGGTTTATAGGTGGGATATCTGTTGACTGCAATCCGGAACAAGCCGCCGAGATTCTAGCTGATTTTGAGGGCTTAGATTTGGATGCCGAGACGAAATATAGGGCTTTGTTTGACCAACTTTTCACCACTGAATACCCATACATCCGAAAGGTTAGTGGCGCTTGCTACAGGCCGATGGCCGAGATCCTGGAGCTCTATCCGGATCCTGCTCCTACCGAACCAACCAAACCTTCAACTGCCGACGAGTCTGCTGATAAGAATGTTACATCCGAGAATGCAAACGTCGGTGTTGGTAGTGGGAGTGGTGTGGCCGAAGGGTCTGTGCCTGAAGGGTTTGTGATGGTTCAAGGTCGCTTGGTTAACATTGCAGAATCTGCCGAAGAGAATATTGAGCATGCTGAAGAGAATGTTGAAAAGAATGCCGATGGGAGTACCGAGGGGAATGATGCATCTTAAGTTTGTTCCTTTGTGGGTCCGGACTGCCTCCATTTTGACTATGGATAAAGGTTGTTCCGGACCTTGTGAAGCTTTTATCTAACCTTGTATCGCAATGTCTGTTGATGCGCCGTCTGTGGCTGCCTTTTATTGTTATCTTGTAATAAACATCCTTTATTAAGATTTTCTAGTTGTAGTTCGTCATGGCCGGAAGGCTACAATTCCGGCCCTTTTGCTAATGATGATTTACTCATTTTTGCTAAGTCTGGTTTTATTATGTATGCTTTTCCGTATATATATTTTTTTGCTTGTCGTATTGTTTATTGAATGTATTCAATTCCTCCTTGTTGTTTCGAAGTTTAAATATTACCGTTAGGGGTGGTTATGCTTCGGTATACTCTTTTTTTATTTCAACCTTATGTTGCCGTTAGGGGCGGATACGCTTCGGCATGTGCCTTTTGGTACTAAGGGCTTTATATTGCCGTTATGGGCGGATACGCCTCGGCATGTGCCTTTTTACGCTAAGGACTTTCTATTGCCGTTAGGGGCGGATACGCCTCGGCATGTGCCTTTTTACGCTAAGGACTTTATATTGCCGTTAGGGGCGGATACGCCTCGGCATGTGTCTTTTTACGCTAAGGACTTTATATTGCCGTTAAGGGCGGATACGCCTCGGCCTGTTCTTTATTATTTTTCCGTTAGGGCGTATACGCCTCAGCACATTCTTTATCGTTTTTATTTTTGCCGTTAGGGCGGATACGCCTCAGCACATTCTTTATTATTTTGCCGTTAAGGGCGGATACGCCTCGGCTAGATTGTGGCTGTGCGGGCCGGATGAGGGTAGCTAATCCTCGCCGGAGCCGCACGATTGCCTTGCCTTTGCTTACAATAATATGCGGAAAATTTTCTCCTCTTCAACCCGGAGGAGAATATATAACATTTCATAATAAATTTGTTTACAATGGCTCATAGCCTTACATTTTTGTTTCTAAAGAAAGCATTTCCTTAGGTTGATTGCATGCCATTTCCTGGGTACTTCTTCCTCTTCCATAGTCTCCAACTTGTAGGAACCACATTGATATACTTCGGTGACCCGGTAGGGTCCTTCCCATTTTGGACCTAGCTTTCCCTGGTCTTCTGCTCGGCTTGCTTCATTTTTTCGGTAGACGAAATCTCCCGGTCTGAAAGATACCGGACGGACTTTCTTATTGTAGTACTGTTCCATCTTTTTTTTGTATCGTGCTTCCCTTATTGCTGCTTCTTCTCTTCTCTCTTGCAATAGGTCTAAATTTAAACGCATCTCCCTTTCGTTCAGTTCTTCGATCCGGCGCGTATCATCTTCGTCTATACCCTCTCGTATGACCATCGTCCGGTGAGTTGGCATGCCGATCTCAGCCGGTATTACCGCTTCGCTGCCGTACGTTAGGCTGAAAGGCGTTTCTCCGTTGCTTTGTTTTAGCGATGTTCGGCAAGCCCATAAAACGTTTGGCAGCTCATCTACCCATCCGGCTCTCGTTCGACCCAACCTTGTCTTAATTCCCTCCAGTAAACTTTTGTTTGCTCTTTCCACGAGGCCATTCGCCTGTGGATGCGCCACGGCGGTGTTTATTTGCCGGATGTTCAACTTCTCACACCATTGCTTGAAAGGGTTATCGACCAACTGCTTTCCATTATCCGTTACGATTACGCTCGGTAAGCCGAAGCGGCAAACTACGTTGTCCCATACAAACTTTATCACGTCCTTTCCTGTCACCTTTGCCAGCGGTTTGGCTTCTATCCACTTGGTGAAGTAATCGATAGCCACTATGATGAACTTTATCCTACCGGCTGATTCAGGTAACGGACCCAGGATGTCCATGCCCCATTGATAGAATGGCCAGGGAGCCATGATTGGTGTGAGTGTTGTCTTTGGGAGTTTCGGAACTGGAGCATGAATTTGACATGAGTCGCACTTCTGAATCTCATTACGAGCATCCCGGTGCATAGTTGGCCAGTAATACCCTTGCCGCATTGCCTTTGCCACAACGGATCTTGGTTTCAGATGCATTCCGCATGCCCCCATGTGTATCTCCCGGATCACATAATTCGCCTGTAACGGACCAACACATCGCAACATGGGAACCAAGTAGCCCTTCTTATATAGTATCCCATCCTCCATTGCATATTGGCTGATCTTCATTCTCAATGCCCGAGCGTCGTTTGGGTCTTCCGGCCATACTCCCTCTTCGAGGCATCGAATGATGGGAGTCATCCAATTGTCTCCCTCCTCGGCCACTATGTCGTTAACTTCTTTCCCTTCGGTGGATCTTTCTCTTAGCACTTCTACTAATACTTCCTTCGTCAGGTGATCAAATGCTACTGTAGCCAGCTTGCTTAGCACGTCGGCCTTTTGGTTCTGCCCTCTGGGAATGTTCCGGATGGAGAAGTGCTGAAATTTTGCTATACATTCTTTTGCCTTGGCCAAATACTTGATCATGCTTTCGTTGCTTGCTACGTAATCCCCATTTATTTGGTTCGACACAATCTTGGAATCCACTCGCACATCAATACTCTTTACGCACATCCCTTCGGCTATCCGGAGCCCCGCCAGCAATGCTTCGTATTCTGCTTCATTGTTCGTGCTTTCAAAATCAAGCCGGAGGGCATAAGTGTATTCCACACCGTCCGGACTTATCAGAACCAATCCTGCACCGGAACCCTTACTATTGGAAGCTCCGTCGGTATATAGCAACCACTTCCCCACTTTGTCTTTTTCAACCTTCGTAGCCGGCTGGCTGAAGTACCGCTCCGGACTTTCCCCAATGGGGGTTTCTGAGAGAAAATCCGCTAACACTTGGCCCTTGATTGCACTCCGAGGCTCGTAGGTGATGTTATATGCTCCCAGCTCTAAGGAATATTTAGCCAGCTTTCCGGAGGCTTCGGCTTTGTTAAGTATCTGTTTGATAGGTTGATCGGTAATCACCTTGATCGGGTGTGCCTCGAAATACCTTCTTAACCTTCTCGACATGTGTAGTAGGGATAATGCTAGTTTCTCCATCGGAGCATAGTTCCTTTCGGCTTCACTCAGTGTCCGGCTCACATAGTGCACCGGATGTTGTTTTCCCTTTCTTTCGGTTAAAAGAACCGCACTAACAGCCTCCTGAGCCGCCGCCAGGTATACATAGAGTGTTTCATTGGGCATGGGTGTTATTAGAGACGGGAGATCCGCTATCAGCTTCTTCATTTCTTGAAAAGCGTTCTCCGCGTCCTCTGTCCATCGGTACTGCTCCTTGTTTTCTTTGGTTATGTTCTTTAAAGTTTCAAAAAATGGTAATGATCTTTCGGCTGACCGGGCCAAGAACCGATTCAAAGCTGCCAGCTTGCCACTTAGGCTCTGCATTTCTCTCAACGTCCGGGGAGACTGCATGTCCATCAAAACTTTTGTTTTCTTCGGATTAGCTCTGATTCCTTCGGACGTTACCATATATCCCAGGAATTTCCCTTCCTCCATTCCGAATGAACATTTTTTGGGATTCAGTTTCATGTTGATTCTTCTCAAGTTATCAAACGTCTCGGCAATGTCGGCCAGCATTTCGTTCTCCTCCTTGCTCTTGATGACCATATCGTCTACATATGCCTCTAAATTCCGTCCTATCTGCGATCGGAAGGCCGTGTCCACCATGCGCTGATATGTTGCCCTGGCATTCTTTAATCCGAAGGGCATCTTGGTGTAGCAGTATGTCCCCTGATCCGTATAAAAGGCTGTTTTCTCCTCATCTTCTTTTGACATTTGGACTTGATGGTATCCCTTGTACGCATCCATAAAGCATTTATATTTGAATCCCATAACCGCTTCTATCTTCAGATCAATTTCCGGCAGAGGATAGTAGTCCTTTGGGCAGGCTGAGTTGATGTTCTTGAAATCGATGCACATGCGCCAGCTTCCGTCACATTTTTTGACAAGAACGGGATTAGAGATCCATGTAGGGTATTTGACCGGTCGGACTATTCCTGCCTTTACCCACTCTTCCACTTCCTTCGTTACGGCCAAACTTCGATCGGGAGCTAGCACTCTGCGTTTCTGACATACCGGTTCCACCGAGGGGTTAGCATTTAGTGTGTGCTCAATAATGCGCCTCGGCACTCCGGTCATGTCTGCCGGTGTCCAAGCGAAAACGTCCATGTTTTTCTTGAGGAGAGATTTGAGCTTCTTCTTGCAGTCGGACGATAAGCTGCCTCTGATGGTTACCAACTGTTCGGGATAAGCGGGATTTACCATGACTTCTTCTGGTTCGCTCGTTTCGACTTCCTTTTCTGCCAGCCCCTCGCTTTGTTCATAAGAGACCTTTTGAGACTCTTCTATCCTTCGGCATTCCGAGATAACCATTTGCCGAGCTTTCAGAGTAGCTATTCCCCTTGGGGTTGGAAACTTCATCATGGCATGAATGGTGGATGGAATAGCTCTCAGCAATCTTAGCCCAGTCCTTCCTAGGATCACGTTATACGGCGAAGGTGCACGTATGACGGTGAACTTCATGGTTGTTCTTCTGTATAATCCCCCTTCTCCGAATGACACGTCCAGTTCTATTTTTCCTAACGGTTTTGTCACCTGTCCAGCGAAACCCAGCAGATCTGTCTGAGTCTGCTTTAGTCGAGCCTTTATTTCCGGACTCAAATTATCAAAGCAATGTTCGAACATGACTTCCACCGAAGCCCCCTCGTCCACGAAAACTCTTCTTACCAAGTACCCTTCCATCATGGCTTCGACGATAAGCGGCTCGTCGGATACGTCTCCGGCCGGTATGGGAGGAAAAGTGATGGGGACATTCATCCATTTTTCCTCGTGCTCCCTTGACTTGCGCTTCTTCTGCTGTGTCCTTGCACTGACCATGTTGATTATTTTGTCCTTGGCCGGGAGATCCTTCTTTGGCGTTCCTTTCCCTTTTTGACGAACATCTTTGACTAGGTGGTTCAACTTACCCGACTCTAGAGCTAACTCTAACTGCCTTTTCAACTGAAAACAGTCGTTCGTATAATGTCCCCTTTCCCCGTGGTAGTCACAGTACCTGTCCTGATGTTCTCTCTTGGGTGGATCTCTCATCGGCCTTGGAGGAGGTAACCGTAACTGCTGCTCGGTGGCTAGGATTTCCTTCGGCCGTTTTATGAGCGAGTCCAGCGTCAAACGGGTAGCATCACGATTCTGGTATTCGTTTCGCGCCGGAATATACGGCGCCGGACGATCTCGATACCGATACTGGTTCTGCCGATCCTTGGGATGGTACCCGGACCGTCCCTCGTTCCTATTATCACTCCCCGATCCCCTATATCCTCTATCATCCTTCCGGAAAGGTCCCGCCGGCCTCTTCCGGTATTGGTCATGGTTTTCTCCTCGCGGTAGCTCGGTATTAGCGAATGCGGCCTCTGCTCTCACAAAATCATCCACTCGGATCATCATTTCCTCAACAGTTCGGGGGATTTTATCAGCGAACCTTTTGGCCAGTTCCGGACATTTACTCCCATCCATAAAGGAGGAAATCCTCATAATTTCCGGGGCTCCCTGTATGAATCCCGTTTCTGTAGTCCATCTTTCCTTGAACTCTGGTAAAGTCTCATTAGCTTTCCTCACGATCTTCGTTATCTCCGTAGGGTCTTTGGTACATGCTTTGTGCAGAGAGAAACGGGTTTCGAACTGAGCCCTCAAGTCTGCCCATTCGTCTATGCTACCCGGAGGAAGGCGATCGAACCACCCTCTCGCCCTTCCGTCCAGGGTTTGCTGGAACATTCTACACCAGACGGGCATGGGCCACTCCCCGTGACCTGCCGCCCCGGTAAACCGATTGAGGTGATCCTGAGGGTCTGTTGACCCGTCATATAACTTGATATGTGAAGGCATTTTGTGTTCTGGTGAAGAGAATTCGATAATCCTCCGAGTGAAAGGTGATTTCCTAACTTCCTTGAAAGGTTTGCTCAAATCTGCATCTGGTACTTTGTCTCCGGTAACGATTCCTTTCTTTTCCTTCGGCATCTCGGGTCCTTTCGGAGTTTCATCTTCACCCCAGTCTAGACGTATCGGATGCATAGCACTTTGTCTATTATGTTCCTGGACCATGGACTTTAGAGCAGAGATGTATCCTTGTAGCTGTTCTTGGGTGATTGCGGAAGACTCGGCGTCTCCGTTTCCGAAGGGTGGTAGACGGAAGGAAGGTGTTTCGGGATCCTTTCCGCCCGACCCTTCCGGACGTTCGGAACCTGACATTCTGAAGCTTTGGTAGATTGAATATCGGTCCCACGGATGGCGCCAATGTTTAAGTATTTTTCTGCAGGTGAAGTGATTCTTCAAAATATCCTTCGGCCTTGAGTCCGTCAAGTCCTTCGGATAGCTGCTAAGAAAGTAGACGCGTTAGTCTCGCCCCGGGTGTGACCCCAGGACCAAACTCCGGCGTGAGAGTAAGTATATGAAGGTAAGATAATAAGTATGTTTTGTAAGTTAAGTACTGTGTGTAAAAAGTGAGTTACCATAACTGTAGAATTGCTCCTTTATATAGTAGTCCCTTTTTTGTCTCCATCGGATGTGTCCAAATGTACTGACGACCGTTTTGGGCGTCACCTGGAACTTACTCTGTTTGGGGCCTTTTTCCTGTCCTGACATACTTACTGTAGCTCTGCCACATACTATTAATATTGAAGTTGACTTCCTGATCTGGAGGTGACCGTTGGTCCGAACGACCTAAACAGGTCGTTCGGATAAGGAGTCCATTCGGTCATGGGAGTCCGATCGGATAGATCCTTTCGGAATCACATGTTCTGAGTTTTGACTCGTTTTGAAATTATTCATTAATCCGAACGACTTGTATGGTCGTTCGGATAGGGCCAATCGGCCATATATGCCCAAAACTTGGACTCTAACCACTAAACACCAGTTCTAAGTCGATGAAAACTTAAAAATAATCCTATATATGAAGCTTTAGAAACAACAAAATTTGATTTTCATCCGTAAGATATCTTAAACCAAAAAAATCCTATTCGAAAGGTGTTTTAAGCTCTAAAAAAAGTTTAAAAAATTGTAACTAATGATGATTTTGAGCAATACAAGTAAACTACAATCCCTTAATCATTCATATACTAGCTCTTGATATCAAATGTTATCCCGTAATGAAGCAACTAATCACGAGTTATAGAGAGAGAGTTGGTGCACACACATAAACTAAGAGAGAAAGATAGAGAAATGAGTTTATCTTGAAATGATGTCACACACCTCAAGGTGTTGGGGTATTTATACCCTTTTCTCGTGACTACTAGTCATACGAGTACAAAGAACCAAACGAGTGTACATCTAAACAGTAAACCTACAAATCCAAACCTTTAACTATTACATTGTTACGTATAAGAACCTAGACTATGATTTACATTTTTTCAAGACTAACAGTCAGCCTGATCGATTTTCGAGCCTTAGTATTAAGTAAACATCTCTATCTCAAGATATGGTAGGTTAAACGTGTTTTGAATCTATTTAACAATCCCATGACTATAAAACGCCTAATTTAGTATAGTACGCTATTAACGGAATCCGACTTATAGTGTGGTTAGAATGTTTTATCTAATTTGACAAGCGAGTTTGAGTTGAGCATCCACATACCGGTTTGTTTCGTTAAAAAATGTCAAACTTTCTATATTAGCCTAGATTATCGACTAAATGATAATAATGTGAAGGGAAATTCTAACCTGTGCCATGGTGGTAGAGGTTAAGAGACATTAAATGAACTCACATTACCATGTTTTCATGTTAGTTGATATTAATAATTTTCTAAATTTGTGATGTCTACCAAAATTATCAGTGTTTTATATGGAAATTAAGTTATTTAAAGAAATATCTGTCTTCATTAAACACTTCTAAGCTTGTGCCACTATGACACAAGTTAGAAAAACCCTTAGTGGGATGTAAGTTGCTCACAAACTTTGAGGTTGTAGGTTCAAACTTCGTTGAAGATATTTACGAGATATATTGTAAGATATGTAGTATAAGGTGTGAGAAAATATTGTTTAAATTTTTTTTCTCAGATATGTAGTATAATTCATATATCGGGTTAAAGAATTGTACTATAACATCGAATGTTGTATTTTTTTAAAAATTTAAGAAAGAATGATACACTTTTTTATAAGGGAATAAGATAACAGAATACGCAAAAAAAAGTTTAAAAACATATTTGAGTTTTATTTGATGTTTTTTAATTTAATATAAAATAGAAAATCCAATGCCGGTTATTTTGGCAAAAACACACCACCTGGAACTTACAAAAATAAGCTAATCCCAAATAAGCAAATCCCAAACCCCTACAACATTTGCTTATTTTCAAAACTCTCAAGCTTCCAACTTCAAGTATTTTATTGTTTCAAGGTAACTTTGCTATCCACTTTATAATTCTTGAGGCATTAAACAAGACTGGAACTATTAGTGTAAAATGATACAGTCCCAATTATCTTTCTATTTCCTCATTTTGTTTTTATATAAATTCTTGGCATATATATATGAAAAATGTTAGTTATATATATTTTGAACATGTGGGTGTTTGGGATTTGCTTATTCTCTCAAACCAGATAAGCAATTTGGTGTGTTTGGATACAAGTTTTATAAACTTTAATTATGTAAACATAAATTGTTTGTATATTGAGTTCAAGATTCAACAAGAAACATTTCTGGGATTTTAACTGGATGTTAATATAATTGCTTGGTGTAGTGATTGATGGCTAGTGCTGCGATTTATGGCGGGTGGGCGTTTCCCCAAATATCGACCCGATTATGTACTCGTCGTGCTATATTTGCAAGGCCTAATGGCGTGTCGTTTGGACATCGAAGGAGATTTTTCTTGACCACGAATTGCGTGAGTGATATGGCTGTCACCATTGCTAGTGACCACTCTTACGGGAATAAGGAAGTGATTAGCGTTACTCCGCATATATATGACTACTTGCTCACTAATGTTAGAGAACCACCCGTAAGCTTCTCATGGTTTTGTTAAGTACTCGTATTCCTATGTTGTTAATAAAAGTTAAAATATCGGATACAAAGGAAAGAAATTTATCTGCTTCACAGATTTTGAGGGAACTTAGAGAGGAGACAGCATCGATGCGTGGTAGTCAAATGCAGGTACTTTTGTTTCTGTTCACAGTTTGTTAAATGCTTTCATTGTCAGGTTCTTTTTTAAAATAATATGTTAGGTGGTATTGACACGTAGTTTGTGTTCACTATGATCTTACATCATATTAATATGCTCTCTTTATAGGTATCACCTGATCAAGCACAACTACTTGCAATGCTTGTTCAGATTCTTGGGGCAAAGAGATGCATCGAAGTCGGTGTCTACACTGTATGTATTTCATCGTTATTATGTCCGGTGCTCATTGTAGTACATTTTGTTTACTCGTTAGTGAATACTAATTTCACTTCCGGTTCAGATGTACTGGCTCATACAAAATTTATGTTGATTCGTTTTTAAAGGTGGAAAAATGTGTGGGTCAGTCGGCTTGGGTAATGGGTCAAAAGGGACACTTTTTTGGTACGGGTCAGACTGGCTTGACTCATCACTCATTTTTTCTAAATTTTGTTTGTCGGTTCAATATGATTACATTAATAATCTGTTATAGGAGGTTTAATGCATTAAAAATACACTTGAGGCTGCTGTCGACCTGTTTGACCTGTTTCCTTATAACCTATTTTTTACCCGTTACTGATGAAAACATAACCGAATAGAGATTCACCTTGAATTATGTCAGATTATTTTTCTTGCGAGTGGCATTGGTGTGTTAGTAGATTTGGCATTTTAAAGAAATACACTACGAATATGCACTTACCCATACCCTGATTCGGCGGGATTGGCTATGTTGTTGTTGTACACTACTAATATGCGCTGCCATGCTTATGCTGTAGGGATACTCGTCATTGGCAGTTGCTCTCGTCCTACCAGATTCGGGGGTCCTAGTTGCTTGTGAAAGGGATAAGAATTCGCTCGAGGTTGCAAAAAGGTATTATGATCGAGCAGGTGTTTCACACAAGGTAGCAAGTCTTTCTTTTTGCATATTTCTTTAAATCGTGACCCTTTAACATATACCCCGGGGATGCATAGAACAATGGTTGATGTTACTCCTTTGTGATTGGAAGGCCACATGATCAAGTCATGGGATCAATCTCTTTCGAGAGCTTCCCTCCTGAGATAGCCATGGTACACCAGGGATGACCATTATGTTTCTACATGTCCAAACTGGTAATTGGGATTATAGGTAGTAATATTGACATGTCGGGAAACATGTCCAGTTGACCCACAACCACTATTTTGTCCATTTTACACCATTTGTTTATGTATTTAATATGTTAATTATATAGTCCCCCTTTTAATAATTTTTGTTGACTTGTTTGAGATAAAAGATAATCCAAATCGTCCCATTTTTAAACAAGTGAGTGGAAACTGTCACCTCTTACTGAAATAGACGATTGTATACTAGGTGGATGCAAGGCACGGGCTAGCTGCAGACACTCTAAACTCAATGATAGAGAATGGAGAAGGTTGCAGGTGAATTTTCTAACTTACTAAATAATTTTACAGTACAGTTCCATCTAAACATTTAATGAGGTACAGTGACATATGTAACTTCATATTTGATATGCATCCATCCATTTCAGAAACTTTGAGCTATGTAACATACACTTTAAACTGTAAACATGAGATTTGTATACGTACCGTCTGCCCAAACTTTGAACCTGACTAGTGTGTTTGGCCTCAAAAAGACTTTTTTATTATATTGGTCTTCTATTTGGAGCATAGAGAAAGTAAACACTTAATGTTTAAGCACATACTATTTCAACCCTCAAACACCATTCTTAGCTAATAATAGAGCTTGTTGGAAAGCATTCACATTCCTTTGTTTTCCTTCCTGCAGCTATGATTTTGCTTTTGTTGATGCTGAGAAAAGAATGTATCAGGAATATTTTGAATTGCTGCTACAATTGGTTAACAACAAACCCTCTCTTAAAGCAAGCATACATGTTTGGCTTCATCAAATACGTGTTATCTTAAACTTTTGCTTGTTTGATTTGTAGGTAAGAGTAGGTGGTCTTATAGTAATTGATAATGTGCTTTGGCATGGAAGAGTTGCTGATCCGCTGGTAAATAAACTAGAATGACTATTCAGTTTGCATACTTTTTAGGCTTAAGAATCTTATGGGTTCTGCCTTTCTACAGGTTATAGACAAAAAAACCTAGAGCATAAGGAGTTTTAATAAAGCTTTAGTGGACGATGAGTGTGTTAGCATTAGTATGGTATGTCTCCTGGCTCAAACAACTTGAGTACATTCTATAAAACATGATGCAACATTTGACATGTCATATAGTTGAATCATTACCTAAATGGCTTTATAGGGCATAAAATTTGAATTAGAAATTACAAAAATCAAAATCTTACCTTTTTGTCCCAAAAAAGAACATGTTGCATTGTGTTGGGGATGACAGAAGCACTACCCAATTTTTTTTGTTTCCAACAGCAAGATAGTTAAACCAAGAAAATAGAGTGGTTTTTCTGTAGTAGCCTCTTTCCCTAGCCCACAATATAAAAAATGGTCCATAGAAAATTTGGACCAAGCTGATTAATGCTTTGCTTGGAATTTTGTTTGCTAGGTACCAATTGGTGATGGCATGACGATATGCCGCAAAAGGTGATTTCTTCATAAGCTTAAAGAAACAACAATGAATCTCAAAGAATCTTGGCATCAGGCAAATCCGCCTTTTTTGGATCCTTTTGAAGCATCCAATGACCATGGGTTTCATGCCACAAGCTCAAAGGGTTCTCAAATGTTTGACCTGTTCACCTGTTATTAGTGAAGGTGCTTCAATCTGGGTTAATAACCATGTACTAAAACAACAAAAGTCAAACTCAATGTATAGGACATCAAGGGATTTAAAGAATTGTTGAAGTCCAAGAAAAGGAGATGATCGATAACCCTCACTTTAAACACTATCATTCTTGTAACATGAAGCTACATCATTCTCAATATCTACTTATGATTTTTGTACCTAATTTCTCAATATCAAGACAAACGCAAGTCTTGAAACTTGAGTTCAAGTTGTTCAAACTTATTTGCAGAATGCACTAGTAGTGTTGCATTCAGTTAAACAATTTATGGTTTCTATGTAAAACACCACTGAAACTATTTGTTCAACATAGTAAAAGACAAGCTTGTTTCCTGTAAACTGTATTGATCGTTCCTTCTAAGTTGATGAAATTCTTTCTTGCTGATCTATAACAGCTCCAGATGTATAAATCTGCAAGAAAAGCAGAAAAAATACTAGGAAATTAGAGAGCCATAAAGCTTAAAAGGAACGGATATATATAGATGTACATATGAAAGTCGTAAAGGATTGGAAATAAATCTGGCATGCATTTGATCAGTTGATCCAGTATGAAATGTATACTTTTTCCTGGGTTGCAATATGAACAGCCATGCCCAAACATACAAATATAAATTAAAAATTGAGCACACATAAAAACTGCAAACACTTTTGTGTGTTCTGATTTGCAACAGTGTATCTATAGGTACCATCTATAGTCAACTCTACAGCTGTTCCATGTAAATTTGACTGCATAATACTTGTGCAGTATCCCTATTATACCCATGTACACTGTTTTGTTTGAGATAAATGTCTTGCACTAAATGGTTTTTTCTCTTATATGATTAAGAGATTATGCAAGTCTGGATAGTCTATTTCTTACAACTTAAACTTGTAAATTGAGGTTTAAAAGTCTAATAACTATATACTTAAACACCTTTTTATAAAACAAGCTACAGGAACTACTGGATTGATGCAAACAGTTGATATAATATCTACCTTCAGGGATCATTATGAACAGTGTAAAGTACTTGCTGAGCATTTTGCAAGATAGCATTGATCTCCTCATTTGAAGCATCAATGAAGCGAAGTTCCTTGATTTCCTCTTGCCATTTTTCCATCTGTTCCTTGTGTATTCTGTTGGCATAAAATCTCATCGTAAGTATATAACAGTTTTGAATAATTAGGGGATGTTTGTCAGCTTATGTAAAATTTGAAAAGCTCATAAGACATCAAATTGAGCTTATGACCTTAGATAAGCCAGAAGCTCAACTTGATAAGCTAATAGCCAAAAAAAAAAAAAAAAAGTGGGCTTATGAGCTTTTCAGAATTTACATAAGCTCATAAGCCCATTTAATAAGCTAAGACAAACACCCCCTTAGATTATCTTAAAGACCATGTTCCAACTCACGCTATCACTCGCTCTTCAAATTCATTACTCAAATCCTTGAAGAATGATTTCCCAGACTCAAGAAATTCAGACACCTTCATATAAGAACAGGAACAAATAAGGTCACTGAAGATGGAGATCAACTCGATGCACACATACAAAGATGGAAAGATTGCAAGTTCATATGATCACATCCCAGATTATATTAAATGACACATATCTTATGAACATGGTTACCTGCTGAGTAAAGTTGTCAATCTTTTCAAGAATTTGACTCATATGAGCCTCCATCTGCTCTGATACAGGAGGATTTGCCTCAGTTTCTTCTTCTGCAACCTCTACTAGTGCTCCATCTTCAGCTGTTAGTTCCTTTTCTTCAACCTTATTATCAAATATCAGAAAATTCATATGGTCAATCGTCTTTTGCTTTTGGTAAATAATGAAAATGGTAATAGATAGGTTATAAAAGACATACAAATTTGGTACGTTTCCTCATGGGTTCAGTATTTTCCATTTCCATTTGAAGTGTTTCTGCAGCGACTGGATAACCACATTACAGGAGATCAGAAAACATAATATCATTAGCAATGAGAATTCGCATTCAAAGAAGCCAACAGTAACAAGTTAGTGTATGCATGCCTCCTTGTTTCTATATGATAAAGAGGAAGATGGAGATATTCAGATGCGAATTGATTTATATATTTGTATGCAGATTTGTAAGCAATTACTCGTATTCCTGAGGTAAATATAAGTAAATTGGATACAACCTTTACTTGCAGATCTTTTGAGTGTGCGATTGGTAAAAGAGTAGATAAATACTATTGCGGGAGAGCACATAGTTGTTAAATGGAGTACAAAAATTGTGAATGAATTTTGAATGGTCAAATTTTGCTGTAACTGTTGTGACTATGTTAATGGGGATAGATGCAAATCTTTACAACTCTGCCAAAGACTACCAAAAAGAACTTATACATGAAGCTAATAAGTTTACCTCACTAATTGAATCTACAAAACGAAAAAGGCCAACCACTTATAAATGTAACCTGGTTAAACAAAATAACGCATTGTATGGATACAGGGTGATTTGCCCATATTATGGTGATTCTCACAGGTTTCCTTATCTATTCTTAACCTCTGTAATAATGCATAGAAAGGTATAATTCTTATAGTGAATCTTCTGATTTTGACTCAAAAATTTAAGAACGTACAACCTGATCCATCCTTTTTTGTTACCCAATGAGATATACAGAAACAAAGGCCAACACAAGAAAATATGGTTTACTGCAGCATAAAGGTATATCCGAGATGATGCATCTCTTCAACCAAACATGAAATCTTAAAATCAACTGTGCGAACAAGAAACACTACTTTTTCAACAAAATCCAATAAACAAGACTTAAAGCAAGGTAACATCATGGCATTACAGTATCTAGTCACTAACAGTAGTCTACCACTAGCTATACCGATTCCGTAATTGTTACTACAATTACCTGTAACACTACACATTTTACAAATGTAACTAAATCCAATATCAAACAAGCTACTAATATCCACGATGGGCGATAACTTAAGACCAAATTCTACTTATGCACCTAGATTTACTATTAAAGTACTTACCTGCAATACGGTACATTATACGAACGAAATTCTATTATTAAACAATCTATTAATATCCCCAACAAGCGATAACTTTCAACAATACTCGTATTACACTAATTAACTGTAACACTATATATTTTACGAATAAACCTAAACTTTTTACTATTAAGCAAACTACTAATATCCACAACTAGAGATATAGTAAATTCAGGTGTATAAGTAAAATATCTAACGATATTTTACTTATACACCTGATTTTACTATTACAGCAACACTACATTTTACGAATGTACCTAAACCTGCTACTATCAAACAACTACTAGTACTACCGCAACGAGCGATAACTTTAAACAATACTTTACATATGCACCTAAATTTACTATTACAAATGTACTTGGATCTACTACTATCATTAAACTACTAATATTGATTCAGAGCCCTAACTTATTGAAGACCTACTGATATAACACAGGAACTACAGTATGTAGTTACTATAAGTCTATAAGTAGTCTATCAGTAGCTAAATTGATCTGTATTTGTTTACCATAATCACCTACAACAACATTTTACAAATATTCCTGACTCGCTACAACTGTAGTAAAAAATCTACTAATATCTACAGCGATTCAAACAATAGTTTACTTATGCACCTGAAGTTACTATTACAGTACTACAAATCTACCTGAATCTACTACTATAGAACAATCTATAAAGATCCACAACTAGCATAACTTGAAACAATATTTTACACAACTAAATTTATCTCCACGGCGCATTTTACGAATGTAGCTAAATCTACTAGACTACTACCATTTAAACAATATACTTATATCCACAACGAGCGACAACTTTTAACAATAATTCACACATGCACCTGAATTTGCTATTGCAGTAATTACCTATAATATAATACGATACATTTTACGAATGTATTTAATGTCCACTACCACTGAACAATATATAAATATCCACAACTAGCGATAAATGTGAGCGATACTATACTTAGTTACACACCTGAACTTACTATTACCTGTAACACGATACTAATTGTCACAAATGTACCTAAATCAGCTACTAATTTACAAATTAAACAAACTACTGATATCCGCAAACAGCGATTAATCTAAAGTCTAAACTACATTTTACTTTCATCGCACCTGAATATACTATCGCAGTAAGCACCTGTAACACGATAGTACGATACATGTTACAAAGGTACCTAAATCTACTACTACTAAGCAATCTACTAATATCTGCAACAAGCAATAACTTCAAACAATACTTTACATATGCACCTAAATTTACTATTAACGTACCTCAATCTACTACTAACTTATTGAAGACCTAATATAGAGTAACACATAGTTACCATCAGGAGTCCGACATTGATCCGTATTTGTTTCCATAATTACCTACAACACGAAGCATTTTACAAAATGTTCCTGACTCGCTACTACAGTATTAAACAAACTACTAATATCCGAATCGAGCAATTACTTGGAACAATAATCTACTTATACACCTAAACTTACTACCAAAAAATCTACGGATAACTTCAAACAAACAATAATATACTTTAAACAATGCTTATTTCAATAAATTGATTCGTTCTCATTCTACTTTAGGTCTTAAGCGATTGATTAAATTTACTAATTACCTACTTAATCACAAATAGTGAAAGTGTATACTACAAGAATTAGATTATAAAAAGTATGAAGGAATTGTGTTACTTAAAGTGTTGAAATTGAACTTACGATAACGGAAAAATTGAGAAGTTGAAGTTGAAGCTGTGATTATGAAATGTGAGCGCCAACTTTATATAGTTTGAGAATTTAGGGGTGTTTTTAAAACGAATTTGATTTTCTAGCCCCAAAATAACAATATATTTACATTTTGGTAAATTGCATTAGTACCGACACCATTTTATCTTTTACGGAGTAACATTTAAGTATTTTTTATTTTTTATTTTCGTTTGTTCAAACAACTTTTAGATTCAAAATCCGAAAATGAACAATATTTTCAAGACAGGTGTATAATAATATTAATAAACTAGTTTAACATTAGCGCGCCTTGCTTTGGCATAAGTTGTATTAACGAAGTTTAGAAATAAATGAAATTTAGTAACTATTTGTTTACATACGTGTATGTTATAATCCTGTGTGTACATAACGTTTTAGTATAAAACTTTACTAGTTATAATACCCGTGCACGCACGGGGTTTATTCTAAAAAATTTAGTTATATATTATGTGTGCACGGGGTTTTTTTCTAAACTTTTTAATAATTTTTTTTAAAAAAAATAATAATAAAAAAAATAAAATAAAAAAGCTTATTTTTTTGGTTTTGTTTTAATTACGATCTTAATTTTGGTTTTTTAATTATGTTTGACGCACGTGATAAAGGTTCGTATATAGTTTTTGCATAGACATAGTCATCTTTATCTACAAAATTAGTTACCGCATGTTGTTTGCCGTGTCCTATAAGTGTCCTGCATAAGTTGAAATGTGTGAACTCGAGACAATCCGTATAATTGTATTTGCTCATAGTGGCTGTCAAAAATAATTGTGCGTGTGTTTTGCCTATGTTTGTATGTGTAAGTGTATTGAGTAAATTAGTGAAATGGAGGTAGGAGAATTTTAGATGACGTAAAAGATATTAAAAATTGCGAGAAAGTCTTTTGGGTACATTTTAAATATTTTTAATTTGAAATAAGGTATTTATCTATAATACATAAAATGTGTGTATATCAGGGTTGTTTGGGAATAAGAATAATGCTTTTATTTGACACAATTCAAAACAAATTCAGTTGTAGGTTATGTATTTAAGACCATGAAACATCGAATAGATGCATACATGTATAAAGTCAGGGCCGTCTCTGAGGATTTATGGACCTAGGCCGAACAAAAAAAAAAGGGCCCGGAGGCTAGGTGCAACAAATTATCTATTATATATAAAGCTTAAGTACCTTAATTTAATGTGCAAGGGGGGTTGTGCACAACCATAAGTACGTTACAAACATGAGTATGCACACCAAAATAACTACAAACAATTTCATTTATGAAGAGCCTCATCTTAAATGCAAATATCTTCATCCATCCATGTAATGAGGTGATTATGGCCACATTTATTTGTGGCCATTGAATGCGGGGAAGATGAATATGAACCATTGCAACTCCATCAATTACAACTACAAAGAATACATATAGTTTGGCAGTTACAAGAGAACATGAAAAAGGGTTTGAGCTCTATAAATAAGGTATAGTTTGGTGATGGTTTGTAGAAAATTGGCTCTTCTGGATGTAGAAAATGGTATTATGAAAAAAAGTTTGGTGCTGAAACGGATGAAGATGTGGAGAAAACAAGGAAGAAAGTGGTATGTATTACGCTAAAAGAATCAACATAAATTTTCAAAATAGCAAATGATCCGTCCAATATATATTATGCATTTATTCACATCTTTGATGTTTCACATGCATTTCGTTGTTTCCAAATATTTTGTTTGTGCCGAACTAGATTTCTTTCTTTTTTGTAGGTGGAAAAATACACCGAGGGGTTGTGTTGGGTACTGTTGTACTACTTCTCAGGTGTTCCATCGTGGACTTGGTGAGTCACATCTTATGAATAAATTTGAAGTTTATATATCTTCATGTTCTAGACTACTAAACACATTCCCAAATATGCCAAATGTATTCTCTACAGGTTTTTTCCATACCACTATGGGCCATTTGCATCAGATATGAAAGGCCTTTCAAGTACAAAAGTGGTATTTCAAAAAGGGCTGCCATTCAAACCATTTGATCAGCTCATGGCTGTTCTCCCTCCAATGAGGTAAGTTACTTGGAGATCTGGTTGTGACCTATTCTAAAACTTTTGCTTGAATTAATTCACTCTAATGCATTCCAAAGTACAAAACAGTAACTAGGAATTATGTATTTATCTTCACATTATATTTTCTTTCTTTTAGAATTTTTTGGTATTCATTTTTAGGTAACTGCATGCTTATTTTCATTTCACCAGTATAAGGAAACTGGCGAGTAAGATCACAATCCAAGAACCAACATTTGATAGGATAATTGTCGTGTACAGGTATGACTTCTTTTCTTAATATTTGTCAAAATTTAACTTCATATACAAACCGGTTTTACAAGGGACAATAACTGTAAAACAGTTATATAAAGTCTGCACCAGCAGCAGGCTGTTAAAGCTAGCAGCAGGCTCTAGCAGCAGGTTATAAACCAACTAGCAGCAGGTTATAAACCAACAACACTAGCAGCAGGTTAACCACACTAGCAGTACCATTCCATAACTAGCCGTACTAATTGAATGAGAGGAACTTGGCATGGATGAAAGGAACTGAGAACACGCCTACAGTACTTGAACTATCTTGGCAGTAACCTTCGACCCAAATACAGCTCAATAGGCTTGAAAAAACTTGAGTATTACTTGGTTTGTTTCTCCTTCTTCTCGGCAGTAATCAGATACACAAGAGGGTGTTTGTTGTTTTGAGTATTGTGAGATTTGTGAGTGAGTACTGGAATGATAAATGCTGAATATAGTTTAAGCAACCTTTTCTTATGAGAGTGAGTGAAGGTCGAGTAGTATAGGAAGACAAGTATGGGCAATATTGCATGGAATCTAAGACAAGATTGCATGGTTTGGAATTGCAAAAGAAAGGGTGTTGTGAGAGTGAGGCGTGGGAATTGATTATGTAACTTATCACATGATTGCTGATAACAAGGAGTATAATAAAAAGAGTAGTAGTAAAATATGTTTTGTGTGAGGTTAGTTTATTAACAAGAAGAGTATTAATAATATGAGATAAAGAGTGTAAGTGAGTCGTGGGTTTGTTAGAACCGAAAAAAAAATAAGCTAGCTATAGGGATATAGGGTTTATGATATGAGCTTTTGTGAGTAGAGATATACTCATTTTGGTTATGTCGAATTGTAAAAGGATCACAAGAAAGAAATGTAGTATTGTTATAGTTCTTGAATAAAAGAAAATGAAACATGTTGTTGTTATAATTTTTGTTAATAATTGATGATGATATAGTTTTGCAAGAATTTGAATTGTTGTTGAGTTGATTTTACAAGAGAAACATGAGGAGGGAAATAAAAATGTAATATTGTTATGTATATTTTTATTGTGTCAAATGAATTAAAAATAAAGGAGGACAAAACAAAAGAAATAAATGGGAGAGTGTTGGGTGAATTATGAATAATTATGCGCATAATAAAAAATTTATGCAATCCAAAATGACCTAATATGGTAGTGATGATAATCTGATGTGTGGAACGAGCTTCTATATTCTTATATTTTTCGACAATGAAAACAATATTGTTGTCATGGCATCACTCAATGTGTAAATTTTGCCATGTGATCATAATAAGCTTTTGTGTATAAGTTTGAGTAAATTTATGATTTTAGATATAATTAGATATAAACGAGCAGGGTAGTGAGCACTGAGCATCCATCAGAACTGCAGACATCTCAGGCAACTGACATATGTATGACTGTACACAAGTGGCACCAATGGAGATCCAAAAGGCATTATATTGACACATGAAACTGCTATAACAAATATTAGTGGTACTGATATTCACATGGAACAACTTGAGGATAAGGTATCTATTTGTTTTGCTATAAGTATAAGAATGATCAGTATCAATATATCATTTGGCTTATTTACGTCTTTTGATATATGGACAACAATTTATATATGTAATCCATGCAAGATAATAAGCAAACACGTATGTATGCATGATTTTGCATGAAGTGTGTGGAGTGTTTTATGGATAACACGTTTTTCTAACATGAATGTGTCTATCTATAACGTGATATTTATCTTGAATGGGTTTTGTTGCATTTATCCGACAATCAGTCGATTCTACATGAATATTTTCTAATCCTATTTTCTTCATATTTCTATCTTATACACCATCACTAATATTGGGCAAATAATTCAGCAAACCTTACTACTACTTACCAAGATTCACCAACACTCAAACAAAACTCAAAACAATATCAAACACGATTCAAAACACGAATTTAACATCAATCAAAACAAACAAGGCCAAATCACACAAAAAATTATCACACTTAAGGCCAATTCGAATTTTAGGTACTCAAAACAAATATACTACACTTCACTTAGCATTATAAAATGATATTTAACAAAATATGTATTTGTAGAAGTATTTAAATAAATATTTCACTTCGTGTTCAACTAATCAGTTGATGGACAAGTTAATCAATTTTCGTCTAACAAAGTTGACTTTAAATTAGCTCAATTTTGTTTACAGTACTTTACTTAAAAAAACTTTGCACATTCACTCGAGTACCCCCGATCGAAAGTAAGCATTAAATAATGAACGCACCATTTAATAAATTACATAATTATTATTGTTTTTCCTATGAGTTTTTGTAGAATGCCAACTTTTTGTTAAAGCTTATAATGATGGAGCCTTATGCGTTTAAGCTTCATTTAATTCAATTTATTTACAACTTCTCTAATAGGCGTCTAAATACCGTCAAAAGCCCGTGCATCGCACGGGTTGTATAAAGCCTCGTATAATATAAACTTAAATATAAAAACGATGATAAATGTTATATCAATAAACATAGCAAAAGTTATCGTAAAAAAAAAAAAAAAAAAAAACAAAAAAAAAAAAAAACAAAATCGGGCCCCCTAAAAAGATATGTAAGTGGGCTTTTTTATGTGGATTAAGTTATATGGTTTAATTTTTGGATGATTGTTAAGATTTGTAATGGGCTTAGTTAATTACATATACAATTTATATATATATATACATTAAAAAAAATTAAGAATCTGGCCCTTAAAAAATTGGGCCTCGGCCGGTCGCCCACTTCGTCCCATGTCTAGGCCGGCCCTGTATAAAGTACCTCCCATTAACTTTAGATTCACATTAAACTAATTTAAGAGACAAAATATTGCAATAATGTAAAAGATATAAATCCTTATTGATTAGTTATATTTATACGAATTTCTTAGTAATATGTCTTAAACAATTTTGCATAGACTGTTGTATTACCACAACCCTCCAAGGCTTCAACATAACTAAAAACCATGATTACAACCTATAAACAAATTTAATTTTAACAAATTTAGAAAAAAAAAACCTATGCGTACACGTAAAATAAACAATCTTCTATTAAAATGCATAAGGCACATAAAATAAACAACTTGTCATGTTCATTATTTGCATAAGCCACATAAAATAAACAACTTTAACCATTCTTAACACTATGACATTAACAACAAAAAACATAAAATACTCACAGAATGCTTGTTGGGTTTTAGGTACTTTCCCCTTTAATTTATTTTCCTTACATCAAATGTTTTGATACTCTCTTCTAGAATGTTGTATGGGAAGCTATCAACCATGTCTTCCTCAACACTGAGAAAATACACCATGAGGATCCCAGCTACAATCAATGACATGAGGAATAGATGAGAAAAATGTTATTTTAAGAGATGTGCTTTTCCTACTCATAGGTTGAGAAAATACTATATAGACTCGTTTACTTAGAAAACAATCACTTTGGGTATATAATGCTATGCCATTTTAACATCTGCATGAAACAAAGGAGATATAGCTCTAAAACATGTGTTTTATATCGGTCATCATTAGACTTTTAAAACAATAACAGTAAGATGTACAATAACACTACAAAGATTAGAGATCATAAACTAAAACTTGAAAAGGACAATAAGAAAAATTGTGATAAAATACGTACACTTAGTGGATGAACCGGACAATAACATAAATCAATTAGCTTGGGATCCCACTGAACAATAAACAAAAGAAAATCTAGTACCAAATCCAAAATAATTTACCACAAAATGGAAATTTTTTGAAATCTTAAAATTCAACTATGTGATTTGTCCATATGTAACCTCGTACGCAGTCGATTATTGTATCAATAATATAATATTTTAGGAGGCAAATCCGCAAATAACCAAACTTTTAACCTTTTAACTAAAAGAGATACATGATACTCAGTTGCTACTTACTGCTGATCTCCATATCACCTAAAAAAGGTGGCTAGAGCTCTTTCAATTGATATCTATTATTCTGTCACTTGTTCTTGATAAATATCTGTAAAATTACCATAGATATGTGAAATCACCAAACTTCTAATAGTTAAAGATGGTTAAGTAAACTTACCCTTAGACATCATCCAACTGCAAATGCTTTTCTGGCTTTAAATTTTGCCTTTTTAACGGCACATTCTCCCTAGCAGCCTGAACATTTGCACACAAATTAGTCCCCAAATATCAACATAATTATATAGTAAAAAAGTATAATTCGAGTTTAGATACCAATTGAAGTGTCGGAACCACATAGATTATAACGTGCCGTTTGGAAGAGACTTGTATTACGAATGTGTTTTGTAGCAACGGTGAAGGCTCAAAAATCATAAACTTTATTTATAGTTCTAAGCAATTTAAATACATTGAAATCTAAGATTTTCTTACCCATTTACTTTGTTTTAGTGCTAAATACTTGCTGTCATTGTAGGCTCCCGACCCAGTAACCCGATTGACACCCTTACACACAGCTATACTAATAAACCACAACTTTACGTTGTTAAAAGCCCAGATGGGTCAAACTGCATAAACTGGGTCAAACCGTGTCAAAATTCACTCAATGTTTAATAATGCTTGGTATTGGTTCAAACTCTTCAAGAAGAGCTTGATTGCTTAGTATTGTTATATGTTCAATATTGCCCTGTGTTTACCCTTCTTTGTTTTTATTACATTGGGACATTTGATTTAAACGGGTCAAACAGGCTTTAAATTATGTTGCAGAAGGAAGTGACAAACACCACTAAAACTGGTGTATCAGTTGTGTGGGATTCAAATGTGGCATATTGGTCTTTGTATTTAGTTGAACGTTTCAGGTTGCATACATTGACCGGTGTTTAACTCAGGTTTTATGTTTTAAACACCTATTTAAGAGGATGTTTGGGATTGTATAATTAAGTAGTTATGGCATTCTTTAAGGAAGGAAAAAAAACTTTTGAAGTGTCTGAATTTTGGATGTCTTTATGCTTATTGGCTTATTTCTTTATTATTTGGTGAAATAAGTAGTTTTACATTAGCACATGGGTATATGCTTATATTAAACTGCTTATACACCGTAACTTTCAACCTAAATGTATGAAATACCAAACACGCCCATAAAAGATAAATTACTTATTTCACCCTCAAATAAGCAGATAATCATAGTAGTTTGCCTCTATTATAACGCTCAATTCACACTATATGCTGTATTACCTTCAGAAAGTAGTCTATTTGATAATATTTGTTCGAAATTATAATAAGGTTTTAAATACTGCATATAGTCTCAAATTCACTCAATATTTAAAAATGCTTTGAAACTTTATTTATAATTCTGCGCAACTTTAAATACATTGCAATCTAAGATTTTCTTACCCATTTACTTTGTTTTAGAGCTAAATACTTGCTGTCATTGTAGGCTCCCGACCCAATAACCCGATTCACACCCCTACACACAGCTATACTAATAAACCACAACTTTACGATGTTAAAAGCCCAGATGGGTCAAACTGCGTAAATCGGGTCAAACCGTGTCCAAATTCACTCAATATTTAAAAATGCTTTGAAACTTTATTTATAGTTCTGAGAAACTTTAAATACATTGCAATCTAAGATTTTCTTACCCATTTACTTTGTTTTAGTGCTAAATACTTGCTGTCATTGTAGGCTACCGACCCAATAACCCGATTGACACCCCTACACACAGCCACATCTTTACTAAATGGATGAGGTCTTCCCTATGTGGGTTATCCGGGGAGGGTTATGTGGCCTAACCTGCATATCCTGTGACCGTTTCAGGCCCCTTCCCTGTCCAACACAAGATGTGTCTGTTGGGTCAAGAATTTGACCCAATTACCCTGACAAGATTTGAACATAAACTAGCCTAACTCACTCATAAAATAGTGGGTTATTCACTGATAAAGAAATCAGTGAGTGTTGTATAAAGCTCGTTGTAGAAGAAACACTTTACTTACTGATACGGTGTCGGTGAGTAAAGTATACGAGTTACAAACAACTCCAGTATCACTGAGAATTGACAAATGTCTCAGTGACCCTGAAGATGCTATCTATACAAGCAGATTGATATATATGGGCGCGAACTTCTACAAGAAAAGATTGAAGTCAGAAAAAGTACAAAAGAGGAGGATAAAGAGGGACCACTTGGTGGATGACAACTCACACCAAGTGGATGACAACTCACACCAAGTGGATGTCAACTCACACCTACCCCACATGACTTTGTTTAGTTACCTGTATATATTGAATGATTTGTAATAGAGATAGTATATTTTTCCTAAACAAACAAAATAATAAAAAATGTATTAGTTGATAAGAACATCCTCTCATTGAATCATCAAGCATAGCTTGGATCAATGAGAGTTTATTTGTCACCCAAAGGGGATATTTACCGAAAGTATCCCCTTTAAGAAGTTGAAGATGTTATCATGTAGTCTAGTGGGTTTTGAGTAATCTTTGTAACAATTGTTCATTATCAATGAATCTGTTCTTGTTTTACTCAAATTTCATGGACCAACAAGTGGTATCAGAGCGGGTGGATTATTCTTATGATCCAGATCCGTTCTTGACTACTGATAACATCCTTCAAAAAATTAATAAATGTGATCTTCAAAAACTGCTACTGAAATAGCAATTTTTGAGGGGGAGAAACACATTTATTAGTGACTGACATACCCCAAACCCCTCCCTGAACCCCCACCCACCACACAAATCTTATCCACACACAAAACCCAACACACCCCACACCACACAAAAAAATCTTATCTAAACTCAAATAAGATTAACAAAAAAAAAAAAAAAAACCAGATCCTCTCTCTTATCTTCATTCCAACACAAAAAAAACCATATGCAACTCAAAAAACCCAGATCGACAAACTCAGATCCAAAAAGGATCCAATCGATCTAACCCACTAATAAAATCGTCACCACTCTCTCATTCTCTCATCATAACTTTCGATCCAATAAGAAAAAAAACGAAACCCAGATCATCACTTATACAAAATTCACTCAAAACCCAGATCCTTAAAATCGATTCTTCACAAATAAATATGTAAACCGATATACATATTCCATCAATCGGTGAGGACTGATAAAGTCAAAGAAAAACCCAGAAGAGAGGTTGCTACTGTCACGAGCTGAGATGGAAAGGAGTTTCGAATATGGATCTGTGGTGTTTGTGAGTACAAGTGTTAAAAGGATAAGAGGGTTATTCGGTAAGAAGAGGGAGGCTGTTAATCAGTGTGTAGTCATATCGATTCAGAGGGTGAATCGAGTGTGATATTATCATTGGAAAATGATGCTTAAAAGGTGACTGATAATCTTTAGGGAGTTGTGATGATCATGGTTTGGCAGCTTGGATTAAAGCTGTTGGATTTCAGATGGGATGAAAAGAAAAAAAACGAGGGTTATTTTGTAGTTGTTATTTCAGGCTTAACCTGAATATGGAGTTGGTAAGTGTGATAGGTTGGTGTCATTAGGCTTAGCTTAACAAGATGCAATTCTCACCAAAATCCTGAGAAAGTCAGGCTGTAACCAGGGAGTTGTCTCTGAATCAGTGTAATAAGCATCAGTGTGTTAATGGTGAGGGTCAGATGGTATGGGTATATCAGACTTAGTCTGATTGGTCAAGGGAGCTGAGATGGATTGATAGGGATTTTGGGACTGAAGTGGTATTGATCAGGTATAGTTGTGAATCAGGGAGTGAAAAGAGTAACCCTGATAAGTATCAGGGAGTGGAGTATTATTCAGGGTTCTAGCTTAACTCAGGCCAACGAATGGTGGAATTAAGTGAGCTTTGCGCACTCAAAATGGGTTGTCAGCTGAGGTTGATAAATCAGGAGGACTGATGATCAGGTGGTATGGGCTTGTATAACTTTGAAGTTAAAAATACAAGTCAGTGAGTAAGTGGTATTATTAGGTCACTGAACCTCAAACCTGAACCCTGAACCACAACACTGAACCCCTGAACCTTGAACCTGGTCAGGTCACTGAACTCCCAAACTGAACCCTCAGTCCCCTGAACCCCCATAACCATCAGTCACTGAACCCCCACTAAACCCTGAACATTCAAGTCCCTGAACCCTTGAACCTCAGGAACTAAACTCAAGTCTCCTGAACCCCTTGAACCTCAGGAACTAAACTCAAGTCTCCTGAACCCCTGAACCTCAGGAACTAAACCCAAGTCTCCTGAACCCCTGAACCTTCAGGAACTAAACCCAAGTCCCTGAACCCTTAAACCTTCAGGAACTAAACCCAAGTCCCTGAACCCTTGAACCTCAGGAACTAAACCCAAGTCCCTGAACAAGCAGGTTTGAACCCAGGCTATTTGTATATTCAAATAGGGGGAGATTGTTGGGTCAAGAATTTGACCCAATTACCCTGACAAGATTTGAACATAAAATAGCCTAACTTACTGATAAAATAGTGGGTTACTCACTGATAAAGAAATCAGTGAGTGTTGTATAAAGCTCGTTGTTGAAGAAACACTTTACTTACTGAAACGGTGTCAGTGAGTAAAGTATACGAGTTACAAACAACTCCAGTATCACTGAGAATTGACAAATGTCTCAGTGACCCTGAAGATGCTATCTCTACAAGCAGACTGATATATATGGGCGCGAACTTCTTCAAGAAAAGATTGAAGTCAGACAAAGTGTTGGGAATTAAATATTCAAGAAGTTTAATATCGGGTTCTATTCAAAGAAATACTCTAAGTGTGATTCTGCTGCTAGTGCATTTGGTTCCTACTGTTAATGTTTGTTCCTGCTGCTAGAACATTTGATTCTACTGCTAGCGATAAATGATTCTGCTGCTAGGCTTAACATTCTGCTGCTGTTGATCCTGCTGCTAATGATACTTGATCCTGCTGCTAGCGATAACTCATTACTGCTGCTAATGAACATTCTGCTGCTAAGTGGATAAGAATGAAAAGATATTATTTGTATTTTGGTCAACAATATACGGTAGATAATATCTTACCCCATGTGCTTAGTTAACAAGTTGTGTACACAGATACATGTTGTATCTTATGTACTGACACACTCAAGTGAAGTTAGCAAGTAGTTCGACTTGACTTTAAGCAATATTGTAAAGATCTTCTTGGACTATAAAAGAAGATCTTAGTCTCGATATTAAGTGTGCATAAAATAGATAAGTTGATAAGTTCATAACTGTTAAGACTTAGAACAAACACAAGAATATCACAAGTTGTAAGAACTTAAGATTCAAGGTTGTAACCCTAGTGATATTTCAAGATCACTCGTATTATTATCATTAATAATATTGAATCGTTTGGTGTTAATCTTGTGGAAAACTAGAAGGGGGTTGAATAGTTTTTACCGTTTTAAAGTTTTATTTACTTTGTTACTATATGTTAATTTCAAAGGAAACAATCACAAATAAATAATCACACAAATATAAACAAAAGATAAAGAGAGGAAAGATCAAACCACACGACACTGTTGTTTATAGTGGTTCGGCTACAAGAACTCTCTTCCTTGCCCTACTCCACTCCCCGAGTTTCCTACTCGAGAGTTTATCTTTCACTAAGAAACAAACTCCTTTTCTAGGCGGAGAAAACCTTTACACGTCGCTTACTTCCTTTTCCGGTACTAAGCTAAACACCGGGTTCTTTCACAAGGTAGAACCAACCTGACGTCGCCTATTTACTTTACCGACACTAAGCTAGATGTCGAGTTCTTTACACGGGTACAACTACTCCCTACACTCTTTGTGCTTTAAGGACTAAAGCACTAACCACACTCACTGATTACAAATGATAGATATGATGTGTGAAACAAACTACAATATCACACAGTAATGCAACTAAAGGATTACGGTTCTGTAGATCTTTGAATGCTTGATCTCTTTTCTACAAAATGAAAGATCAAGGTGAAATGCAACTATGAATGATGTTAGTAAGATATGTACTGAATGAATATGTGTGTTAAAGCTATATGAGTGATGGTAGAGCCAAATGATCAGCTTCCTATTTATAGGCAAGCTGATCTTCAGCTCACGGATCCCACGAATCCCTCACAAGGGATCCGTACTTTATATGATTTAGATCCGTGGGATGTGACAGCTAAGGTTTAGTTGTCTCTTACCATATCTTAGTTGTATCTTACCAAATCATCCAAGATCTTCAAATGTCAACTATGTATCTTGCAAATCTAACCAAGATATATCAAAGATATTGTATGTGATGCATGCAATGATGTCATGGAATGGTTTTAGAATTAAAGTTTCCTTTTAAGGAAACAAGTTACTAAACTTGTAATTCTTGGTTAATATGTGAAGTGTAAAATGTGTACTTAAGAGACTTAAGCTAGTATTTATTATTTGCTGAAAGATATTCCTTTTATTTGTCATTAACAAAACTAATGAAAGATCAAAGAATATAAATAACGTTTTTGAGACGCTATTTGTATTAACAATCTCCCCCTTTTTGTTGATGACAAAACATAAGGTATATTTTTGAGCAAGAGAATAAATATAGCATGAGTTCTTAAAAATATATATTAAGTTTGTTTATTAAAGAAAAGTTTTGTAAAAAATGTATGTACTGTGATGAATCACAGTTGATGCAAACTTAGTTCCTTTCTCCCCCTTTTTGTCGAAACAAAAAGAGTAGCGTAGCGGAATGCGATTTTGAGAACTTTAAATCTCCCCCTTGTTTTATACTCCCCCTAGATGGAGTAATCAAGGAAATAATGCATGAATCTACAAAACAAACGGTTAGTATATGAAATGCTTATGAGATGCTCCCCGTCGATGTATACTCCTCACTACTCGAGTACCAACGTATACTATGAAGGGTATGATATGCTGCAAATGAAGTGTTAGTAATGAATGACTTCAATGAAGAAGTAGAATGCTTGTGAAGTATTCTCCCAAACAAGCCTTTCAATAAGTTTTGACTTTTAAAAGTCAAAGTAAGTGTCTGATCATTATTTTTACCTAAAGCAATCATAATTATAGGTTAGATAGTGATGTTAGTTCACAATGATAATGATAATATGCAATATGTTGATCACTCATAAGCATAAAACATCATATTCATAGATAATAAAAATTTTGTGACAAAAGTCACAATGGTGAAATGATGTTACAATTATAATAAAAAGACATCCTAAAAAGAAAATAAAAAGTCCTAAAGCAACAATTTTAAAAGGTCCTAACAACTAGTCTAAAAAGCTCCTATTGAGGAGGATGAGAGATTGCGTTTAAACGTTCAAGAACATGGTTCAAGATGAACCTCATCTCATTTTGAAGCTCATGGACCAAGATGTTGGTCCTTTGGGCCAAGTGAGCCGTTCTCTCACAGTGTGCGCAATCATGACTTGAGAAGCCAGGAGGAAGACTAGGCTCCAAGGTTTGTGGTGGTGGTGGTGATGGTGGTTGGTTGTTGTTGTTGTTTGATGGTTGTTGTGGTGTTTGGAGGGAGTTCATAAGAATGTTTTGAATGTCCATTGCTTCATGAAGGCGATGGTCAACCATACCCGAGAGAGTATAGAGTTGGTTTAACTCCTCACTTATCTCCTCTTGTGTTTGAGGAATGTTGCTCCACATTGCTTCATCAATGGCAATGAGTGTTGAAGTTGGTGATAGTGGTGGTATTAGTGGACGAGGTTGTGGTGCTTCACGGTATAGAGGACCATGAATCTCCGGATGGAGAGGATGAAATAGCATAGGTTCTAAGTTTTCAAGACTTATTGGTGGAGGATTGGTGGATGTAGGTGGAAGATCTTCTAATTCTTCAAGATATGGTTGTGGAGATGTTGGTGGTGTTCTAAATAGTTCCATGGGTTGGAGTTTTGGTGAGGATGGTGATGAGGCAGACTTCTCAGACTGTGATGGAGCAGGAGCGGGTGGTGGTGTGGTTGCTACAGGAGTAATGGTAGGAGGTGGTGTTTTTATAACTACATGTGAGGGAGTTGGAGTGGATAAAGTAAGGAAGTTTTCACTAGCAATGGGTGAGGATATGTTTAGTGGTGATGATTCTTCAGAGGATGAGTTGTGAATGTTGATAAAACAACAAGGTTTCACACTCATACGGGCTGTTCATTTTAGTGGCTTGGATGTGGATGAGTTGTTTGATTTTGTCATTGAGACTATTTGGTGAAGTATGATAGCTAAAATGTACAGGAGAAGAGATGTTTGTGATGTGAATTGAAGATCCTAAAGTGCTAATTTATAGACAGAAGGTTTGTGAGTCTGTGTATTTGGATTTGATGTGAATCCAATAGAGAATGTTGGTTACTAATGATTTGGAACAAAAATTTGTGCAGGTCATATCAAGGAAGTCAATCCATTGAGCTTTGGTTGAGTAATATGTTGTGGATTTGCAGTTAATACAAGAAGATAGTGGAAAGTCTGATGATTTGATATTTCCACGGATTTGACGGATCCCTAAAAAGGGTTCCTTCTTTGTATCTGTTTGGTAACTCACACCTAAAATTCAAAAATTTAAATTTTGGTGGGAATTTTTTGTTCCTAAGTTTCTAAGAATTCCTAAATGATTCTAAGAGGAATTGTGATCAGTGAATGAATCCTAAGTGATACTTAAACATTTAAGATTTAAGAATCGGGATAAGTCGAAAAAGTTTTATAATTTTACTGGGAAACCTGCGGATCCAAGTGGATGCAAATGCGGAACCATGTTTAGGGATCCGCCAAATCCGCAGGTTGGCGGATGGCGGATCCAACGATAAGCCTTGGCGGAGCCCAGGTTTGGGATCCGCCGGATCCGTATGCCTAAAACTAAAGAAACTAAACAGAACATATGTCATATTTCGCGTTTTTCGATGAAAACCTGAAAATTCACCTAGACCTTACTTAACATCTAATATGTATAGCAAAACAACTAAATATGATAACATTAACACATGATTGCACATAGTTTAATCCGTACTTAGAAACTTACCGTTTTAGGTGTTATGCCAAACACTGGCTATAACCCGGAAAATTGATAACCATGATGGTTATCTACCTGCAAGTGTTAGTTATTACACATACACAACAAGTATTATCAGATAAATTCTAGACACATAGAAGTTTAACATCACAACATCCAACATTGTTTAAAACCAAACACTTCATCAACTCAGCTTCTTCTTCAACTTCTTCATCCCCTGTGTAATTTCATCATCCAACGACCCAGATTCTTCACCATTCCTTTGATGTTTCGATACTCAGTGGATTCATTTTGAATTGAAGGAAGATGGCTCAAGTATTCAGGTGGAGGAATCCTAGAATTTGGCAATCCATCATCTTCACTCATTGAAGATGATGAGGATGATGTTGGTACACGAGGACGTTTTCCCTTATCAACACTAACCCTAAAGTTGCTCAAAGGAACGAAAGTATGTTAAATTTCATTGTAATCCGGAACAAAGCCTAAATGGTTTGGACGAGCGGGTGCAAAGGCTCTATAAAGTCGGGTTAAAAGCATACCATAAGGCATTGCAATCTTGCTTTGAACCGGAATGTCACACATTCTTTTAGCAACATAATAAGCAAGATTGAAGGGTTGATGAGTAGAGATGTTGTACATCATGTGACATAAACAAGCATTGATATGATCACGGTTTCCTATGGTGCACATCACGTTTGCCCTTAATACATCCTCCATCTTCTTGAATTCGGGTTTTAGTTCATTAAGCTCCATTGCAAATGGATCTCTAGCAACTTCACGACCACGATACATTCTTGTGGGGTTGTTCTTAGGAATGAAGAGATGTTCCCTAATCACTTCTTTTGATTCGAGAGGAGTGGCATATGGTGCCGTCCTATCGAGATTGGAGTCTAAGATTGTTAATGACCATTTGTCCGAGTAAATACATGTCCCTTGGCTTGGAATTCCTAAGACCTCACCAAATTGATCAAGAGGGATGTTGACAAGATTTCCATTTAGAGTAAAATGAAGACTTAAGTAACCTTCATCACTCGAACTAAGACCTACACTAGCATAGAACTCAAGTATGAACCTAGGAATAATTGGTTCATCTATATCTAAAAGAGAATCAAATCGAATTGCGGCTAATTGTTCCCTAAGTTGTGTTCCTTCATAGAACGATGAGTCTACGGCTCTACCCTCATGGACATACTTTTTTTCTAAGGCTTTGAAAATTTCGGTTTGGGCATTGGTTAGACCTTTGGTTTTGTGGACTTTGGGTAAGTAGTTAACGGTTTTCTTGTGATCGTAGTTGGTTGCGGGAGGCATGATTTTCCTAAGTACAAAAGTTACATAGTTTTAGTTAAAATGATCAAAGGAAGTGTAAAATTCCTAGTGTGTGCCTACATGGGGACAATGTGGAGGTGAGGTTATCTCGACTCCTTTTGATGCAAGAAAAATTAGTTTATGCAAGTTTTGTTTACAAACGAGAGATAACCCAAACGCTCCTATTTCAATGTAGCTACTGTTGAATGTACCCGAAAATACATATTAATTATGTATTCCCTTTAGCATTCAAGAGACATTATGCAAGTGAAGTCTAAAAGATAACGTTTTTGCATTTGTATGAACAATGTAAGAAAAAAAAATCATTTTACCTAGTTGTTAGAAGATTTTAGCGAAAAATTTTCATGGGGTTTTTGTTAAATTAAGACAATGTGCTATGAGATGCAATTCCTAACTAAGAAAAACATGTTTTTAAGTATAATGCAGTAAATATGCTTCATGATTTTTCAAGAATTATGCATATACCCCAAGCTTATGTTTTGTGCATGAAATGGAAATCCTAGACGCCGATCAGGAGTATAAATATGATAAGAATACTTACAGTGATGTTAGAAGCACAAATTTGTGGAAGAAAATGGTCTAAAATGTGATGGAGATTAAGTGTGTGTCGAATGTAGTAAGGTGATATGTTTTGGAGTGAGGAATGAATAGTAGTTGTACTTGTTTATTAAATAATAAACTGAACTCAGCATGCGACGGATCCGGCGGATCCCAAACAAAGGATCCGTCCTTGTTATCGATTGGATCCGCGGATTCAGAACACATGTTTTGGTTTAGTGTCGTGTGTATCTAAACTAATGTTTATACTAATGTTTCTCCTAATCACTAGGTTCCATTAATCCTAATCCAAGTCTAAGATAATTGAAAGGTTCTCGTTTAAGTGGTTTAGTGAGAATATCGGCAATGTTGTCCTCTGAGGAAACTTTCTCAATTGAGATGATTCCCTTCTGTACATTGTCGCAAAGGAAGTGATGGCGTATTTCAATATGTTTGGTTCTAGCGTGTTGGACTGGATTTTTGCTTAGATCGATAGCACCTTTGTTGTCGCAAAGAATGGGAATGTTGTTGAGTTCAATTCCATAGTCGACGAGAGCTTGTTTCATCCACAGTGCTTGTTGACACGCCTTTCCTGCAGACACATACTCTGCTTCTGTTGTTGAGATTGCGAGGGCAGTTTGTTTCTTAGCGAACCATGATGTTAGACAATATCCTACAAAAGTACAAATACCGCTAGTACTTTTCCTATCAACATAATCACCTGCGTGATCTGAGTCAGTATACACTATGGTTTCTACACCCGTTCCTTTGGGATACCATAATCCTAAGTGTGTAGTACCTTTGATGTACCTAAATATTCTTTTAACGGCTTCAAGATGGGACGTTTTTGGATCTTCTTGAAAACGTCCACATAGACAAACACTAAACATAATGTCAGGCCTACTAGCCGTAAGATAGAGTAAACTACCAATCATTCCTCTATATTTAGTGCTATCTACGGATTCATTTTCTTCATCCTTAGTAAGTTTGGTTTCGGAGGACATGGGTGTTCTCATGGGTTTTGAGTCTTTAAGACCAAACTTCTTAAGCATATCTTTGATATACTTTGATTGGTTGAAGAATATCCCATCTTCTAATTGTTTAATTTGGAGACCTAAGAAAAAGTTTAGTTCCCCCATCATACTCATTTCAAACTCGTCATGCATGATTTTTGAGAAATCGTCGCATAACTCTTGACAAGTTGAACCGAATATAATGTCATCCACATATATTTGGACTATGATAATATGTGATCCCTTTTTCTTGGTGAAGAGAGTATTGTCTACTAGGCCCATGGTATACTTATGGTCAACTAGGAAAGTCTTAAGTCGATCATACCAAGCCTTTGGTGCTTGCTTAAGTCCGTATAAAGCTTTCTTAAGTTCGAAAACATAATTTGGTTTTTCAAAGTCGGCAAAGCCGGGAGGTTGTGCAACATATACTTCTTCATTTATAAGACCATTTAAGAAAGCACTTTTGACATCCATTTGAAATAACTTAAAATCATGTGCACATGCATATGCAAGTAATATTCTAATAGACTCAAGTCTAGCTAAGGGTGCAAAGGTTTCATCGTAATCTATACCTTCTTGTTGATTGTAACCTTGAGCTACTAGCCTAGCTTTATTTCTAGATATAATACCTTTTTCATCCATTTTATTTCTAAAGACCCATTTGATGCCTATTATGGTTAGGTTTTTAGGTGGAGGGACCAATGTCCAAACATCATTTCTAATAAATTGATTAAGTTCTTCTTGCATAGCAATTACCCAAGATTCATCTTTTATTGCCTCGTCTATATTTTTAGGTTCAATAGTTGAAATAAAACAAAAATAATTACTTTCATTTTGAGCTTTGGATCTTAATGTTCTTTCATTAAGTTTTCCTATGACGTTTTCTAATGGATGACTTTTAGTTTCTTTAATATTGACTATTTCTCCTTTTACGGGTTCATTGTCATTTTCAATGTTTTCTATATCATTAACCATTTGACTTTCAACTAAGGCTGCGTTTGTTTTTTATTTTCTGGCTCTGAACAGGCTCTGAACAGCCTCTTAATGGTACTGTGTCTGAATCGGTCAGACCTTTTTTCCGTTCAGACCGTTTGTTTTTTTTTTCTTCGTTCAGACGCGTTCAGATGCAGTTAGATCTTAATGGTCAAGACTTGAGAGGGGTGTCTTAACGCGTCTGAATGCCTCTTGTTGACACAAAATAACCAAATTTTTTTTTCCCTTTCAAACATGAGGTTTTTTTTCCCGTTCAGATGCGTTCAGATTCAGACATTTACGCCTCAGATTCAGATTCAGATGTGCGGTTCAGATTCAGATTCAGACCCTCTTAACAAACAAACACCAACTAAGTCATCATCTACCAAAGGTGATGTCTTAGAGGGAGGTGGACTTTCGTTGAATGTTACGTTCAACGATTCCTCGACTCTTGATGTTTCCTTGTTTAATATAATGTATGCTTTACTGTTTTGTGAGTACCCAAGAAATACACCTTCATACGACTTTGGGTCGAACTTAGTGAGATAGTCCTTTGTGTTTAAAATGAAGCACTTGCTTCCAAAAACTCTAAAATATCCTAATGTAGGCTTTTTGCCTCGATAAATTTCATAAGGAGTTTTATTTAAAAATTGTCTAATTAAAACTCTATTTAGGATATATGTTGAAGTATCTACAGCGTGACACCAAAACTTTTGTGGTATGTTTTGTTCATTTAACATAGTTCTACTCATTTCTTGAATTGTTCTATTTTTACGTTCTACTACACCATTAGATTGAGGTGTACGAGGAGCCGAGAAATTATGAGTTATTCCATTATTATCACAAAAATTTCCAAATTGAATTTCATTGTCAAATTCTCGACCATGATGAGTTCTAATAGATACTATATTACTTCCTATTTGATTTTGAATTTTCTTGCTTAGAATTTCAAATTTGTCGAATGCCTCATTTTTAGTTTTCAAAAACTTTGTCCATGTATATCTAGAGTAATCATCTACTATGACTAAAGTGTAAAAATTTCCTCCATAACTTTGTATAGCCGACGGGCCAAACAAATCCATATGTAATAATTCTAGGCATCTAGATGTAGATACCATGTTTTTAGCCTTATGGCTATTATGTACTTGTTTCCTAATTTTGCAAGCATCACAAAAGTGTTGGTCATATTTCAACTTGGGTAGGTTCCTAACGAGTTCTTTGGATGACAAAGATTGAATAAGCCTCATATTAGCATGACCTAAGCGTCGATGCCATAGAGTTGAGTTTTCGTCCAAGGAGGTAAGACATAACTTATCTATAGGTGTTTTATCTAATTTCATAACATAGACATTATTCTTTAAAATACCTTTTCCTACGGTTATGCCATCTTTAAGTATTTTACTTCCATTTTCACTGAAAAGGACGTTATACTTTTTGCGGCATAATTGACTTATACTAAGTAAATTAAATCCTAAATTATCTACATGAGCAACATCATCAATAGATAGAGAGTCATGAGAGATTGTACCTTTTCCGATGATTTTACTTTTAAGCTTGCTACCGAATGTGACATTACCTCCGTCATACACTTGAAAGGTTGAGAAAAGATTTTTGTTTCCCGTCATGTGTCTTGAGCACCCACTATCTTTGATCCACTCATCAGGTTCAAGATCAACTTTCAAGCATACCTAAGTTCATAAAAGACTCAAGCATTTGGTCCCCAATATCTCATGGGTCCGTTTGGGTTAAACATGACATTATCATGGTTTATGTATGTAAATGGTGGACAATTGTTCCATGACATATAACTAGGACCATGAAAGTTTCTAGGTATGTTTTGGTTCCAATTATTTTGATAAGTATGTTGTGGATTAACTATACTCTTTGGAAAGGGGTGTTTGGGAAAACTCATTTGAGGTCTCTGTTGATCCGTTTTAACTCTATATTCATTTCTAGCTTGTCCTCTTCCTAAGGATACTGCTGGTTTATGTTTATTATTATTTATACTACTGTTAGGTTTCTTAGTAACTTTAACAAACTCGGAACGATCGACTTTGTGAACCTTCTGTTCAACTTCTGTACTCGCGGATCCTTTGGATACACTTGGCGGATCCAAATTTTTGGATCCGTCGGATCCGTGAGTGTCCAACTTGGTTGAATCAGTTTTATTCACAGTCTGTTCCTTATAATCACTTAAGGTTCCTAGTTTCATAAAGCCTAGTCCTGTTTTATCATGAGGTAGCTTTTGCATTTTCATTATTTCATCTGCACAACTTATGTTTTTATCAAACCTTTTAAACTTTGAATTTTGTTTGATTAAATCTTCCTGTGTGGTTCTTAAGGTTTCTAATTCAAGTTTTAGTTCTTGACAAGACACACACGTTTCTTTACTATCTTTACCTTTTTCAATTCGTATTGCTTTTTCTTTAAGCCAAAATACTTCATTTTCTAAAAGTGTTGTCTTTGTTTTCAAAAACTTGTTTTTGTTTATGATTTTTAAAGTAACGTCACACAGTTTGTTATATTCTACTTCTAAGGTTTCATCATCTATAGAGGAGTATGAATCAGAATGTACCTCTTCTGTGTCATTAGCCATAAGTGCCATTTCTTTGTTCTTAGGCTCATCATCATCATCTCCTTCACTATCGCTCCAAGCTCCACTAACGAAGACTCTTTGAGACTTGGTCTTTGGAGGCTTTGGACATTCTCCTATTAAGTGACTGGAGTCACCACGCCTATAGCATTTCCTATCAACCTTACCTTTCTTATCGTCACGATCTTTCCGAGAGGATTTCTTTTCATCACGAGGTGGTTTTACAAACTTTCCTCGTCTCCTGAAGAATTTCTTGAAATCCCTCACGGCCATGGCATACTCTTCATCATCACTGTTTGAACAAGACTCATCATCATCACTTGACTCGACTTTGGCTTTCAAGGCAATAGACTTAATCTTCTCCTTTTTGCCTTTGACAATTTCCGAGTCTTTTTCCATAATCATTTCGTGAACTTTTAGGTTTCCTATGAGCTCATCCAGTGTCATGCTTGAGAGATCTTTAGATTCTTCAATAGCTGTCACCTTTGCTCTCCATTTCGGATGGAGTGCTCTTAGAAATTTCCTAACAAAATTCTTACTAGAAAAAGATTCATCAAGTGCTTTAAGTGATGTAATAATAGTATTGAACTTAGCAAACGCACTATCAATGGTCTCATCTTCAGAGATAACAAATTGTTCGTATTGTTGGACAAGAAGATCAATTTTGTTATCTTTTACTTGTGAGTTCCCTTGATGTGTGATAATAAGAGATTGCCAAATATCCTTAGCCGTTTTACACATAAAAACTCTTTCATATTCTTTCTTAGGTAAGGCATTATAAAGCATCATTTTGGCTTCATTATTTTTGGCAATTAGTTTCTTTTGCTCATCACTGTGACGAGTAAGAGAAGCTCCTTCATCCCGACCACCCGAAATATTATTACTAATAGGTTTGTAATCACCATCAACTATAATATACCATAGATCTATGTCCTTTGACTTTACATAAGTCTCAAAGCGATTTTTCCAATAAATAAAACAATTTGGTTCAAATAGAGGTGGTCTCTGCATAGATTGCCCTTCTTTAAAGTTTTCAAAATCCATGGATCGTTTTAAGTTTTAAAATACAATATATTTTAAAGATCTTAAGTAACGTAGCTCTTGATGCCAATTGTGGAAAACTAGAAGGGGGGTTGAATAGTTTTTACCGTTTTAAAGTTTTATTTACTTTGTTACTATATGTTAATTTCAAAGGAAACAATCACAAATAAATAATCACACAAATGTAAACAAAAGATAAAGAGAGGAAAGATCAAACCACACGACACTGTTGTTTATAGTGGTTCGGCTACAAGGACTCTCTTCCTTGCCCTACTCCACTCCCCGAGTTTCCTACTCGAGAGTTTATCTTTCACTAAGAAACAAACTCCTTTTCTAGGCGGAGAAAACCTTTACACGTCGCTTACTTCCTTTTCCGGTACTAAGCTAAACACCGGGTTCTTTCACAAGGTAGAACCAACCTGACGTCGCCTATTTACTTTACCGACACTAAGCTAGATGTCGAGTTCTTTACACGGGTACAACTACTCCCTACACTCTTTGTGCTTTAAGGACTAAAGCACTAACCACACTCACTGATTACAAATGATAGATATGATGTGTGAAACAAACTACAATATCACACAGTAATGCAACTAAAGGATTACGGTTCTGTAGATCTTTGAATGCTTGATCTCTTTTCTACAAAATGAAAGATCAATGTGAAATGCAACTATGAATGATGTTAGTAAGATATGTACTGAATGAATATGTGTGTTAAAGCTATATGAGTGATGGTAGAGCCAAATGATCAGCTTCCTATTTATAGGCAAGCTGATCTTCAGCTCACGGATCCCACGGATCCCACACAAGGGATCCGTACTTTATATGATTTGGATCCGTGGGATGTGACAGCTAAGGTTTAGTTGTCTCTTACCATATCTTAGTTGTATCTTACCAAATCATCCAAGATCTTCAAATGTCAACTATGTATCTTGCAAATCTAACCAAGATATATCAAAGATATTGTATGTGATGCATGCAATGATGTCATGGAATGGTTTTAGAATTAAAGTTTCCTTTTAAGGAAACAAGTTACTAAACTTGTAATTCTTGGTTAATATGTGAAGTGTAAAATGTGTACTTAAGAGACTTAAGCTAGTATTTATTATTTGCTGAAAGATATTCCTTTTATTTTTCATTAACAAAACTAATGAAAGATCAAAGAATATAAATAACGTTTTTGAGACGCTATTTGTATTAACAATATTGAATCGTTTGGTGTTAATCTTTCATTGTTCATTGTCATAGAACAAACATAACCATTCCATTTCCATAACACAAATAACCTTCTAAGTGTGGTTAAGTAAATTCCGCGTACTTAATCATATTCACTCAATATATCATACACACAAAGAACAAAAGGTTTAACCACCTTAACCCTGTGTCCAATCCTAACAAGTGGTATAAGAGGTCAGGCTGATATTATTGATTTAGAAGAAGAAGCTGAAGAAATGGACGTTGAATCTATTCAGACAAATGTTGCTGCGAAGATTCCCATGCTCAAACAAATTGAGTTTGAGATGTGAAGGCTGAGGATAGAGCAATATTTTTAAGTGCAAGATTATGCACTTTGGGAAATCATTGAAGATGGAAACTCTTACCAGCCTACCACCACTACATCAACAGTGGACGGCAAAGTTGTGTCAACTCTGCAGACAAAGCCATCATCTGCAGAAGATAGAATAAAGAAGAAAAATGACTTGAAGGCAAGAAGCATACTGATTATGACCATTCCCAATGATCAACTTCTAAACTTCAGCAAGTTCAAAGATGCCAAGTCATTGTTTGAAGCTATTATTGCCAGGTATGGTGGAAATGAAGCCACCAAGAAAACCCACAAGACACTGCTCAAGCAGCAGTTTGAAAACTTCTCCTCTACATACAATGAATCTATTGACCACATGTTTAATAGGCTTCAGAATATTGTGAGCCAACTTGCTATTCTTGGCATTGAAATGCTCCAAGAAGATTTGAACTCAAAATTTCTGAGAAGCTTACCAGAAGAGTGGGCTATGCATGTTGTTGTCTGGAAGAACAAACCAGACTTAGACACCATGGAACTGATGGACTTGTATAGCAACTTCAAGATTGTGGAGCATGATTTGAAGAAGAATGGAGGTACTAGTTCTAATAATGGGAACAAGGCATTTATGTCAACTCCTAGTACCTCAAAATCAAGTGAAGAGGTGAAAGTTGTTGATGATGTTGGTGCTGCTAGTTCATCAAGTAGTACCATAAGTATTTTAGATGAAAAGACTTGTTGTGCCTTTCTTACAAGTCAAAATAATGGGTCCATGCTCTCCTATGAAGACCTCCAAGAGATCCATGAAGATGATCTGGAGGAAATGGATCTAAAATGGCAAATTTCTCTTCTTAGCATGAGAGCCAAGAAGTTCTATCACAAGACGGGGAAGAAGCTCATAATCAGCAACACTGATGCTGCTGGTTTTGATAAGTCAAAGATAGAGTGCTATAACTGCCACATGATGGGTCATTTCTCAAGAGAGTGCAGAAGACCAAGGCAACAAGATAGTAAGAATAGAGGTTTTGGAAGCAAATCCAAAACAGAGGAGGTTATTGAGCCAAAAGCTATGGTAGCTATTGATGGCTTAGGTTTTGATTGGAGCTTCATGGCAGATGAAGAAGAAACTCCTGCTCAAATGGCACTTATGGCTTTTTCTGCTACTGAGGTACAAAATCATAAAGCTTGTTCTAATACTTGCACTGCTCTTAATGCTCTACAGGTTTTAATGAAACAATATGATGATCAAAAGAAAGAGCTAAGCAGCACTTTTCAAAACTTTATAAACTATAAGTGTGGATTAGAAAAGGTAGAGAAACAAATCACACACTATAAAGAAAGTGAATTAGCTTTTTCTGATGACAAAGCTCTCCTAAGACAGGACATATTCTTTAGAGATGCTAAAATTAAGCTTTTGAGAGAAGCTTATGATAGGGTCAAAAAGGAAAATGAAAACATTCACTTGACTACTGAGGCACTAGAACATGCTTCTAGAAGTGTGCACAATATAGTAGAATGTCAGGTGATTAATAGAGCTAAGTCAGGAGTAGGATATAAGAGTGTCCCACCTCCTTATAGAGGCATCCCAAAACCCCCAGGGATTGACCTAGTAAATTCAGGTTTACCTGAGTTTCAAGAACCAATCATGGAATATGGTTCTAAGGCTAGCAAGAGCCTTAAGGTAGAAAAAGTAAGTAAAAGTTTAGATAAAACTTTACTTTATCAGGACAAGGTGTCCTTTGTTAAGAACTTAGATGCTATAGTTGTTGAAGATTGTACAACTGATAGTGATGATGAAGAAGAACAGGTTATGTCTAAACCTGAAGTGGTTAAGAAAGTAGGAACAAGTCTTCCTAAGATAGTCAAACACAATACTAATAGGCCTAAATCAAACATTAAGCATGTTAGGCAACCAGTTAGATATTGTGAGCAATATAGAACCACCAACAAGCCCAGAGGTAACCAAAGGAATTGGAACAACCTCAAGTCTAACCAATTAGGTGATGACTTTGCTTTTTATAACAAAGCTTGTTACACATGTGGTAGTTTTGACCATCTTGCATCTTTCTGCAACCATTGGGAAACTGGGTATGAAAACAATAGAGTGAACCACAAAAGGCAAACACCTAAAACTCACTTTCACTCTAGTTCTAGTGTTAATAGAACAAAACCCAGAACAGTAAAAAACAAGTCTATCTCAAAAACTGATCCTGCTGGTAGACAAATGGATCCTGCTGCTAGACTATTTGTTCCTGCTGCTCGACCATTTATGACTGTTAACCCAAAATCAACAGCTAAGGGTGCAAAAACATTTTTCAAACATGCATCAAAGACTGTTCTAAGGCCCATTCAAACAAAAGCAGTGGTCCAAAAACAAGTTTGGAAACCAAAGGGTAGAACTAAAAAGCTAGCAGTTCCTGCTGCTAAGCAATCAGTTCATTCTGCTGCTAAGGGAAACAGGGAAAATGCTGTTAAGGCCTCAGCATGTTGGATTCTAAAATCCAATGTTGCATCAACTATCCTTAAAAGATTAAATTATATTGATGCAAGAGGCAGATCCAAGTCAGTAATGGCTTGGATCCCCAAAAGAAACTAACACTCTTATTTATGTGCATGAACATTCAAATGATCAGGAAGAGGATCAAGGATACTCAGATAGTGGATGTTCAAGGCACATGACAGGCAACAAGTCTTATCTCTCAGATTTTCAATCAATAGATGGAGGTTATGTTACCTTTGGAGGAGGTGTTGGTGGCAAAATTTCTGGTAAAGGTACAATCAAAACCGGAAATTTAGATTTTGAAGATGTGTTCTATGTAAAAGAGCTAAATTATAATCTTTTTAGTGTCTCACAAATGTGTGACAAAAAGAACAATGTTCTTTTCTGTGAGACTGAATGTCTTGTACTTTCTCCTGATTTTAAGATGCCTGATGAAAGTCAAGTACTTCTTAGAATTCCTAGAAAGGGCAATATGTACAGTGTAGACATGAAGAACATTGTTCCTAAAAAGAATTTAACTTGTCTTGTTGCAAAGGCCACATTGGATGAATCAATGAAATGGCATAGAAGGCTTGGTCATATTAATTTCAAAACCATAAATAAAATTGTTAAGAATGGTTTGGTAAGAGGTTTACCTCACAAAAGATTTGAAAATGATCAAACATGCATTGCTTGTCTAAAAGGCAAACAACACAAAGCCACTTGTAAGCCCAATATTTTTAACTCTATAAATCAATCATTGTTTATGCTGCATATGGACTTATTTGGACCTGTTTCAGTAAGTAGTATAATGCATAAGAGATATTGTCTTGTTATAATTGATGACTATACTAGATTTACATGGGTTTTCTTTCTATCTACTAAGGATGAGACTACAAGCATCCTTAAGACATTCATTACACAGATAGAAAACCAAGTAGACAAGAAAGTGAAGGTCATTAGATGTGATAATGGGACAAAGTTTAAGAATAGAGTTATGGATGATTTCTGCAAACAAAAATGTATTAAGAGAGAATTTAGTGTTGCTAGAACACCACAACAGAATGGTGTTGTTGAGAGAAAGAATAGAACACTAATTGAAGCTGCTAGAACAATGTTAGCTGATTCTAAGCTACCTATAACTTTTTGGGCTGAAGCAGTCAACACTGCTTGCTATGTTCAAAATAGAGTTTTAGTTATACAACCTCACAATAAGACATCATATGAACTTTTTAGAGGTAGAACTCCTGCAATAGGATTTCTTAGACCTTTTGGATGTCATGTGACAATTCTTAATACCTTAGACCATTTAGAAAAATTCGATGGTAAAGTAGATGAAGGTTTCTTTGTTGGATATTCTCTTAATAGCAAAGCATTTAGAGTATACAACACAAGAACTAAGATTGTAGAAGAAAATCTACATGTGGAGTTTTTAGAAGATAAATCCAATGTAGAAGGTCAAGGACCAAAAAGGCTATTTGATCTTGAATCTCTAACCAAATCAATGAATTATGTGCCTGTTGTTGCAGAAACTAATGAATTTTCAGGTTCACAAGCAACAGATGAGGCAAGGTTAGAAAAGGAGACAAACCAAGATCATGTTTGGATGCCAATATGGTCAAGTACAATTGTGGAATCAACTTCAACAACTGATGAATCTTCTTCTAGCAAACCTAAAGAAGATGTTGAAGATGAAAGCAAAGAAGATGGATCTCAGGAACAACAAAATGTTTCTGCTGGTCATTCTGCTGCTAAGCTTACTGATTCTGCTGTTAGGCCAACTGATTCTGCTGCTGGCCCTTCAGAAACAAAAGAAGCAGAATTCTCAGATAATGAGGTGGATTTCAACAATCTTCCACCATCTTATCAAGTTCCTTCTACTCCACAAACAAGAATTCACAAAGTCCACTCCCTAGATAATGTGATTGGAGATGTACAGTCAGGTGTGAAGACAAGACAACAACTGATGTCTTCAGACCAACAAGGGCTTCTTGATGCCCTTTATGCTTCAAAGCAGCATGAGTTTTCAAACTCTTGCTTATTTGTATGTTTTCTCTCACAAGATGAACCAAAGAATATTCTGAAAGCCTTAGATAATTCAAGATGGGTAGAAGCTATGCAAGAGGAGCTTCTTCAGTTCAAGATTCAGAAAGTATGGGTGCTAGTTGATTTACCTAAGAATGCAAAGGTAATTGGCACTAGATGGGTTTTCAAGAATAGAAGGGATGAAAGGGGAATAGTGATTCGAAATAAGGCTAGATTAGTAGCCCAAGGGTACACACAAGAATAAGGAATAGACTATGATGAATTTTATGCTCCAGTAGCAAGGATTGAGGCAATTAGGCTGTTTCTAGCCTATGCTTCATTTTTAGGCTTCACAATCTACCAAATGGATGTCAAGAGTGCATTTTTATATGGAACAATTGAAGAAGAGGTGTATGTTACACAACCTCCAGGCTTCATTGACCCATTACATCCAGACAAAGTGTACAGAGTAGTGAAAGCTCTATATGGCCTTCATCAGGCACTAAGAGCTTGGTATGCAACACTAGCTTCCTACTTATTAGAAAATGGATTTCAAAGAGGAAAGATTGATCAGACACTTTTCATCAAACAGCACAAGAAGGATCTTCTGTTAGTGCAGGTGTATGTGGATGACATTATCTTTGGATCTACTAGGAAGGAGATATGTTTAGAGTTTGAGAAACTTATGCATGATAAGTTTCAGATGAGTTCTATGGGAGAACTCACATTCTTTTTGGGTTTGCAAGTTAAGCAATCATCTGAAGGCATATTTATTAGTCAAGACAAATATGTTGCAGAGATACTTAGAAAATTTCAATTTGCTGATTCAAAAATAGCAAGCATACCAATGGACTCTGAGAAGCACCTTCTGAAAGATGAAGATGGAGAGAGTGTGGATGTACACACTTACAGATCTATGATAGGTTCTTTGATGTACCTTACATCATCTAGACCTGATATCATGTTCCCTGTTTGTGTTTGTGCAAGATTTCAAGTTACTCCAAAGGTTTCTCATTTAACTGCAGTCAAGAGAATTTTTAGATATCTCAAAGGTCAACCAAGGTTGGGTATATGGTATTCTAGAGAATCTCCTTTTGACTTGGTAGCATATTCGGATAGTGATTATGCTGGTGCTAGCTTGGACAGAAAGTCAACAACTGGAGGATGTCAATTCCTTGGGTGTAGACTTGTCTCATGGTAGTGTAAGAAGCAAACAAGTGTGGCAAATTCAACAACTGAAGCTGAATATATAGCTGCTGCAAGTTGCTGTGGTCAGGTTCTATTAGGGCTGTCCAAAAAACTTGACGCTCGAAACTCGTTTATAACTCGCTCAAAAAATACTCGAAAATTCGCTCGCTCGATTATCGCTCGGTTGTAACCGAGCCGATCGGCTCGGTTCGATTTATAAACGAAACGAGCAACGAGCATAGGTCCGCTCGTTCGTCGCTTGCTCGAATTATTTTTGTATGTCTAAAATGTTTTATATAATTTATGATGTATTTGGTCTGAGGTCACTGAAATTTATGATGTGTTTGATTATGATCTTATTATTGTTAGAAAAGTCATGATGCTAAACACAAGGATCTAATTGCAATTTACACAAAATATACACTAATAAAACCTAAACCCTAACCCTACTTTATCATTTTCATCATCATCTCCATCACATTCTCTCCCTCTCCTCTCTTGCGCCGGCCACGCCACAAACCACCACCACCGCCACCCCTACAACCACACCGCCACCACCACAACACTCCCCATCACCTCCTCTTTCTCTAGACACCATCCACGCGCCACCAAACATCATCACCACCTCATTTTATTTTCACCGCCGCCACCAAACACTACCACCATCATTTTTATTGTTCACTCCGAGTCAAACTTGTAGATCGATGTTCTTGATTATACGGGTTCAAAGACAAGTGGGTTAATGTTTTGATTAATAAAAATGGTAAAAACATGAAATGGTATCCATTGTTGTGTTGTGTTTTGTGTGTCGACGTGAAACCGTGAGCATAAGCTCACGGCTTGGGCTTATTTTGATGCTATCCTTGATTGTTCTTGATGTTTTGATGTTGTTGTTCTTATGTTTGGATTCGGATTTTATTTTTGTGATGTTGCCGACGTTTAGGATTTAGATTTGGCGGAGTTGTATATTGATTGACGGGAATTTTGGATTTGGTTGTATTATTGATGGTTTTGTTGGTATAGTCGAGAGGTAGGAGAAGGCAAAATATTAACGTCGGGGTCACCTTGACTTCTTAGTCAACGGTTGAATTCGAGCGAAAAACGAGCTGAACCGAGCGCTCGTTTAGAAACCGATCCGAGTTCGAGCGACCATTTCCCGCTCGGTTATCTAAATTCGATCCGAGCCGAGCCGCTCGGTTTTAAACCGAGCCGAGTTCGAGCAGACCCTCGCTCGGTTCGGCTCGGTTCGTGAACAGCCCTAGGTTCTATGGCTTCAAAACCAACTCCTTGACTATGGGTACAATTTCTTAAACACTGTTATTCATATTGTTAATAGTAGTACAATTTGTATTATTAAAAATCCAGTGCAACATTCTAAAACAAAACACATTGAAATTAGACATCACTTTATAAGAGACTGCAATGAGAAAAGATTAATTCAAGTACTTAAAATTGCTTCAGAATTTAATTTTGCAGATCTGCTAACCAAAGCTTTTGATGTTTCAAGGTTTCAGTACTTGGTAGCAAGTATTGGAATGCTTAATCCTTAATGATTTTAAACTTTGTGTTTTTGTAAATAAATTTTTGTTGGTGCTGCTAGTTTTAAAAGTTACTACTGCTATTACAAAAGTTTGTGCTTCTAGTACAAATTTAAAATTGTGTTATTCATACAGTTAGTCCTATGATTATTCTAATACAAGACAAGTACTTTGTACATTGTTCTTTTGGTTTTAGACTAACAATTTCAGGTATGAACATGTGAACACAAAAGAATGTTTCAAGTGAAATGGAAGCAGCAGAATGATTATATTAGTTGCTACATATTAGGTTTATGATGGACTGAGTTTGGGAATTTAAAACTCCTTAAAACTTCTTTCTTGAAACCTAAGTATGAAATTTCACATTGAATTGATGACTTAGTTGGTCAGATAGTAACTGACTCAACTCACTTTCTATCATTTTATACTTTCAAGTATAATGAGCAAGTCTAAGGACATCTGATAGAAAGAACAACTAGTAAAAGTGAATCTAACACTTGTGTTAGAGGCAACACTTACTATGAGCTGGAAACCCTGTCAAGAAAGCCTTTTGAATAGGTTTATCTTTTCACAGGCAGTTATTTATAACTGAAAACATTGGTTCTCACACAACCAGAGGTTGCTTTAAACCAAAATTTTGATTAAGTGTCTGTTATACACTTAATCCCTTCAAAATGGTTGAAAGCAGTATGATTTTTCAATTCTAAAAATCATGAACATACTGCTAAGTCAAATAATTTCTTAAACAAGGATTTTCAAAGGATTCACAAAAACCATCCATTGATGGACAATGAATCCAATGTCCACTGATTCACCTCTCATAGGAGTTAACACACCTAGAAGTGATGAGGGCAACAACTTAAACTCTTAAGGAATTGATGGCTTCATGTACAACATTGTCTGAAAACAAGTTCACATTGGTAGATCAGATAATGATGGGATGATGGTGAGAGATCTTCCAAACAGGGGAGGATAAAATTTTATTTGCTTCAGGGGAGGAAATAAAAGCCCAAGAAAGGAAGACAAACCCAATGTAAAGGAGGAAAAGACAAGAGCATACAAGATGATGACATGGAGGTTGAAAATGACAAGGACACTCCAAAGGAGAAAGTTCTATCTAGGTCAAACGAAGAAAAGTTTCAATTTCAGTTTACCACGTTTGTTCATCACTTGCAAAGGCATGCTGATAGATGATTTCACTTGTTGAAACAAGCATCCAAGATACACAGCATCATTGCCTCTTATAATTCCTTCATCCAAGGAAATTGCACCATCTTTTAGTCCAAGATTGGAGCAATGTGTTGATATTGTTAAAGTCAAAGAACAAAGCAGATGAATTACTGAGAAAGATATTCAATCTTGAAGAACAGAAGTGTTTGATAGATCTTCACAATCCATAATTTAATTCAGAAACATGTTGAAATGGATTCACATGTTTAGGGGAGGATTGTTGGGAATTAAATATTCAAGAAGTTTAATATCGGGTTCTATTCAAAGAAATACTCTAAGTGTGATTCTGCTGCTAGTGCATTTGGTTCCTGCTGTTAATGTTTGTTCCTGCTGCTAGAACATTTGATTCTACTGCTAGCGATAAATGATTTTGCTGCTAGGCTTAACATTCTGCTGCTGTTGATCCTGCTGCTAATGATACTTGATCCTGCTGCTAGCGATAACTCATTACTGCTGCTAATGAACATTCTGCTGCTAAGTGGATAAGAATGAAAAGATATTATTTGTATTTTGGTCAACAATATACGGTAGATAATATCTTACCCCATGTGCTTAGTTAACAAGTTGTGTACACAGATACATGTTGTATCTTATGTACTGACACACTCAAGTGAAGTTAGCAAGTAGTTCGACTTGACTTTAAGCAATATTGTAAAGATCTTCTTGGAATATAAAAGAAGATCTTAGTCTCGATATTAAGTGTGCATAAAATAGATAAGTTGATAAGTTCATAACTGTTAAGACTTAGAACAAACACAAGAATATCACAAGTTGTAAGAACTTAAGATTCAAGGTTGTAACCCTAGTGATATTTCAAGATCACTCGTATTATTATCATTAATAATATTGAATCGTTTGGTGTTAATCTTTCATTGTTCATTGTTATAGAACAAACATAACCATTCCATTTCCACAACACAAATAACCTTCTAAGTGTGATTAAGTAAATTTCGCGTACTTAATCATATTCACTCAATATATCATACACACAAAGAACAAAAGGTTTAACCACCTTAACCGTGTGTCCAATCCTAACACAAAGTACAAAAGAGGAGGATAAAGAGGGACCACTTGGTGGATGAAAACTCACACCAAGTGGATGACAACTTACACCAAGTGGATGTCAACTCACACCTACCCCATATGACTTTGTTTAGTTACCTGTATATATTGAATGATTTGTAATAGAGATAGTATGTTTTTCCTAAACAAACAAAATAATACAAAATGTATTAGTTGATAGGAATATCCTCTCATTGAATCATCAAGCATAGCTTGGATCAATGAGAGTTTATTTGTCACCCAAAGGGGATATTTACCAAAAGTATCCCCTTTAAGAAGTTGAAGATGTTATCATGTAGTCTAGTGGGTTTTGAGTAATCTTTGTAACAAATTTTCATTATCAATGAATCTGTTCTTGTTTTACTCAATTTCATGGACCAACAGTGTCTAGTAAGGTTCAAACTTGAGACGTCCTGTGACAAAATCAGGACCACGCCACCTTTGTGGTGGTTAACAATCACAACTTAATTCACTGTGAACTGAATGCAGAATACACCGTATAAAATTCCTATGATTTATATTCCGTTTAAGAAAATTATGGAAATAAAGCATGTGAAATTCAATTTGACATGTTTAAAATACATGGCTTTCGTTTCCAACCTTTAACAAAACCTTGAAGACTTCATTTTTACGTATCATGTTCTCAGCATCCTTGCCAATGGGAAACCACTAACCTAACCACCTCATCATTACTTATACGAATCCCTGCAACACGTCAATAATAGTCAAACCAACCTAAGGAAGCTATTACTGTACTGATACTACGCAAAATACTTTATCTTTTCGACAAGCTAGACGAATGGAGTGGTGGCTAATCAATTTCTTAATATTCTTACTACACTCTTCGACCCCCAGATTCACAGTAAAGTGAACATTGTAATCCAGGTGTTTCACAAATATGTCAAAATGGGTGCAAAGAGATAATTAATCTAAACAATTTCTCATATCTGTTTAACCAATGTAGCCTTGTGTCAAACATCTATAGTCAATTTCAAACCCTAAAACTAACTAAAAATAACAAATCTCAGAGTGATTCAAAATGCACAAACTCTATGGTATTACAACCAACATCAAATATAAAAGCTTGTACGGATAATTATTCATACATTACACAGTCAAATTGGAGTTTACAACAAACAATAAACATGTAAAAATTAACAAACCCTTTTTTCCTCAACGAAGATGAAAAAGAAAACCTGATGAATGAGATGTTTAATAAATATATAAATATGTTTCTAGAAAGATGAAAAAGAAAACCTGGTGATTTGTTGAGTTTTATTGAATGTTATGCAGATATCTGTGATGATGAATTCGTTGGAATAAAAAACCTAGGCAATCAATTGAGTTATATAATGCTTTAAGCCGGTTTTAGTATAGGCCCTATTAGAATTCTAATTGTAATTTTAATACAATATAAACCGGTATTGTACTAAGAAGTATGTTTTTTTTTTTTTTTTTTTTTTTTTTAATTAACAAGTTCAGTCCAAGAATATGTAAAAAGTTTCTAAAAGAACAGAAACTTATTAAAAAGTTTCAGAACATTTCTCTTTAAGCAACAAATCAAAACAAAACAAAATCTGTTGTAACCTGATTATCCCACTTGACATTGTATTTGTGCTTCCTTTAATCTTTGTCTTCTCTCTTCCTCTTCGGCAACTGCACAAATCAAAACAGCAATCTAACATAACACCACTCTTTTATTAATGAATACAAAATCATCAAAATATGGCGTAAAAATATACTCAATCAGTTCAAACCAATAAACCATAAACTTAACATAACGATGGTAGGTCTGTTAATTTACTTCAATATGATGGTACTATTTAAAAAAACTAAACGAACATCAAATATTCAAACTTTAATCACCTGGATACCAATCAAATAAGCAAATAATTCATACCATATTCATAAAAACCACTAAAAATAAAATAAAATAAAATAAAGAAAAAATTATTACCTCTTGAAAACCCCAATAAACAGACCACTTTTCTTGATGAATAAATCAATAAAATCAACGAATTTTGAAGTGAGATTATAAACATTTTTAACACGAATCGATTAATCACTGAAAACCCACAAAGGATACGTTGTACCTGGTGTTTTGGTTTTGATTAATCACTGAAAACCCAGGAAAACCCACAAAAGATTTCGTTGTACCTAGTGATTTGATAGGGGGAATAAGATGTGTGTCTTTTTTTTGTTTATTGTGTGGATGGATATGAACGTATAGTAGGAAGGTGCGTTTTTTTTTTTTTTTTTTTTTTTTTTTTTTTAAATTACAATTTAACCCAAATCTCTAAAAAAATACCCGGGAAGTACATGTGTATTTGTTACTTTTTTCTATATCTATTATAAAAAAATGAATTTTAATAAATATTAGACAAATTAGGAAATATTTTTCTTTTTTATAATTAAATATTATTGATTTTTTTTTAATAATAATGCAATTATTACTTAAAAAGGAATGATTTGATTTTTTTGAAATGGAAAAGTCCCCCTTTGGGGTTTTGCTTTATTATATAAAAAAGATTCAATTCCATGACAATAATTTAATAAAGATCGTTACATTCACTTGACCACCTGAGTTCCTTCTGGAGTTTGGGGAGAGGTTTTACTCGGGTTCGAGTCTCGCAAGTGACAAAGAAAATCCGGATTTTCCTCTTAGTGCGAAGCCGTGAGTTCTAGAGGTTTCCTTTCGCAGCTCTCTCCTAGTGGTTCGGGCCCCGGGGCCTGCCCGTTTGGATGGTTTAACTCGGGGGTCGGATTTCAAGCGTGGTGCCGTTTATTAAAAAAAAAAAAAAATACATTCAAAAAATTGAAGTACACATTTCGTGTATTTATTAACATATCTCAATAACTCGTTATTTAGCTTGATAATTATGACCCGTATGTATACGGAGTGTTTAATATTATAATGAAGGATTTTTCTAACATATCTCAATCTGGTGGGGGATTGTTGGAATTATTTATGAGCTTGGTAAGTTTTACTATTCGAGAACCAAAATGTACAAGTGGGTGATGCAGCACCTGCTAGTACATGTACCTAAGCATGTGGTATAAGCTGATGATGCAACAACTATCTAAGGGAGTTAGTGTATGTGTGATTGACCAGGTAAAAGGAACATGGAGATTTGATTAGGAAGGCTACCATAAGTTTGCAACCATGATCTCCCCATGATCCCTCATTTTGTGGCAAATACTACATCATGTTTGATCACCATGATGACAGTTTAGTGGCTATAAATAAGGAGTGAGACTTCCTTCTTTAAAGGTGAATACACACACAAATTACACACATACAAGTGCTCCAAAATCATATCAGTTATGCTTCTCGTATAATTACCTAAACAGTTTTCTGTTTCCGCCATTTGCATTTTGTTGTGATCGTTTCGCTGACGACAAACAACGCGGGTCTGCATCGAATCGTGGGGTGTTTACGTACGAAGGCTCGCAGCAAATAGAGCACTTAACAACCTTTAAGGACAGGGAACTATACTCCCGTGCAGAGCTCCTTTAACAGTTTTTTTGTCCAGGTTCTTTTGTCGCTGCATTATTGGTATTAATAGTATTCTGTCCGTGGATGTTTACTGTGAATCAGAACCTTATTAAGTACCATAAAAGTAATCGATCTTGTTACTATTTGGGCTTGTTCTTGCAACCATTTTTGGTTAATATTGGTACTACTTTGAGTTCATCTTGGGTTGATTGATCAAGTATCATATCCAACTACTTGATTCTTTGCTCTCTGATATTGTTGTACAAGTCGGTGCAACAATATGAAGTTAACTTATTCAAAAATCTTAAAGGTTCTTAGTTACGCTTTAAAGGTTACATTTGGGAGCCACAATCTGATCTCCAAGGGTTTAATAAATGTGTTATAATTAATATTCAAGTCATGTTGTTTAAATGATTATTAAATTGTATACTGATACAAGTGTGTTTTGAATATTGATATGAAGTTGGATCATTAGTGTGATAAACGAACTATGTGTTGTAGTCTTAAATCTTGTAAGTTGGATTTGTAGAACATGTTTACATGCAAGTTAGACTTATCTACTAGATGTTGTAAAATCCGAACGTAGATAATAAGTTCAATGGCCTAGTGCTGCATTGGTTTCTAACCATTATTGTGACAAATGGTTTTTTTGGTAACCTTGCTGATTGTTACATCCAAAGCAGGATCAACTGCAGCTCGTGGAGGAGTTGTCGATATTTTTTGGTTATGCACTTAAATGAATGTCTTGTTTGACTTATTTATTTAATTGCACTATTAATTGTTTTAGTTCTTAGAGATTGTGATCGATAAGAGAACTATTTTGTATGTCTTTAACCGGATAATTTGAGATATATGTGCATGAGATAAAGTTTATAATCTTTTACTACTACAAAGAGACTTGTTGTGTCTTGTTCTTGTGATATAGTGGTAATATTCCAGTAAATGTTATGTTAGCGAAGAACAAGGTTTAATGCTCGTTAGAGCAGAACCGAAAATGTCATAACTAATATGAGGACATTAACTAGCAGACATGGCGATTCACAATCACCTTGTAGATGTCACTGTTAAATTGTTTCGGTACTCTTGGCTACTAGCTCTGTTTTAATCAAAGATAAATATTGTGTTAAACAGAATGCGTATGCTAGAATGATATACTCAGAATGCATTGAATGCTACCTCGAGCACGAATGAGGTAATTCATAGCATTTTAAGTCGGGTTTTATTGCACCTGATCATATTAATGAAGCAAGTAGGCTTGTTGTGAAATCTGATCGAGTATTGACTCAGCCAAAATATGTCATATGGTGGGGGTGGCTGATGTGTGCTACATCTTTGAGTTTTTGCCTTCACCTGTCTTCCATGTTTGAGGTATTATTGCCTTTGTTCTGAGTAGAATAAGGCATTGAAATTGTATGGAGTTAGAGACTGAGATTAATGACACTTGTTATTCGAATTCAAAAGTTGTTGAATTTATGTACTTCATAATGAGTTGCTTCTAACGTGCAAGAAGCAAATGTGTAGAAAGTAGAACTTATTGCCTATTTATGGAAATTGAAGAGGTTAACTGGATTCGAGATCCACTACCTACAAATTCAATTCCATATGGTGATGGAATGTCTATAGACAAATTTAGAGAATGACCATTTTAGTGATTGTTTGTGATGTGACCGACATATGATGTAGACTTGTTGGTAATCTCCTTTAAGGCTCTGACGAGATATTGATTGTAGTGCTCCTACATTACGAGTTTAATGGGTAATAACGAAGTCACTAATTGGTAGAAGGTGCTATCGACCAAGTAGCCCATGTAATGCTTAGATAGCATGGTGTTGCCGAGAAAGGATGAGATTCTTCTCTTAACAAAGCTTTTGAGGTGTCTTAGCAACGAGGACGTTAGAGTAGTTTTGCCTATATGACCTAGAGGTGGTGCCGCCTTGAATGGAGAGTTATGGTTTCTCTCTTAGAGGGTTATGAATCAGGATTTAAGCGCATGGCCATATTAGCGCTCAGTGAGAATGAAATGGTTACAGTGAGAAGTGTGTAAAAGTGTGCCGGTGAGGTCACTAAGGTTTGTGGTTTAATCTTCGGACACCATCGAACCGACATCACTTTGCATACTTTGAGTAAATGGGGTTTAATCTTAATGACACGTTCGTGACACAACTTACTAGAGTAGCAAAAAACTTTCCAATCTGGTGGGGGATTGTTGGAATTATTTATGAGCTTGGTAAGTTTTACTATTCGAGAAGCAAAATGTATAAGTGGGTGATGCAACACCTGCTAGTACATGTACCTAAGCGTGTGGTATAAGCTGATGATGCAACAGCTATCTAAGGGAGTTAGTGTATGTGTGATTGACCAGGTAAAAGGAACATGGAGATTTGATTATGAAGGCAACCATAAGTTTGCAACCATGATCTACCCATGATCCCTCATTTTGTGGCAAATACTACATCATATTTGATCACCATGATGACAGTTTAGTGGCTATAAATAAGGAGTGAGACTTCCTTCTTTTAAAGGTGAATACACACACAAATTACACACATACAAGTGCTCCAAAATCATATCAGTTATGTTTCTCATATAATTACCTAAACAGTTTTTTGTTTCCGCCATTTACATTGTGGTGTGATCGTTTCGCTGACGTCAAACAACGCGGGTCTGTGATAAGACCCCTTATTATTAATTAGTATTTCTTTATTATTAATTAAGTTAGTTTCCTTTTATTGTATTTCTTGGTGAGAAAGTTAGGGTATTAGGTAACTCTAGGATATTCTCAATTATATATAGGACATTAGGATTGTAATTCTTATTATGTTGAATGATATGAATTATTGATTTGGTTATCAATATTGGGGGGTTGGTTTATCTCATTAATATAAACAATCGGGGGGTCGGTTTATCCCATTAACATAAACCATCTATCTTGTTATTTTCTTCTTTTTATCTCTTCATCGATCTGGTTCGTATCAATTGGTATCAGAGCTGTTCGATTCTAGGGTTAAAAAAAAAAAAAAAAACTAAATTTGACTGTTCATCAGAAGCCACTGTTCATCCAAAGTACTATTCACGATGTGGTATTGTTCATCCAGAAATAGCTTTTATCTAGATTTTTTTGTTTAATTGTATCTCATTTTCTTGGATCAATGGCACACATATGGCGGGCTATAATGGAAGAGCATCGAGCAAGTATGCAGACTTACAAAAAAGTCCATAAGGAGACGGTGAGATCTGAATTAAGGATGACGATTGTTCAACAGAGTATGGAGATGGATATATGGGAGATCAAGCAACTACTTGCTGAAAGGGCGGAGAAGAAGAGTGATCATCAAAATAGCCTGATAGATATTCCGTTGACTAAGGATCCATTAGCAGATATTACATTCATGGAGGATACAACAAAATTTATGCCTGCAGAAAAAAGTGTTGAAGATGGCAGTAATCTGGATGATTTTAGGGTTGCATCTGGTATGGAGAAGGCGACTCTTACAACACCAAGCATGGTGGTGGTGGAAGATTTAATGCAGAATCTATTCAACAACTTAGGTGAGGCCGCTATGGAGGTGGATTCAGAAAGGAAATTACATGCACAAGGATTCACTAATGAACTTGATGTTGAACAAATTTATGACCAGAAAGAGAATATGTGTAGTGGGGGTACAGGGGACAGTTACCAAGTTGTAAGACAAAGCTATAACAGGTTCAAACTTGTTATGGAGTTTAAGTGCACGCACGATACCTTTGATGGACAGTCTTGGAGACGCTTGTGGGGGCATGCTAAATATGGGTTTAGGGCATGGTTGGAACATAATTATATGTTTAAGCCTATTTTGCAATTTCACTATGATCAGCAAGCTAAGGAATTACAAGCCAGAATTTAGGATCCTGGAATTACTAGAGGCAAAATTTTAAAGTAACACCTTGAGGACAAGGTGTTTTTGGGGGCGAGAGTATTGATAAGACCCCTTATTATTAATTAGTATTTCTTTATTATTAATTAAGTTAGTTTCCTTTTATTGTATTTCTTGGTGAGAAAGTTAGGGTATTAGGTAACTCTAGGATATTCTCTATTATATATAGGGCATTAGGATTGTAATTCTTATTATATTGAATGATATGAATTATTGATTTGGTTATCAATATTGGGGGGTTGGCTTATCTCATTAATATAAACATCGGGGGGTCGGTTTATCCTATTAACATAAACCATCTATCTTGTTATTTTCTTCTTTTTATCTATTCATCCATCCGGTTCGTATCAGTCTGCATCGAATCCTGGGGTTTTTACGTACGAAGGATCGCAACGAATAGAGCACGTAAGAACCTTTAAGGACAAGGAACTATACTCCCGTGCAAAGCTCCTTCAACAGTTTTTTTGTCCAGGTTCTTTTGTCGCTGCATTATTGGTAATAATAGTATTCTGTCCGTGGATGTTTACTGTGAATCAAAACCTTATTAAGTACCATCAAAGTACTTGATCTTGTTACTGTTTGGGCTTGTTCTTGCAGCCATTCTCGGTTAATATTGGTACTACTTTGAGTTCATCTTGGGTTGATTGATCAGGTATCATATCCAACTACTTGATTCTTTGCTCTCTGATATTGTTGTACAAGTCGGTGCAACAATATGAAGTTAACTTATTCAACATTAACAACATTAACCAAATCATTCACATCCCACTAGATATGGAAACAAGTGAATACTCGTCTTGGGCAAAACTCTTCAAAATTCATTGTCGAGCCCACCAAGTGCTCGATCACCTCACATCCAAACCCCCTGCTATCTCAAAAGAAAAAGACAAAGAAGCTTCTTCAACTTTGGCTTTTGAAACCTCGTCTCGTCTTGATGCTATTGTTCTTGAATGGATCTTTGCAACTATTTCCAAAGATCTTATTCAAAACATATTGGAACCTAATGCAAACGCAAAACAAGCATGGGATCGCTTGAAAAGCATATTTGAAGACAACAAAAACTCAAGGGTAGTTTACTTGGAACAACAATTTTCAAACACCCGACTCGATCAATTCTCCAATATGTCTTCATATTGTAAGGAATTGAAAACCATTGCTGACCAACTCTCTAACGTTGGTTCTCCTGTCTCCAACCATCGTCTGGTCTTGCAACTTGTCACGGGACTCAATGAATCATATGATACCATTGCTAGTCAAATTCAACAAACTGATCCATTACCTTTGTTCTATGATGCTCGATCCAAACTTGTCCTTGAAGAAACCCGCAAAGCCAAGATGGCGCGGCTGCCATTACCACCACTACTATTGGCACTGCTCTCATCACCACTTCTCCCGCTTCTAACTCTACCAAAAAAACCCAATTCTAATCAGAACCATGGATGAGGTCGACAAAATAACACAAATAATAACCGCGGTCGACATATTAATGGTCGAGGAAACAATCAACAACATTATACCAATGGTGGTTCTTCAAGACAAACATGGAATGCTACTAGTGGTTCTGCTCGCTCTCAACAGCCCATTTGGGGACCTTTTCCTCCGTGGTTTTGGTCCAATCAGCAATGGACATTACCGCCATGTCCGTATCCAACCAACTCTTGGACTCGGCCTAACTCTCCTGGTATTCTTGGGCCCAGGCCCACAGGTTCTACTTCTTCTATTGCTGCTTCTATAGCATCTGTGTTACGCCCCGTGCCCGATTAGACCAAAAATTAAAACTTTTTACGCGAAAACGCTTGACTTTTACTGACATCCTGTTACTCTTTTGACTATTGGCAAAAATATATAAACATTCATACCTTGAGACTATTTTTAAATGAAACTAGACTCAATTACCTTCGAAACATTGGGTGGCACGACCCTTGACGACTTACGGTTTAAAAGATATGATTTTTCAAAGATTAACGAAAACTGTCGAAAACCGCCCATCCGATCGGTAGAGCCCTCCAACCGATTGCCCTCCAACCGATTGCGTGGAGGCTTCTGACCTCCCGGACCCATTTTCAAGTCCTGTTCTTGAAAACCCGACCTCCCGAACTTGATATTTCACCAAACCTTCCAGATTTACTTAATATATCATTGGACTCATTTTCATTCAAAAATATTTACCGTTTGACCCTCGGAATAGTACTTTACGAGTTGACGGGTTTTGCACCAAAACCCGTTTTGACCCATTTCATGACATAAGACACATACAACTTCCACATCACATCAAACTTAACCAAAATCATTAAATTAACATCTTAAATCTGTTTCATATAAACATGACCCGTTTACATCCCAAAATGGGTATATTTACACTTAATCCAAACGCCCCTTTAACTTTCACTATAAACACTTAAAGCATACTTTGACACAACGATTGACCACCAAATCGATAGGACAACCTTAACATACAATTTAACACTTGACTTCACATTCCAACCATTTAAAAGACTTCCGGGGCACAACTTCGACCTGAGCTCGGTATTCTACCTAGCTCTACTTTCTTACCCAAACCTTCTAACATTGCATATATCCAAACCTTGATCCTTAATCCAAGCCATAGCATCACACATGAGCCTATTAAACACTTAAACCGTAAGCACGAATGCTTAGTAAGTAAAGCGGATATAACTTAACATTATACTTCATTCAACGCATTACACATTATACAACCATTAATCCAAAACAACATTAGACATAATCACATACCTTAACCACATAAAGCCTTAACCTTCCTTATTCCTCATTCCATTCTTGACTAACACCTAACTAAACTTATACTTACTTTAACATAAACACCTTTACAAGCTAATCATAACCCTTAACACATTAAGCCACATAACACATAATGCATAGAAATCAATATAACTTTACATCATAACCGGTTTACTTACCTTGACTCCAAGCTAAGTCTAACAATAACATCATCACCATCATCTTCATCCTTTATCATCATCATCATCATCTTACTTCCTAAACCATAACATCTAGACTCATTAACGCAATACATCATGATCAAGTGTTATATAACCCATCAAACATGTTCATCTTCCTTTCTATATCATTACATGATCATACTTTGATCATATAATGAAATCCCACTTAACCCATAGACCTTAGCCTCATTAACAGCAAGATAGAAATACTTACTTGGGATTTCAATTGCTAGAACATAACCTTTAACAAGGAACTCATCTCCTTAATCTCTTCATCATCCAAGCTCTATTTCCCTCTCTTTTCTCCTCTCTAAAACCGGACCACAAACACCCTTATCTAAATAATGGTGGAATTCTCTAGAATTCCCTGGAATATAATTAGCTAGACACAAGTTTGGGCTTATAGCAAGAATGGTCCTTCTAGTCTCTTTCTTTCTACTTTAGCCACAACCAACTTATCACACATTTACCACAATGGCAACTTAGGTCCTTGAAGTCCATTCCCTTTCTAATTGTGTCACATAATACTTCCATAACTATACAATACATTCATTGACCATTAATTGAATTTCGGGTTTGACTATAACGTTACATTCGTTGACTAGCCAATCACGTTAAACCTTTGGTCCACTTTCATCTTGGGTGGGGTACAAGTACCCGGGAAACGGGTCTAACAATTCTACCCTCCTTATTTAGATTTCTTCCCCGAAATCTCTCGTCTATTACTAACCAACACTTAGCCACATAATACACCTCATTCTTAGCATTTTCAATCCTTTGTCCATTTAGTTGCAACGATCTAGGTGATCTTGCAACTCCAAGCTTACTATAACGCAACCATTACTCCTAATCCACTCAATTTACCGCTTAATTTCTATAACCATACGGCTCCTTCTAACTCATCATTTCATATAAGACATATTTACTATAACTAATTATCATTTTAATCAATTCTATTACTATTACTTCACATTCTCACTTGCTTTAATTTAAATTTGCCGTCAAGGACTATATGTCACTTGAACGAATCACACCATCTTTACTATTATTTCCACATTTTACCATAGCTATTTCATGATTAGATTAACATTCCTACTATAATGCCTTTATTTTTCCATACATCTTTCTTATAATTTTCATCACTTTACGACCATCATGGTCTTTGTTCACATTTACAACACGTCACAAGGCATACTATAACATTACTTTACGTTCATCATCATCTCAACTTATGCTTAAAACACCTAAAATGTAGATTTTACATAACGACTCACACCTAGGGTCAAAATCTAACTCTCTCTCTCTCTTTACCCCACCTATCTCATTCTCTTAAGACGCCTAACTAGTTTTAGACTTCATTTTCTACTTCTTACCTTACTCATGCCATGTCGGGAACGAATAAGCCCACTCATTCATACTTCCTCATTTACATGGAGAGGTGTCCCAAACGATGTAAATCAAAAAATACGAACTCATGGTTCGGCGATTCATAACTTCTTTATTCAAATGAAAAGGCGTCCCAATCCATTTAAATAAATAAACCATAAACCATCCTACTTATACACTTCCGACATAATACTCGTACCTATCTATTACACGTTTCAGCTTTTAATATTTTCATTCTTTCATTTTCATTTTATATCTCATTCAACATTTAAATTTTTCCATTTTCTAGCTTGGATCCATTTTACTTTAACATTTTCCCCGAAGGGACTATTACACATGCCAAGGATGTAGGCAATCTTTGACGGTGAAGGCAATTCAATTTATCCCGAAGGATTTCTTTAACATCCATTATCTCGGTCATCCCGAAGGATACCATCTTTAACATTCATCCCAAAGGATACCAGCTTTAACATTCATCCCGAAAGATACCATCTTTAACATTCATCCCAAAGGATACCATCTTTAATATTCATCCCGAAGGATCATTAACATTCACACTTTATCACTTTCACATTTTAACATTGGATCCAAGCCATTAACATTTTAACGCACATACATCATCTTATCCATTTTATTTAGTTTAAGCAAGGGTCATAGGGCATATGAAACCTGCTTATCACATTTACACATTTTCTATGTGTTTTCACTCTTCATTACATCTTACATTCTTAACATGTATTAATCATTTTCACATTCTTACTTTACCCTTTAGTCTACCTGACTCTTTCTACATTTAAGCCTTCATAAATTAATTTACATTCATTCATTAGCATCATTCATTCTTCTTACACCTTTTAAGTCATTTACACATTCTTATCATGCTTTAGGTGCTGTTTGTTTATTCAGACATTTTATGTCTGAATCTGAATACCACGTCTGAATCTGAATTAGTGGTCCAAAAGTCTGAATCTGAATTGTTTTAGTCTGTTTGTTTTTATAAAGTGTCTGAATAAACAAAAAATAGTCCTTTCGCTATAAAACAAACCAAAAGACCCTCCATTCATGATTATTAATAAAAAATCAAGACCAATATGAGGAGATAAGGATTGAAAAGAAGTAGGTGTAAAGTTTAAGCTTTTCAGATGTAATCAGACATATTCAAATGTCTGAATGAATCAGACCCTATTCAGATGTATTCAGACTTCAGATGTCTGAATAAACAAACAGTCTGAATCTGAAAATGTCTGACCGAATCAGACTTCAGACGTATTCAGATCTGAATGAGCCGAAACAAACACAACCTTAGTTTTCACTACACATCATTACGTTCTTACTTAGCTTACCACATTCACATTCTCATTCCTCAACCCATCTCTTTGATTACTTATGTATTCAAGCAACTATCATTCTTTCTCGTCTTTTACATAACATCGTACTTTACTCCCATTTTATAACTTTATATTATTAGACACTTAACAATTAATGTGTCAACCAATCTTACTTTCACTTCCACTTACATGACATCATTAATCGTTATTACACATTTATGTGCGTACTTAAACTTCATATACCATAGCTTACCATTATCCCATCTCCATACCACATTAACGTTAATCGTAATTCACTAACTCAATAAGACCATAGGTTGGTCGTTAATACCTTACGAATCATAATAATTTCACATTATCACTCCTTAACCTTATTCTTTAACCCCATGTCAATAAACACTTAATCATTAATACATTAGTTCCATCTTGTCTTTTCACGCTATACCTTAGTACGCTTAATATCATTACGATCCACACTTAAAGCATCATTACTTAATTCACTTGCTAGCCCATCCCTAATACCACTTATCATTCCTACTCGCATTCCATTACCGCTACTCTAACACGCGTTTATTTAGTCACAATACAATCACCGGCACCAACCGAGGTGCACGGATAACTAATCATTTAAATATTTCAAGTCCTCCATAGACTTATATCACATATACATTAACACATAAAACACATTCATCACTTATCAACTTTGGTCCACATAACATATCACATATTCCTTCTTCTAACTTAAACATATACCTTACGCATTCCTTACACCTACGTTCAACGCTTCTACGAGTGGTTTAAGTCTAGGCAATCCTAAAGAAAACCTAATTCACTTAAACCGAAGCTCTGATACCAAGTTGTTACACCCCGTGCCCGCTTAGACCAAAAATTAAAACTTTTTAGGCGGAAACGCTTGACTTTTACGGACATCCTGTTACTCTTTTGACCATTGAAAAAAATCTATAAACATTCATACCTTAAAACTATTTTTAAATGAAACTAGACTTAATTACCTTCGAAACGCCGAGTGGCACGACCCTTGACGACTTACGGTTTAAAAGATATGATTTTTCAAAGATTGTCGAAAACTGTCGAAAACCGCCCATCCGATCGGTAGAGCCCTCCAACCGATCGGATGGAGGCTTCTGACCTCCCGGACCCATTTTCAAGTCCCGTTCTTGAAAACCCGACCTCCCGAACTCGATATTTCACCAAACCTTCCAGATTTACTTAATATATCATTGGGCTCATTTTCATTCAAAAACATTTACCGTTTGACCCTCGAAATAGTACTTACGAGTTGACGGGTTTTGCATCAAAACCCGTTTTGACCCATTTCATGACAAAAGACACATACAGCTTCCACATCACATCAAATTTAACCAAAATCATTAAATTAACATCTTAAATCTGTTTCATAAACACATGACCCGTTTACATCCCAAAATGGGTATATTTACACTTAATCCAAACGCCCCTTTAACTTTCACTATAAACACTTAAAGCATACTTTGACACAACAATTGACCACCAAATCGATAGGACAACCTTAACATACAATTTAACACTTGACTTCACATTCCAACCATTTAAAAGACTTCCGGGGGCACAACTTCGACCTGAGCTCGGTATTCTACCTAGCTCTACTTTCTTACCCAAACCTTCTAACATTGCATATATCCAAAACTAAATCCTTAATCCAAGCCATAACATCACACATGAGCCTACAAAACATTAAACACTTAAACCGTAAGCACGAATGCTTAGTAAGTAAAGCGGATATAACTTAACATTATACTTCATTCAACGCATTACACATTATACAACCATTAATCCAAAACAACATTAGACATAATCACATACCTTAACCACATAAAGCCTTAACCTTCCTTATTCCTCATTCCATTCTTGACTAACACCTAACTAAACTTATACTTACTTAAACATAAACACCTTTACAAGCTAATCATCACCCTTAACACAATAAGCCACATAACACATAATGCATAGAAATCAATATAACTTTACATCATAACTGGTTTACTTACCTTGAGTCCAAGCTAAGTCTAACAATAATATCATCACCATCATCTTCATCCTTTATCATCATCATCATCATCTTACTTCCTAAACCATAACATCAAGACTCATTAACACAATACATCATGATCAACTGTTATATAACCCATCAAACATGTTCATCTTCCTTTCTATATCATTATATGATCATACTTTGATCATATAATGAAATCCCACTTAACCCGTAGACCTTAGCCTCATTAACAACAAGATAGAAATACTTACTTGGGATTTCAATTGCTAGAACATAACCTTTAACAAGGAACTCATCTCCTTAATCTCTTCATCATCCAAGCTCTATTTCCCTCTCTTTTCTCCTCTTTAAAACCGACCACAAACACCCTTATCTAAATAATGGTGGAATTCTCTAGAATTCCCTGGAATATAATTAGCTAGACACAAGTTTGCGCTTATAGCAAGAATGGTCCTTCTAGTCTCTTTCTTTCTACTTTAGCCACAACCAACTTATCACACATTTACCACAATGGCAACTTAGGTCCTTGAAGTTCATTCCCTTTCTAATTGTGCCACATAATACTTCCATAATTATACAATACATTCATTGACCATTAATTGACTTTCGAGTTTGACTATAACGTTACATTCGTTGACTAGCCAATCACGTTAAGCCTTTGGTACACTTTCATCTAGAGTGGGGTTCAAGTACCCAGGAAACGGGTCTATTGCTGCTTCTATAGCATATGCTCCCACTGATATTGAACAAGCTATGCACACCATGACATTGAATCCACCAGATGACAATTAGTATATGGATACCGGCGCCTCCTATCACATGACCGCAAACCAAGGTACTCTCTCGTCTTATTTTAATATGAGCATTCCACGAAACATTATTGTTGCCTTGTTGGTAATGGTCATACTATTCCCATTCGTGGATTTGGACATGCATCTCTTCCTTCATCTCATTACCCTTTACGTTTAAAAAATTTAGTTTATGCTCCACAACTTGTTAAGAATCTTATTTCTGTCTGTCGACTTGCCATTGACAACCATATTTCTATTAACTTTGATCCTTTTGGTTTTACTATGAAGGAATACCCGACGGGGAAGCCTAGCATTGGGGATCTTTATCCCCTCACATCTTTCGTGCTTCACCAAATTACTTCCCCATCTACTTTTGCCGCTTTTTCACAAGACCTGTGGCATCATCGTCTAGGTCATTCGGGTGTAAACATATTACACTCACTTAATAAAAATAAAGACATTCAATGCAATAAATCTAATGTTTCTTACGTCTATGAGTCTTGCATTTTTGGTAAACAAACAAAGTTACTACTTCTTGCACCTTATCTCCTTTGATATTATACGCAGTGACTTATGGACGTCCCCAATTGCTAGCTCAAGTGGTCATCGTTATTATATATTGTTTTTAGATGACTATTCTATTTTTCTTTGGAATTTTCCGTTGGGACAAAAATCACAACTTTATGATACCTTTCTCGCATTTGGCAACTTTATTCGTACTCAATTTAAATATACTATAAAATGTTTTCAATGCGACAATGGAAAAGAATATAACAATAACTTGTTTCATCAGTTTGTAAAACCAATGGCATGGCATTTCGCTTCTCTTGTCCTCACACTTCCTCTCAAAATGGAAAAGCCAAACGAAAAATACGAGCCATAAACAATATTGTGCGCACACTTCTCACTCACTCTAACATGCCACCACAATTTTGGCATCATGCACTTGAAATGGCCACATATCTCCTCAACATCCTTCCTAGCAAACTACTATCCTATAATTCCCCAACACAAATCTTATACAACCGTAACCCATCTTATGATCACTTACGAGTTTTCGGTTGTCTGTGTTACCCTCTCAAACCCTCCACCACAATCCATAAACTACAACCTCGATCATCTCCTTGCGTTTTTCTCGGCTACCCCTCTAATCATCGTGGATACAAATGCTATGATCTTTCTTCCAAGAAAATAATTCTTTCCCGCTATGTCAACTTTGATGAAAATAGTTTTCCATTTTCTAAATTTCACCATCCATCACCTGTAACATATCAATTCCTTACTACCCTATTAATATATTATTCCACCACTTAAATAATTCCTCACGTCCAAACTCTCCATCACCAAACCCATCACCTACTGTCCTCAAACACTCTCAAAGTAACAATCGTGTAACCACTCCCTCTCCCACTTGGCTGGATTTCTCTCAAGCCCAAAATCAGCCCACTTATTCCCCTACAATGAACTCAAGTCAAACCATATCTTCTGCTAATGAGCTTGACTCTATCTCGAACCCATCTAGGTCCATTGCTTCTCAAAGTTCACTCCTTCACTCTCTTAGGCCTACCACCACCACCACAACTCGTTTTACTCATTTTCCTGCAGCCTCTCGGTTTACCTCTCGACCACAAGAAGCGCTGCCCAACCAGGCCCAAGCACCCATTACGTCTAGAACAATGACCACGCGTAGCATGTCGGGTATTTCTAAACCAAAGAATCCATTTAGTCTCACCACCTCTACTACTCCCTCTCCAGTTCCTCGTACCCCAAAAGATGCATTGTCTGACCCACATTGGAAGTTAGCTATGACCGATGAATTTAATGCTCTTATTAAAAATGAGACGCGGGAATTAGTACCACGTACATCAAATATGCATGCCATTCGTTCTATGTGGATTTTTAGACACACATTAAATTCTAATGGTTCTTTTGAGCGGTACAAAGCTCCTCTTGTTGGTGATGGCAGGTCTCAACAGGTTGGAATTGATTGTGAGGAGACATTTAGCCCGGTTGTCAAACCGGCTACCATTCGGACCGTTCTTAGTCTTGCTCTTTCAAAATCACGGCCTATACACCAATTGAATGTTAAAAATGCTTTCTTACATGGTACATTGAATGAGATAGTGTACATGCATCAACCCATGGGATTTCGAGACCCGTCTCGTCCGGATCACGTGTATCGACTCAAAAATACGTTAAATGGTCTCAAGCAAGCCACATGGGCTTGGTATTAACGTTTTACAGATTTTGTCACGGCGATCGGTTTCTTATATATCAAATAAGATCACTCACTTTTTATTTTTTTTGGGTAAAAGGGATTCCACCCTGGCAAAATATATTAACAAAAAAAAAACCGTTTACAAAACAATGGAATGTGGCTGAAACGCCACATTAACCTCATGCAATCGCTTGAACAACCACTAGAACATTTATGACATGCCATAAATGAACAACTAGCTACCACCAACTAGAACAAACACTAAACACATAAAAAGACATGCAAAACAAATAAACCAAACCAAATAAAAGATTACTTCCTCGAATGGCCTTGAAGCTTGAAATCATACTGATTGTTAAATTCCTCAAAATGCCTAGGTAAGTCATAGACCTGGGCCGCATAATCATCATAAAGATAGCCTTCAAGCTCGTTATGACCTCCTGCTGATGAAAAGTAACTGTCCATAGGATCATTTGGCTCAAACACCTCATCATCACTATCTGAATCAACCACTTCACCCACCTTAGAGAAAGGATTGCCCTTCCTTTTACCATCAACCACCGGAATAGGTTTACCATTATCATCCACAAGGGTGGCTTTCCCATCAATAATAAGCTTTTCAAGCTTCCCTATTTTCTCAACAATAGGAGTGTTCTTCATAATCGATGGAGAAGTAGTATTGGAAGAACTAGAAATAACTTCAGGGGTACTCTCAGTGCCACTCACAGGTTCCAAAACAGAATCTTTTTCCTTAAGAACATCAAAACTGTTCTTCAAATCAACAAGGTTGATATCCTCCACCCAATTATTATTCTTACCTAGGTCATCCCGGGGAGGCTTCGTACTACTAGTAGGATCAGTAGTAGGTTCGTTACAAGTAGAACCTACATTAACCGTTGGAGAACCTGTATACAATTGGACTGAAGGCTTAGACGTCGATGCACCTCCATTCTTTGGCTTAGTAACCGGCCTATAGTAATACGAAACTTTAGGCTTATGAAAACGAATCCCATCAACCTGCCGATTAGTACCCTGAAGCTTACCTTTACCTTTCTTCTTATAAGCTTCAACGAAACCCTCTTCATCAACCAACGATTTATCATTCACAACCGGTTTCACTCTCTTAGGACATCCATCATCATTGTGATCAAATACTTTACATGTCTCACATCTTGGCGGCTTCCACTCATATTCAATATCAATTTTTTCCAATGAATGACCTGACCCATTAGGGTAGGGGATAGCAACCACAAGAGAGTCAAGTAAGGCCTCCTTTGATGACACTTCCACAAGAGCCCTAGCATAGGAATTACGACCCCACGACTTAAGGCACATCGTACTCGTGTAGGAATCAAGCATGATAGGACGACCAATTTGCGGCGTAATCAAACTAAGATCACTCACTTTTTATATACAGGCATGGTTATGACTTGGCTTATATTTTACTTTATGTTGATGACATAATTCTCACAGCTTCATATGATGTTCTACGACGTCATATCATGCATCAACTTGCTGATGAGTTTGCTATGAAAGATCTTGGTCCTCTTAGTTACTTTCTTGGCATAGCGTTACACGTAACCAACATGGTCTCTTTCTAAGTCAATCCAAATATGCCCCAGACATCATTGCTCGCGCCGGTATGTCTTCATGTAATCCAGTTTCTACTCCAGTTGACACAACTTCCAAACTAAGTGCTACTTGTGACACTCTCTACTCTGATCCTACACACTATCGAAGTTTAGCAGGGGCGTTGCAATATCTTACTTTTACACGCCCCGATATTTTCGTATGCGGTTCAACAAGTATGTTTACATATGCATGAACCACATGAGGGGCACATGACCGCTCTTAAGCGGATCTTACGATATATACAGGGCACTCTTCATCTTTGGTTACAACTATACAAGTCTTCTGCTACCGAACTTGTCTGTTACACCGATGCCGATTGGGCCGGTTGCCCGGACACACGGCGTTCCACTTCTGGATATTGTGTATTTTTGGGAGACAACTTACTTTCGTGGTCGTCTAAACGTCAACTAACTCTGTCTCGTTCTAGTGTAGAGGCAGAATACCGTGGTGTTGCTAATGTTGTCTCTGAATCTTGTTGGCTTCGTAATCTTCTCCTCGAACTACATTGTTCCATTCTAAAAGCAACACTTGTATATCGTGACAATGTAAGTGCTATTTATCTAGCTGGGAATCTAGTTCAACATCAATGAACTAAACATGTTGAATTGGATATTCATTTTGTTCGTGAAAAGGTTTCCCGTGGAGTTGTTCGTGTACTTCATGTACCCTCGCGATACCAGATTGCAGATATTTTTACTAAAGGCCTTCCTCGTGTTCTGTTTGATGATTTTAGAGCCAGTCTCAATGTTCGTCAACCTCCCGTTTCGACTGCGGGAGACTATTAGCTGTACACTACTGTTGGTTATTTTAGGAATAAGTTAATCTTTTATTATTATAAATACGACATGTATATTATGTCCATATATTAGCCAAAGTTTGTTATAGTGTAGATAGGCAATCATGTGTATATATACAGATTGATATCAATAAGAAAGGCACGGTGATTAATCTTTCAATCATATATAAATGTAATTTTGAATTTAATAATTCTCATTAAGTATACCTTTAACTCTTGTGAAGAAACCAAATACTTTGCCACTAGGCCACTTGACGGTTTAAAATACGATATATCACTATCACCATTTTCTCGAACCAATAAAATGACATGTCAGTACATCAAGCTCTCCCTCATCCTTTACGCTACGCCTACCACTAATGGCCACAATCTTAAGTAACTAATAATGTTACTAAACATGGATATCATAGACTTAATATGTGCGGCTAGCAAACCCTAAATTACTAAATCGCGCAATGCAAAGAAAAGAAGCACACTTTCTATCAAAGTTGCTATCGTAATAACCAATTGTTGAGATGGGCTATTGTGATAATCAAATATATATGATACGTACATTTTCGTTTCACAATTTTTAATTTTGTAAAAGCTCAATTGCATACATCCATTACACTAAATTTTAAACCACATATCTGTTTTATTTGAGACTTGAACTAACAATCATTTGATTAAAAAAACTCACATTCACATAAATACCGTCACTACACCAAAACGTTATATTGGAGACTAGCCAAAAATTTGGGTCGACATTGTCGACCCAAATTTTGGCCATGGCCCACTGTTTTTTCAACAAAAAGGCAGTCAGTGAGATGTTGATAATTTGAGCAAAATGGGACGACAATGTCGTCCCATATTTAAATACATATTATTTTTGACCTTTTAAATGAAACTTCCCAAAAAATAAATAGTCCCGCCAACAAAATAAGTCCCGCCAAGCAAAATGGGACGACAATGTCGACCCATTCTGAGTGCATTTGTTTTTTTATTTATTTAAAAACTTTTTAAATAAGTTTTTATTTTAAAATCAAGATTAAAACTTTTTTAAAAACAGAATAAGACGACAATGTAGTCCCATTTTTACTAAACATTTAAAATTGCTTTTTTTTATCCAATAATCTATTTAAAAATACTTGTATATAAATTAATTTTAGAAAATTATTTGCTTTAAAATTATATGTTAGTGTAAAAATTAATTTTAAAAATTACATAAATTAAAAAATTTACAAAATCAATACTTTACTATTTATCAAAAATATTTTTGATGTGAAAACGTAATCAATATGATACGTATTTATAGCCTCGATATAGAAAAAATAATACGACAAAGGTGGCTCTGATGTATACTAAATAATGGGCCAATACGTCATACCACATGCATTGTACTGTGGACTTCTAAAAGTGCTCAACAATATCATGCCTTGTTTTCCTATAAATACTTGCATTGTATCGAGCTCTATAGTCATTAGTAATTCATTTGTTAAACAGCTCTTATAAACTTCTTATAACCATGGCTCCAGTTTTTGAATTCCCACTTAACGTAGGCCATTCGTTTAACATCTTATGTACAACCATATGATTTGGGCTCATTCGTTAAACATCTCGACTCATTTCATACAGACTCAAACGAAACAACTTGACAAGCAAACAAAACAGATCAAACGAAACAACTCGACAAGCAAACGAAACAACTCGGCTCATTCGTTAAACGAAACAGGCGAGTTAATAAACTGCTTTACGCCTGGTGAGACATTGTGGTTAACACTTGGCCCATAGTTAGGAATTGCATCTTTCAAACTAGAACAAGATAAGCTGGAACTTTGTTGTTGAGCACGAGTTCCATAATTGCTCGGCTCACTCGTTTAACATCTTGTGTACAACCATATCATCTCGGCTCATTCGTTTAACATCTCGTGTACAACCATATGATCTCGGCTCATTCGTTTAACATCTCGTGTACAACCATATCATCTCGGCTCATTTCATACAGACTCAAACGAAACAACTTGACAAGCAAACGAAACAGATCAAACGAAACAACTCGACAAGCAAACGAAACAACTCGGCTCATTCGTTAAACGAAACAGGCGAGTTAATAAACTGCTTTACGCCTGGTGAGACATTGTGGTTAACACTTGGCCCATAGTTAGGAATTGCATCTTTCAAACTAGAACAAGATAAGCTGGAACTTTGTTGTTGAGCACGAGTTCCATAATTGCTCGGCTCATTCGTTTAACATCTTGTGTACAACCATATCATCTCGGCTCATTCGTTTAACATCTCGTGTACAACCATATGATCTCGGCTCATTCGTTTAACATCTCATGTACAACCATATCATCTCGGCTCATTCGTTTAACATCTCGGCTCATTTCATACAGACTCAAACGAAACAACTTGACAAGCAAACGAAACAGATCAAACGAAACAATTCGACAAGCAAACGAAACAACTCGGCTCATTCGTTAAACGAAACAGGCGAGTTAATAAACTGCTTTACGCCTGGTGAGACATTGTGGTTAACACTTGGCCCATAGTTAGGAATTGCATCTTTCAAACTAGAACAAGATAAGCTGGAACTTTGTTGTTGAGCACGAGTTCCATAATTGCTCGGCTCATTCGTTTAACATCTTGTGTACAACCATATCATCTCGGCTCATTCGTTTAACATCTCGTGTACAACCATATGATCTCGGCTCATTCGTTTAACATCTCATGTACAACCATATCATCTCGGCTCATTCGTTTAACATCTCGTGTACAACCATATCATCTCGGCTCATTAGTTAAACATCTCGTGTATAACCATATCATCTCGGCTCATTCGTTAAACATCTCGGCTCATTTCACACAGACTCAAACGAAACAACTTGACAAGCAAACGAAACAACTCGACAAGCAAACGAAACAACTCGGCTCATTCGTTAAACGAAACAGGCGAGTTAATAAACTGCTTTACGCCTGGTGAGACATTGTGGTTAACACTTGGCCCATAGTTAGGAATTGCATCTTTCAAACTAGAACAAGATAAGCTGGAACTTTGTTGTTGAGCACGAGTTCCATAATTGCTCGGCTCATTCGTTTAACATCTTGTGTACAACCATATCATCTCGGCTCATTCGTTTAACATCTCGTGTACAACCATATGATCTCGGCTCATTCGTTTAACATCTCATGTACAACCATATCATCTCGGCTCATTCGTTTAACATCTCGTGTACAACCATATCATCTCGGCTCATTCGTTAAACATCTCGTGTATGGCAAGGAAGAAAGAAATGACGTAACAGCTAATACAATTAATAATTTTATAGAAAGAAAGAAAATAAAATGCAACATGGAAAGGTGTTGGATGTACGTCATGGTTATTGGAGACCCAATACATATCCCCATCGAAATCACCAGTCGCAATTTCATTTGCCACTGATCTTCTGCCTTTTGTAGAAAAGAATATAGCAAATTCACTACTCGGAGTATAATCTTCTAATTCCTTCACATACCGGGCTTTTAAAACATGCACGTCGCCAAAATGAAGTCCTGGATTCCTATACACGAGAACCTTTGTCCACCGATGATTAAACTCATTCGTTTAACATCTAATTTAAATCATTTTTAATGTATTCAAATAATTTATAACTAATTTAAATCATTTTTAACTTATTTAAATAATTTATAATTTAAATTTATTTAAATAATTTATAACTAATTTAAGTCATTTTTAATTTATTTAAGTAATTTATAACTAATTTAAATCATTTGTAATTTATTTAAATAATTTATAATTAATTTAAATCATTTTTAATTTATTTAAATAATTTATAACTAATTTAAATCATTTATAATTTATTTAATATTAATTAAATAATTTAAATCATTTTTATACATATAAGATAAAGGGAAAAGAATTAAAAAAAAAAGTACAGGCAACAATATGGGATGACAATGTCGTCCCATATTTTACCACCAAAAATTTTCAGGAAACTTAAATCAACCCGCCAAAAAATAAAAATAAAAAATGTAAAAGGAAGCAATATGGGACGACAATGTCGTCCCATTTTGGCTCAATAATTCATAGATTTGGATCTTATCTTTTTCTCTCTCACACTTTACCAAAAAAAAAAAAAAATACCCGGCAAACCCACTGCTTCTTCTTCTTCTTTGATTAATCGACCACCACAACCGCCTTCAACACCACATTCGACACCACCACAACCACCTTCAACACCACATTCGACACCACCACAACCTTCAATTACCGCCGTTTTTTTTTTTTTTTTTTTTTTTTTTTTTTTTTTTTTTTTTTTGTTTTAAAAGGTATGTTTTTTCTTTTTATTTTTGTGTCTAAATTTGCTTTATTTTATTTTGGTTTGTGAATATAATCTTGGTTTATTTTTTGTTGTGTTTGTGTTGGTAATTAGATGGCACCACCGCCGTGAACAGCCGCCCCACGTATAGGTAGTTTAAAGGTGTTTTTTTTATTGTGTTAATGCGTTTTGGGACGACATTGTCGTCGTCAAAAGTTTTTATTAATTAATTTGGTTAATTTAAGTTTGGTTGTTTAATTTAGGTTGTTTTTTTTACGTGTTTTCGCGGGACAGCCGGGAGAGTCGGGACAGCAGTAGCACCACAGCCGCGGGACAGTTGGGTCGGGACAGCAACCACCTCTTTTCCTCTTTTTCTTTTTTCTTCTCTTCCTTTATTTCAGCCGTGAACTAGGTATATAATTTAATTACTTTGATGGTTGCGTTTTTTTAGTAAAATGCGTTTGTTTAGTATGACATTGTGAATATGTCGTTTAGTTAGTAATATGCGTTTGGTTAGTATGATATTGTGAATATGCCGTTTGATTAGTAATATGCGTTTGGTTAGCATGATATTGTGAATATGCCGTTTGGTTTGTAATATGCGTTTGGTTAGCATGATATTGTGAATATGCCGTTTGGTTAGTTGTTCCGATGTTTATGATTCGACACCCGTAATCCTAATAACCCTACGGTACGCTCTAGGCGTTCTTACATTGAACGTGGCATACGTCATATTTTGACTGATAAGGATGCTTATAGAAATCAACAATACATTCTTGCGACACAAGCAACACAAGTCTTCTACCTTGAAGACCCTGCTAGACGACCACCTCATTGGAAGGTCGTCGAAGATGTTCATCATCGTAAGATCTGGGATCGGGATGTGGTAGATTCTGATCAAGATGTTATACATGGTAGCAATTCATCAGATGTTGCATTGTCTGTTGGTTTGCTTGGTTTAGAGTCTGTGAATTTGAGTGTAAATCATGAATCAACAGAAGTGGACGCCCCACCAGATGATGCTGAAGAAGATGCTGATTTTATTAATAATGAAGATGATGTCGTTGCTCATGTCCTTGATGATGATGATGTTGACGTGTCTGATGATGATGAAGTGAACCCCACGACTGTTGTTACAGAAGTTTTATCTAGCGATGATTCGGATGATGACAATTATTCTTAATTTGTAATTTGAATGAAATTGTTACTATATGTTTAAACGTGTAACTTTTATTTGAATGAAATTGCATGTTATGTTATGTTTAAATGTGTATATTTATATGAATGTGTGTATTAGTATTAATTGGTCCACGAAATTATGTGTTCTTGTAATTGTAATTTTACAGATGGCGTGTGTAACTCCCCAATCACACGGCGGGGATGCTGGTGGTGATCCACCACACCAGCTCTATTTTACTACGCCGGGCTACTGCTCAGGTAAGAAATTGTGATTTTTATTTTAAGTTTTTTATTGATAAAACTAAATTTTTTTACTTGTATTTTCACGACTCAATAACTTATATTTGTAGGTTCGATTGCGGGTGAGTCCTCAAATCGGGCCTTAAGGAGGGCGTTTAAACAGAATGGTAATCAGCCTTTGTTGATCGGCTTTGACACCGATGATCAAGGCACCTTTTCACTTGTGGGCACGTATGCACCGCAGTTCAGTAGTCTTTTGGGGGAACTAGTTAGGTCACTTCCCCTTGACTGCGAGTGGGAGTAGATTCTGGTGCCTTTTAAGGCTCACATATTTCCCGCACTCGAGGTATTAATTGTTTATTTTATTTGTATTCTTATTGTTATCGACCGTTTAGATATGCGTGTTATATTTAAATTGTTTGTTTATTTAAATGCGTATATTTATTTGTAGACCTATTTCCTCCTCGCGCCTTGGTTAAACAACCAGAGCCAAGTGAAGGTTGGGGAGTGTGTGTATACGGTGGGGGAAAGGGTAAGTCTTGGGATTCAACTTCAGCTGCGGTTACTATACCGCAAAACTAAATATAGGATCAAGAAAAAGTACTTTGATGTACATCGGGAGCCCGAGACGGCAAAGGAACATCCGCCGCCGTCGAGAGTGTGGGGTAACAGAAGCCCAGAGGAGTGGGAGTCGTTGGTCGACTGGTGGTCGAGACCGGAACGAATGGACAGATCTGCAAAAAATGCAGAAAACCGGGGAAAAAACAAGATTTTAACCCACCAAGGGAGAAAGTCGTTCATACAAGGACGAAACGATTACGTAAGACTCATTATAATTTCTTGATTTTTAAAGGTCTATATAATGTTTATATATAGCTCGTCACTAATTTATTTTATGTTGTATGTATAGCGGGTTAGGAATTCGGGGAAGAATGAAGAACTCATCGAGACGTGGAGGAGGTGCCATTCAACAAAAGGGGGCGTCTTTAAAACTAAAGAAAACGAGACGTCTTATGTAAGTAATTTATCTCTTAACATGCGTCATTAAGATCAAGTTACTTGTTTTTTTTAACTTACCTGTTTTTAACATACGTGTTTTTGTTTTTTTTTTTGACTTACACAGTTGGCGATGAAAGAACTCTGGGATCAAGTTAAAGCCGGTACGGCCCCGTTGATGACCGAGCAACAAGTACTGGATGAGATAGTTCATAGTAAGAACCAGCAAAATTTGTCGGGCATTGGCTGGCTGATGCTGGGCATGGGCAAAGCTACATCCAGGTCCGCACATCAGCCGTTTGCACAAGCCTTCGTTACTCGGGAGGATATTTTGGCGGTGTTGAGGCGAGAGGCGGAAGAGAAAGAGTTGTTGAGGAAGGCAGCGGAGGAGGCGCAACAACGGGCTCGAGTGGCCCAACTACAGAATGAACAGCTTCATGCTCGACAAACCACCTTCGAATCTATCTTTGGACAGTTTGTCAGCCACTACAACAACAACCAAGCAGGTAATCCATTTCCCGTTAACTTTCCCACATTTCCCTCATTTCCCCAACCTCCTTTATTTCCCGGCCCTATTCTTTTTCCCAACCCTAATAATAATTCTTCCTTTGACAATTGTTATCGTCCCATCTTTCCCAACTCTACTACATGCCCGGGTTCTAGTCCTAATTATGGAATGCCGCCACCCGACGTCCTTAACAAATACATAAGACAAACTAATCCTCATTTGAGCCGCATTCCCGAGAATAATAATGCTATTAGTGGTGAGGAGGAGGCGGAGGAGGAGGGGGAGGAGGGGGGGAGGAGGCGGGTTCTTACGAGGAGTCGGACTAGGAGTAGGCGTAGTTTAATTTGTATCGTATTTGTTATTATGTAACAACCGTGACTTTAGCAGGTTAGTCTAACTATTAGTTGCGATCAATTTAGTTTTTGCTTGGTGTGACTTAAGTGTTTTGTGTGGCATATGTGTGATATACGCGTGTTTTTGGCACTAAATCCTTTGTTTGACTCTATTGGTGTCTTGAGTAGTGTTGTTTTAAATGAGTTCATTTTGTTCACTTTGGTGACGTGAAAACGACTTGTATGGTTTTGTGTTCGGGGTTTTTGTGTAAAGAGTTTTGTTCAAGCTTGTGAGCGTTGGTAAGTTAAGTGGTGATCGGTTTTATGGGTTATATTAATAATGAGCGTGGAATTCTATTTTTGGAAACTTTGTTTTGAAAATGATAATTATTCGAGTTGTCGTAAAAACGAAAGTTTATCGCGTAAGACGTTAGGTTTCGTATGGGTTCTTATAAAATATCGAGAGTACAAGGTTTTAAGTGTAATAATTAATATTAATAAAAAAAATAAAATATATATATATATATATATATATATATATATATATATATATATATATATATATATATATATATATATATATATATATATATATATATATATATATATATATATATATATATAGGGGGCGGCCGAATTTGGGTTTAGGGGGGAAAAGGAAACAAAATTTTAGCCCAATTATAATTATTAATTAAGGAGGTTATCTAGAATATTCCTAGGGTAGTATAAATACAAAACCAAAACACCCCAACCCTCTCTTTTGTAAATTTCGGTCGACCAAGGGAGAAGCAAGAAGAAAAAAATTAGGGTTTTATTATTGAAGCCTAAAAATCAAGATCAAGGTATAATTTTCAATACTTGTGTTCAATTAATTATTATAATTCATGTAACAAGAATATGATGGATTAGGGTTTATGTTTACTTCTGTAAATTAATGATGTATAACATGTTGGGATCAATAATTAGTAATATTATGATGATTGGTGAAGAGATTAGGGTATAAAACATGTTAGTTATTGAGTTAGGGTTTGGACAGATTCATAGTGCTGTAAAGGTACGAAGATTTTTAATAGATGGAAATGAGTTAATTGATGATTCTTGAGTCTAAATTGTAGTTCAGAGAACGTGCTTTCCAAAAAGTCCGGCCACGAGCGATTTCGAGGTCCGGAAGTCAGTCTAATGATTTTTGCAAGTAAAGGTGTCAAAACTGTTAAACCGGGACAGATTTAGGTTAAAAGTATTGAGGTCAAAATTGGTTTTAAAAGTGTAATTTGGGTTATCCCTTCTGGAGAAATTGAGTTCTATATTCCCTTTGACTTCCACGCGAAAATTAGTCGATAATAAGTTGTGCAAGTATGGTTGTTGGGTCAAAACTTTTTGGTGTGCGTTCAGATCCGAATCTGGATAGTTTTTATGTTTGATTTTTCAAAGAGCACTTTTGTGTGTTTTTAGTGCATGGCCTTCTGGGAGGAGCTTTTCTGCTCATGAAAGACCATGGTGTATTTTTAGTATGAGTTGTAGAGCTTATTTTGTTGTGATTTCAGGTGGGTAAAACTACCCCAAAAATCTGCGTATTCTGAGAAAGTGTATGCAAGGGATTTAGTGAGTGTAAGTGTTTGGTAGTGGTTAGTATGGAGTCTAGGTGATCCATGGTGGTTTACATGAACCTTAGACATCCATCGTATATGTGTTACATGGACTATAGCTTTTAGCTTGGTTGCGTGTAATGTGATCTTATTTTGTTGTATAGATTTGTGATTGATAATTTGAAAGCTGCAAAGTTTGAGGTGAGTTTCATAGTCCCATTTTTACTTTGTTTTAACTTGGGATGGGAATGATGCTTGTGTTGAAATATTTTTGAGTTACTGTGATTATGTGGTCGTAAATTCATGGACTTGTAAGTGTTATTATACGTGTATTGCATGTTATGAGATTATTGTGTGGTGATTATGTGTGGTCCATTTGGAGGGTAGCTATGCTCCCATTATCCAATTGGAGAGTAGTAGCTCTACTCACTATTATTCTGTGTGGTCTGATCAGAGGGTATGGTTTACCCATTATTGTGAACTTGGATCGTGGGCGCGTTCCATCCCAATTGATGTTGGATATTGCTATTTGGATCGTGGGCACGTTCCGTCCCTTATGTCCCTTAAGTGGTTTATGTTGGTTGAATGACTGAGTTTGCATGCTATCTAGTATAATGACTAGTCTTACTGTCCTGCTATGTTTTATAATCACAGTGAACTGGTTGCCTGAGATATATTGTGTGTCTTAAACCTATGAACCTCACCAACATTATGTTGACGTTTTTAAGCATCATTTTCAGGTGAGCATTCTAAGGCTAAGGTAGAGGGAAGCGACTAGACGAGACTTAGTTGCATTTGAGAACGAGTTATCTTTATGTTTTGATTTGAATATGTTTGATTTTGATTGTGATACTTTAATGTCTTTCGACTAGTACTTTATGTTCTATTGAAGATACCATTTAGAGAGTTGTTTCGGTTATTTTCTTTTGGGGTATTGTTATGACACTTCGTGTCTGTACTTTGCTCTATTTATGTGCATGTAGTAATTCTCTATTTAGACACCATGTGTTGTGATGATATCCATGAGGTTACACTCGCGTTTCCGCCTTGGCGAGGTGTGACAGATTGGTATCAGAGCCTTGGTTATAGAGAAGTAGGTGGTTGAACCTAGACTATAACCTAAGAGTCCCTCATATAGATGCATTTAGGGTCTATATATAAGTATGATAATTTATATGATTATTTTTCCTAAATTTACGAGTTATTTTCTGGCCATTTTTGGATGACTATTTTGTCCCCTATATTTAGTATTGTACACGTCAATTATAGTATGTCACCTCCCTCGCGTAAGAAGTTTCGTTGGGCTATCATTTTGCTACCGGTTGGAAGGGAAGTGGTAGGATGAAGCGGACTAACCGTAGAATCCGAGTTCCCGCTAGCATAAATCTATGTTCGGACAAGGACGGGATGTATATGGAAAACATTGATGGAGAAGAAGTGGAGAGGTTTGCAACCACGGTGACTGTTGGAGATGGAGCCGTTACCAAGTACTCTGGGAAGTGTCCTCACTTCTCATATGAAGGAAAGGTGGTTCTGTCTAAACCTCGTGAGTTGTATGTACTTGTGGATCATGCGGAATTGGAAGAAAGAAACAAGAATGGGTGGTTGAGTAAAGATGAAGGGGAGTTAGGATGGAATGACGTGGATTCGAATCTGGAGTCCGCAGCAGGTAGTAAGTTTAACCGACCTGAGTGGGGAGGCAAGTGCGAGAGTGGAGCTTGAGCCATTGTACGACGTCTTTTGTTTTGTGTCATGTTTTGGAATTCTTATATTGTCTTTTGCCGTCTGGAGCCATGTTGGAGCATGATTACTCCTGAATATTGGATCGGTTTTATCCAAGTGATTTTGATTATAGAGTTAAAGTGGTCGTTGGAATTGTTCCATGATCGTTGGAATTGTTCCATGAGAGATGATTGTTTGCATGAAGTGTGGTCATAGGAGGAAGTACACTTGTGAAAGGGAGCATAGATAATTATGGTGGCCAACATAATTATACATGCGTCACAACACAAGTGGACTTGCAAGTATGATAGCATGGATTGTGTTGTGTATTAGGTGCTATGTGGTATATGTGCGTTATCATTGAGATGTGTGGTTTTGGAAGTAAGTATGCGTGTGGAATAGGCCTTATAACTATGGTCGCGAACATAATTATAAGGGTATCACACACGTGTATTTGTGACCATGATTACCTTGATTGATGTTTGTTGTTATATGTTGTGGTAGATGTTATGTGATATCATGTCGATGATGGTTGTATGGTTAGAGATGTGTTCTCTTAACCGTTTGGGAAATCGTTGTATGTGGGAGTGTGTGGGTGGTAAGATTCCATTCTACCTATCATATACTGATACCTCGATTATCTGTTGGTACTAATGTTGTGATATTTAAGTTGGCTCGTTTGCTAAACTATTGAATGATGAGCCTAGTGAACTTAGACCTAGTATTGTGATTGAAATAGCTAGTGGTAAGGAGGTAGAGGTTGACAAGATTATTCGTGGGTGTACAATAGTGTTAGAGGGTATTTCGTTTATGATTGACTTGATACCTTTTGGACATGGAAGTTTTGATTAGGTGATAGGGATGAACTGGTTGTCTAAACATAAAGCTGAGGTTGTATGCCATGAAAAGGTAGTTCGTATTCCTTTAGAGAGTGGTGTTATACTTCGGATACAAGGAGAATGCTTAGGGAATGATTTGAAATCCCTAAATTAAGAATGCAAAGGCCAAAGAACTTAAAATAGAAGAGATTCCAGTGGTGTGTGAATTTCCTGGCGTCTTTCCTGAAGACTTGTCTGGGTTGCCTCCAATCCGTCAAGTTGAATTCCGTATTGAATTGATTCCTGGAGCAGCACCTGTGGCGAAATCCCCATATCGTTTAGCACCCTCTGAGATGCAGGAGTTGTCCACGCAGTTGCAAGAACTTCAGGATAAGGGGTTTATCCAATGTAACACCCCCTAATTTGGTTTGTGGCAGCGAAAAAGTAATTAGGGTGTTACGGTGAGGATCGAAGTTAAAATTTCAGAAAAAGGCCCAGAAGGGGGCGTTTTGAAAGTTATATGTCATTCAAATTAGTGATTTTGACACAAAGGTGAAATGTTTGATTTGAAAATCCCATGAAAAGATGTGATAATGTGGAAAGAATGACATATTTGATTTTACACCATTTTATTTATCAGAGTATAGATGCCCGCTCCGTGTCTTGTCCTGCTCCGTTAATTACCTGAGATAAACATGCTTAAAACGTCAACACAATGGTTGGTGAGTTCGTGGAGTTTAATGGGAAAACAATTTATTTTCATAAATTCAAGAGTGTACAGTGGTCGTTGAAATAAGTAATAGTACTTCCTGAAGTAAATAGCAAGTTGCGTTGGGTAAACATCCACAAGTACATCATGTATGAACTCAAGTGATCATAAGTTTCAAGTTTTAAATGAAAACGAGCTACGTTGATATACGCTCGAAATGAAGTGCTGGGTCAACTTTTAAAAGTAACGATATACCAAGCAATTTGGGCTGTCTTTATTAGAAGTCACAACTAAGTCACATATGATAACAATTAAGTTTCAAATACAGGATCCATAATCCTAACACATAGTGAATACATTAATCTAGTGTCTGAAATCTATCAGTGTGGAGTGGTGTTTACTAAATACAGCTGTATCTTAATATATATGAAACATTCATATATTCATAAAGTTATATTGCCCTAAGCCTCATGACACGCAAAACGTTAACAGTGTACCGTAAAACGGAGGTGTTCATCAAATTAATGATGAAGGTTTTGCCCTCATGTAATAGGTGATTTTGCCAACTTCCTATTTTTCTCAAATATAGTGGATCGCGACTAAATACGACTAACCATATAGGCATTCCGTCCAAGTATTTAGTGGGATAGGTTGTCAGCCTCTAACAGGTTTCGAAGCTGTTCACTATATTCGCGCTCACCGTAGTGATTAATGGCTCATGATCGAGGGACTTTATGGCAATAAAGTAAACTTAGGCAATATAGGTTTCAGGGGTTCATGGAATATGCGTATTTTAGTCTTGGCAATTATTTCTAGTGAAATGTAAAAATATCATAGTAAAGTTAACAGTACATTCAGTTGTTATATGAATGCATATAATGAGTCTCAATATCATGTTACAACGAGTAGTTGAAATGTTATCTTTCAAACACAGTGTTTCAGCTAAGCAAGCAAGTTGCAAGTATAACGAGCATATATCCCTTCCAAAGAGTGATTCAAAATATGTAAAGCATAGTTGATGATTTTGAGTAAATCATGAGAGTTTTAAAGTATAAAAGTAAACTTAAAACAGTTGAAGCATGTATCTCCCCCAAAAGAGTTATTAAAAACAAGTATTAAAAGAGTAGGGGCCACGACTCACCTGGAGTGTATCTGACAAGATAGAATTATAAGATCTATGGAAACGATCACGGAAACGTCTTCGATACGAAACCTGAATATGAGGGAAGTCTAAGATTCTGACTTACTACTAACAGTGAGTGTGAAAGTGAGAAATCATATAACGATTTGATGATATGAGTGTGATATGCTTAAAATGCCTCAAGCTAAAAAAATATATATACTATTATCTTGACTCTTATGTCTATTGACTCCAAATATTACTTCCTCAAAATATGATGAAATGATGTGCAAGTGAAGTCGCTAAATTTCTAATAACGAAACTTAAATAATGCATAACTAAAATGTAAAAATGCATATGAAATGAGGGTGAAAAATGGAAAATAAAATAAGAATGTCAAGTAAAATTAATTGATCCTTGTCCTTTTCAGATTTTATACTTTTTACTCTAACTGTGCTTGCGTTACGTCGTTAGTCCTTCGTTAAGTCCAAAGTCCAATAATAGTCCAAAACTTGTCCATATGTCCATATAAGGCTTGGAGTTAATTCAATGATCAATTCAAGTCCTTTATAAACTGTTCTCACAGCTTCAGTCCACATGTTTCTTGGTTTGACAGTTTTAGTCCTTCTAGTCAAAGTGCGTTACATTTTTAGTCCAAAAGTGCAAATAATGTGGCAAAAAGGTAGGCGACTTTTTGTGAGGCATATTTAAGATAAAAGAAGCTTATTTTAACAGCTTATTCGGCTAGTAGCTTATTTTTCACCTTAGTGGGCCTTTAGCGAGCCATTTATCTAGTCCAATAACAAGTTTTGATCCGTGGGTTTTTGGAGCGAGTTAGGTATGTCAAAAAGGTCACTTTTTGCATCTTATTTTCATACTGAATAGCTCCAAAAGTCAGCTTATCTCTATTGGCTTAAAATGATTTAATGGACTAAACAGTCCAAGTCGCATATTTGTGACAGTTTTCAAAACAGGTTTATGCGTATTGCTTGGGTCATTTTTGAAGGTCGAAACGTGAGTATTTCTACGAGTTGTTTATAGGAAAATGGTAGCTAGCCATGTTTTCTAACAGATCATATAAAAATAACGTGTAGTTGTTAGATCGAATGTCGAGTTATGGGGTCGTTTTTAAGGCTACTTGAGACTGTTTCATATGTACAAAATACTTAGATTAATTCAGTGTTTGCCATTTTTAGTTATAATGTGTGATATAAAGTGTTTACTCGTTCGATTAATGCATGAAGTGCGACGCTTAAGCGTGAGAGTGAAGTGTGAGTGACGACCCCTAGCCTTCCATGATGGAGGCTCGTCATTTCTCGTGGGTTATTCTAATGAAAATGCACGTAAAATATAGTGAGCGTATATATACGTGTGAGTGCAATGAAAATGTGGTGCATGGAGTGATATTTTAACGTGCAAGTAAGGTGTGAGTGGTTTCTAAATCTTCCTCAGTGGTGACATGCCACGCCTTCTGGTTTTCATGAACTCGTTATACACAAGAACAATATGTAAGCAGAAAAGATACGTTCGAGTGCAAGTGAAATATGCATGGGTGAAGTGTGTACGTGAGAAATGAAAGCAAGAAAGAGTATGGGCACTTACTACACCTTTCAAAGGTGGTGAAGGATCTGTGGAAGTCGAATGGAGCACAAGGGAAATGACCCACTTCGCTAGAACTCGAATACATGTTTTAGATTTGTAACCCTTTTACTCGCCTAGTTCTATCCTAGCCACAGCGACTCCTGGTCTTCTAGAGATATTTTTGTGGGTGAGAGAGAGTTAAGATAAGAGTAGGAAGTGTGTGGTAGGGGTGGTGAGCTAGGGTATTTTATAGAATGTAATTTACACATTTCTTTTGACTTCGAAGACTTTCTACTCCTATCATTGGTTCTTACTGTGCATGATCAGTGTTTGTGGTACCCTACTAACATGCTACTGACCTCAAAATATCTTAGGAAGATATGGGAGGGTTTGGTAGAACTTATCTTTATTTGTTGAGTTGTATAAATACACGTTTTGTATTTTGACGTGCTCAAAAATGGAACTAGCGAACTTCACTCACCCACTGCTATTTTAAAGGTCTTCTTAACATCACATAATACTAACATGGTCATCAGAAAGCCATAGAAAAAGGCGTGGGTTAGAACGGTTGTGTTTTGTGGTTTTTATATATGCGAATTGGGTAAGAATGGGACAAACGAGTGGGTCTTGACAATCATAGTAATTCGTGACCTTTAAATCTGGAACTTGGCTTGTGTAAAGTCTAGTGGGTGGTGATTAAGATGGTGCAAAAATATTTGAGAGTTGCATTTAGAAATTGGAAGAACACGAGCCGTTTTGGAGGGGTGTGGGGTGTCGAATTTGCATAAAATAACAAAAGGGAAAATTGGGTTTTGTGATGAGCCTGGAATTCGTATAGAGTGAGGTGGTGATGGGCTGTTGATGGTGTGGTGGGCTGAGAGAATATGAGCAGCCCGTTTGGTTTGTAGTTTAGGAGGTTTAATGAAATGATTAGTGAAGTAGATTAGAAACAATTAGATGTGAGTAAGAAGAACTAAATATGTTTAGTGTAGTTATAAGTACTTATTATCATTTGTGAAATTTGGATTTAGTGAGAATGGTGTTTCGTGATTTATTTGTGTGTCTAGTACGTGTCGCTATTTAATATATGTCGCGAAAACGTAACGTGATAATGATAACAATAAGAGAAAAATTTTAATTTTCCCGTAAAAATGGAATTTATTAGACAGTAATCTGAAGTTATCATTAATCAATGAGGATTATTACAATGGATTTTTGTGGTATCTTACATCCAACCCAGTCACTCTCCGCGGGGAGCACCTGTGTTGTTTGTTAAGAAGAAGGATGGTTCGTTCCGGATGTGTATTGACTATCGGGAATTGAACAAGTTAACTGTTAAGCATCAGTATCCTCTTCCTAGAATCGATGATCTCTTTGACCAGCGGCAAGGTTCTCGATTCTTTTCGAATATAGATCTACGTTCTGGTTATCATCAGTTAAGAGTGTATGAGGAGGATATTCCGAAGACTGCTTTTAGGACTCTTTATGGACACTTTGAGTTTACGGTTATGCCATTTGGGTTGACAAATGCACTTGCGGTGTTCATGGATCTAATGAATCGCATTTGTAAGCCTTATTTGGATAAATTTATGATAGTGTTCATCGATGATATATTAGTCTACTCTAAGACTGAGAAGGAGCATGTAGAGCATTTGAAGTTGGTCCTTAAATTGCTGGAGAAGGAGAAGTTGTACGCTAAGTTTTCAAAATGCGAGTTTTGGCTTTGATGTGCCCGGTTCGGTGCAAGTTTTAAATTTATAAAGGGTGAATTACCGAATCTAATAACAACACATACGAGCAAGTATACTCGTCCGTTGTAGCAAGATTTTGATGGTAAGTCGGGATCGTTCGCAGGGATTTGTGTAGTGAATCGAATTGCAAGTTAAAAGCAACAATCTCAAATAAGCAGTAATGATATAATGAAAATTCAAATGATTAAAAACTACACTTGCTTAGACTAGTGTACTCCAATTGACTAATATGATTGTGATAACTTTGGAAAACATGTTGGTTGTGATAATTAGTTTTTACACTAATCTATTGTTCCTACAAATTAAACCTTCGTCAAGATTTTGGTTTATAAAAACAAGCATTACGATTAACCAATCAATTCAAGATCAATTCAAGGTTCATGAGTTGGTGTTCCTCAAACACAAAAACAATCTTTTGTCTAATCAAACAAGCTTAGGAAATGGTCAATACAAAAGGTAACCAATTATAGACAAAAGGTCACAATTGAAAGCAAACTATTAATCTTTCGACCTTTAAAGTGGTTTACAATCAATCCGTTTTGATAGACAAAAGCTTTTTCATTACAATCACAATTAAGTTCCTTTGGTTAATCAAGAATAGTGGTAGACAACAATCATTCATAGACAAATGATTATAACTAGTGGAATAACAATAGTTCTTTCAACCCTTAAGATTACTAGCACTAGTTAAACTTGATTTCCCAAATGTCACTATGAAACTTTATCACAATTAGTTCTTAGAATTGACTTGAAATTGAATTAAAACATGTTATCACAATCATATGCAAATCAATGAATAATACACATCATCTAAGCAAGTGCACAAAGGCACTAGCCACTCATAGCAAACATAAATGTAAACTCAATAATTTGAACATTAGAAACCATGATTGAAAGTCTTACAATGATTTGGAAATAAGATTACAAGTGAAAGACAATGATTCCACAAGCAATGAAAATGGTAAATTCGACTTTCTCCCTTCTCCTGGACTTATGGACGAATTTCTTAAGTTTCTTCTGTGAATGGTTCTCTCCTAGCACTTGTTTAGCATGTATGTATCTCTCTAGATTGATTGGTATATAAATACTCAACTAATGGTTCCATAAATTGCTCCAACCAAGGGTCTAAGTGCATAAATGCTTCTCTTGCTCTCCAAGTAGTATTGAATGGTTAGAATAATGACAAGAAGGGCCTAGAACCGGAGTTATAAAGTCACAATCCTTAATAAAGAAGTCTTGGGTAAAACAGCGACTTCCAACCGATCAGATGGAATGGTCTACCGATCGGTTGGTCTTCTCGGTAAATCCACTTTCACTCCATCCGAATCGGTTGCGGGCGGCGACCGATCGGATGGTGATGGCTGCTGAACCTATTTCTTGGTCTTTTGCGTATGACTTGTTTCTCGGACGTAGCTCTTGATTCTTCGGTCTTTCTCTTTATCCTAAAGCTTATGAACTTGACTACTTGAACTTTAACTCCTTGAAGTACCTTACGAAGCGGAACTTGACACAAGATTCACATGAAATCTCAAATACTTCCTTTTTCTTCATTTTTGCATCTTTTCCATCCATTTTCCTGTCTTTGGCTACAAATGCTTTGCAAACACACTTTGGTACGATTTAGTAACAAAAGCATATAAATATAACCACAAAACATATATAAAACTACCAATAACGCTATCAAAAACATGTTAGATTTAGGCGTTATCAAATCCCCCACACTTGAACTTTGCTTGCCCTCAAGCAAATCTAGAATTAAAAACAATTATCCACATGGTATGCACCAATGATTAGGAAAATGTGATGCAAATCTATCAAGCACTAGTACAAGCTAGATTCATCATTTTAAGCTTTTATGGTTGAATCATCGAGATGTTTGACAATACCCATATGATTTTCTTGCATGATACACATTACTAAACACCTCACGAAAGGGAAATGAAATATAATTCACTCAAACACTCATTTGTATGATTGGTAGAGTATATAAGCGGAATGACACTCATTTGCTCAGTCATGATCTAAATATTACCATAAGCTTGTACAAGAAACAAAACTACACCGAAATGGTGTGAGCTCCAAGTATACATATCAAAGAGGGCTTTTATTCGGGTTTAAGGCTTAAAGGGATATAAAAGACTAATGCGCCACTATCTCATGCAAAACATAATAGCTTCCTAACAACGAATTCTTGCATCACCAAATAACGGATGGTCACTAGATTGTACCTTGGTTCGCTAACGACGTTACTTGCATAACGGATGGTCGCCACAATACTCCCTAGATCGCTAACAACGTTAGTTAATTCCTCAAGAAATCGGATGGTTACTACATGTCCATACACTTAATAATTACACAAAGTCAAAAAGGGTAGGATAAGGCATGGGATATATTTATGAAATTGTTTGAAAATAAAAATAGAATAGTCAAAGTCTACGAACCAAATGTTACTAGCTATTACAAACCAATATCATGCCATTTTGTGAAAAACTCCATACTTCCTTTATTCATACTTGATTCACTTAGCCCATTGGCTTATTCTTGTCACCTTATAGTTGCAATGACTTTTCCTCTTTTTTCTCTTTTCCTTTTTTTTTTTTTTTTTTTTTTTTCTTTTTTTTTTTCTTTTTTTTTTTTTTTTTTTTTTTTTTTTTTTTTTAACTTGTCATCTTATAGTTGCAATGACTTTTCTCGTATAACAACCTTCGGAGTTTACGCTTCCTTAGAACTTTCATGATTTCCACATAACATCCATCTTTCCAAATAGCTAGCAACCAACCAAGATTTGACTAAAAATAAGGCTAGGCTTAAAAAGGTGTAAAATCTTTTTGAATTTTTCTGGATTGTATCAAAAGAAAAGATAGGCTCGGCGGGTGTAACTAGGGGTATCTAGCATTAAAGATAAATGCTAACAAATTGGTCCATATGAGTGGTTAACTAGCCAATGTAGCTAGCTAATATAGCATTATATGAAAATGGAAGGCCATTTGGGATAAAACCTAAGATTGCCTCTTATCACGCATATACACTTATATCACAAACGAAATGTGATCTCACAACGGTCTCGTAATGATTTACAAGCACAAGTTCTAGAATAAATAAAATCACCGGCACACTCATAGCAAAAGATCTAAGCATAAAAGATGTATGCTGTATATAGAACAGGCTCAAATTCTCACACTTTAGTGGAAAGGGCTATAATCTGTGCTAGCTAATGTTATCGATCCCAGAATGGATTGCAATATTAATCGGGACACATCTCGAATTTTCAAAATTACAGATTTCACCAGTGGATAAATCCAGTTATTCTAGAATATGATCTTTAAAATGACAAAAGACTAGATTACAAGGGCAAACAAAATTTTAAAATTCAGCTCAAAACTACAATCTATCCTTATTTTCCTATTCACCCCCCCCCCACACTTGAGTTAAGCATTGTCCTCAATGTGATAAACGACAAAGAATGAAATAGGGAAATAAGAGAATAAACCGTATTTTCTTCTCATGAGGAGTCTTGATCCTAGCGTCCAAGCTTCGAAATCATTATCTGCAGTAATCTAAAAACAAAAGAAACACACATACGAAATATTTCTTCGCTTATTCAAAAGGCAGTGATACACCCCCACACTTAAGTTCAACTAAGCAATTTAGAAAAAACTTTGGGGTTTAATCACTAGAAAATAAAAATGAAAAATAAACATAGCAAACACACGGGTTGCCTCCCGAGAAGCGCTTGTTTTATTAACGAGTCATCAGCCGGACTCGAACTTCTCTTTCTTCATGTTGGTGTTGACTTCTTCATTAGAAATTTTGGAACGTACAGCACATTTCCAATCACTATTCCCTCTCCAGTTTCATCTATGTATTCCAACTTAACTTTCTCCCACGGTCTTGGTAGAACATCATAGATATAACCAGAATCTTCGGCCCACGGAGTGTTTTTCTTGAAATCGGCCGAAAAGGGTGACATAAAGGTTATAGCTTCATATTCTGATTCAGGCGGAATCTCTTGAATAGAAACTTCATTCATTTGCTCCTTGTCATAGTATAACTTAATTCGGTGCCCATTAACAATGAAACTTCCACCATGTTTATCATGCAATTCAACATATCCGGATGGAAATCCATGCTTCACTGTATACGGTCCGAACCATTTCGGTTTCAGCTTGGGAGCTTTGAACTTATACTTCATGTTAAAAAGCAGAACTTTGTCTCCAGCTTTGAATTCTTTTCTGATTCTTAGCTTTCTATCATGATAAGCTTTTGTTCTTGCTTTGTAAAGTTTGGAGTTCTCATAAGCTTGTAGTCTAAGCTCATCGAGTTCATGCAATTGCAAAAATCTCTTTTCTCCAGCTACTTTGAGGTCTGGGTTACAATTTCTCAATGCCCAGTAAGCGCGGTGTTCGATTTCAAACGGCAAATGACAAGTTTTTCCATACAACAATCTGTATGGTGTTGTACCAATTGGTGTTTTATAAGCCGTGCGAAATGCCCACAGAGCATCATCCAGTTTTCTCGACCAAACGGCGGGATTGTCTTTAACCATTTTTTCAAGTATCCTTTTTAAGGCTCTGTTGGTATTTTCGACTTGACCACTTGTCTGTGGGTGATAAGCTGTAGCGAAACGATGATGAACTCCATATCGCTTCATAATTTTCTCCATTTGTTTATTACAGAAATGGGTTCCACGATCACTTATCAAAGCTTTAGGAATTCCATAACGAGCGAAAAGCTTTTTGAGAAAATTAACAACTACTCGTGCATCATTTGTGGGTAGAGCTTCTGCTTCAGCCCATTTGGAAACGTAATCAATAGCAACGAGAATGTATTCGTATTTGTGTGATTTAGGAAACGGTCCCATGAAATCAATTCCCCAAATATCGAATAATTCGCAGACCTGAATGCTCTTCTAAGGCATTTCATCTCTTCGAGAAAGACTACCGGATTTTTGGCAAGCATCACAATTTTTAACAAGAGTATGGGCTTCTTTAAAAATAGTCGGCCAATAGAATCCAGCATCAAAGACTTTTTTAGCGGTGGTGGAAGGACCATAATGTCCCCCAGTTGGGCCATGATGACATTCATCGAGAATTCTTCTTGTTTAAGAACCATAAACACATCTTCTAATCATCCCATCGGGACACATTTTGAAAAGATAAGGCTCTTCCCAATAATAATGTTTAAGATCCGAAAAGAATTTACTTCGTTGGGCATGAGTTAATCCTTTCTTTAGAATTCCTCCAACGAGATAATTTGCATAATTGGCAAACCATGGAATTTCGTTCTCATCATCTGTATCAACAGTCATGAGTGTTTCATCTGGGAAATAATCGTCAATCTCATCTTCTTTTAATTCTTCCAGATTTGGATTTTCTAAACGAGATAGATGATCAGCGGCTAGATTTTCTGCTCCTTTCTTATCTTTGATTTCGATATCGAATTCCTGGAGTAGTAAAATCCATCGGATGAGACGCGGTTTAGCATCTTGCTTCTTAAACAGATATTTTAACGCTGAATGATCGGTGAACACGATTGTTTTCGAAAGGACAAGGTACGATCTGAATTTATCAAAAGCGAAAACAACGGCTAACAATTCTTTCTCTGTAACTGTGTAATTCTGCTGAGCATTGTTGAGTGTTTTGCTGGCAAAATATATAGGACGAAAATGTTTCTCTTCTCGTTGTCCTAATACGGCTCCAACAGCAAAATCGCTTGCATCGCACATAAGCTCGAATGGTAGTGACCAATCAGGTGAAACCATAATGGGTGCACTAGTCAGTTGTGTTTTCAATGCTTCAAATGCTTTCATACAATCTGCATTAAAATCGAAAACAACATCTTTTTCAAGAAGTTTCGTCATTGGACGAGATGTTTTGGAAAAATCCTTAATGAAACGACGGTAAAATCCTGCATGTCCTAGAAAACTTCTAACGGCTTTGACGTTAGTTGGGGGTGGCAATTTGGTAATGACATCGATCTTTGCTTTGTCAACCTCCATTCCTGTACTAGAAATTTTGTGTCCTAACACAATTCCTTCAGTTACCATGAAATGACACTTCTCCCAATTGAGAACAAGATGTGCAGCTTTACATCTTTCAAGCATTTTATCGAGGTTAGAAAGGCAAGCTTCGAATGAGCTTCCGAAAACTGAAAAGTCATCCATGAAAACTTCCATAGACGTTTCAAGCATATCTTGGAATATGGTAATCATACATCTTTGAAAAGTCGCGGGGGCATTACATAATCCAAAAGGCATACGCCGATAAGCGTAAGTTCCAAAGGGACATGTGAATGTGGTCTTTTCTTGATCAGCTGGATCAATAGGAATTTGGAAATATCCTGAAAAACCAGCAAGAAAACAAAAGTATTTGTTTCCTGCTAATCTCTTAAGCATTTGATCCATGAAAGGCAAAGGAAAATGATCTTTTCTGGTGGCTTTATTTAATTTTCTGTAATCAATACATACTCGCCATCCGGTGACAGTTCTAGTAGGAACTAGTTCATTCCGTTCGTTGGTCACAACAGTCATTCCTCCTTTTTTCGGAACACAGTGAACAGGACTCACCCAAGGACTATCCTCGATGGGGTAAATGATACCTGCATCAAGCAGTTTGATGATTTCTTTTTTAACAACTTCTTTCATGTTGGGGTTGAGTCGACGTTGTCTTTCTACAACTGGTTTGGCATCTTCTTCGAAATTGATTTTGTGTTTTCAAAAATCAGGACTGATTCCTGGGATGTCAGAAGTTTTCCACGCAAAAGCTTCTTTATGCTTCTTAAGAACTGAAATCAGACATTCTTTCTCAAAATCATTTAGCAACGAAGATATGACTACTGGAAGTAGCGAATTGTCTTCCAAGTAAGCATACTCAAGATTTTCTGGCAGTGGTTTCAACTCAAGATCAGTCGGTGGTTCTTGAAGTGATGTTTTGATCCTCATCTGATCATTAAGACTGATTTCCTCAAAATCTTCTTCTATTATCTCTCCTTCTTCTTCTTCTTCTTCTTCGTCTTCTTCAATCTTAACTTCCATAAAATCAGCGAATTCTTTATCAAAAGTTGTTTCACTAATCTTCTCTGAAATAGTCATGAATGGATCAGAATCTTCAAGTAATGCATCCAATTCTTCTTCAGTGACTTCATCGATTACATCAATGTTAAAACAAGTGTCATCACTGGAATGTGGATATTTCATTGCTTTATCGATTAAGAACGTGATTCTATCCTCTCCAACTCCAAGATTGAGTTCTCTTCCTTTTACTTTGATGATCGCATCAGCGGTGTTTAGAAAAGGTCTTCCTAAAATAAGTGGTACTCTACTATCTTCCTCCATTTCTAGAATTACAAAATCCACGGGAAAAATGAATTTACCTACTTGGACAAGCATATTCTCAGCAATACCAACAGGATATTGGTAAGTATGATTAGCTAATCGGATACTCATCCTTGTGGGTTTCAAGGTATTGATTGAAAGTTTCGTATACAGCGAATAAGGCATCAAATTGATACTCGCACCTAAGTCGGCTAAAGCATCGCATGTGATGTTGTTTCCTAATATGCATGAAATCAGAAAACTTCCGGGATCTCTGAGTTTTTGTGGAATTTTGTTTTGAACAATAGCTGAACATTCTTCATTGAGAAAGGTAGCGGATATTTGCTCCAACTTGTTTTTGTTGTTAAGAAGTTCTTTCAAAAATTTCCCGTAATTGGGCATTCCAGCTAAAACATCAATGAGAGGTACATTGAGTCTAACTTCTTTGATTATTTCAACAAACTTCTTATAACGCTCCTCCATTCTTTCTTTCTTAAGGCTCTGTGGATATGGAATTTTTGGAGTGTAAGCCTTAACTGGTGGTTTGGGTTTGGGTTTGGGTGATGTTTTTGGTGTATTTTCCTTCTTGGATTCTTCATCTTCATCCTCACTATCGAAATCGATAGTTGTGGTGTTGTTTGGGTTGGGTGGTGGATCATAAGACAGGCCACTTCTTGTGAATACAGCATTGATATGCTCATTTCTGGTTTGTGGTGGACGATAAGTCTTATCATTCGATGATGATGATGGTTTTGGGTTGGTTTGGGTGTTACTAGGCAACGAACCTGATGGTCGTGAAGAAATTTGATCAGAGAGTCTCCCAAATTTGTTTTCAAGATCTTGGATAGATGCTTGATGATTTTTCTGACCTTGCTCAACTTTGGTTTTGAGATTGAAAAATTGATTCTTGACGAACTCGTTGGTTGATTTTTGGGCAGTGACAAATTCTCTCATCATTTTTTCAAAATCTGTTTCTTCAGGTTTCTTGTCGGAACTTTGTGAGGTTTGGTTCTCTACTTTTGGTTGGGACTCATGGTTGTTATCCCTTTGTCGGCGATCTTGCCAATTAGCAGAGTTTCTTCCGTAATAATTTCCTCGATATCCTCCTCCTCGGTATCCTCCTTGGATATAATTAGCTTCTCCTTCTTTTGGTTGATCCATAGGTTGATCATCGCATTCTGATGATGGGTGGTTACCTCCACAGTTGTTACAACCATCTCGCATTTCTTTCATCTCTCCTCTAAGATCTTTGTATTGCGAATCGATTTTGGAAACCAAGGTTTCCATTTTCTCCATGAGTTTAGATGAATCAGAACTTTCGGCGAAAGCAACGGTTTTTCTTAAGGGTTTTGTCTTGGCATCTTTTGACCAGTCGAGTTTGAGAAGAACTCGGTCTTCAAGCAATTGATATGCATGGTTAGGAGTCTTATAAAGAAAAATTCCTCCAGCATCAAGAATTCCTTGAGATGTTTCATCAAGTCCATGGTAAAAGATTTGAATAATGGTTCCCCGTCCTAAACCATGTCCATGACAACTTCGAAGTAAATCCTTCATACGAAGCCAGGCTTCGACGAGTGATTCGTTAGGATTTTGTGTGAAAGCACGAATTTCTCCCATGAGTCGATCAAACATTGCAGGTGGAAAGAATCGGCTTACAAAAGCTTGCCTCATCTCCTCCTAAGTAGTGATGATTCCTGGTGTTAATTCGTTATACCACACTTTTGCATCTCCAGCAAGTGATGACGGAAAAAGTTTGAGTTTAATGGCGTCTACATTTGTATCACCATATCGGAACATGCCACAAATTTCAATGAATTCGGCAACGTGTTTGTGAGGATCGGCCCTCGAACGGCCATCGAATTGACGGTCTTTGATCATAGAAAGATGGTGACCTTTCACGGTGAAATTGTCACCTAAGTTGACAGCAACAATAGCAGCTCCAGGAGTTGGTGCTACGGCTCGGTTTGCTTCCCACATGGGTCTATCGTCAGCCATGGGAAAAGGTTGGTCAGTGAATGGGTTGTAAACGACTTTGGCTTCAAAAAGGTTATCAAACGTTGGGTTTGGTACTCTTGGTACACGATTGGCTAGTGGAACAAAGGGTGTTCTTCTTCTTTGTCTTCGGACTAAACGTTCGGGATCTGAAAATGGTGGAATTGGTTCTACTCCAGTTGATCGAGTGTTCATACAATTCCCCAACGAATCGAGGCAATGTCTAAACAAACGAGCAAAGAATGAAAACAATTTGAAAAGATCAGAATCGTCTAACCGATCGGATAGAACAATCTACCGATCGGATAGATCTCTCGGTAAATTGGATTTGAAGGATCCGATCGGATGGAAGTGTCCGCCGATCGGATGGTTCTCTCGGTAAATTAAAATTTTGGAAAACCGATCGGATGGATGAATAACCGATCGGATGGGCAGCTCGGTAAAACTCTTTTTTTTTTTTTTTTTTTTTTTTTTTTACGAAAACTAACTATATGAGAATTGGACTAAAACTTACAGAAACACGATCAAAATCCCCGGCAGCGGCGCCAAAAACTTGATGTGCCCGGTTCGGTGCAAGTTTTAAATTTATAAAGGGTGAATTACCGAATCTAATAACAACACATACGAGCAAGTATACTCGTCCGTTGTAGCAAGATTTTGATGGTAAGTCGGGATCGTTCGCAGGGATTTGTGTAGTGAATCGAATTGCAAGTTAAAAGCAACAATCTCAAATAAGCAGTAATGATATAATGAAAATTCAAATGATTAAAAACTACACTTGCTTAGACTAGTGTACTCCAATTGACTAATATGATTGTGATAACTTTGGAAAACATGTTGGTTGTGATAATTAGTTTTTACACTAATCTATTGTTCCTACAAATTAAACCTTCGTCAAGATTTTGGTTTATAAAAACAAGCATTACGATTAACCAATCAATTCAAGATCAATTCAAGGTTCATGAGTTGGTGTTCCTCAAACACAAAAACAATCTTTTGTCTAATCAAACAAGCTTAGGAAATGGTCAATACAAAAGGTAACCAATTATAGACAAAAGGTCACAATTGAAAGCAAACTATTAATCTTTCGACCTTTAAAGTGGTTTACAATCAATCCGTTTTGATAGACAAAAGCTTTTTCATTACAATCACAATTAAGTTCCTTTGGTTAATCAAGAATAGTGGTAGACAACAATCATTCATAGACAAATGATTATAACTAGTGGAATAACAATAGTTCTTTCAACCCTTAAGATTACTAGCACTAGTTAAACTTGATTTCCCAAATGTCACTATGAAACTTTATCACAATTAGTTCTTAGAATTGACTTGAAATTGAATTAAAACATGTTATCACAATCATATGCAAATCAATGAATAATACACATCATCTAAGCAAGTGCACAAAGGCACTAGCCACTCATAGCAAACATAAATGTAAACTCAATAATTTGAACATTAGAAACCATGATTGAAAGTCTTACAATGATTTGGAAATAAGATTACAAGTGAAAGACAATGATTCCACAAGCAATGAAAATGGTAAATTCGACTTTCTCCCTTCTCCTGGACTTATGGACGAATTTCTTAAGTTTCTTCTGTGAATGGTTCTCTCCTAGCACTTGTTTAGCATGTATGTATCTCTCTAGATTGATTGGTATATAAATACTCAACTAATGGTTCCATAAATTGCTCCAACCAAGGGTCTAAGTGCATAAATGCTTCTCTTGCTCTCCAAGTAGTATTGAATGGTTAGAATAATGACAAGAAGGGCCTAGAACCGGAGTTATAAAGTCACAATCCTTAATAAAGAAGTCTTGGGTAAAACAGCGACTTCCAACCGATCGGATGGAATGGTCTACCGATCGGTTGGTCTTCTCGGTAAATCCACTTTCACTCCATCCGAATCGGTTGCGGGCGGCGACCGATCGGATGGTGATGGCTGCTGAACCTATTTCTTGGTCTTTTGCGTATGACTTGTTTTCTCGGACGTAGCTCTTGATTCTTCGGTCTTTCTCTTTATCCTAAAGCTTATGAACTTGACTACTTGAACTTTAACTCCTTGAAGTACCTTACGAAGCGGAACTTGACACAAGATTCACATGAAATCTCAAATACTTCCTTTTTCTTCATTTTTGCATCTTTTCCATCCATTTTCCTGTCTTTGGCTACAAATGCTTTGCAAACACACTTTGGTACGATTTAGTAACAAAAGCATATAAATATAACCACAAAACATATATAAAACTACCAATAACGCTATCAAAAACATGTTAGATTTAGGCGTTATCAGGCTTAGAGAGGTACATTTTCTTGGTCATGTAGTTAATAGTGAAGGTATACATGTAGACCCTGGAAAGGTCGAAGCGGTCAAGAATTGGAAGGCTCCTACGACGCCGTCTGAGATACGTTCTTTTTTAGGATTGGCAGGGTATTACAGACGATTTATCAAAATTTTTTTGAAGATTGCCAAACCCCTCACGTTGTTGACCCAGAAGAATAAGAAGTATATCTGGGGAGAAGAACAAGAGGTGGCTTTTCAGACGTTAAAGGATAATTTGTGCAATGCACCTATTCTGGCGCTTCCAGACGGACCAGATGACTTGGTGGTGTATTGTGATGCGTCGAATCAAGGCTTGGGTGTGTACTGATGCAGAGAGGGAAAGTGGTAGCCTATGCATCCCGACAACTCAAGATTCATGAGATGAATTACACCACTCATGATTTAGAGCTTGGTGCGGTAGTGTTCGCCCTCAAGAATTGGAGACATTATCTGTATGGCACAAAGAGTGTTGTTTTTACGGATCATAAGAGTCTTCAGCATATCTTCAGTCAGAAGGAGCTGAATATGCGACAGAGAAGATGGATTGAATTGTTTAGTGATTATGATTGTGAGATTCGCTATCATCCTGGAAAGGCGAATGTGGTGGCTGATGCGTTGAGTAGGAAGGAGAGGATTAAGCCTAAGCGTGTGCGAGCTATGTGCATGACCTTGCAATCGGGAATCAAGAGGAAGATATTGGCAGCACAAGAGGAAGCCCTCAAGGATGAAAACGCAACAGCTGAGATGCTGCGTGGGTTGGATCAACAAATGGAGAAAAAAGAGGATGGTGGATTATATTTCTTGGATCGGATATGGGTTCCGATGGTAGGAGATGTAAGAAGGTTGATCATGGACGAGGCTCATAAAATGAGATACTTAATTCATCCAGGATCTGACAAGATGTATTACGATCTTAGAAATGTTTATTGGTGGCCAGGAATGAAGAGGGAAATAGCCGAGTATGTTAGTAAGTGTCTGACTTGTTTGAAAGTTAAGGCTGAACATCAGAAACCCTCTGGATTACTACAACAACCGCCGATCCCTGAGTGGAAATGGGAGAATATAACGATGGATTTTATTACCAAGTTGCCTCGAACAAGTAATGGGCATGACACGATATGGGTCATAGTGGACAGGCTGACGAAGTCTGCACATTTTCTAGCCATTCGTGAGGATTATAAGATGGAGAAGCTGGCAAGAATTTATATCAATGAGATTGTGGCACGACATGGTGTGCCAGTGTCTATTATATCTGATTGCGACAGTAGGTTTACCTCGCGGTTTTGGCAGTCGCTACAGAAGGCTTTGGATACACGTTTGGATATGAGTACAGCTTATCATCCACAGACGGATGGGCAAAGTGAACGAACAATTCAGACTCTATAAGATTTACTTAGAGCATGTGCTATCGATTTTGGAGGAAGCTGGGATACTCATTTACCTTTAGCTGAGTTCTCCTATAATAACAGCTATCATTCCAGTATTCGGTGTGCGCCGTTTGAAATGTTGTATGGAAGGAAATGTAGATCACCTGTTCTGTGGGCAGAGGTTGGGACAAGCCAACTAATTGGTCCTGAACTAGTACAAGAGACTACGGATAAGGTTTTTCAGATTAAGGAAAGACTTAAGGCAGTAAGGGATTGCCAAAAGAGTTATACGGATAATCGCCGTAAGCCTTTGGAGTTCAGTGTAGGCGATCGTGTGATGTTGGAAGTGCCTCCCTGGAAGGGTGTTGTGCGTTTCGGTAAGAAAGGCAAATTAACACCGGGATATGTAGGATCGTTTGAGATTACGGAAAGGATTGGACTTGTGGCATATCAGTTGAAATTGTCTGAGGAGTTAAGCAGTGTGCATGATACGTTTCACGTATCTAATTTGAAGAAGTGTTTGGCGGATGCTAGTCTGCATGTGCCATTAGATGAGATTAAGGTTAACAGGACCTTTCATTTTGTTGAGGCGCCTGTTGAGATTATGGACCGAGTGGTCAAGGGTTTGAAACTTGGTAAGATAGCTTTAGTAAAGGTATGTTGGAATTAGAAGCGTGGTCCTGAGTTTACTTGGGAGCGCGAGGATCAGATGAGGTCTAAGTACTCAAATTTGTTTGCTGATGTGGTTGGTGAGACATGGAGTGTCGCGTCGATCATCTTAGATCATGATGAGATACTTACTTCGCGACTGTGGTATACGTTTTATAGAGCTTTGAGAACGCGGTTGTAGATGAGTACGGCTTATCATTCTTAAGTGAATGGATTAAGAGAGTGTACAAATTTGACGTTGGATGTTTATTTTGTTCAAGATTGTGGTGCTGCTATTTGCACCCTAGCGTGGGTGAGCAGATCATTTGAAGTTGGATTTAGATCGTGGAAGTTAGATGCTGGGTATTCATGAATGTTTTAATTAATGTTGGTGCTATGTGTAACTATTATATGTGTGTGCTACTTGTGGTTACCGTTTGGATTTTCTTTTGGATCGGGGGTAACGTGCCTACCTGTGAGAAATCGTTTGGGTCATTTGTGTTATTGATCGGAGTAATGTATATATTTCCGTGTGTCGTTGGATTGTCGGTAATGTTTTCTATCGTGTGTATTCGAGTATTCAATTAGTTCATATCTTGTGGTACTTTCTCTGTGACTGTATGGCGTGGTAGAATTCCCCATAGTCATAAGAAGTGCTAGTGATTTATGGTTTTATGGCGTGGTATTATCCCGCTTGGATATCCACAAATTTTCTTTTGCTGATGTTACTGGTGACTCGAGTAGTTAAATCTCAGGACGAGATTTCCCTAAGTGGGGGATGATGTAACAACCGTGATTTTAGCAAGTTAGTCTAACTATTAGTTACGATCAATTTAGTTTTTGCTTGGTGTGACTTAAGTGTTTTGTGAGGCATATGTGTGATATACGCGTGTTTTTGGCACTAAATCATTTGTGTGACTCTATTGGTGTCTTGAGTAGTGTTGTTCTAAATGAGTTCATTTTGTTCACTTTGGTGAGGTGGAAATGACTTGTATGGTTTTGTGTTCGGGGTTTTTGTGTAAAGAGTTTTGTTCAAGCTTGTGAGCGTTGGTAAGTTAAGTGTTGATCGGTTTTATGGGTAATATTAATAATGAGCGTGGAATTTTATTTTTGGAAACTTTGTTTTGAAAATGATAATTATTCGAGTTGTCGTAAAAACGAAAGTTTATCGCGTAAGACGTTAGGTTTCGTATGGGTTCTTATAAAATATCGAGAGTACAAGGTTTTAAGTGTAATAATTAATATTAATATAATAATAATATATATATATATATATATATATATATATATATATATATATATATATATATATATATATATATATATATATATATATATATATATATATATATATATATATATATATAGGGGGCGGCCGAATTTGGGTTTGGGGGGGGGGGGTGGGGGGAAAGGAAACAAAATTTTAGCCCAATTATAATTATTAATTAAGGAGGTTATCTAGAATATTCCTAGCGTAGTATAAATACAAAACCAAAACACCCCAACCCTCTCTTTTGTAAATTTCGGTCGACCAAGGGAGAAACAAGAAGAAAAAAATTAGGGTTTTATTATTGAAGCCTAAAAATCAAGATCAAGGTATAATTTTCAATACTTGTGTTCAATTAATTATTATAATTCACGTAACAAGAATATGATGGATTAGGGTTTATGTTTACTTCTATAAATTAATGATGTATAACATGTTGGGATCAATAATTAGTAATATTATGATGATTGGTGAAGAGATTAGGGTATAAAACATGTTAGTTATTGAGTTAGGGTTTGGATAGATTCATAGTGCTGTAAAGGTACGAAGATATTTAATAGATGGAAATGAGTTAATTGATGATTCTTGAGTCTAAATTGTAGTTCAGAGAACGTGCTTTCCAAAAAGTCTGGCCACGAGCGATTTCGAGGTCCGGAAGTCAGTCTAATGATTTTAGCAAGTAAAGGTGTCAAAACTGTTAAACCGGGACAGATTTAGGTTAAAAGTATTGAGGTCAAAAGTGGTTTTAAAAGTGTAATTTGGGTTAGCCCTTCTGGAGAAATTTAGTTCTATATTCCCTTTGACTTCCACGTGAAAATTAGCCGATAATAAGTTGTGCAAGTATGGTTGTTGGGTCAAAACTTTTTGGTGTGCGTTCAGATCCGAATCTGGATAGTTTTTATGTTTGATTTTTCAAAGAGCACTTGTGTGTGTTTTTAGTGCATGGCCTTCTGGGAGGAGCTTGTATGCTCATGAAAGACCATGGTGAAGTTTTGGTGTGAGTTGTAGAGCTTATTTTGATGTGATTTCATGTGGGTAAAAGTACCCCAAAAATTTGCGTATTCTGAAAAAGTGTATGCAAGGGATTTAGTGAGTGTAAGTGTTTGGTAGTGGTTAGTATGGAGTCTAGGTGATCTATGGTGGTTTACATGAACCTTAGACATCCATCGTATGTGTGTTACATGGACTATATCTTTTAGCTTAGTTGCGTGTAATGTGATCTTATTTTGTTGTATAGATTTGTGATTGATAATTTGGAAGCTGCAAAGTTTGAGGTGAGTTTCATAGTCCCATTTTTACTTTGTTTTAACTTGGGATGGGAATGATGCTTGTGTTAAAATATTTTTGAGTTACTGTGATTATGTGGTCGTAAATGCATGAACTTGTAAGTGTTATTATACGTGTATTGCATGTTATGAGATTATTGTGTGGTGATTCTGTGTGGTCCATTTAGAGGGTAGCTATGCTCCCATTATCCAATTGGAGAGTAGTAGCTCTACTCACTATTATTCTGTGTGGTCTGATCAGAGGGTATGGTTTACCCATTATTGTGAACTTGGATCGTGGGCGCGTTCCGTCCCAATTGATGTTGGATATTGCTATTTGGATCGTGGGCACGTTCCATCCCTTATGTCCCTTAAGTGGTTTATGTTGGTTGAATGACTGAGTTTGCATGCTATCTAGTATAATGTCTAGTCTTACTGTCCTGCTATGTTTTATAATCACAGTGAACTGGTTGCCTGAGATATATTGTGTGTTTTAAATCTATGAACCTCACCAACATTATGTTGACGTTTTTAAGCATCATTTTCAGGTGAGCATTCTAAGGCTAAGGTAAAGGGAAGCGACTAGACGAGACTTAGTTGCATTTGAGAACGAGTTATCTTTATGTTTTGATTTGAATATGTTTGATTTTGATTGTGATACTTTAATGTCTTTCGACTAGTACTTTATGTTCTATTGAAGATACCATTTGTAGAGTTGTTTCAGTTATTTTCTTTTGGGGTATTGTTACGACACTTCGTGTCTGTACTTTGCTCTATTTATGTGCATGTAGTAATTCTCTATTTAGACACCATATGTTGTGATGATATCCATGAGGTTACACTCGCGTTTCCGCCTTGGCGAGGTGTGACATATTAGTTATGTAATACAAGTTAGACTTGACTTGTTGATCGCCTTAGAAACAGGTTTTTTTGGTAAAACATTAGGATTGTAAACTACAACCTGTACATGATTTTGGTTTGTTTTTGTATAAGTTCTTATTTGTTAGTTTAATTTGTATCATATTTGTTAGTTTAATTTGTATCGTATTTGTCGAATGCAATCTTGGATGAGTTATTTGGTATTGTATCATATTGCCGAATTGGTATTGCGGATATTGGTTGATTTACAGGTTGTGTAATTGTAGGTTTTTTCCCGAAAAAATTCTGGCAAAAACCTAGAAATGCAGGCTGCTGCTGCATTTTTTTTTGCATAGATGACAGAATGGGACGACAATGTCGTCCCAAAATTTAAAAAAAATTGTCGACCCATTTTGCTTTGGCTGCCACATCAGCAGTCCAACTGGGTCTCATTTTAATTAATTCAAGCAATTTGGTACGACAATTTTGTCCAAAATGTCGACCCATTTTGCATTTCTGAAAACATTTTACGTATTTAAATAAATGATTTACGAAAAATAAAAAAAAGGGAAAAAGATTTGGTACTACAATCTCGTACCAAATTGTCAAAAATGTCGACCCAAATTGCAACTCATTAGTTGACTGAGTGGTGGGCCCTTATAACATGTCGTCCCATTTTATAGTGAATATGTCGAGACAAATTTTTTTGGGACAAAAGAAATGGTACTACCCATTTGTCTCGACATGTCGAGACATTTTTATTTTGTCTCGAACCCCCTTTTATATTTGTCTCGACATTGTCGACCCAAATCGTCCTATTTTTTGTAGTGCGTTAGGTGAAACACCTATTGTTTACATCTTCATTGCATTCATTCCATTACATAAGATAATGAAACACAAGAATCATTTAATTTCTAAACTGTAAATGAGTGTGCTTAATTATTTTTTCAAGTTTATTATCTATCTCTACTAGAATTTCATTCCCAATGATCTCCCTCGTAGCAAACAGCTCTTTAGAGTAAAGTCTCATATACTTTTTGATAGAAAGAGTACATATGTTCCTTCAACTTTTCGCTCGCTATCTTGTGATCCCCTTGCACCTGTCCCACACAACGAATAATTGTCAAGTAAAACTTACTATGATCACAAAGTTCAAAGGCAACTGATCTTTTGTTGGATTTAAAGTAAAACTACTGCTAATAGAATATCCTTAGAATGCGAACATATATATATATATAATGGGCTTTAAATATGGGTATTTTTATATGATACGGAGTATATTTGTTGTTTCAGAAAAAGAAAACGTATTCCTGATGTTTCAACCATTGTCATTGTATATTGATCTTCTTAAAATACTAATTTCCCAAAAACAAAAACTATAATGCTAAATTAAGAGAAATTATGTTTTATCAACTTAGTTTAAAGCTTAAATAAAGCACTTGTTTTGCTGTTGCTGAACACAATAACATAAAAAAAAAATAAATATATGAATGCATTTATTGGTATTTCAAACAGATAGCACGTAATAACATCAAGATAATGTTTGACTATACTAGTAGTATCTTGTAAATCAATGTCAAGTAGTATATACAACTTAAAAGGCATATACATATTTTCAGTGATGGATCCAAGATTCTAAGTATCCTTTTACGATAACACAGCGGAGCTGAGTAACTAAATAAAGCATGTAACACAAAATCTTTTTTATTAAAGAGAAATTGGGATTTTTGACCAAAATTACACTATGCAGCAAAAATCCATGTGGTTTATGGAAACCCCCTTGGGTCCGCCCCGGGCATATTTTGGATTGACTTAGTTGTATATGCATGACTAATTAAATTGTTTGTAATTTGTGAGACAGAAATTGATAAATATACCTGAAGATGAAGAGTGTTTAGTACCATCCCTTCTCCAGAACATTTCATTGTTGTCGCATTTAACAAAACAAATTCATAATCGTCACGCTCTAAGTTGTCCAGAACCTTAGACAAAAAGCCATTCTTCTTATTCGTGCCCATATGATCAGTCGAGGAAATCAGCTGGATGACAACCTCTTTGTCACTTAAAACATTCACCGAAGAAACTAACCAAGAATCTCTATTTGTTGTAGCACCATTACAACTTTCCTTCTTAATGGCCCGATGCTCTTGCCAGCTGCTATTCATCGTTGTTGATGCATTTGACTGAACCTTCTCTTTTTTAAGCTTTAATGTCACCACTTCCTTTTGTAGCTCGGGTATATATTTCAGTGCATGCGATACTATCCCAGGAATGCTTACTTTTTTCTGTTGGAAAGGAAATTATATAAGTACTAACTATGAGTTTAGTTCCAATAAATTACAAACCACTTGCAAGTATAGGACATAATGTAACTTGCATGCCAGTCACATGTTGAAGCTATTTTTAGTCTATTTGTAAGATATATAATTCCAAATTAAAATCATTACATAAGTTTAGTGTATTTATAATAAGACAACTCCGAATTCGAAATTATATATATAACATAAGCTTAGTCTGTTTTATTAGATCACTCCCAATTTAAAGTCATAAGACATAAGATAATATGTACTTTTTGATCACTTGATATGGGTAGCAGTGAACGAAGATATGAATACAAGTCATTAGCCCGCTTGCGACGATCTCTTTCACCTGCATTATGATTGAGCTTTTTCGCTACCTTCGTGTCGTCTCCGGTACCACCATTTGCATCTACGCAAGAAGACATGGAGTTTTCAGTTGTAAAATCTTGCATGATTTAATAATATATATGAATATCAAGAAAGAAATATGAAACTACGTTGCTAAAACGTTTGATGATTTTGAGTATATATTAAGGTCCTTTAAACACCATCTATAGGTTGATGTAAGCAAATGTGGGATAATACCAGCATCTTAATTTTTGATTCCTAGCTTGTTTCTTTGTTATTTTAGCAATGATTACGAGGTCTGATTAGAAAATGCAGATAATAAGAAGTGTATTAATTTATTGGGTTTAACCCATTTAATAGCCACATATTTTTTCAAATTTACTCATATAGTACGTGTACTCGATTTATTGTTTGTATCATACATACACTTTTTATTCCGTGTTAATATGGTATGTTTCTTCACATAAATTTGCATCGTTAGTCTTTTATGCTAACGGCCGTTAGTAAATAACTTAAAATTTGGTTTTCTTACGTTTTCGTCCGTTTTTGCACGTTTTCGTCCGTTTTTACACGTTTTTATTTGTTTTTGCACGTTTTCGTCCGTTTTTCGCACGTTTTCGTCCGTTTTACACGTTTTCATCCGTTTTTACATGCTTTCATCCGTTTTTGCACGTTTTCGTCCACTTTTATACGTTTTCATCCGTGTTTATACGTTTTCGTCCGTTTTTACACCTTTTCGTCCATTTTTATACGTTCATCCGTTTTGAAATGTTTTCGTCCGTGCTTGCACGTTTTAGTCCATTTTATTTGTTTTCATCTGTTTTTATACGTTTTCGTTCGTTTTTGCACGTTTTCGTCCGTTTTTATACGTTTTCATCTGTTTTTACACGTTTTCATCTGCTTTTGCACGTTTTTATACGTTTTCGTTTGTTTTTGCACATTTTTGCACGTTTTCGTTCGTTTTTACACGTTTTCATCCGTTTTTATACGTTTTATCCGTTTTACACGTTTTTGTCTGCTTTTACATGTTTTCATCTGTTTTTATACGTTATCATTCGTTTTTACATGTTTTCGCTCATTTTTGCACGTTTTTGTCCATTTTTATAGGCTTTCATCCGCTTTTATACGTGTTTATACGGATGAAAATGTGTAAAAAAGGGACAAAACCATGTAAAACTTATGAAAACGTGTAAAATCAGATGAAAATGTGTAAAAACAGGCGAAAACATGCAAAAACAAATGAAAACGTGTAAAAATGATCGAAAACGGATGAAAACGTGTAAAAGTAGACGAAAACGTGCAAAAACGGACAAAAATGTGTAAAAACAAACGAAAACGTGCAAAAATGGACGAAAACATGCAAAAATGGATGAAAACGTGCGAAAACATGCAAAAACGGATGAAAACGTGCAAAAATAGATGAGAACGTGTAAAAATGATAAAAAACGTGCAAAAAACGTGTAAAAATGGTTGTAAACGTGTAAAAACGGACGAAAATGTGCAAAAACGGATGAAAATGTGTAAAAACGGACGAAAACGTGCAACAGAAGGACGGAAACATGCAAAAACGGATGAAAACGTGTAAAAAATAGATGAGAATATGCAAAAATGGACGAAAACATGCAAAAACAGATGAAAACGTTTAAAAACAATTGAAAACGTGAAAAAACGGATGAAAAAATGTAAAAACGGTTGAAAACGTGTAAAAACGGACGAAAACGTGCAAAAACGGATGAAAATGTGTAAAAACGGACGAAAACGTGCAAAAAACAGACGAAAATGTGCAAAAACGGATGAAAACGTGTAAAAACGGACTAAAACGTGCAAAACGGACAGAAACTTGCAAAAAATGGACGAAAACGTAAGAAACTAAATTTTAAGTTATTTACTAACGGCCTTTATCATAAAGGACTAACGATGCAAATTTATGTGAAAAAACGTACCATATTAACATGAAATAAAAAGTGTAGGTATGATACAAACAATAAATTGAGTACATGTACCATATGAGTAACTTTGAAAAAGTATGTGGCTCTTAAATGGTTTAAACCCATAATTTACTTATAATCAGTTCAAAAGTAAAAGCATTTTAAATAAGGAGAATTAAAAAAAAAAAAAAATACTTTGTCATTTTTTCTACGCTAGGTACTATACTTATTTGTAATATGTATGAGTTACTGTACTTTTATGTGTTTATTATTTTGAGTACTCTACTTATTTATGTGTCTAGAATTGACATTCACTTGCCTTAAACTTGAAATTAGTGATAATACATGCGACTAAGTTAGAGATATATCTATTTAATCAACATCCTTATGATAAATTTAATTAAAACACCAAATTATTTCATCTATTGCCTAATAGATCATCTTGTTTTGATATGCTCGATCAAAATACATAATCTAGAGTGACATTATTGTCAAGCGAGATTTCTACACTTTTATCGAAAGTGTTCAATGATTTCTTATTTTTGTTAATCTGCAAATTTTGACAAACTCCGCTATAAGCTTTGCATAGGTTGAATGAGAATTTGCAAAGTTAGCAATTGATAATTGACTAAGCATTAGATTTTATATGAGTTGCAGGTCTTTACAATTTTAATATTTAATGTTTTCTTTTTCTTTTTTTTGCTCTTGCGATATATACCAAAAAGTTTATGAGTATAAAAGAGAAAAAGGAGCCGAACAGGAGCAAAAAAGAGATAAAGAAAACATTAAATATTGATCTGTTAGCAAAGAGATGAAATAATTTGGTATTTTAATTAAATTTATCATAAGTTTGTTGATTAAATAGATATATCTTTAACTTAGTCGCATGTATTGTCACTCATTTCAAGTTTCAGGTAAGTGAATATCAATATATAAACTAAGTAGAGTACTTAAAATGATAAACACTTGAAAGAATAGTGACTCATACATATTACAAATAAGTATAGTACATAGAGCGGGAAAAATGACAAATATAGAACTAATAGAGTCATTTTTCCCAAAAACAATTATCTAATTTATCTATTTTTGTTGTTTTGTGTAGTGTTTTTTTGTTTCTTTTCTTTTCTATTAAAACACAAACATTTTAAATTTTGACTTTTGTGTGTATTTGGTTCATGTATAATGACTATTTTACCTTTCGTTGTTAACAGGGTGGTTAAAAACGTAAAGATAGAATTTAAAAGGGCAAATGATTAAAAAATGTATTATACTTGTCATGGTTTCATCTTCAGGGTAGCGAACAAATTTTTTTGCTTTTGTGGTTAATTTACTTTCAAATTCATCCTCTTTAGAGTAATATGTGACATTTTTGCCCTTCGGGAAAAAAAAATTCTATTAGCTAAGAGGGGCAAAAATGTCCAAAAATTTCGCAAAATACCCTAAAGAGGATGAATTTGAAAGTAAATTACCCACAAAAGCAAAAAAATTTGTTCGCTACCCTGAAGATGAAACCATGGCAAGTATAATATTTTTTTTAATCATTTGCCCAATTTAAAAAGTTTGTCTTTTAATATGAACAAAATTAAATACATATTTTGTTATTACCCCTTTTAAATATTAACAACTACAAAAAGATCGACATCGATTAATAGATTAATATATATTGTGTGTATTGGTTTACATATAATCAATTTTACTTATTCAAGAATAACTATTTTTTATCATATAAACCACGGGTGACGACATTAACATACTAGATTAATTAAGATGTCACATTGCTTGGGGAATCTTTTATATAAAAGAAACACGGCTTTGATGACACTGGCTAAGTTGAAAATTCGAAAAGTGTTAGCACATCAATATCACAGTAGAAAGTAAAAACTATCGGAAAATTTGCATTAGTGACTCTCAAACATGTAATTTATTTATGACTCACTCAAATTTGTTTTATATTGCTAAAACTATAACTAAAAAATGTGAACGGATAAAAACACTCGCTTATGAATGTAAGACCACTACAAGAAAAGTGGTTTTAGTGACGAGAATTTAGTGACGAGAATATTTTTTTTGTCATTATTTTGATGAAAATAGTGACGACCGGTGACGACTCTAGTTTTGGTCAATAAGAGATTTTAGTGACGACTTTTTATACTGTTAGTGACGAAAGCTGTTTTGTCACCAAAGGTGGTTTTTCTTGTAGCGGACTCTGTTCCCAAATATAAAACGGAAAGAAAAGAAATAGAGAAGGGAAAAAAGAGAGAAAATAAGAGAAGAAGAAAAGAAATAATTTTTAATCTTGTGTTTCCGAGTCGAAAAGAAAAGAAGATGTAAGTAATAAAAAAAGATTTTAAAATCATATTCAGTCAATTTCATCATGATTTGAGAAGAAAATTAGGAGAATACGTGTAATAAACTATCCTTTATTTTCCTCTCATTTCCTAAAAAATCTCAAAAACACAATTTTTTTTAGGGGCAATTTTGAGACTAGCCCAGTCGCTCAAAGTGTTGAGCTTTTGAGAACTCAAATTAGCGACTTTCTTGAAATAGCCCGAGCGACCTGCGACTTAATAAGAAGGTGACATGTGGCACCAAAAAAAGTGGCACCCAATCATTAAAGTGGTACTTGTATCATAGCCCACTATGTGTACTTTTTAAGCGTCTTTTTTACAGCGATTTTTCATATCTTAAGCGACCTTCTATTTTGTCTTTTTCCACCCCAAAAGTCAAACTTTGAAAAATTTTATTTTATTCTTTTTGCCCATTCCCAATGTTGAGCGACATAAGCGACTGACGGCTTGGTACTTTGAGCGACTTTTTTTACTTTCCACATTTTTGTACTTGTGTCATTACTTTTGTACTTTCTAACTTTTTTTACTTTTAACCTTTTTGTATTATTTTTTAAATACTTTTTAAAATACCTTATAAACACTTTTTTATTTCAAAATCTTAAGCGACTTACAAAAAAAATATAAGCGGCTATATTTTCTTTAAGCGATTTTTTTAAAACACCCTCCATTAACCCCCACACACACTCAAATTCCCCCAAAACACATTACCTTTACACCTACTGTAAATCAAACCCAAAATTAAAATCAAAATCAAAGTATAAACCCTAACTCCAAATTCTGTATTCCAATTTCAATAAAGGGATCAATTTCAATAAACCCTAACCCTAGATGCAGCCATTATTAATTATTGAAGACCTACATGAAAAATCTAAGCAGATACTTTGATGCAAAGATCACTTTTCGTTCGAAGGTACATTATCTAGAAACGATTAAAGGTAAGTTGGGAAATAATCAATCTCGAATTAGCCTGTTCCGAGAAAGTGTTTTCGGTCCATAGTTAGATAAACCCCCTTGTCATGTAAATGATAACCATTTGCTAAACTTCGTTTTACAGTACCAGGTATATATTTCAAAATTGCTTGATCATTGCCCCCCCTATTTCCTACAGAATTGGGTATAATGTTTTGCAATTTGGTCGTTGGGAGTTTCTATTGATTACTGGTTTTGTTTTTGGTCCTTTGCCTGACCATGTAGAAGTTGATAATACCCCGTTTGGTTTGCGACTCTTTCCTGAAAAAAAGTTTCATAGAAAGTTTACTGTGAAAGGTACTGAGCTTTTAGTTATTTTGGAAAACGATAAACTATTTGATGCATTATCAAATGAGGATGCGGTTAGAGTTTTCCTGTTGATAGTGGCTGAGGTCATATTCAATGGTCGTAGACCTTGGTACGTTGTTCCTAATCATTTTTTGCAACTGGTTGAGGATTTTTCTGCTTGGAATGCCTATCCATGGGGGGAGTTCTTGTGGAGATGTTTCTACGTCAATTTAGCAAATGTAGTTCCTAGGCATTATGAAGCTTACTACAAGAAGAAGCAGGAGTTAAGCCCAACTAAAACTGCCACATATAGTCTATGTGGTTTTATTTGGGCTTTTAAGGTTTGATTTTAGAAAAAAACTTTTTGTAATTCTTGTCGTGTTTTCGTGTACTAAGAGTAACATTAGTTGTATTGTTTTCGTGTTAGATTTGGATTCTTGAGAGTTATCCCAACAGCAGGTCATGGTGGAACAAAGACCGGAGTAAGATCCCACGTGGTGTTTCATGGTCAAAGGGTAAAACGTTCCGAAAATGTGATTATAATCTACTTTGTGGTTCGGTAAGTATTTCCATTGTTTTTTGTTATTTTTCAAATAAGTTATGACTTCTCTATATTTGTTTTTGACATTGCAATAATTTGTTACCTAGGGTTCGAATCCAATATTGAAACTTGTTCCAACTAGTGAAGAAAGGTTGCAACCGTGGTTTGTACGTAGTAATGACTATTTTGTGGAGCTGAATCTTATTCAAAGCCAAGCAGACGTTGCAGATGATGCCGTTGAGGTAAATTGTAAAATTTCAAAAACTTTTGTTTGATCCTAAACCCTTTAAACATTGAGACATAAAATATTGTTTTACATTTGCAGAAATCATAATAAATACACGTAGAAATATGCCATTTGAAGAAATCTGTACTTGATACCTAAATAGACAACTATACTTAAAAATGGTTAACCTATATAGACAACTATATATGCCATTTGTGTATATGTACTTCAAAACATAAGATTAGGGCCTCAGCTATAAACCCTTTTAAGCATTAAAGTCCTAATAAATGCAGGTAGTTGACAAAGGTTTAACTATATAGTGTCTAACTAGAAGGTTTTGTACCACTTGGGGTCTATGACCATACTTCAAACTTATTTTGTCTATTTTATTAACTTTTCCCACAACATTGATAGCAATTTACATTATTTTGTAGGAAAATGCAGGTACAGAAGATGGAGAGATACATGTAGATGCACAAGAGCGAGAGGTGCAATCAGCTGGACCAGAAGAAAACTCCAAATGACCTAACTTAGCTGCTGAGGTTGAGGCCTTGAAGGCAATAGTTTATTTGATCGATACACCAGGAGCAAATGTGGACGTGCTTAATGATGTTAAAAAAAGACTTGTGATTGTTGAGAAAGCTCTGAACATACAACATCAAGGGGTGAGCTGTGTAAATTTATTTTTTTATCAACACAATTACTTTGAGGATACCATTTTTTTTCACAAAAAAAATGAAGAATATATATATATTTAATGAAACAAGCTTCAACCTCTATTCATGAAACATCTGAAGTAAGGCCAAATGTTGGTGATCACTTTGTTTCCAAAGATGCAAATGTAAGATGATATTTTCAATTTGTCACATATATCTATATTTCTTTTTTGATAGTAAATTCATATTATATTTTGAATTTCAGGCTTCAAGTCCTATTCATGACAATTCAGAGGTACAACAATTTTTCGATGAAGATTTAGCTTCCAAAGATGCCATGGTAATATCATTTAATATTTTTTAATCCTTTAGGTATCATTCTTTTATTATAATTATTTTTTTTTGTATATTTTCAAATTCAGACTTCAAGCCCCATTGAGAATGAAATTCAGAACGAAAGCCCTATTCGTACTCATGTTGAGCCCGAAGATGGGAAGCTGTTTGACAATAATGATGTTAAAAAGGTAATATTCTCCGTGATCGTAAATTTGTTTATGTTTCTTTTTTAACCCACCTATTCATATGTTGTTAATTACAGACCGTAAGCCCAACGGCTAATGTATCATGCGAGACATCAATATCTGCTGCTCAAAATAATGACGAACATGGGAAGCTTAATTATCTTGACCCTGCCGCGTATCCATCCTCCATGTCACAACTTGAGAATTATCTTTCAATTGGAGATTTCCCGGTAGTTGATCACATGCAAGTTGATAATTCTAGTGATATCCTTTTACCTAATTTAAATGACCATTTTTCTCAATCGGCTGTTGATGTACGTATACAATTTATAAAAAATCCATAGTTTAGAGTTGTTTGCTACATTCACTTTCTTATTATATTTGTGTTTTCATGTAAACTTACAGTGCCATTAGTATGATGATGATTTCAATGATACGATTAAAGCTGCTGATGATTCTCTACCTAGAGAGAAACGGGATTGTTGTTCTGCTCATACGATAGAAGCGGCTGCTGAATCAATGGCTTTAATAGATAAATCAAAAAGTCCAAATGAATTAGGAGAGTCGGTGTCTGTTTTTGAAGAGAGCAAGGCTGATGGGCATGCTTGTGACAAATATGATAATAATTGTGGGCAAGTGGGAGATGCGGTGTTGGATATTGAAGATAACATTGCGGATGGGCATGTTACTGATAATCATGAACATGAAGGTGAAAAAGTAAGCGAGACTGTGTTAGAAATGGATGAGAAGATTGAGGATGGGCATGTTACTGATAGAGAAGCTCATGATGGTGAGAAAGTAAGCGACTATGTGTTGGATAATGAAGAGAACATTGCGGATGGGCATGTCACTGATACATATGGTCACGATGGTGAGAAAGTAAGCGAACCTGTGTTAGTTATAGAAGAGACGAAGGCTGCTGAATACAAGGATGTTGAAGAGAACAAGGCTGATGGGCATGTTGTTGAGACCAGTGATAATGATTCTGAGAACTTAGGAGAGGCGTCATTAGATAATCAAGAAAACATTGCTGCTGGTGAGAAAGTAATGGATACGGTGTTAGGTATGGAAGAGACGATGGCTGATCAGGACATGGATGTTGAAGAGAACATTGCTGGTGGTGAGAAAGTAATGGAGGCTGTGTTACATATGGAAGAGATGAGGGCTGATGAGAAAGGTGATTATATTGGTCAAAACTTAAAAGAAACGATATCTGATATTGCAAATGAGGCAGTAAGCAAGGCGGTTTTTGACAAAATCGACCAGGATGCTGAGAAAGCAAGAAACGCCGTTTTTTTTAAATCTGAAAAAAACACTCGTCAGGAGGTTGTGAAAGAAGGACAAGTCAACAAGCCTTTGATTGAAGTTCCTCGGGTACTTTAATATATGACTATATTATTTTTTATTACAAATATCAAAGGTCAATAACGATGTTAATATCGATGCTGAACTTTGCGTACAGGAAATTTTCACGCGTCTTAAAAGGAAGAGGAACTTGGGTAAGGCTCTACAGTCACCCTATGATGGCGAACAAAAAAAGAAATGCTGTAAGCCGAATGTCACAAAAAAGAAGACTATTCAGTTGAAACCAGATGTTGAACCAAAGAGGACGAAAGAGGTTGGTAAGTCTTTGAAGGACCTCTATGTGAACCTACCAACTACAACTCCACAAGTGCCCAAAAGGCGTTCCAAAAGACTCAATCAAGTAATTAGTTTCCTCTCTGTCAATCAGTTGGAACCTTGGGTAGAGGTATACTACAACATAACTCAATTGGTCATATAGGATCCTGGTAATTAAAGGTACTAGACGATGCATTAATATGTTTTATTTTAATTTTTTTCAGAATCTGTCACGTCCGGTTGGTTTCCTTACTAACAAGAAGGTAAGTCACAAGGTAATTAAGCCAGAATCTATGGAGATTTATCTGAAAAAAGGTTTAAAGTCAGCGCATACATTTCCTTGGGGTAAATTCGACATTGTTGTTCGTCGCCAATTTTGGTTAGCATTGTTGGGACATGGAAGAGGTAAAAAAAGAGGATGGCTTGGGGATGAGGTACTAAATTAATCAGTTGGTGTCTGTGTTTTATTAAATATTTAATTAATTTACATAATACAATGGCTTTATATTTTAATAGTTTAACAGTATGATTTTTATATAAACCTTACAGCATTTGGATCTTTGGGTTGATCTAATGTGGTACTTCAGACCGACAAATGCTGATTGGGCTATGGCTAGTCCATTCTTCTCGACTACTCTTCTCCAGGGAACTATGCGTCCCTACTACGCCACCGGAGAACGGTATCCTTTGCCATGGTCTAGTGTTGACAAGGTGGGTATATAAACGCCATTTGTTCTTGTAAATATTTGTCATTTTTTTAATCATAGTATTTTTGTTTTCAAATGTAGGTATACTTTCCTGTTAACGTTCCATCGGACCACTGGTTTCTGGCACAGTTAGAAATTAGTACCGGAGTCGTAACTATTTACGATTCACTAGGTACGCAAGACCCAGAGACCAGAAAGGACAATCTAAAGATGAGGGCCACTTTCGAGATAATGCTCCCTAAGTATCTACAGTCGTGTAAAGTTTTTGAAGCCAAATCCATATCTGCTTCAAATTACAAGATCACTTTTCGAGTGGCTGATAATGTCCCTAGACAAGCTAATGAATATGGTGACTGTGGAGTTTGGGTATGCATTTTTTTGCACAAGTTAGGTAAGAACTTGAGTATGAGGGTTGATGATCCTCTTCAGGTAGTGTTAGCATATCGAGAGCACATGGTAAGATACTTTTGGAAGTATAAGGTGTTTGTTAATACAAAAGGTGAATAGATTATGGTTTATATGTTGGTTGTAATTTTTTGGTAGTCTGAACTAATGTAACTACAACATGTAAGTTGGTCTGAGATGGTTGAGTCATGTAACTTGGTCTGAGATGGTTGAGTCATTTAACTACAATCAGAAACGATGTCGTACAAAGTCAGTCTGAAAAAATGTAACTACAACATGTAACTTGGTCTGAGATGGTAGTCTGAACTGATGTATGTTTAACTATTGTAGGTTTATGTATATTGATTGTACATTTTTGTAAGCACTACTTTAAGTATTGTAGGTTTTTATATATTGATTTTAGGTTTTTTTTTATTGATTGACTGTTTAACTATGTAGAGCACCACAACTGTGAGTGCATGTGATGTGCATTAAAACAACACATTAACTTGTAAACAACCATTACCAGTTTATTACAGCCCAGTACATAACACTTAGTACATAACACTTGTTGCTAAAACAAAAGCAATGAAGAGAACAACGAACGAGAAAAAAAATACAACTTTGTCATGAAATTTTACTTTTGACTTGATAAAATTCAAATCCTCAGACATTTTCATCATCAGTTCATTTTGTGAAACTGCAACACCTTCATTGGGAACTCTTTCCCATCTTCTTGTATATCTTCTTCTTTTCCTCATGTTCTTTGTAAAACAAATCTTTGTAGTATTCACTTGGTAGCTCCGGGTCTATGAACCCATGAAATTTACATTTCATGTCCTTGTCCTAAACAAATTATGTTTTATATTCACATATTCAACATAACAATTTAAACAAGTATAATAAAATTTTGGGATAATAATCTTACATAAATGGGACAAGCCTTGAATCTTCTACCAGGATTTGTCGGGGTCCAAGCAGTTTGTACTACGACTGGTAATGGTTTTGGACATATGCAATGTGTAGCATTGAGGTAGTATTCCATGGTCTTTTGATTTGATTTGGAAGTGGAAGAAGAGGAAGCCATTCTTAAAGTTATTTGCCCAATTTTTTTACAAGCATATATACATAGTAAATGAGAGGGAAAATATATTTTGGCGGGAAATATAGAGTGCAAATGAGAGGGAAATGAAAGTTTGGAGGGAAATTTTTAAGCGACTTCTCAATTGAGCGACTAGATCATACAATTTTAAGTGACTAGTACTTGGGTTTCTGCACAATCCCACACCACAAATCAGTCAAAATTGGTGATATTCTCACACGCCAAATAAAATTAATTCAACTAATTCCTCAAAATTCAAAGTTTTATTGGAATTTCAAAAATCAATTCGTGGAGTTTTACTTCCAGTAGACGTTAATTACCTCAACTTGGTAAAGTATGTCAAGAAAAAATACGAGATTACAGATAAGGGCGTCAGTTTACACTACATATCCGGATCCAACAATATTGATGTATGTGACGATGATGACGTTGCCTTCTTTGTTACTGAAATATGTTGTAAGCATACCATGGTTCAGACACTATACATCAAACTTATCGAGCAAACTTTAGAGGTAAAACCATCTTTTTCTTCTAAGCCTCTTGATATCGATCTTAATGTTTCTTTGTTCCCTGAAGAATGTGATTATCAAACACCGAAAGTTGAAAATCATAATAATGAGCGTGCAGGTGAACACGTGAATGACGATGTTAAGCCCCGTTGGCAGAAATGCACATTTGAAAATATGCCTATCCCACCCAATGCACCTGATCCTATAATTAAAATGATTAATACCCTTAAACACGCTGCGGTATCTAAAGTAAACCATAGTGGTTGGTTTGATGATAAGGAAGCATGCATTTATGCAATAGGAATAAAAGCTTTAACTGAACGTTTTGAGTTTAAAATAATTAAGTCTAATAAGAGTAGGTTCAGTGTAAACTGTGTGGAAAAGGGTTGCAAATGGAACATTCACACACGAAAAAGTATTATAACATGTAGATTCTATGTGTCAAGCATTAACGACGTGCATACATGTTCTCGAACTAGAATTAATCCTAATCATCGAAACGCTACCCAAAAATTGTTGGGTCGCATACTGGTAGACAAACTGAAGGATAGCAGAAGGATCTATACATGTAAGGACATACAAAAAGATTTGAATATTGAATGGAAAATTGACGTTTCATATAAATGAGCTTGGGGTGGGAAACATATTACATTACAGTTGGTAAACGGTTGCCTTACGGATTTGATAACGCTCATTTTGTACATGTTTTAGTCGTGTTATTTCTATGTTTGTGCATTGTATTTGGTTGTATTTGTGAACATTTTACGCTTAAAAGGTATAAAAGATGTATTCAGGTTCAGGTACAATCAAGTCCAAGGGAATAGCTAGAAAGATGTGGAAAAGTCGTTAAATCAAGAGCTTATGCACAACGAAAGATTCTACCCATGATAAAGACGTCGGAACGATCATCAAAGATAAAGAATCAAGATTCCAAAGATTTCCGAGCTCCAGAAAAGATCAAGTGTTGATGAATTGAATGAGAAGTTGCATACAAAGAATTATGGCTTGCTTCCTCAACCAAAGGTTCAAAAATGCCATGCCAACCTTACTTCAAACCTTGGGCTGGGACTGAACCTCAGGTTGAGACTTCAACCTTGGGTTGATGCAACTCCTGGCACACTTAATGACTATCTTTAATGAACTAACTCTTCATTTGGGTTGTCATTACACCTCAATTACTTCAAGTCCAGATTTTTTATGACACTTTGTGCACAAGAAATTTGCTTGGTGGCCAAGGGGATTCATTCTATTAATTGGAAGCTTGGCCAAGAAATAATTTACCAAGCTATTAATCCATCATCTACTACTTATAATTAATTACTCACTCAAGAAGGCTACAAGGAAGAGAAACGCAGGAAGAAGTTGGCTTACATTCATCATTCATCAATTTAATCATTCAAGGAATCATTGTTGATCATCTCATAATTGTTCTTAACTCTTGTAATCATCATTACAACTTTTGTAAGACTTCTTAATCATGTTTTCAAGTGATAAATTTTCTGTGGTTTCTTTATTTGCCATGAGTAGCTAAGTGCCTTGTGCACTTGCCTAGATGATGTTTGTACATGAATATTGGTTGATTATGACTCAATGGTTCTAGTTCAATAAAAGCTAATACTAAGATCGAATTGTATTTTTTTTAAGTTTTCACAAACAAAAGAGTTATCAAGTTTGGTTGATTGTTAATGGTGTAATAGGTCGAAAGAGTCATTGTTATTCAATCAATTGTAAACCTTTGTCTATGAAGGCGTTACCTTATGTATTGACCATTTCATAAGAAACTTGGTTAAACTTAGAAAACTAAAAAGTGTAGTTGTCAATTACTTGTGAAACGATAGCGAATCAAGTGATTGAGTTGTGTTAGTCTTGTTTGATCAAAAGGTAATATTGTTTTTGTCATTTTAAAATCTTGACGAGGATTGAAAGTGTTGAAAGCAAGAGAATTAGTACATCAACTAATTAAATTAGAACACCATCTAATTTATTTGATCATAATCGATTTGAACCATTGTCATAATCATATCAAGGGAATTGTGCAAACTAGTCTAGGCAAGTGTAGTTTTAATATATTGAATTACATCATCTTAACTATTTGCTTGCTATTAGAATCATTGATAAAGCACAATTTTATATTCAACTCATGTTTCATAAAACTAAACAAATCCTTGTGAACGACCTCGGCTTACCATATCACCTCTTACTACACACGGACGAGTATACTTGCTCGTATGTGTTTTATTTGAATCATTGGTAGATCGTGTTATAAATTTAAAACTTGCACTCGAAACGGGTACATCAAGTTTTTGGCGCCGTTGCCTGGGATTTGACCACGTTTTTTGTGAGTTTTTGTTTATAATTTTTGTGTTTTGTTCTTGTTCCTAAGCTTTTCCTTTAAAAGTTATTTGAAAAATATCATCTAGGAAATCGCGGTTCAATCTGAAGCACGCGGTTCAAACTCTCGATAAATCCAAAAAAAGTCCAAACCGCCGGTTCAAATCCGAACCGCTGCGGTTTAGACTCTCGGTAAAACTTTTTAACCACCAAACCACTGGTTCAAACCTGAACCGCCCCGGTTCATTCCCTTCTGTGAATCAGACTAACTTCAGCCGAACGGTTCAATTCTGAACCGCACGGTTCAATTCTGAACCGCCCGGTTCATTTGCTTTTGACCTACCGAACCGTCAATCCAAAATTGAAGCGCCCCGGTTCATTTGCTTCTGTCGACCTAGTTCAATTCAACCGACCGGTTCACATCCCAGCCGATCCGGTTCATTGTCTTCTGTGAACCAGACCCATCCCAGCCGCCTGGTTTGCCCTTGAACCGCCAAAAACTGTTCGGAAAAAAAATTTATTTTAATTTTCTTTTTAGTTTTCAATCTTTTTTCGATTGGCTTGTTTCTCTCGTGTATGACCACTCGCTCTTCAAGCGATGAATTAAGTACACCATTGTCTAACCCTGAAAGTTTATTTCGCAAAAAGAAAACCCCATTTGTTCCACCAAACCAAAGAATACCAAAAACCGTTAACCCACCATTTGATAATCTTTTCGAAGTTCATCCAATCATTAATCTTTTTCTTGAATTACCATTTCCAATGGCCGATGATCAACCAATGTGGGATACCAATAGGGTTGTAGCTCCTACACCCGCAGCCGCCATTGTTCCTGTTAATCTTGGAGAAAACTTTACTATCAAAGGTCATCATCTTTCGATGATTAAAGACAATCAATTTGATGGTCGAGTTAAATCCGATCCACACAAACATATCGCCGATTTTCTTGAAATTTGTGACATGTTTCGTTATGGAAATACCAATGCAAATGCAATCCGCGTCAAACTCTTTCCATCGTCTCTCACCGGAGAAGCGAAAATTTGGTATAACGAATTAAGCCCCAGAGTGATCACAACTTGGGACCAAATGAGAGAAGCATTTGTCGGACGTTTCTTTCCACCGGCCATGTTTGATCGTCTCTTAGGTGAAATTCGTAGTTTTACTCAAAAAGAAGGAGAAAATCTTGTCGAAGCTTGGCTTCGAATGAAAAACATGCTCCGAAGTTGTCATGGGCATGGTTTATCTCGTGGTAATATCATTCAAATCTTTTACCATGGTCTCGATAACACAACTCAAGGTATCCTTGATGCCGAAGGAATTTTCCTTTATAAGACCCCTAACGAAGCTTACACTTTACTAGAAGGTCGTGTACTTCTTAAGCTCGATTGGTCTAAGGATGAAAAAACCAAACCTCAACGAAAAACCGTTGCATTCGCCGAAGGAACGAATGAAAATTCCAAAATCATGGATATGATGAAAGATCTCACCACCAAAATCGATTCTAAATTCCAAAGTATCCAACAAGAGATCAAAGAAATGCGCGATGGTTGCAACTATTGTGGTGGAAACCATTCATCATCCGAGTGTGATGATAAACCCATGGGAGGTCCCGAAGCCGAAGCCAATTATGTTTATGGAGGATATCGTGGAAACTACTACGGTAGAGATTCTAGAGATTGGCAAGATCGTCCACCAAGGGATGATAATCGTAGTTCCCAACCTCGTGACGACAACCGTCAAACATCGTCTCGTGATGATAACCGTTCATCATCACAAACAAGTGAAACAAAAAATGAAGCATCTGAATTCGAAAAAACCATGCGTGAATTCGTGCATGCTCAAAAGCAGACGAATGAATTTATGAAAAACCAGTTCTTCATGCTTAAAAGCAAAGTCGAACAAGGTCAAAAGAACCATCAAGCTTCTATCCAAGACCTTGAAACCAAATTTGGTCGTCTTTATGATCAATTTGCTGCAAGACCATCGGGTACTTTGCCAAGCAATACTCAATCCAACCCGAAACCATCATCATCTGGATCTTATTGTCCACCTCAAATGAGATATGAGCATGCAAATGCTGTATATACTCGTAGTGGTCTATCTTATGATCCACCACCAAACCCAAACCAAACAACCACTATCATTCATGATGATAGTGAGGATGAAGTAGAGGAAGAACCAAAAGATAACGAACCAATTCCTACACCAGTCGTTAAACCCACTCCACAGCTCAAAGCATATAAACCGAGAATTCCATATCCTCAACGTTTGAGGAGAGAAAAGATGGAAGAACAATATGGCAAGTTCATTGACTTAATCAAAGAAGTTAGGATCAACGTTCCTCTTGTTGATGTCCTAGCTGGTATGCCCAATTATGAGAAGTTTTTGAAAGAACTTATGAGCAACAAAAGAAAAATGGAAAACATTTCCGCTACCTTCTTGAATGAAGATTGCTCAGCCATTGTTGAAAACAAACTATCGAAAAAACTCGGTGATCCTGGAAGTTTTCTCATCCCGTGTACTTTGGGAAATTCAATCACTTGTGATGCTTTAGCCGATCTCGGTGCAAGTATCAATCTTATGCCATACTCATTGTATGCGAAGCTTTCGATCGATACCTTGAAACCCACAAGAATGAGTATAAGCTTAGCGAATCATACTATCCAATATCCTGTTGGAGTCGCTGAAAACATGCTTGTTCAAGTTGGGCAATTCGTTTTTCCTGTTGATTTTGTGATCCTTGAAATGGAGGAAGATAGCAAAGTTCCATTGATCTTAGGAAGACCTTTCCTAAACACAGCCGATGCTATCATTCGAGTCAAAAACAAAGAACTTAATCTTGGAGTTGGAGATGAAAGAATCTCTTTCTCAATTAATCAAGCCATGAAATATTCTCATGCGAATGATGACGCTTGTTATAGCATTGATGTTATCGATGAAATTACAGAGGAAACATTCGATGAGTTGCTTGATGAAAGAATTAAGACTCATAAAACATCTGTACAAATAAGTGATGAAGATCTCGATAGAGAATTCGCTGAATTTATGCAGATAAACACCGAAGAAATTTTTGAGGAAGAAACAACCAACTTTGAGGAGTTGGAATTCAATGATGAAATGAGAATCAAAACCTCAATTGAAGATCCACCGACGGATCTCGTCTTGAAACTTCTCCCTGATCATCTGGAATATACATTCTTGGAAGAAAAATCTCTTCTTCCGGTTGTCATATCTTCAGCACTCAAACCCGATGAAAAAGAACGTCTTGTTTCTGTGCTCAAAAATCATAAAGAAGCTTTAGCTTGGAAAACTTCTGACATTCGTGGAATAAGTCCAAACTTTTTTAAACACAAAATCAATTTCGAAAATGATTCCAAACCCGTTGTTCAAAGACAACGAAGACTCAACCCAAACATGAAGGAAGTTGTTAAGAAGGAAATCATCAAAATTCTTGATGCTGGTATTATTTACCCCATTGAGGATAGTTCATGGGTGAGTCCTGTTCACTGTGTTCATAAGAAAGGAGGAACAACCGTTGTAACTAATGAACGTAATGAACTTGTTCCTACTAAAACCATAACTGGTTGGTGAGTATGCATTGATTATCGCAAATTAAATGACGCCACCAGGAAGGATCATTTTCCTTTACCATTCATGGATCAAATGTTGGAAAGACTTGCGGGGAACAAATTCTTTTTTTTTTCTCGATGGATTTTCCGGTTATTTCCAAATTCCAATTGATCAAGCTGATCAAGAAAAGACCACATTCACGTGTCCTTTTGGCATATATGCGTATAGGCGTATGCCTTTTGGTCTTTGCAACGCACCAGCAACATTTCAAAGGTGCATGATTGCTATTTTTCAAGATAAGCTTGAAACCTCCATGGAAGTTTTCATGGATGATTTCTCGGTATTTGGAGACTCATTCGAGTCATGCCTTTCCAATCTTGATAAAATGCTTGAAAGATGCAAAACCGCTCATCTCGTGCTAAACTGGGAAAAATGTCACTTTATGGTGACAGAAGGCATTGTGCTTGGTCACAAGATTTCTAGCAAGGGAATCGAAGTTGACAAAGCAAAAATAGATGCTATTGCTAAGTTACCACCCCCGACTAACGTCAAAGGCGTTAGGAGTTTCTTGGGGCATGCGGGATTCTACCGCAGATTCATCAAAGATTTTTGAAATTATGATGAAGCTTCGCTAAAAATAAGTTAACAAATGCACCGATTATGGTTTCACCAAATTGGTCGCTGCCATTTGAACTTATGTGTGATGCAAGTGATTTTGCCGTTGGAGCTGTATTAGGACAACGTGATGGAAAACATTTTCGTCCTATTTACTTTGCTAGCAAAACCTTGAATAGTGCTCAACAAAACTACACGGTCACTGAAAAAGAACTTTTGGCTATAGTTTTTGCGTTTGACAAATTTCGTTCTTATCTCGTTTTGTCAAAGATAATTGTATTCACCGATCATTCAGCTCTTAAATACCTGTTTGCCAAACAAGATGCCAAACCACGTCTAATGCGATGGATTTTATTGCTTCAAGAATTTGACATAGAAATCCAAAATACGAAAGGTGCGGAAAATGTTGCAGCAGATCATTTGTCTCGATTAGAAAATCCTAATTTAGAGGAATTCGGTGAAGATAAGATTGATGATAATTTTCCAGATGAAACTCTTATGGGAATTGAAAACGAAGAAGTTCCATGGTTTGCAGATTTTACAAATTATTTAGTCGGTGGAGTGTTACAAAAAGGTCTAACTCACACTCAGCGTAGTAAATTTTTCGCAGACTTTAAACACTATTTTTGGGATGAACCGTATCTGTTTAAAATTTGTCCCGATGGGATAATTAGAAGATGCGTGTACGGTTCAGAGACCCGAAAAATTCTTGATGAATGTCATCACGGCCCAACTGGAGGACATTACGGTCCATCCACAACCGCGAAAAAAGTTTTTGATGCGGGATTTTATTGGCCAACAATTTTTAAAGAAGCCCATACGCTTGTGCAGAATTGTGATGCTTGCCAAAAGTCTGGTAGTCTTTCTCGTAGAGACGAAATGCCACAAAAAAGCATACAAGTTTCTGAAATCTTTGATATATGGGGAATTGACTTCATGGGTCCTTTTCCTAAATCTCATAAGTTCGAATACATCCTTGTTGCAATTGATTATGTTTCTAAATGGGCCGAAGCGGAAGCCTTACCCACAAACGATACACGAGTGGTTGTAAATTTTCTGAAAAAGCTTTTCTCTCGATTCGGAATACCAAAAGCTTTGATAAGCGATAGAGGAACTCACTTCTGTAACCATCAAATGGAGAAAGCTTTGAAACGATATGGAGTTCATCATCGTTTCGCAACAGCATACCATCCTCAAACCAGTGGTCAAGTTGAAAACACCAATAGAGCTTTGAAAAGAATACTTGAAAAAACGGTTAAGGATAATCCTTCCGTTTGGTCAAGGAAACTCGATGATGCTCTATGGGCATTTAGAACGGCATATAAAACTCCAATTGGCACAACTCCGTATAGACTCATATATGGAAAAACTTGTCATTTGCCGTTTGAAATTGAACACCGCGCATACTGGGCGTTGAGGCAATGTAACCCCAATCTCAAAATCGCTGGAGAAAACCATTCTTGCAATTGCATGAACTCGATGAGTTAAGACTCCAAGCGTATGAGAATTCCAAGCTGTACAAAGCTCGAACAAAAGCTTACCATGATAGAAAACTCAGAATCCAGAAAGAATTCAAAGCCAGAGACAAAGTACTTTTGTTCAATTCTAAGTACAAATTCAAAGCTCCTAAACTAAGAACCAAATGGTTTGGTCCATTCGTGGTAAAACATGGTTTTCCATCCGGATATGTCGAGTTATATGACAAGCACGGTGGAAGTTTCATTGTTAATGGACATCGTATCAAGATTTATCATGATGAGGAGCAACTGAATGAAATGTCTAGTGAGGAAATTCCACTTGAACTGCTCGATAAAAAGAAATACACTGCTATTCCATTCATGGCACCTTTTCCAGCAGATTATAAAAAAGTAATACCATGGGCTGCGGAAACAGGATTCATCTGGGATGTTCTTCCTAGAACTTGCGATACCGCAAAGCTACATGATATTGATAAACTCGAAAAAGTGAAAGAAAATGTGGTTTATATTCCCAAGAAGTCGGGAAAGAATCCCAAACATAAACCACGAAAGTGAGAAAGATCGAGTCAGGCTGATGACTCGCTAATAAATTAAGCGCTTCTCGGGAGGCAACCCGTGTGTTTTGAATTGTTTGTTTATTTTTATGCCCCAATGGTTTCACCATAAGTGTGGGGGCGTTGCTGAAAAAAAATAAAAAAATCCAAAAATATTTTGCATTTTGTGTGTTTGTTTGTTTTTGTATATGAAGATTACTGCAGGTTACGATGCTTGATCTCGAAGATATGGAATCGTTCGATCTCAATATCTCATTTAGAGCTCGATCTAGATTCCAAGGCTCAGGCAGTATCATTTCTTTTATGTTCCATTTCCCTATTTTTATGGTTCGTCGTTCTTTCCAATGGGGACAATGTCAAACTTAAGTGTGTGTGGGGGGGGGGGGGGGGTGGGGGGAGGAAATAGGAAAACGAAACTGAATTTTAAATTTTCTATATTTAAAAGCCTAGTTTTATATTGTTTGCCCTTATAATCTAGTTGTTTTCACACATTTAGGATAATTTATATTAGAATAACTAGATCAATCCACTGAATCAAACATGTAATTTTTGAAAATTTGAGATGTATCCTGATTGACATTGCAATCCATTTTTAGGATTGATAACATTGCTAGCACAATTATAGCCCATTCCACCAAAAATTGTGAGAATTTGAGCCTATTCTTATAAAATATACATCTTTTATGCTTGATCTTTTTGCTATGAGTGTGCCGGTGATTTTATTTATTCTAGAAATTGTACTTGAAAATCATTACCAGACCGCAGTGAGATCACATTTATGTGATATAAGTGTATTCGTGTGATAAGAGGCAAACTTAGGAATTAAACCAAATGGCCTTCCATTTTACATCTAATGATATATTAGCTAGCCACATCGGTTAGTTAACCACACACATGGACCCATTTGTTAGCACTCATTTTTAGTGCTAGATACCATTAGTACACCCTCTGAGCCATCCTTTTCTTTTGTTACATCCAGAAAAATACAAAAATATTTTACACTTTTAGCCTTAACCGTACCCATAGTCAAGTCTTGGTTGGTTGCTAGCTACTTGGAAAGATGGTTGTTATGTGGGAAATCCTTGAATCTTTGAGAAAGTTGCGAACTCAATGATAATCTCATGGAAGATCTATTGGAATTATGATCGATGGCTGAAACATGTGGCCAAGAAGGAAAAAAAAAAAAAAAGGAAAAAAAAGGAAAAATAAAAAATAAAATAAAAAATAATAAGTCATCGCAATTGTATGGTGACAAAAATAGCCAATGAGCTATGAAAGTATGATATCGATCAAGGATGAATTCTCAAGTTCATGTGATAGTGGTTGGCGTAGCTAGTAGCAAGTGGTTGTAGACTTTGACTATTTGTAAAGATTTTAATTTTAAACCAATTTCATAAATATTCCCATGTCTTATCCATACCCTTTTATCCCAAAGCCTAAACGTTATAACCCGAATAAAAGTCCTCTTAGATGTTTACACTTGGTGCTTACTCCACGTCGGTGGAGTTTTGTTTCTTGTACAAGCTTATGGTAATATTTAGATCATGACTGAGCGATGAGTGTTATTTTCTTATATACTCGCCCACTAAATAAATGAGTGTTGAGTGAATTATACTTCATTCCTTTTTCGTGAGGTATTTTAACATGTTATCAAGCAAGAGAATCATTAAGGTATTGTCAAACATCTCGACTTTTCACTTTAAAGCTTAAAAAGATGGATCTTATCTAGTACTTGTACTTGATGGATTTGCATCCCATTTTTAGAATCATTTTCATTTATATCATGTGGATTTATTTTTTTAAAGCTAGATTTGCTTGAGGGCAAGCAAATTGTAAGTGTGGGGGATTTGATAATGCTCATTTTGTACATGTTTTAGTCGCGTTATTTCTATGTTTGTGCATTGTATTTGGTTGTATTTGTGAACATTTTACGCTTAAAAGGTATAAAAGATGTATTCAGGTTCAGGTACAATCAAGTCCAAGGGAATAGTGATCCGTGGTGAAGTATATATATAAATATTATGCAACGACGGATACGCGTGAATAAATACAAATCACCCTTTTGTGAAAAAGGATACTTGTACAAACTCACGTTTGTGTGTAGTGTGAAACCAGGTAAGTGATTACTCGGATCGTTTCCCAACGAGATGTGAATGGGCAACTGTGAAAAGCTTTGGATTAGAGTGATTGATGATTTAGATTGCTTTTGATTTTACTTTTTGACAATTCTAAATAACAAATTACAACAAATATGCACAATAAAATTAAACGCGAATTAATTAACCTAAAAACGCGCAACGAAAAATCTAAAATGGGACTAAAATTAAAATTTATGAAATTTAAAACCTAAAAATGTAAAATTACTAAAAAATTATTTTAAAACTTAAATTATATTTTTTTTACACTTTTTATTTAATTATTACTAATTATTTATTATTTAATAACTAATTAAACTAATTTAAATTATAAAAAATACTAAATGAGCAAAGAAAAATCTAAAACTTTTTCTAAAAATATTATTAAGTAAAAAGAAGCTAAGAAAATTATAAAATTGAAATTTACTTAATTAAAATTTAAAAAGATAAATTCTATTAAATAGAAGCTATCACTATTTTTCTATTTTTGATTTTTCTTAAGGACTAAAAATGAAATTATATTTTTCCTAGATTAAAAATGACAAAATAAAATTATGAAAATTAAAATTATATTTTTCTGATTATTTTTCTATTTATTATGATTTAAATACTATTTTAAACTAATTAAAAAGATTAAAAATATCAAAACTATTCAGAAAATCATGAAAATTTACAGATAAATCTAAAATATTATTAAAAAGCTAGGAAAATTAAAATCAAAAGTTGACTAAGCCCAATAAGCAGATTTGGGCAGATAAGCAGTTTGCTAATAAGCTAGAAATATGCTAAAAAGCACAAAACTTAACCAAATGCTCAGGACAAGTTTAACCAACTTATAAAAGCACAAAACAACTTAAAACAAACAGATAATCCAACAAATAAGCAATTTCAACACCAAATCTTATTCAAACTCCACACAGAAACTTCAGAAAAGTGCTAAATTGCAAGGCAGATTAAGCAGTGAAATAAGCTTCTGAGATGCAATTTTATGGGGGCAAAAGCTAGCTTATACTACTGGGTACTCTAAAACATAAAAAGCCCCATCACAAACACTTCAATTGAACCCTAATTAGTGCCAAGATCAGATGGTTCAGCAATCAGTGTATACTGATTGCTTTGCACAGGGCAAAAACAGGGAACTTTGAGAGTGCTTTTTAATAAGCAAATGTAATCCAAACTCAGATTTTCTTTTTGGAATATGTAAACAACCAACAACTTAACACAAATCAACAGAAATTACTTAGTTCCAATCTCAATTGAACCTTGTGCAAGATCTGGACTAACTGACCATTTTGACAGAATTTGGCATTTTTGACTTTTTGATTTATGAACTAGTTTGACTTATATGAACTTTGGATTAATCCTAATGACTGATTATGATGTAACAAGATGAATTAAGACAAGATTGATCAATTACAACAACTTATGAACACAAAAGCATGATCATGGAACTTAAAATCTTAACAGTGAATTAGTGGAATGAGATCAAAGATGATTTTGACTATTTATCAAACAAGCACAGGTTTTTATGGTTCCTCTGAGTTGTTCTTGACTAATGTAACATGTAACAACAACAAATAACAACACAAACACTCAGCAACACCACTGAATCAGAAAGATCCAAACAACCCTTAACTTAACTGATTTTGTGATTTTCAAAGCAACTTGATGATTTAGACTACAACACTGATTTTAAACCTTATATTATCATATAACAAGACCATATGAGCATAAAACAACAATGATCTAAGCATGAAACACAGAAATGAACCATATGCTAGTTTGACTGCACAAATGGAGTTTCTTAGCAACAAGCAAATCCAAAGAACAAGCTATCTATTTAAAGCTTATTATCACTTAACAATGACCACAGAGACATAATAACATCAAAATTCAAGCAATAAACTATTGATACAGTATAATGCAATATTGAAGAGATTATGCTTACAAAATGCACTCCAGCTAAAAACCAAGAACAAGGATCCAAGAACACTCCTATAGGTTCTCCACAGAACCACTAACCCATGGCCATCCAAGATTTACCATGCTCCAGCCATCTTCATCATCTTCAATGGATTTTTGACTTTTATCTATTTTAAGTGATTTTTGGTATTTTTGGTTTGTTATCACTAAACTGAGTTTTATGGTTTCTAAAAGCTTTCAGAAGCTTTATAGGAGCTTATGTGATCTAATTCAGTCCTTATCATCTACTAGAACAACACACAAGCAATTATGAGAATTTGAGCTTGAAAATAGCAATAACTGAATTCGTGCTTAAAACTTGAAATTGATTACTTGAAAACGTTTACAATACACTTAAGAAACTTAATACAATGCTTAAAAGCTTGAACATAAACTAAGAAATGGAAATTAACTTAAACGACATACTTAAACTAAAATTACACTAGATATATCTTCACACTGCATCAATCTTCTTCTTTATATACTTTTGAGACTCCCCACTTGATTCTGAACAAATCCCATCAATAATCTTGACCATTGGATGAGTCAAATTGATCTAAGCCGTATAAACTAATTTTGGCGCCAAAAGTGGATATGGGTAGATATGTAATCACATGGGTCTGAGGGAGTGGGGAAGAAGCATTAAATGCTTTTGGAGTGGTTAGGTAGCGTGTAGGAGGAGGGGGAGTGGGTGTGTCAGGAGGTGGTGGACAATGGTGGTATTGAAGGGCGGTTTTGGCGGTTTGGGTGGTAAAGAAGAAGGTTTGACCTGGGTTTGACCTAGGCTTAACTAAAAAGGGTTGGGTCGGGTTATGATAAGGATTGGGCTTGGGTTTAGAAGTTGGGCTGGGTTTGGTTTAGTTAAGGATGGGTTGTTTTATTTAATTAGGATCCGGATTTGGTTTATAGAATAAACACAAGGACCATTCTTGTAACTTCTGAAATTTGGAGGACTAAACTTGCACATCTTCCAAAATACACCCAGGGTAATTCCTGCCATGTTTCAATAATCCAGGGACCATACATGATGTTTCCAGAAAATAATATTTCCTAGGGATCATTTTTGCAAATTCTGAAAGTGCAGGGACCAAACTTGTAATTTATTTAAACTTTTCACCAAAGGACAAAATATGATAATTTATGATTTAAAAAGGACCTTTGGTGACTTTTCTTACAAAACAAATGCTTAGGGACTAATTTGACAAGATTTGAAACTTGAGGGACTGAAACTGCCAATTTTGCAAACTTTGTTCGTTTTTCAACTGTTTTTAAACATTTTGCATTTGAAACATATAAAACACAATCCCTGGGATATTTTCAGTATTTTGATGCATTTCTGAGTGTTTTTGAATGTTTTGGCAGTTCAGATAAGACAAAAATGATGAGTATTTAGACACTCATCAAATAGCTAGAAAGATGTGGAAAAGTCGTTAAATCAAGAGCTTATGCACAATGAAAGATTCTACCCATGATAAAGACTTCGGAACGATAATCAAAGATAAAGAATCAAGATTCCAAAGATTCCCGAACTCCAGAAAAGATCAAGTGTTGATGAATTGAATGAGAAGTTGCATACAAAGAATTATGGCTTGCTTCCTCAACCAAAGGTTCAAAAATGCCATGCCAACCTTACTTCAAACCTTGGGCTGGGACTGAACCTCAGGTTGAGACTTCAACCTTGGGTTGATGCAACTCCTGGCACACTTAATGACTATCTTTAATGAACTAACTCTTCATTTAGGTTGTCATTACACCTCAATTACTTCAAGTCCAGATTTTTTATGACACTTTGTGCACAAGAAATTTGCTTGGTGGCCAAGGGGATTCATTCTATTAATTGGAAGCTTGGCCAAGAAATAATTTACCAAGCTATTAATCCATCGTCTACTACTTATAATTAATTACTCTCTCAAGAAGGCTACAAGGAAGAGAAACGCAGGAAGAAGTTGGCTTACATTCATCATTCATCAATTTAATCATTCAAGGAATCATTGTTGATCATCTCATAATTGTTCTTAACTCTTGTAATCATCATTACAACTTTTGTAAGACTTCTTAATCATGTTTTCAAGTGATAAATTTTCTGTGGTTATTTCTTTATTTGCCATGAGTGGCTAAGTGCCTTGTGCACTTGCCTAGATGATGTTTGTACATGAATATTGATTGATTATGACTCAATGGTTCTAGTTCAATAAAAGCTAATACTAAGATCGAATTGTATTTTTTTTAAAGTTTTCACAAACAAAAGAGTTATCAAGTTTGGTTGATTGTTAATGGTGTAATAGGTCGAAAGAGTCATTGTTATTCAATCAATTGTAAACCTTTGTCTATGAAGGCGTTACCTTATGTATTGACCATTTCATAAGAAACTTGGTTAAACTTAGAAAACTAAAAAGTGTAGTTGTCAATTACTTGTGAAACGATAGCGAATCAAGTGATTGAGTTGTGTTAGTCTTGTTTGATCAAAAGGTAATATTGTTTTTGTCATCTTAAAATCTTGACGAGGATTGAAAGTGTTGAAAGCAAGAGAATTAGTACATCAACTAATTAAATTAGAACACCATCTAATTTATTTGATCATAATCGATTTGAACCATTTTCATAATCATATAAAGGGAATTGTGCAAACTAGTCTAGGCAAGTGTAGTTTTAATATATTGAATTACATTATCTTAACTATTTGCTTGCTATTAGAATCATTGATAAAGCACAATTTTATATTCAACTCACGTTTCATAAAACTAAACAAATCCTTGTGAACGACCTCGGCTTACCATATCACCTCTTACTACACACGGACGAGTATACTTACTCGTATGTGTTTCGTTTGAATCATAGGTAGATCGTGTTATAAATTTTAAACTTGCACTCGAAACGGGCACATCAGGATTCTTTTGAGCAGTTACCGTATTATTGCTATAACTTAAAGTTGGAAAATGAAAGGACGGTAACACACATTGAGACAGATGATGAAGATCGATTTAAGATGGTATTCATAGGGTTCGGTGTTGCGGTAAGCTTTTCTTAAATTTTTTTAATTTTTACCTTGATTATTATGTACATAGTATTCAATAACCAATATGTGCTTTAATAAAATAGATTTGGAGCTTCTTGGGTTTTTTCCGGCCATTGATAATAATTGATGCCGCACATCTTAAAGGGAGATACCGTGGAACAAACATGGTTGCCGTTGGTATGAACGGTAACAACCAGATCATACCTATTGCCACTAGTGTTTGTCAAGGTGAGACTAACGAATCATGGTCTTGGTTTATGAGTAAACTTAAAGAATGCATTGGTGATGTTCCCGATTTGGCCGTCATCTCTGACAGACATCCGGCAATTGCACATGCATGTAGTACCGTTTTTCCTAATGCCTTTCATGGGTATTGTTGTCGTCATTTAATGATGAATTTCCATTTCAAGAGTAGAAAGTGGAAGGCTATATATTGGAGGACTTGCAAAACATACACAGAGAGGATGTTTGATGATTCAATCTCTAAGATTCAAGGCGTAAAACCTGAAGTCTATAGAAAACTAGAAGACGCTGGATTTGGTAAGTGGTCACGGGCTTATTGCCCTGCAAACAGGTACAATCATTTGACCTCAAATAGTGCAGAATCAGTAAACTCTTTGACCGCAACTGTTCAAAAAGTTCCAATAACCATGCTAATGGAGTACTACAGAAAGCTTCTACAAACTTGGTATTGTGATCGTCGAGCAAAATACAAAGGTAATTCAAAAAAAATGTGTATTATGTTTTGTTTAACATTTCATTTATGTAAGAGTATTTTATTTTTTAATTTTAGATGCACCAACGGATGAACTTGGTGAATGGGCTGCTGCAAAAGTAAATGATAGAATGGTAAAGTGCGCTACTTGGGTTGTTAACGGGATTAAGATGTTCAAAATGTACCAAGTTATTGATTCACGAGAAGTTCATATTGTTGACTTTGATAAAAAAGAATGCAGTTGCCGTAAATGGCAATTATCAGGTTTACCGTGTGGGCATGTTTGTGCTGTTTCTAGAGCTGAAGGTTTGAATAACAATAGTAGTTGGGCGTTAAAATGGTTTAATAAAACAACACTAAAAAATACGTACCAAGAAAAGGTGTATCCTGTAAAAGATATGAAACAGTGGCATACTCCTGATGACTTGCAAGTGGTAAAACCACCGCTTATGGATAAGCGGCAACCTGGAAGGCCAAAAGAGAAAGACCGTATCCGATCACAGGGGGAAGATCTAAAAAGCACAAAATGTTCGAGGTGTGACAAGAAAGGACACACACGACAGTCATGTACTGTACCATTGGTCCAAAAAAAGGTAATTGTTTTTATTTAGTTTAATGTAAACATTTTTTTTATTTACTTTATAGTATAATTGTTTTTTCAACTAACGTTACATGTCAGAAACGTAAAAGAAAGACAAAATCATGCACCCCTACTAACGAGGAGGCAGTTGAACAACAAGGACAGGAAGTACAAAGAACTAGTGAAATTGTCAAACGGACATAACCAAATGCTGAGTCAAACAATGCTTTTATATGGAATTGTGAATCATCTACTCCTCAAAGCAACATTCCTAACAACGACAGTCAGTCACAACCGGGGTCGTCAAATAATGTCAACGTTCCTAACAACCACACTCAGTCACAACCGGGGCCCTCAGGTCATCCGAACTTTGTTCATTTGGATGATTTCTAGCGTATTATGTGGAAATTGTAACTTATCATCTTATTGTTCATTTTAATTTTAGATGCACCAACGGATGAATTTAACTATGATTTATGTTAAATAAATTTCAAATACTTACCTTTTTGCTTGTTTGGATATGTTGGATTGTCTTTTAACTTCGTAATCTGATCTACATTCGTCTTGTTTCTTGGTCTGAGACGAAACAGGCAAACCTGTCGCATTTCAATTTAATATCTAGTTAGCGCTTGTTTTTTTATCAGCATACCAGCATCTAAAAGTTCAAACAACATGGGTATACCTTTTTAATTGCTTTACTGCTTGCTATTCCAAGTTCATCAATAATGTTATACCGTCCAATCATAAGCATTTCAATTTTATGAACAAAACATTTATTAGTTTTTAATCTAAATGTATCATCTAAGTAACATTAGTGAACTTGAATCTGATATACAAACTTGTTCTGAATTCATCTTGTTCAACTAAGTCCACACAGTTCTCATAACTTATGTCTAATATCCACACTTTGTTAACAATACTAAAACTATCAAAACATATATAAAGTAAGAAAACAGTAATTGCAAATACATACTAACATCAAATTATATTGATAACAACATAATTAGTTAATACACAAACATGATTATCATTGACAACCATGTAATTACATCATAATATATACTTCAAACTAAGACGCTTGTACAAAATATAACATAACATAACATCACTTGCCCAAAAGATAACCATTAAATTACATAACTTGCCCAAAAGATATGCACCGCACCTAACCAAACCCTAACATAACCTAAAACCCCAAATTAACATCTACAAACCATAAACGACTGACCATCAAAAGAAACCCCACAAACCACAATGCAAGACATTAAAGTGCCATCATCTCCAGCCTGTCAATGAAGGCAACCAAATCACGAATGCGCACACGCTTTTGTGAAGCAATAAGGAGCAGCCTATCAACGTCACACAGATCTTCAGTATTCATTCGCAGCATGTTGTCAATACTTCTCAAAGACGAGTCTGACCTACAAAAAAGGAGAAGTTCCTCAATAGTTTTAATCCTATGATCAACACGAGCACTGATTTCAGAAGCTTTGGACCTAACATCTAATTCATCATGAACAGTGTCTTTAAGTTCTTCCCAGTAATGTACAAGCATCATGTCTTTAACTAGCCTGGATTTGGCAACTTTTGCTAATTGATCGCAAATTGGTAGGGAGGTAACCATTTTTTTTAATAGAGAGTGTGATTTTAGTTTTGAACTAATTTGGTAAGAGAAACTGTGGTGGATGATCAATTGAATGAGTAGATGTTTGTATAGAAAAGTAATGATGAAACAAAAAATAACTGTAACATCGAGACACAAAAAAAACTGAACAAGCGCCTCTTCCCTTTTCCCATGCAAATAATTTTGTATTATTATAAGGTTTTAAAATTTTCATTTCCTTCCTTTTATTTATTTATTTATTTATTTTTTGTTTTTGGTTTTTTTGTTTTTTTGTTTTTGTTTTTTTTGTTTTTGTTTTTTTTGTTTTTGTTTTTTGTTTTTGTTTTTTTTTTGTTTTTTTTTGTTTTTGTTTTTGTATCAATAGACATAAAACTTGTAGTGATTTTCAATTATTGGTATTCTAATGTTTATAGAATGGAAAAACGTTGTATTTTTAAAAATTAATACACAACAATCTTTTAGAAAATAGGTAACCAAAAAGCACAACAATCGTTTATTAAGTACAATACTCTATTAAAGTAACATAACAAAAAGCAAAAAACAGAAAAAATTTAAAAACTTTCAAACAATTACCAAAATAACAACTATGAAATTAAAAATAATTAGTACACAACAATCTTTTAGAAAATAATTACACTACAAAATATTTTGGTGTTTGGGTAAAAAGTTGCTTTAATAAATAAATAATAAAATGTCGCTTAAAAAAAGTCGCTTGATATTACATGCATGCCACTTGCACCCTAGACTTGGATTTTAGAAAGTTGCTTACATACCCCCTAAAAAGTCGCGTAAGAGACTTTTTTCCCGCCTTTTTTCTTTTACACATCAAAGAAAGACAGTAATGTTGACTTCAGTCCTGGTAATGATGACTTCAGTGCTGCTAATTGATCATCTTTATTTAATGGGTAAAAGAAAAAAGGCGGGAAAACGTTGTGTTACGGTTGATGCATGTTTTAATTTTTGTTTGTTTAGTCTTGTACTTTTGTTCTTGTGGATCATATGAATGTAATGGTTGTCATGAAAAAATATCAATGGAAATTTTGGTAACAATAACAGTGTACAACTAGACTTACAAACTGAAATATTTAAAGATATGTTTCGTAGTCCAAACATCGAAAATGAATACGCGTACACAACAATCTTTTAGAAAATAGGTAACCAGAAAGCACAACAATCTTTTATTAAGTAAAATACCCTATTGAAGTAACATAACAAAAAGAACAAAACAGAAAAAATTTAAGAAAAATATGAAAAATTTAGGAAAAGTACTTTAAACAATGAGGAATATAGGAAAAATAAAATTGGATTGACAGCTTATATAGATAAGCTGTGAATAAGCTAAAATGGTGAAAAAGGTTTAAGTAAAATTGAAATAAAACCTTAGTCGAAAAAGACCCAAAGGCGCAGTTGGTATTGGTGTGTGTGTTAAATGGTTGAGGTTGGTTGAGGTCATGGGTTCGAGCCCTGCTCATCCTTGGCCTCCCAACTTCCCATTTTTTTTATTTTTTTACAAAAACTTTTTATGGAACTTTTAAACAACTTAAAAATAAGCACTTTTAAGTTGACCGTATTTTCTCTGATAAAGTCAACTTATACAAAAAAAAAAGATTATTAACCAAATGTATTGTTTTAATCTTTTAAAACATCCTTTGTTTGCATTTGTAGATTTGATTTTGCTGTTTACATATTTCAGTTTGCAATTGCATATGCATGTTAATTGGAGTGTTTGGAATAACCCATTTTGACTTATAAAGTCAACACATACAAAAAAAAGTAGTAACTATACTGCATTGTTAATAACATATTAATTACAACATATCAGTTAAATTACATTTACACTGAAAGACAACATAGCATTTTTTGCAGGTGATTCACTTGGTTAATTGACTAGCAGGTGCATCACTTGGTTTATGAGTTGGAGGTTCTTTATTAGGTGTTTGACTTGCAGATTCTTCACTTGGTTTTTGAGTAGCAGGTTCCTCACTTGGTGCTTGACTTGGGCATACTCCACTTGCTGTTTGAGTTGTAGTTGGTTTAGTTTCTTCATCACCACTGCCCAAGTAAGCACCAACTCTTGTAGACGCATTAATATGTAAGCCAATTACATATCCACTACTATCTGTTGTAGTTGTGTTTTCCCTTGTAATACCACCTCTACCAGTATAAGATGGGGTTCCCCTTCTTTCAAGGCACACTAGACAAACATACCACCTGAAATCTGTATAAGGGGGACGCCTTGCAAAAAAGGTCAATCTAACCTTGTTTTCACTTTCAACCCAACAGTCAATGCAAACCATTTGACAACCATTTTGTGCATCCATGGTGAAAAGCAATTGATATGATAAAGAGTTGATGATAACTGGGGTATTATATAATGCAGGAAAAAAAAGGATATAATATGGTACAATGTGGTTGTTGAACAACTAGATAGGATTAAAGAAAACATAAATGCTTACAAAAGTATATAATAGTATAAAATATTTTGGTGTTTGGGTAAGAAGTCGCTTTAAAAAATAAATAATAAAATGTTGCTTAAAAAAAGTCGCTTGATTACATGCATGCCACTTGCACCCTAGACTTGGATTTTAGAAAGTCGCTTACATACCCCCTAAAAAGTCGTTTAAGAGACTTTTTTTCCGCCTTATTTCTTTTACCCATCAAATAAAGATGATCAACCAAAGGTCTAAATTTTGGAAAAAAAAAGTACATTTAATACTCGAACAAATTGCTTATAAATACACACTAATCCCAAACCAAAAAATCACCTAACAATGGCTATGTACCCATTTGAGACTGATGAAGAGGAGTATGAGAAAGTGTTAGACAACCCTTTTCTCTTTGACCTAGTCCTCGAAGGTTTTGGTGCCAAACCAATTTCTGAATACGGTTCGTATAGGCAAGTAGATGATCGGACGAGGGTCAAGATTCTTAATTGGCTGAGGGAAAAAGAATTCTACTATGATGAGCTTTTGGGAGTTATTGAGGAGGAGAATCAATAGAATGATGGTCTTGGCTTAGAAAAGGTTTACGCCTTGGAAAACAGGATTAAAAATCTTGAATATTTATTTCAACAACTAAAGGAAAGAAAGGCAAAAAAAAGTTGTGATTCAAGCAAAAGGCATTGAAGAAATATCAATGAAAAACTTTGTGTTATGGTTGATGCATGTTTTAATTTTTGTTTTGTTATTAGTCTTGTACTTTTGTTCTTGTGGATCATATGAATGGAAATTTTGGTAACAATAACAGTGTACAACTAGACTTACAAACTGAAATATTTAAAGATATCTTTCATAGTCCAAACATTGAAAATGAATACTCGTACACAATAATGAAGTCGCTTTAATAAATAAATCATAAAATGCCGCTTAAAAAAAGACGCTTGAATCTAAGTACAATTATGTTTGACTTGTTTACCCTGACAAGCAATGAAGTTATCATTACATGCCACTTGCACCCTAGAGTTGGATTTTAGAAAGTCACTTATCCACCCCTAAGAAGTTGCTTAAAGAGACACTTTGTGGATGACTAACAAGTGTGTGTTATTATATGCGAATGACTGACAAGTCAAACTACCAAAACCCAAATTGTATAACGAAAAAAGAAAAAAATAAATGAGAAAAAACGGATAAATAAATAACACAACTACAAAAGTAATACTAATATTTTTACTAGATTTCATTAAATATATAAAAGTTAATTACAACCAGACCATTCAGGTCTTGATGACATCCATCAACATGATAACAGATCAAAAGAAGACAACATACAACCATGATGTTAAAATCCACAAAAGAAGCTAACCAAGCTGTGCCCATGAAGCCCTAATCATACATATCCATGATGGTGAGGTGATGATCCTTCTTAGATAAATCATCACGCACCTCAACCATCATGGCCGTAACGGCCTCCAGCATCCTCCTCTCCCTGATCTGAACATTGCGCAAGCATTCATAAGTGTCACCACCAGCTTCTTCATCATCATGGTTGAGCGACCACACTTCAGCCATTCTTGCTGACCTTTTTTCAATCTTTGTTTGAAGCTCATTACGTTTCTCCCCAAGATACCTGAGGAACGCTTCATCCTATGTATGCTCTTGAACAAAGAGAAAACTGAAGGCTTTGTGTAGCTTTTCTAACCCAGATACTTCTTTCAGTTCATTGATCAGAGGGGTTTCAACATTGTCAGCCATTGATTGATTGGTTTGATAGGAGTCGGAGGGTTTTTTTGTGGGTGAAAAATGATAAAAAAGATTATTAAACCTAAAACAAGTACTAAGGCATTATAAGTAATGAAACTAAATTGGAACTGAACAGGCTTCATGATTACAAAACGTAACTGAAGTATTAATTTCCCAGTCGGTTTAATTTCCCATGCAGAAATAACTAACGGTCAAAGTTTGCAAATTATGATAAAAGATGCCTTAAAAACACTACAAAAATCATTAGCATACCAAAACATCTGAATTATTAAAAAAATATATATACAAAATCTTAAAATTAATTTAAAATAAAAACATTACATAAATTAAAATTAACAAACTACGATACGGTAATGAAAATAAAACTACAAATTTAGAAAAGGAATCATCTGAAACATAACCCTCCTCACTCGAAGAGGACCTAAACTCTCCAGCATAATACTTTTCTTCCATTCTGTCAAACCAGTTCTTCCTAACATGTTCTGCATCCCTGGCTTCTTGCTCCATACGAGCAACTTTCTCTCGTAGTTCTATTTCTTCTATTTCCCTCCTGACCTCCTCATCCTGCTCAAGAAGTCAGATTTCATCCTTAGTGAGTCCAAATGGGTTGGGTTGGTGTTCGACAATCGGTGGAGTGTTCACCGGTTCATTTTCCGGTTGGAACACTGGAAAGATATCCTCTGGTGGAGTGTCATAAACTTCATCTTCTGGCACTTGTTCTGGACTTGGGAATTGTTGGGAGAAGTCTTTGCGAGACATTGTTGTAGACTGGGGAATTGTTGGGAAAGATATGTGCGTGTGAATTGTGTGTATTAGTTGTGTTTATGAGAAACAAAAGAGTGTGGGTATATATAGGGAAATTTTTGAATTTGAATATGAATTTGAAATTTGAATCCTCCCGCTCTAACTGTAGCCTTTAATTTGAATTTGAACCAGAGTGTGGGTAATATTTTGTGTTGTGTGTATTTTATTTTATGTAAGAAAAAAAAGGACAAAGGTGTGACAAACTCGGTCACAATTTAGACCGATATATGTTTTCTACCTTACTCGACCGACTTGTGACCAAAACAACACAAAGGGCGTGACCAAATAAAATATCGATCATATTTGGTGGCCGACCGATATTTTCGGGTACATTGTGGCTAGCAAGGTTGCAAAAATCGCGAATCAGTAGTCGGGCGGTCGACCACCTTGTAGCTTGTAATCGGTCTAGGCGGGATTAATCGGTGATTAATCGGATTGGCATAACTGACAAATTTTAGTTATTTCCGACAAGTTTTGTGTATTTTCGATGATTTTTAGGTATTTCCGGCAAGGTATTTTCTAAAAAGCAACTTGTAATAGACTTAAATAGTTACTATAAGTGATCAAAATAAGTTTACAGTGAGTTTTGGGTACTTCCGGCAAGATTTATAGGTTTCCGGAAAGTTTGACCACCATTGACCGCCGTTGATCGCCGTTGACCATGGTTGACCTATTTGTTTGACCCAGTTACATAAATCGGCAAGGTCGGTGGCCTTGTAGCACCTAATCGGCGATTAATCGGCCTTGTAGACCTTTTTTTGCAACACTGGTGGCCAGCCTAAATTCTTGTGGTCTATCATAAATATCACAATAGTCTATGCTGGTTATGGATTTCTTAAGTAACTTTATCAATTTTGTAAGTTGTGAATTCATTTAGTTAAATCACTAAATTATTGTGGTCTATCATAAATATCATAACAATCTTTTAGAAAATTTAAAAACAGAAAAAACTTAAAAACCTTCAAACAATTACCAAAACAACAACTATAAAATTAAAAATAATTAGTACGCAACAATCTTTTAAAAAATAATTACACTACAAAACATTTTGGTGGTTGGGTAAGAAGTCGCTTTAATAAATAAATCATAAAACGTCGCTTAAAAAAAGTCGCTTGAATCTAAGTACACTTATGTTTAACTTGTTTACCCTGACAAGCAATGAAGTCATCATTACATGCCACTTGCACCCTAGAGTTGGATTTTAGAAAGTCGCTTATCTACCCAGTTAAAAGTCGCTTAAGAGACTTTTTTCGTTCCTTAGCAAAACTGTTGGTTGTTTCAGCTATTTTCTAGCTTATTTAACTAGATATAGAAAAGTTGCTTTCATTAAAAACGTTTATTTTTAAGTGCTTAAAAAGTTCCATAAAAAGTTTTTATTAAAAAAATAAAAAACGGGAAGTTGGGAAACAAGGGGTGAGCAGGGCTCGAACCCTAGACCTCAACCAACCTCAACCGTCTTAAACACCACAACAATACCAACTGCGCCCTTGGGTCTTTTTCGAGTAAGGTTGCTGTTGGGTTTATAGATTTGATGATACAAAACAAGAAAGAATGAAACATGATGGACTTACTTGCAAAAGAAGATTTATATTTTAGTCCTTCGTAGTATTTTGTAAACCTAAATCTCTATTATATAAAGAGATCAAGGGTTAGGGTTTTCATTAACAAGTCTTCCAATGTAGTCGATTAATAAAGGTGTGTGTGTGTGTCTAGGGCGTATGTCTTGTAAACGCCTAGACTAGTGATAGGTTTTGTAGTCGCCTCAAGGATCTTTGATCCCTGTTACAAGGCAGTGTAACCGTATTATTTTGATCAAATAATAATTGAGGCATGGTGTGATTGAAAGAAAAATTTTGTGTCAATAACAATTGATTTGTTTTAATCCGCTGTGCATAATTGTTAATTGTTATTGTTGAACCCTAAGGCTCAAAACGATCCAAGAAACTATATTTAGCACGTTCTTAGTTTCTACAGGTGGTATCAAAGCTTGGGGAGCTCGTTACCTAGGGATTCACAAAGTTTTATTTGAAGTCGGATGCAGATTTGAAGAAGATTTGCTGCTGCTGTTGATTCAATTAAAACAACCTGGTACTAATTTAATATTGGGTCGGTGCTTTCACACGTGCTAACTGATTTGTTCTTTAAATTGTGAATAATAGCGAAAAGGTATATTCAATTCTCGTACTGATTCTACCTTTTATCGATGTAATTGGCTAGTAGTTATTAATTTTGATTGTCAGTAGTGCATTAATTGAGATTTTGTTAGGAATTATATTTAGAGTTGATATTGACAAAATATGAAAGATGGAGGAAACTTATGAAGACAAAGTTAAAGGACTTATTATGTATTATTTAATTGTCTTTGTAACCATTGTATCTCTATTATATAAAGAGATACAGGGAATACGTTTCATTAGGTCTTCCGAATGTAGTCATTAAAAGTGTGTGTGTGTGTCTAGGTGTCGAGTCCTCTAATGGACACCTAGGGTTATGGTTTACAAACCTTGATTGATAATAATGAAGCTTATATTCCGCTGCATATTGTTTTTGTTCATTGTTATTGGTGTAATCCTAGATATGAGGTCTAATGAGCCTCGAGCAAACGATCTCCACAAGTGGTATCAGAGACAGGTTGCTCTTGATATCTAGGATGTTGCAAGGTTTTCATTGGTGTCGAAGAATAGCGGATTTGACGAAAAAGTTTATCGTCGATACAGCAGTAAGGTACGGACTGATGTTTCAAAGGGTTGTCGTTTATTTTAATTGGTCAGTCAATGGTAAAAGGGTTTGTCGCTTACTGTTATTAATTGATCGCTGTAGTTTTTGTACAACATTTATTAATTAATTGATCGGTTTAATGGTATTATGATTGGGTGATTGGTTGTCTACAACGAATTGTTATCCATCATGGGTCGGTGGTCAATGTATGATGATATTTAATTCGTATGGCGTCTACTGCTTAGTTCTTCAATGATTGGTCGATTATTTAAATTGGCATTATTCTGTGGATTATTTATTCGAACGTGGGGCTACAGCTAAGGTTTAATGAATTAGTGTGCACGTGGGCATGATTCAATCGGTGGAGATTTGAATATATTGGGACTGGACATGATACGCATATTGGTCCACGTGAGTTTGTTGTCTTTGAGCATTAATTGATCGATGATGAGAATATTAATGTGCGTTCAAGCAGATCAGAGATTGGAGATTATTTTTATGCTGCGGCTTTATTTAACAGTTTCTACTGCTCACTTTAAAAATTCGTACTGTTGATTGATTTATATATAGCAGTTGGTACTGCTGTGACTAACAGTTAGTACTGCTCGCCAACAGTTAGTACTGTTCATTGGTTTATATGTAGTAGTTTGTACTGTGCTCACCAGTTTTTACTGCTTGGTTTTCACAGTTTGTACTGCTAGTTGGTTTCCAGTTAGTACTGCTAGGGTTAACAGTTAGTACTGCTAGCTTTGGAGGATGAACAGTTTATACTGCTGGTTGGTACTGTTAGAGCATGGGCTTCTCAATGTGAGGGGAAGCATTGGCTATTTGATTTGGAACTCATTGGTTCCATAACACACACACAGGGAAGAAACACACACACAAGAGATTTTTGGTTTATGTTCGTTAAAGTTTTATGGCTCGTATTTATTGGTGAAGTTGATTAGTTATTACTCATTTGACGGTGAAGTGGAATTTTTCAAGTTTGTGTCTTATTATATCTTAAGGTGGGTAAGGACACTTTTAAGATAACTTATTCGTTCGTTTAAGATTACGAATTGGCAAAACACTTGAAGGAGTTACGTTATTGTGCTCAGTGATTTTTGTCGGGAGATTACGATCTCCTTATAGGATACAAAGGTTGGTTTATTCTACTTCAGCATCGAATTGGTAATGGTTAGTTTTCTTTTTCAATACATCGAGGTTATGCTACATCGAGGAGAAGGTTTTACTACTGCTGATTGGTATTCCTACGGCTGGTTTTGATTTCTACTGTTTCAAGTTCATTTTTAGTGCGAAAAACTTAATGGTGGGTAACTTGCGACATTGGAAAGATGGATTGGACGTGTAATATTGATTCGTGGTTGTAAAGATCAAAGTTGTATTTTTTTGTTCCCTATTTGATGATGACAAAAAGGGGAAGAAAATATTGAAGATTGCAGCTTGAAGATCCTTGATGGTATGCATGAATTAAGGTGAAGACGAGGAAGACAACATATTTCATACGTTGGTTTTGTCATATCAACTAGGGGAAGATTGTTAGGAATTATATTTAGAGTTGATATTGACAAAATATGAAAGATGGAGGAAACTTATGAAGACAAAGTTAAAGGACTTATTATGTATTATTTAATTATCTTTGTAACCATAGTATCTCTATTATATAAAGAGATACAGGGAATACGTTTCATTAGGTCTTCCCAATGTAGTCATTAAAAGTGTGTGTGTGTGTCTAGGTGTCGAGTCCTCTAATGGACACCTAGGGTTATGGTTTACAAACCTTGATTGATAATAATGAAGCTTATATTCCGCTGCATATTGTTTTTGTTCATTGTTATTGGTGTAATCCTAGATATGAGGTCTAACAAGCCTCGAGCAAACGATCTCCACAAGTAAAGTGGTATCAGAGCTTGTGATCTAGAAACTGGTACCATGAAGAATTACTGCATACAAGATCTGTTAATCATCAAAGTAAGCAATGGAATCCGATTCAACACACATGGTTACTGCATCAAGAGTCCCCATGCTCAAGACTGGAGAATACGAGATCTGGAAGATGAGAATTCAACAATACATGAGAATGGTTGATTACTCACTTTGGGAAGATGTTTTATATGGCGACAGTCAGCCAACCAAGACTGCTACTGGATCAGTCTTGACTCTCAAGACAAATGAGGAGAAAGCACAGAGAAGATTGGAGGTCAAGGCTCACAATATTCTCATGATGGGAATACCCAATGATTATCAACTAAGTTTTAATCATATTGAGTTTGCTAAGGAGTTATGGGAGGCTATTGAACTTCGATTTGGTGGGAATGAAGCTACCAAAAAGTCAAGAAAGAACCTAATGAAGCACCAGTTTGAAACTTTTACTGCTTTGAGTTCTGAGAATATTGAGGGAACTTATGATAGACTTCATAAGCTGACCAGTTAGATGGCTCTATTGAAGATTGATGTATCTCAAGAAGATATCAATCTAAAATTTCTGAGAAGCCTATCATCTGAATGGAACACTCACACTGTGATTTGGAGGCACAAGGAAGATTTTGAAAAGATGACATTGGATGATCTGTATAACAACTTGAAAGTATATGAATCTGAAGTCAAGGGATTGTCAAGTTCATCTTCTACCACAAACAATCTTGCTTTTATTTCATCAAGCAACAAGAATTCTGGTAGTCATCAAGAACAACACTCTGCTGCTGGTACTTTCATTCCTGCTGCTGGTCCACATGTCTCTACTGCTGACTCTGCCAACACTAACACCATCAGTGATGCTGCTATTTGTGCTTATTTGGCTGAACTTACTACAAGCACTGCAGTTATGCCTCAATATCTGGATGAACTTGATCCTGATGATGTTGAAGAGATTGATATGCAATGGCAGTTTGCAATGCTAACTATGAGGGCAAGAAGGTTTCTTAAAAGAACTGGTAAAGAACTTAAGTTCAGAAGAAACAAAAATGTGGGATTTGACAAATCAAAGGCTGAATGTTATAACTGTCATAAGAAGGGACACTTTGCAAGAGAGTGCAGAGCACCCAAAAGAAACAATGAGAATACCAAGAAGCCTACTGATGAAGAGCCAAATCCTAATACTGCTATGGTGTCATGTGATGGGTTAGGAGAGTTTGACTGGAGTGATCATGCTGAAGATGGTCCTAATTTTGCATTGGTAGCTGATGAAGAACCTAAAGAACAACAATTTGCTCTCATGGCCTACTCTTCCTCTGGATCAGACTCTGAGGTATCCAATGAATCATCTTGTTCTTTTAAATCATGTTCTGATACAATAGAAATACTTAAGTCTAGCAATGGAATCTTAAAATGGAGAATGAAAAACTTAAGTTAGACAATCTTAGTTATGAATATGGTTTAAAGAATATAGTTTAGAAATTGAGCTTATTAAGAAAGATTGTGAGATTAAGGTTCTTATGGGGAAAGTAGAAGAGGCTGAACAGGCTAAAGATTCAGCTATAAGTGAGACTGAAAAACATGTTGTTAGGGTGGAAAAACAACAATTTGCCACTGACATCCTCAGTAAACCAATAGGAAGACACTTTGCAGACTCAGGCAGTGGTCTAGGATACAATGCTGTTGCTCCACCTAAGAAACTTAGTGCCAATGCCCCTCCTACTAGGACATTGTCTTTCATACCTGAGTCTGAGGCCAAACCTGTAGGTGAAACTAGTGAAACTAAAATAGAGTCACCTAAGGTTAAGAAAAAGTGGTCTGATGCACCCCTTATTGAAGATTGGGAGTCTGACAGTGATGATGATGTTGTGGAATCTGATTCAACCCCTAAGAACAAAAAGGAAGAAATTCCTGCTGTTGTTGAATCAAAAGTACCTAAAGCTAAAAAGGTTGAGTTTGTTAAGCCTAAGCTAGGTAGAGGTATCTCTAGGAAAATGGCTGAGTATGATAACACACCTAGAGTATACCCTAAGAGATCAAATAACTTGCCTAGAGGAAACCAGAGAAATTGGAACAACCTAGTTTCACAAAGATTAGGTACTGATTTTCAATTACTTAAAAAGGCATGTTATAGTTGTGGTAGTTTTGAACATCTGCAAGATGAGTGCTACTACTATCAAAAACCAGTTTGGAACCAATACACAAGGGTGAACCATAGAAACTTTGCTAGAAAGACTCACCCTCATCCCAAAAGAAACATGGTTCCCAAGGAAGTTTTGATGAGAGATGGTGCTTCTAGAATTATCTCACCTATTGCACCAAAAGGGCCCATAAAGAAGGATATAGTTAATACTGCTGCTTTGCCAAAAGTTGTTACTGATACTGTTGTGGGCAACCATTTTTATGCTGTTAAGGCCTCAGCTTGCTGGGTCTGGAAACCTAAAGTTAAAGTTTTGGATCATGTTCTCAGACACAGCAGTGCACCAATGCAGTTGAAGAAATTTGACTACTTTGATGCACAAGGCAGATCCAAGTCAGTAATGGCTTGGGTCCCAAAGAGAAACTAATTCTCTTACTTTTTGTGCAGGGCAATCTACAAAAGGAGCTAAAGGATAAATGCATTTTTGATAGTGGATGCTCTTCACATATGGCTGGAGACCAAAGCAATTTGGAAAACTTTGAAGCTTTGGATGGTGGATACGTTGCCTTTGGGAATGATCCTAAAGGAGGTAAAATCGTTAGAAAAGGCATCATTAGAACTGGCAAATTGGATTTTGAGAAAGTGTATTTGGTGAATGGTCTAAAGTTCAATCTTTTTAGTGTCTCACAAATGTGTGACAGAAAGAATTTTGTTCTTTTTACAGACACTGAGTGTCTTGTCTTATCTCCCGACTATAAGATACCTGATGATAAATTAGTACTTCTTAAAGTCCCTAGAAATGACAACATATACAGTGTGGATATAAAGAACATTATTCCCAAAAGAGATTTAACTTGTCTGTTTGCCAAAGCCACTATTGATGAATCCAAACTTTGGCATAGAAGGCTTGGCCATTTGAACTACAAGGCTATCAACAAGTTGGTGAAAGGGAATTTGGTCAGAGGATTACCTTCAAAGGTTTTTGAAAACCCTGAAATATGTGTTGCTTGTCAGATGGGAAAGCAACATAGAGCATCTTGTAAGTCCAAATTGGTGAACTCTATATCTGAACCCTTGTTTATGTTACATATGGACCTATTTGGACCTACTTATGTGAAAAGCTTGAACAAAAAGATGTATGGCTTAGTGGTCACTGATGATTTTAGTAGATTTACCTGGGTATTCTTTTTAGCTACTAAGGATGAGACTCCTGGCATTCTTAAGGCTTTTATTACAAGGATAGAAAACCTATTTAATCACAAAGTTAAAGTCATCAGATGTGACAATGGAACTAAATTTAAGAACCATGTGATGAATCAGTTCTGTGAGGAAAAGGGTATAACAAGACATTTCAGTGTGGCTAGAACTCCTCAGCAAAATGGTGTTGCTGAGAGGAGGAATAGAACATTAATTGAAGCTGCTAGGACCATGTTGTCAGAGTCTAAGTTACCCACTACCTTTTGGGCTGAAGCAGTCAACACTGCTTGCTATGTGCAAAATAGGAGTAAGGTAGTTAAGCCTCATAACAAGACCCCTTATGAGTTATTACATGGTAAGAAACCCCTGATAGATTTCTTAAGACCATTTGGGTGTCCTGTTACTATCTTGAACACCATTGACCACTTAGGCAAGTTTAGTGAGAAAGCTGACATAGGTTTCTTTGTTGGTTACTCCACTCATAGTAAGGCTTTTAGAGTCTTCAATCAAAGGACTAGGCATGTGGAGGAAAATTTACATGTTAAGATTAGAGAAACCTCACCTAATGTTGATGGAAAAGGTCCTGAATGGATGTTTGATATTGATTCTCTAACCAAAAGTATGAATTATCAACCAGTGATTGCAGGTACAACTAACATGTCTGCAGGTACACAAACTAACCCTACTGCAGGTACTCAAGCTAAGGATAATGCATCTACAAAAGAGTTTGTGTTGATTGAAAGATGGAACATTGATCAGCCTTTCACACCTTATGAGGGCAAGAGTTCACTGGATGCTGATGTTCATGAGGAAGTTCCAAAGAATAATGCAGAAGGAAGTGTTCAGTCGTCTCATGATGACAAGATTGGTGATAAGGAAAGCGATGAAGAGTCAGAAATTGATGGGCAACAAGGGAATAAAACTAGCAGCAGTTCTATCAACTCTGCTGCCAGGCCAAAACACTCTGCTGTTAGGCCAAAACACTCTGCTGTTAGGCCAAAACACTCTGCTGCTGTGTCCAAAGACTCTACTGCTGATATAAATGGTGATTCTTATGATGATTCTTCTGAAGAGATGCCCAAATTGGAAGAAGTGTATGTGGACATTGATGATGAAATTGTTGATGTCTTTGGTGTTGGAGCTGATTTATCCAATTTGGAGACTGATATACCTGTTAGTCCCACTCCAACAACCAGAATACACAAGAATCATCCAAAGGAGCAGATTATTGGTGATGTTAAATCTGTTGTTCAGACCAGAAGTAAATCAAAAGGTTTGAGTGATTTGCTTGATCAGGGATTGTTTGCTCAAACTCTTCAAAAGAGGAATAGCCACAAGGATTTACAAAATTGCATGTTTGCCTGTTTCTTATCTCAAGAAGAACCCAAAACCATTCATAAGGCTATGAAAGATGAAAGTTGGGTTGAAGCTATGCAAGAGGAGTTGCTGCAGTTCAAGCTTCAAGAAGTCTGGACATTAGTTGATCTGCCCAATGGGAAAAGGGCAATTGGTACAAAATGGGTGTTCAGATGCAAGAGAGACGAAAGAGGCATTGTTATCAGAAATAAGGCTAGATTGGTGGCTCAGGGATATACTCAAGAAGAAGGAATAGTTTATGATGAGGTATTTGCCCCAGTTGCAAGAATAGAGGCTATCAGACTATTCTTGGCATATGCCTCATACAAGAACTTTCCTATGTATCAAATGGATGTGAAAAGTGCTTTCTTGTATGGAATGATTGATGAAGAGGTATATGTGATGCAACCACCTGGTTTTGAAGATCCTAAGTATCCTGATAGGGTTTATAAGGTGGAGAAAGCACTGTATGGACTACATCAAGCTCCTAGAGCTTGGTATGACACCTTATCCAAGTATTTGCTGGCCAATGGTTTCAAAAGAGGAACCATTGACAAAACCTTGTTCACTAAGAAAGACAAAAATGATATTCTACTTGTTCAGGTTTATGTAGATGATATTATTTTTGGGTCTACAAATAAGGTGTTATGTGAACAATTTGAGAAGCTTATGCACAACAGGTTTGAGATGAGTTCTATGGGGGAACTCACTTTCTTTTTAGGACTTCAAGTTAAGCAGAAATCAGATGGGATTTTTATTAGCCAAGACAAGTATGTGGCTGATATTTTGAAGAAGTTTGGATGTAAAGATGTGAAGCCTGCAAAGACAACAATAGAGACCAACAAACCTTTGCTCAAGGATGAAGATGGGGAAGAGGTTGATGTTCATCTTTATAGATCAATGATTGGTTCATTGATGTATCTGACTGCTTCAAGGCCAGACATTATGTTTGCTGTGTGTGCGTGTGCCAGATTTCAAGTGTCCCCAAAAGTTTCTCACTTGAATGTTGTTAAGAGGATTTTTAGGTATTTGAGGAGTCAACCTAGGTTGGGCCTCTGGTATCCTAAGGATTCACCTTTTGACTTGGTGGCATACTCTGATAGTGACTATGCTGGAGCAAGTTTGGATAGAAAATCAACCACTGGAGGCTGTCAGTATCTTGGACATAGGCTGATCTCTTGGCAATGTATGAAACAAACAGTGGTGGCAAATTCAACAACTGAAGCAGAATATGTGGCTGCTTCTAGTTGCTGTGGACAAGTGCTTTGGATTCAGAATCAACTGCTGGATTATGGGTACAATTTCATGAACACCAAAATTTACATTGACAACAACAGCACAATGTGTATTATTAAAAATCCTGTTTTTCACTCTAAAACAAAACACATAGAGATAAGACATCATTTTATTAGAGATTGTTATGAGAAAAAGTTAATTCAAGTGGTTAAAATACATACTGACAACAATGTTGCTGATTTACTTACTAAAGGTTTTGATGTAGGTAGATTTCAATTTTTAGTTGCTAGTATTGGAATGATCAATCTTTAAACATCTTATCTCTGTATGTTTTTGTAAAATTGTGTAAGGATTTGTGCTGTTGTTAAGTCAAAGTCTGTTGTTTCTTAAAATGTCTTTTGTAAGTTGTCTGCTGCTATGCTACTCTGCTGCTATGCTGTCTTATGTGATTATATGCATTATGGGATATTCTTGCTTGTGTTTTTGTGGCTTTCTACTAATCTTTTGCAGATATTCAAATTCATTAATCACAAAGTGGAGTACAAAATAAAGCTTCATTACATCCATAGTTCAACAGACATCAAGACACAAGATTCTAAGACAAACAAAAGATCCTAATCAAACTTTCTTTTACCCTTGTCGGTGGGGTCAGGCATGGTCTTCTTCCTTCCTCTACCTTCCATTTGTCTTGACACTTGTGGACATGGAAGACACAATACAACTTGTCGGTGAGGATTTGAAGATGCTTGCTTCCTTTCTGGCACTGGGATCTTGCTCATTCCTGCTACGACCCTCTCCATCTCTTTCGTGAGGAATTTTTCTACGGATTGAACCCATGTTTCGTCATCCGGGTCAGAAGATGGGTCACTTTCATCAGTTGAGGTTGTGGAACGCTTATCGGAGTCTAAAGAGGAGATACTTATTGGTTCTTTGGGTTTCTTGAATCTTGCTGCTTCTTGCTTGGTTCTTCCCTTTGGTTTGCACCCTGGTGGAAAATAGGACGACCATCCATTATCATTGGATGATGATGAATCAGACCATCCATCATTATCATCTGATGGTGAATCGGATGAAAGATCAATGATCGGTATTTTTGAAGAACTCATGGTTATTGGATTATTGTGCTAGGGTTTGTGGAGTTTGGGATTTGTTATAATATCAGGGAAATTTATAGTCTTATGGTATTCAATGAGGAGTTGGTGTTAGCAATTAATTTGATTGAGGGATAAATTAACTAAGAGATTTGGGGAAAGTTGACTTTTAGTCAAACTTTCATTACTCTGCTGCTGAGTTTGAAAGTAAAGGGGCCAATTTGTAAAATTTGGCGCGCTTAGAACCCTAATTAGATCCAAACAGTCTAAAACCCAATTCGATCTCATTATACACCTTAAGCGCTCAAAGTTACACCCTTTCTAACCCTAGACACAAATTCACATCCTTAAATCCAAAACCCCCAAAATTAAAATGTCAAGAAGACAATTCCCTGATGAGCATAATCAAATCGCGTTTCTTCGAAAAGTCCCTGAAGCTGATGGTTTCACTGATGTCATGGATTTTATTAGTGCATCAAGATTAAGGTACGCATTAACGGTCGATCCTCATATTGTTAAGTCACATATGAAACAATTTTGGTCGACGGTTAAGCTCGAAAGTCAACATGGGGAGGAAATGTTGATTGGTGTAGTGGATGGAGAAAGTATTGTAGTGTCTGAAACATCAATAAAGCGAAGCCTTCGTCTTTCAGGTGTTCCAACACCTCATTGTCTTTCTACAACTGATATTTTGGCTGAACTTGAAAAGATTGGGTATGAGAGGCAAAATACTAGTGGAAAATTTTTTAAAGGCCTCCTTTGCCCACATTGGAAGTTTCTTCTTCATACTCTTCAACATTGTTTATTTCCTAAAGTAGGTGGGTGGAATGAGTTCAGTGCACCTCAAGCCACAGCTTTGATTTGCCTGGCATCAGGACAACCATTTGATTTTTCTTCTATGATTTTTGAAGGGATGAAGAAGTATGTAACTAAGAAGTTTTATTTGTATCCAAGGTTTTTACAACTCATTATAAATCACTAGCTAAAAGAACCCTTGGAACATACAAATATTGAGCCAAGTAATAAAATGACTATCAAAATGTTTGCTTTTCTAAGGAAAAATGGGAAAGGTTTTTCTGGTACTATCACTCCCTTGTCCGAATACATTTTGGATATTGTGGCTGCTGTTAATGAGGATGAAGAAGCTGGAACTCCCACAGCTTCCCATCACACATCCTCATCTACAAGTTTGAATGAATCATCCTCAAATGAACCCCAAAATACCCATTCACCTAGGACTTCACAAGAAAAGGGCACTGAGTTACCTCAGACTAGTGCTAGTATGGTAGCAGATGAGGCTGCCATAGGTGATGGAGATGGCATGAAGGAAGGGGCTGACACTACTGTGTCTGGTTTAGTAACTGAGCTGGCCAGTGTCAACATAAGTAAGACCCCAACCTTGGCAACATCTATTGCTGAAGGTTCACTTGAACCTGCTGCACAAGATGGTAACCCCAGCCAACTGGCTAATATGGGGGGCTCAGATGTTCAACCTAGGGTTGAGACTGAGTTTTTGTCCCAAGATTCACCTCTCAGGGAAGTTAACACATCCCGAAGTGATGAGGACAGACATGGAACTACCAATGAATTGATGGATGATACTGTACACATTGTCAATGCCTATGATACACCTCTCGGACCAGGTCACACAGGTCGAAGTGTTGAGGCTAGTCTTGAAAATCCACATATTGAATTGATGGCTACTCCACTTGTACAAAATGTCAATGTCAATGATCTACCTCTCGGGTCAGGTAACACAGACCGAAGTGGTGAGACTATTATGAAACAACTTGATGAATTGACGGATAAATGTACAAAATTGTCAAAAGAGATTCTTGCTCTTACTAAAGAGTTGCAGGTGATGAAGGATACTCAAAACTCTCAAGATGCAATCATTCACAGACTGAAGTTAAGGGTAAAGCATTTAGAGAGTGTTCAAAGGAAAAGAGCAAGATTTTCTAATCTCATGAAATTCAAGAAAAGGAAGATTTCCAAACCATGTTTGGAGGAGGATGCTTCCAAACAGGGGAGGAATGATCAGGAGGTTGTCAAGTATTCAGGGGAGGTTGTAAAGGAGAAAGGTGAAAATGTTGCTGATATTGGTGGAAAGAGTGCACAGATTGAATCTGCTACTGGTGCAGAACACTCTGCTGTTGGGCTAAAGAACTCTGCTGCTGAATCAGATGATGATACACTACCCTTAGCTCAAGTACTGCTAAACCTTGGAACTAAAACATCCACACCATCCAAACAACAACAACTTCCACAACAAGAACAATCTGCTGCTGCTCCTACTTCAAAATCTGTTGTCTCTAGACCCAAGGCCAAAGGTATTTTCATAAGAGAACCCATTCCCACACCAAAACCTGTACCATCATCCATTGCACCAAAAGATAAAGGAAAAGGTAAACTTGTTGAAGAATCTATACCTTATCCTACACACCTTCCATTTGAGTTCTGGTCAAAAGAAGATCAGGATAAGCATGATGAAGATGCTGTAAGAAAAATGGTGGAACAAGATGAACAGGAAGAGCTTGAAAGGCAAAGGAATTTGGCTGAGAATGAAGCAAAGACTAGAGCATTGTTGGATGAATGAGATAATGAAAGAGCTAAGAATGAGGCTGTGATCAGATGGGCTAATATGGTAAAGGAGGAGTTACAAGATGATTTTACTGATAAGAATGAGTTTGATTTCTTGGAGGAGTTTAGAGCAAAACAGAAGAAGAAATTGATTGCTGCAAGGAAGAAGAAGAAAGTGCTTAAACCTCCTACTGTAAAACAACTCAGAACTCATCATGAATACTACTTGAAAAATATGAAGAATTGGAAGTTAAAAGATTTGAAAATTTATTCAGATGATGAAGTGAAAAAGATGTATGAAACAGCAAAGAAGGAGATTGATAGGAAGTTTGATGATGATGAGGTTGTTAAATTAACAAGAAGAGTAGATCCATGGACTTATAAAACTCCAGAGTCAAGTGCTACTTTGAAAGTATCTGGAAGTGATTTGGAGAAGCAAGGTGATAAGCAAACTATAGAGGTTGAAAGGGAAAAGATTAAGGATGTCATTGGTTATAAGAGAACTGGTAAACGAAGTAAGATGGTGGCTAGGAAGAAAAGAAGAATTACAACTGAAGATAGTTATAAGAACAAACAAGAGGAAGCAGATGCTATGAAAGCCATTATGTACTTCACAGTTCATAAACCACAGCCAGAACCTGAATTAATCAATGCAGTCCCGTTATCAACAAAGTATCCAATCATCTCTTATACCTATCATGTGTTTGATGTATGTGAAGCAAAATGGGAAATCATAAGATCTAACTTTGCATGTGAAAAGTATGTTAGATTTTCTCAGATGCTGGAGTACATGGATAGGGATGATATTGTGCAACTCTGGAAACTTTACAAGGAAAGATATAGTGACAAGAAACCAGAAGTAGTGCATGAAAGAGTACATTATCATTTTCTGAGTAACATGTTTGAGCCTAATGAAAGGAGTACTGAATGGCAAAATTTGAGAACTTCAAAGAAGGTTATCAAGTGGTACTTATATCAGTCATGTGTAGTACATGAACTGATTGGAAGTAGTGGTTTGGGTACCTACATGTTGATAGAAAAAGATTATCCTTTCTACAACAATGTTGATATTCTTACTGATATGTTGCAACCAGGAATGTTAATGTTACAAAGGCCATTTGTATCAGATTATCAGGCAGGTGTGCTAATTGAGAAGTATAAAAAGATTCTGCAAGAAAAGACTTCAAGGCAGTAAGTGTTTGGAAACATACTCTTGGTGATTAGCTGGGCTTATAGGAAACTTGATGATTTTTGAAGAAAAATATCAAGTTTAGGGGAGGATTGTTGGGTTTTAAGGATGCTGCTGCTCTTGGTATTTATCGAAATACACCGAGTATAACTCTGCTGCTAAGTAACTCTGCTGCTAGTGTATTTACTCTGCTGCTGGATATCTGATGGTTGAACAATAAGCTAAGTGTGATTCTGCTGCTAGCTACGAAGACTCTGCTGCTAGAGAAATTATGCTGCTGCTTATTGGATATGTATAGTATGTTAAGGATAAGTATAGAAAAGATACGTAAAGATATTTTTCGTGTATAGAAAGTTTTGTAACCGACTAGGACTCCTTAGTCTATAAAAGGAGGATCTAGGGTTAGGTTTTATATACGTATCATTATTGTTTTACACTTCAAGGTTCCTTGTAACCCCGTTGCTATTCAGAGCAATCGTATTAATATATTGAAGTGTTGTTTGAGAATTCGTTTGTGTTTAATTCTTCTTAAGATCAAGTATTAATTTCCGCATAATATTTGATATACAACTCAAGATCAGTTTCTATACCGATTGCTTTAGGTTTATATCTAAAGTAATTAATAAGATCGTGAAGCTCAACTGGGATCAACAGATTTTGCAATTGGTCAATGTTTTTTATTTTGTCGATTGTGAATTCGTGTTTAATTACTAAAAAAGACACATGGATTATTGATCTGATTGGTCTATGTATATTGTGGGGTCGATGGTATAATGGTTTAGTATAATGAATTGGTGCGGTCAATGTGAATTAATGGAAGATTGTCAGATTTGATTGATCATTGGTCGAATTAATGTGGGTCAGTGGATGTACGAGATAATTTGGAGTCTTGCTGTTTATTGGTTATTTGGAATCACATTAATTTATCAGATAGTGGGATACAATTAGATTAATTATGCTGCTCGTATGGATTTATTCTGCTGCTACGCTTATTATTAATCTCCTGCTGCGTATAAAGTTCATTCTGCTGCTGCATGTATTTTACTCTGCTACTACGTCTGATATATTCTGCTGCAAGCTTTGATCATTCTGTTGCTCGACGTATATCATTCTGTTGCTACGCATATTGATTCTGCTGCTGGACTTACTTTCTGCTGCTACGTTATTGCTGGGTTTACACGATTGATACTTGCATAATTTACGAGCAGTGAGGGGAAGTAAGCATTGGTTATTGGTTTACACACACACATGGGAAGTTCACACATACAAGGAGTTTGGTTTTTATGTTCGTTAATGATTTAAAGGCTCGAGTTAATTTTCTTATTGGAGAAGAAGAGTTTTTGTTGCTTCTTTGATGATGCGGTTGAATTTATCAAGGTTGTGTCATATCATATCTTAAACGTCCACATATCGTTTAAAGATACTTGATTGTTCATTCAGGTGACTACGAATTGACAAAACACTTGAAGGAGTTACGTTATTGTGCTCAGTGATTATTGTCAAGAGATTGCGGTCTCCCTATACGTTAAGTATACGTTCGAAGTCTTTTAGTACAAGGCATAAGACACAGGGTTGGTTTCTTCTACTTCAACATCAAATTGGTAATGATTATTTTTCTTCAACAATATATAAAGCCTACAGATTTGAAGAATCATTTTATGTACATGCATCACTCGAGGAGAAGTTTCTATTGTTTATTCGTTCCCTATTTGTTGATATCAAAAAGGGGAAGATATATTGTGATGGCATAGTTTAAGGGGAAGACAAGATTGTTTCATTCATGGTGAGATTTAATTATCTCAACTTCTGCTACTTCGTCTAGGGAAGTTCGTACAAGAATATGTTTGTTTTGTCATCATCAAATAGGGGAAGATTGTTGGGTTTATAGATTTGATGATACAAAACAAGAAAGAATGAAACATGATGGACTTACTTGCAAAAGAAGATTTATATTTTAGTCCTTCGTAGTATTTTGTAAACCTAAATCTCTATTATATAAAGAGATCAAGGGTTAGGGTTTTCATTAACAAGTCTTCCAATGTAGTCGATTAATAAAGGGGTGTGTGTGTGTCTAGGGCGTATGTCTTGTAAACGCCTAGACTAGTGATAGGTTTTGTAGTCGCCTCAAGGATCTTTGATCCTTGTTACAAGGCAGTGTAACCGTATTATTTTGATCAAATAATAGTTGAGGCGTGGTGTGATTGAAAGAAAAACTTTGTGTCAATAACAATTGATTTGTTTTAATCCGCTGTGCATAATTGTTAATTGTTATTGTTGAACCCTAAGGCTCAAAATGATCCAAGAAACTATATTTAGCACGTTCTTAGTTTCTACAGTTGCATTTAATATTTACTTAACCAGTTTTTCCTTATTTTACCTAATTCCCCTTTTAGCTTATTCACAGCTTATCTATATAAGCTGTCGATTCCTTTTTATTTTTTCTACGTTCCTTATAGCTTAAAGTAGTTTTCCAAAAATTTTCATAATTTTTCGTATTAATTTATTATTTTTAATATTATTTTTAGTATAAAAGTGTTTTTAATTCATTAAAAATAAAATAAAAAGCAAAAAAATATAATTCTTTTTTCTAAAATTATTTTTAATCATTTAGGACTTTTAGCAATCAAATTTACACATGTAGGGTTAATTTTTGATTTTTAGGTTCTCTTAAGCCTGTTTAATGCCCGATTAAGAGCCCGTTTCTAGTTTAATTTATGTTTTTGCGTGTTTGTGCTTTACTTTCGTGTTTCATATGGTTATTAGCTGCTTTTTAGTGTATGTTCAAATTCAAAATCAAATGCAAATTTCAAATTCAAATTCAAAATGCAAAAATCAAATAAGAGCACTCAGTGTCTTAACGTGACACCCGAGTTAAAGTTTCACATTGCTCCGTTAAACCCAAGTTAACGCCACCGTGGTCTTGCGTTAACCAGTTTTTTCTAAAACATTTGTGAAAACATTTTTTCTAAAACTTTTTAAATAGGCTGGAAATAAGCCAAAGAAACTAAACAGTACTAACTTTAGGTTAGTACGCCTAGTATTGCAATTAAAACTGCCTAAGCTATTTGTAACTGAATAAGCTAACCAATAAGCTCTAGAGCTGAACAAAACCTAATCTCTATATCTAATAAGCACTAAGGAACCTGAATAAGCAAAAAAGCTCTGAAAACACATAGTGTTAGCTTTTACAAATTAACCTATTACAACAATTAATCCTAAATTACGATAAAGTATTACCAACATAACTATTACAACAACTACGTAGACACATTGTTACCATAAGAAAGTTAAAGAAACGAAGTTCAAATACACTTGCTGATAGTTGTACCACCGACAACCGGGTTTTCATCACCCATGACACCATCCTTAGGCAAACTTACATCCTCACATGCAACTGCATCCTTAAAAGCACCCACATACTCAACATCATCACCAACGGATTCAAAGTCATTCAAAAGTTTCCTACCTTTTAAACTGGTAGCTTGAAAACGACTTTCCTTTGGCACTTTTTGGATAAGAGTAGACCCTCCAACTGTAGGATCAACAACATATGCACAAGCTAATCTTAATGAAACCATATAAACAAATAGAAAACAACAAAATACGAGGTTAATTGTCATAGGGTATTCAACCCATACATAAGCTACAAACACTAGAAGAATTCCACTAAGGCTGTGCGGGAAGCTCGATGGAGTTTCAACAGCTTCCTAGCCAACTCCCAATTCATGCTCACATTTTTAGACTCATCATCACTCAAATTACTGAGCTTGATATAAAGTATCTTCAGCAAGGGGGAACACACAAGTATGAACTTTATTATTTTTAATTCATTCTCTGATCTAGGAAAAGATCGAAACACCACACTCTCGAGCTGCCCCGACCTCATTCTGTCGCTACCTAAATGTAATGAATAAATTTTTAGAGGTAGATCACTTTCCAATGAAGCCTGCAAATTGAGATAGTATTGAGATGCACAACCATGGCAATTTAAGATGATTTATTTAATACATATGCATTCCACTTACTATGGTTTCTAGTGTTTGCAATTTTGAAGCTCCAGAAATCATTTGAATGATGAATGATACCATTGCATTGTTCCCAAAATCGACTTCGGATAGATTTAGAGTCTTAAGGGATACAAATGCCACAGGGACATTCATCCAGGAGCTACCTTCTGCCAACAACTACAAAAGGTCGACTTTTCGTAAGTTTTAAAGATTACATTTCATAAGTATTAGAGATTACTTTAACATTCTGTAATTTGAAGTTTAAAACTCAAATTGGTCTTACCTTGCACTCCTGAAAATCCAATGTAAGGGACTCAAGTTAGGGAAGACTTCTCAGTTGAAAGATATTGTAAGTTGTGATTGTCGTGGGATGGTTCCAAACAACTTCTTCAGATTCCCAAGTTGTGCAATATCCAATAGTCTCATCTCGTTTGTATCAGTACGATTCATTTTAAAAGACTCAAGTAAGGGACAACGAGAAATAAACTCCCAAATTGTACCGGTTTGAAAATTAACAAATAACAATTCTAATCTCAATATATTTGGAAAGCTAATAAAAGATACCAAACTAGGAAAAGTACACCAATGAAGTTCCAGACGTTTCAACTCCATACGAGAGTACAGTTGTGTTGGCAACATAACTGGTTCACCATACCAGTTTCTAATTGTGAGCTCCTCAATTCCTTGTCGAGCCAAAAACATAAGCCAATCATGAATCTCTTCATAATTGAAGTCATCTTGTCCAAACAGCGTTTTGGGATCTATGGAGAAGACAAACCTTCTTACGGGACCTTTGAGCTGAAGTAGAAGTCTAGTAAGATGCCTCCCATCAAACTTATTTGTCAAAAAATAAAAGAAATCCTCATCAACTATAACATCGGTGAGCAAAGTCCACTTAAACCTCTAGTTTCTCGCTAAACTATCGGTCCTCACCGCATCTTTTAGTGGCAAATGATTCATAATATTAGTGATCACGTTATCTGTCATGTTTCTAATATAATCCGGCATGTGGTTAGTGATAAAATTACGTCCAAAAGACATGGTATTGTTGGAATTTGATTTGGTTTTGTGAGTTCTGGAAAATGAGAGTTTGGATTTCGTTTTTGATTTTCAATAACTGAGGTTTTTTGAGTTTTTATTTGTTTTTTGATAAAGGTTTGTGTAATTATGGTGGGCATAAGGGTTTGGTGGGTAGGTTTATTGGTTCGCGAGCAAAATTAACTAGCGTATCCGGAAAGTCGCTTATCTACCCAGTTAAAAGTCGCTTAAGAGACTTTTTTCGTTCCTTAGCAAAACTGTTGGCTGTTTCAGCTATTTTCTAGCTTATTTAACTAGATATAAAAAAGTTTCTTTCATTAAAAATGCTTATTTTTAAGTGCTTAAAAAGTTTCATAAAAAGTTTTTGTTAAAAAAAATAAAAAAGGGGAAGTTGGGAAGCAAGGGGTGAGCAGGGCTCGAACCCCAAACCTCGACCAACCTCAACCATCTTACACACCACACCAATACCAACTGCGCCCTTGGATCTTTTTCGACTAAGGTTGCATTTAATATTTACTTAACCAGTTTTTCCTAATTTAGGCTAATTCCCCTTTTAGCTTATTCACAACTTATCTAGATAAGCTGTCAATTCCTTTTTATTTTTCCTAACTTCCTTATACCTTAAAGTTGTTTTCTAGAAATTTTCATAATTTTTCGTATTAATTTTTTATTTTTAATATTAATTTTAGTATAAAAGTGTTTTTAATTCATTAAAAATAAAATAAAAAGCAAAAAAAATATAATTCTTTTTTCTAAAATTATTTTTAATCATTTAGAACTTTTACCAATCAAATTTACACATCTAGGGTTAATTTTTTATTTTTAGGTTTTCTTAAGCCCGTTTAATGCCCGATTAAGAGCCCGTTTCTAGTTTAATTTATGTTTTTTGTGTGTTTGTGCTTTACTTTCTTGTTTCATATGGTTATTAGTTGTTTTTTAGTGTATGTTTAAATTCAAAATCAAATGCAAATTTCAAATTCAAATTCAAAATGCAAAAATCAATTAAGAGCACTCGATGTCTTAACGTGACACCCGAGTTAAAGTTTCACATTGCTGCGTTAAACCCAAGTTAATGCCATCGTGGTCTAGTGTTAAAGGCAAAAACAACAACCTACGTTATAAGTTTCCGAAATAAAGTCGCTCAAAAAGTATTTGTTGCCCAAATAATGAACTGTCTTATTAGTAGTTTTCCTATGTTTTAGTAATGAACTATCTGATTAGGCTATTCATGGTATTTCTTGTATGTTTTAAACTTTTATAAGTAACAATTTCAATTTCAAACTTGATAAACCCTTTCTTGTAGTAGCTTTTGATAGACTACCTGCATAGAACAAAATGTTACTTAAATACTTACATGGAACCAAGCTGCACAAACAAATGACAAACATACTACATGCGCAACAATATTTTATTAAGTACAAGACCCTATTAAAGTAACAAAACAAAAAGCACAAAACATTTTGGTGGTTGGGTAAGAAGTCGCTTTAATAAATAAATAATAAAATGTCGCTTAAAAAAGGTCGCTTGAAACTAAGTACAATTATGATTGACTTGTTCACCCAGACAGCAATGAAGTCATCATTACATGCCACTTGCACCCTAGAGTTGGATTTTAGAAAGTCGCTTATATACACAGTTAAAAGTCGCTTAAGAGACTTTTTTCACTCCTTAGCATAACTGTTGGCTGTTTCAGCTATTTTCTAGCTTACTTAACTAGATATAAAAAAGTTGCTTTCATTAAGGAACCTGAATAAGCAAAGATCAATAAGCAAAAAAGCTCTGAAAACGCTAGTGTTAGCTTTTACAAATTAACCTATTACAACAATTAATCCTAAATTACGATAAAGTGTTCCCAACATAACTATTACAACCACTACGTAGACACATTGTTACCATAAGAAAGTTAAAAAAACGAAGTTCAAATACACTTGCTGACAGTTGTACCACTGACAACCGGGTTTCCATCACCCATGACACCATCCTTAAGCAAACTCACATCCTCACATGCAACTGCATCCTTAAAAGCACCCAAATACTCAACATCATCACCAACGGATTCAAAGTCATTCAAAAGTTTCCTACCTTTTAAAATGATATCTTAAAAACGACTTTCCTTTGGCACTTTTTGGATAACAGTAGATCGTCCAATTGTATGAACATCATCAAGGTCGTTAAAAAGCCTCTTACCCTTAAAAGGACTAGATTCCTTTGGCACATTTTGGATAAGAGTAGACCCTCCAACTATGGGATCATCGTCAAAGTCATTAACAAGAGACCTTAAAAAAGTCGGAGACCTACAACCACAGTCACAGTCCTTTGGCACGTACAGGCTATTAACAAACCTTAAAAAAGGCGGAAAATGTAAGAAGTCATCATTATATTCCATCTCCCCCTCCCTCTAAAAAGACTTGCTTCAATAAAAGGCTTAACATAAGGTGTCCTAAGGATACTTGGTGAATTTTGTTCTGCTTGTTCCCAGGCAATTTTTTCTTCTAACGACATGTTTTCAATATATATTTTTTTCATGAATTCTGACTTTAGATGTCACCTCATCGTCAGAGTCATCAAAAGGCAAGTTCTTATGATAGTGGTTGATGAGTGCCTATTTATTCATCATTTTATGCCCATATAATACATAAAAAAATGCTAAAATCAGCCAAATATACCAATTTATATTGCAAATATCCTTGGAGTGTGTTTTTATGTATTTCAGGTACAAAAGGATTGAAAACAGGGCAAAAACGGACAAAACCGAGCTTGGATGGGAAAAAGAGAAAAAACAGACATTACCGGATCGACTCGACACCATTTGAGCATTTAATGAAGAAAATAAGAGTCAAAGTCAACCCTGGGATTTAGCCTTGGAATGAGCTTGGAAAAACGAACCCAAAACCAAAAATCACATTTCACCTAATTACCCTCACCTTTTTACCCTACACTTAATTACTCTAAACCTAAATTACCTAAACCCAACTAATTAACTTTTAAACTAAAACCAAATCCGGACCTTTAATAAATCCAATCCCAAGCCCAACATAAAACCCAACCCAACACACCCTTATCCCAACCTGACCCAGCCTTTATTAGATACAACCGGGTCAAACCCATTCACCCTTTATCCCAAATTGCCCGCCAAAAGCTAAAACACCATCATCACCCTGCAGCTTTTCCTGTTCCAAGCAACCTCTACCCCCCCCCCTCCATAGCTCCAGAACACCCACTCCAAGACAAAGATAAGTCACATGTATCCCAATTTCCCTCTCCTCCAATTCCAGGCTGGAAATCTACCCAACTATTTTTTCCTGCCAAAACCCAATCCCAGGGCTGTGATGAGTGGAGTTTAATCCAAGGGTCCATAATTGATGAGAGAAGGCATTGGATGGCTATTAATACAAAGCCCTCTTTACACACATTTTTTTTTGTCCCTGTTTTAGAACACATTCGTAGTGTAATTTAGTTTAATATTGTTTTATGAAACTTATTTCCTGTATTAATTGAAGTCTTGCAATCTTTTCAAGTTATTAATAGATCTGAATCATTTAAATCCCATTGTTCTTTTTTTTTACCTTACTGTTCAAATAAGCTGAATAAGCACTTCATTAAGTACTTACTCTGCCTTGTTCAAATAAGCTCATAATAGCTTATTTGAGCTTATTTGAGCTCAATCCGAGCTAAATTCAATCACACTAGGTTACTGTAAGTTTTTCCATTCTAAGTTTAATTTTGCTAATCACTGTTCATCAGCTTAATTTACTGCTTATTTGCCTTTTCTCTGCTCATTTGTGCTTATTAGGCCCTTTTGATGTTAGTTTTTGCTTAATGAACGAGTCATTCTAATTTTACTTAAAAAGTCAAAAAAAAATAAAATAAGCTTAATATCTCAGCTTATCTGTTAGTGCTTATTAGAAATCTCAAAAATATTTTTTATGTCTTTATAAACTTAGTTAAATAGCTGTAAATCAAAATCTAAGCTTTAAATGTCCTGTTCTAGTTTTAAAACTTAAACAGCTCTCTTAAAGGGGTGTTTGGATCAGTAGTGAAAATGGGTTAAAATGATGAATCACTGTTCATTGGTCATTTGGGTAGGATTGATCTAGCTTAAATTAGTCTAGGTTAGTAGTCTTTAGGAGATTTGAGCTTGTTTTGAGGGTTTTATAGATTTCAAGTTCATAGTGAAGGTTAAAATATGGTTACTGACCAAATCAGCTTATTACAGCTATAAGCCAATTGGATGCTATCTTTTGGTGTCTTTGTGTCCATTATGGTCCCATAAATTAAAAGTCAGTGGTGATCAAGTTTCATAAACCTTTGGTTCATAAAATGCTGAAATCAGTCCACATCACTCATAGTAGCCTGCATTAGTGAGTTTTGCTCAAATTAGCTGTAGTTTTTGATTTTTAATTTGTTCAATTTAAGTTCAATTAAGCTCAAACTTTATACACATGATATTTAGTTTCTTACATACTTATTTCACATTTTTTTGAATTTTTCTATTAGCTTTTCAATAGCTTTTTCTCAGCTGCAAATTCTGCACTTTTTTCATAATTATTGCTCAGATCAGCCTTAATTTTTTATTTTTCATTTGCTCATTATAAGCCTAATTAAGCTCAAATTTGGTACAATCACTCTTGGGTAGCTTATCTACTTGTTCCACATTTTTCAGATTTTTTATATTAGCTTTTCAATAGCTTTTCAGTAGCTTAAAAATCACCTCAGTGGGTTGTTTTTACCAATACCATTTTGACCAGATCTGCTGTGTTTATGATTTATCATGAGTTCATTATAAGCCCAAATAAGCTCAAATTTTGTAAAATTACCATTGGGCAGCTTATCTAGTTGTTACATATTTTTCTGAATTTTTTAAAATAGCATTTAATAGCTTTTTCATAGCTTAAAAATCCCCTTTTTGCCCTGCACACAACATTAGACCCTTTAAGCTTATTTGGTTTAGTTCAGTGCTTATTGTTGTATTTAGCCTATGTATGCCTCCCGTAGTTGTAAATTACATAATTTCCATTTTTCAAGTTCATTTTTAGATTCCCGTTTACGTTTTTAACGTAATTTGGTTTTTACTCTAATTTCTTTGAACACTTGATTTCCGTACCTTAATTAGAATCAGAAAACAGCAGCAAAAGTGAAAATCATTTTTCAAGCACTTTAATTCCAAACCCATAATGAAATCCTCGATTCACACCTCGTCGGGAAACGACCCGGGTAACACTTGCCTGGTATCTCATATCGTATTCACAGGTTTTGCAAGTTGGCCTTTTTCCCAAAGGGTTGTCTTGTCAGTTCCCGCGTATCATGCGTATCCGATATTATTTTTGTATACTATCCACAACGGATCAATTTTTGGCGCCGCTGCCGGGGAAGGCTTGAAGTGAATTTTTTGATTCCCGTTTTGTCGATTCGTGTTTTTTAGACCCTTCCCCGTGAAGTTATCATTTTCTCTCGTAAATATCTTCTTATAAAAAAAATAAAAAAAAAACCCAAAAAGATTTTCTTCTCAAATTTATTTTCCTATTTCCCTTTGTGTTTTTCAAAATGTTTCTAAATTATGAAAATCCAAAAATAATCTTCTCATTCCTTTTACCAGTTTAATTCTTCTTTATGTCTTCATCTTACCATTATGGTTGTGAATGGCGTGGAGGTCCTCCGAACGGTGGAAATTGCCCCGGTTGTAGCATTGTAAATTCGTGAAACGGGTTTGTCTATGACCAAAATCCCTACAATGAAACAACCAATTTCCTTAACCAACCCTCACAGCATGAGATGGAAACATATTATTGTGAACATTGTGGAGGTCTGCACCAAGGTTTTGACTGTCAAACAAGGAACACGCTTGTCTATGAGCAGGTTTCGTGTAACAATCAAAATTTTGGTTATGACCAATATCCATATGATTCACCGAGTCAGTCACAACAGTTTTACTGTTGTGAATTCTGTGGAGGTCCGCATTATAACTCCGATTGTCAAACGAGGAACCCACTTGTCTATGAGCATGGCCCTTGTAACAATTATGATTATTCTTATCATGACCAACCTCCATAGTACCAAATGATTCAAACACAACCTCAGCCACTTCCTCAAGAACTTATCCATGTTCTAGGTTTACTAAAAGAAATTAAGGATTTGGTTACTGAACTTCCCCAAGAAGATCGTCATGAAATATCTATGGAAGAATTACTAGCCGAAGAACGAGCAGCACAAAGGCGTTCCATATTTCTCAAGGCTGCCATTCTCGATGACGATGATGAGGAAGATGATGAGGAGAGTGCTATTCCTTTGAATGATATCATTTCTCAACTCCCTCAGTCTATTGCAATCACATCCATCTTACCGACTATGGACTCCGAGGACTCTCTCATTATGGGGGATGAGCATCTTAGCACTATTCCTGAAAAGGAATCGGATGAATTCATAAAGTCTAGTGTTGAGAACCTTGTCCCAATCCCAAGTGAGTCTGAGGATATATCCGACAGTGAATGTGATTGGTCTTTTTATGATGATTATCCTCTTGACAATTTGGTGGATTCTTTCGGGATTTTCTCTAACCCTCTTTTCAAATCCAACAATGATTTATCCTCTAGTGATGACGAATCACTTTCGGATGAGGACGTTCCAAATGGAAGTATCAAAGTCTATTCAAACTCTCTTTTTGAATTTGATGACGAGTACTTTTCTAGCAACATAAATCCTCTTTTTGATAAAGTGTTAGAGAACGATGAGGTCAAGGACTCTATTATTCCTAAACTTGATGATATGACCTCAATTCTTAATCTCGAGATTCAAAAGGACATTCTTTCTCCGACATATGTGACATTTCCCTTTGAGGATCGCCATTATATTGACTTCACATATGTCGTTCAAATTTTTCTTCCTTTCTTCACCTATACGGTGACTTGTCCTTTCCTTCTCTCTTTTGGGAGTGAAGATACCATCTTTGACCCCGGCATCTCATTCATAACTTCTATTTAGAACCGTGGGTATCTCATCGGGGTGGAACCTTCACGTACTTCAAATGTTTTTCCAAACATCTTGAATGAAAGTCCGATGGAGATTTCTCTTTTCCACTTGCTTCCCCATGGACCAATGAATTCGGGGTCGAGTCAAGCTAGTGACTCGGTTAACAAAAACATTAGCACTTCATGGGTGACAACCCATTTTTCTAACTTCTTTCTATTTTCTGACACTAAGTGTGGGGGAATTCCTCTACTGTGCTTTGCTTTTGTGTGTTGTTTGCTCTTATTTTCAGGTTTCCCTGAGATCGTGATGATTGATGCGCCTGTTTTCAATCCAGCCGCCCAATATCCGATCTTTTTGCTAACGATTATCTAGGGATATCTTATTAATCCTGTTTGTGAAAAAGAGAATTCTTTCACACACTTGGCTATTAGTGTTACCTTTTTACGTTCTAAGTGTCGGCATAATAGTCGGTACTTTGAATATTGAGGGCAATATTCAATTTTAAGTGTGGGGGGGAATTCTGGGGGGGGGGGGGAATTCTGGCGAATTTGATCACATGTGTACCTTCTAGTACCCTAGTACCCCATTTTTGACCAAAATTTTAAATTTTTTTCGTTTTTAAATAAGAAATTGCATGAAAAAGAAGTGCTTTGCACATAAAAAAAAAAGAAAAAAGTGTTTAGTCTTGATTAGGTTAGAACAAGGGGAATTCCGACTCTGCCAGAGTGTTGATCTGGCTGCTTCCTTAACGATTAGACTAAGGTTTTACGATTTGTGCAAATGAAAATGCTAAGCGTAGAGTAGTTGGTTCTCTTTAGAGCTTATATAAGTAATCTATGGCTTTTCCTCCCAGAAGCTCCTAATCTGACTAAATTAGTGCTGTTTTCAAACTTTTGAATGTTAAAATCATTTTGTTATGCAAAACAAATTTTTATACAATTTTGATAGAGAGTCCGAGTTCAACTTTTTATTTAAATTTTTGAGAAAGCATATATATATATATATATATATATATATATATATAAATAAAAAAAAATAAAAAATGAAAAAATGAAAAAAATAAAAAAATAAAAAAGAAAAAAAATGGAATGATATTGCAAAATAAGAAAATGGAATGATATTGCAAAATGCAATAAGTTATGATGTTGCAAAAATAAAGATGTATATGTTGTTTATATGAATAAATGTAGGAAACTTGCTTTTTCTTAAGTTTAAATCGGAAGTTGAACTAGGATTCGTCAATTTTGTCATAAAGGTTAAACGATAATTTGGTAGATTCTTGATTTCAAAGACCCCGAAAGCTCCGGTACTATTCTCTGTGAGGTGTCAAAAGCCTGGTCACCTAAAACCAACTGGTTTGGGATTTGCCGAGAAGAAAGCCGTTACATGGAGTGATCTCACCTTTGAGTCTCTAATCTCTAAATGATTGTTTTTTGTTATTTATTTAAGTGTTTAATACTAGCTTAGTGGGAATATCCAAAATCTTTGAAATCGAAATTCCACTGATTTCGGTACTATTCTCTGTGGGGTGTCAAAAGCCTGGTCACCTAAAAACAACTGGTTTGGGATGTGCCGAGAAGAAAGCCACTACATGGAAAAGGCCCTTTTCGATCCTTAGATTCTTGCGGTTCCCGTTAAATTAGTATTTGACTTAAACAAGTAACATAGCATAATAAATGTCATTTTTGCGGTCAAAATTTTGATAATGAGCACACTCACCTAACTTGAATAATTGTGGGAGTAAAAAGTTAAGTTTCGGCTTACATAGATTATTAGTATAAGTAGTGTTGGCATTTTATAAAAACATTTGCACATTGAGTTAAAGCTTAGTTGAGAGTATAAAAAAAGAGGATGACGATTACATTTCCCAGGAGACACCCATTTTGTGTAAATCCCGTTCCATGATACCATTTTTGAAAATCAAGCATGTTATCTATTTTTGTTCTAGTTTAAATTTCTTGCATCAAACAAAAAGTCAAAACGGGGTATGCTTGGTATTCTTTTGATCCTTTCATTACTTTATATGATCGGATTGCTAGGGACTAGCAATTGATAGTGTGTGGGGATGATGAGTGCCTATTTACTCATCATTTTATGCCTATATAATACATAAAAAATGCTAAAAATAGCCAAATATACCAATTTATATTGCAAATATCCTTGGAGTGTGTTTTTATGTATTTCAGGTACAAAAGGATTGAAAACAGGGCAAAAACGGACAAAACCGAGCTTGGATGGGAAAAAGAGCAAAAACGGACATTGCCGGATCGACTCGACACCATTTGAGCATTTAATGAAGAAAAGAAGAGTCAAAGTCAACCCCGGGATTTAGCCTTGGAATGAGCTTGGGAAAACGAACCCAAAACCAAAAATCACATTTCACTTAATTACCCTCCCCTTTTTACCCTACACTTAATTACCCAAAACCTAAATTACCAAAACCTAAACTAATTAACTTTTAAACTAAAACCAAATCCGGACCTTTAATAAATCCAATCCCAAGCCCAACATAAAACCCAACCCAACACACCCTTATCCCAACCTGACCCAACCTTTATTAGATAAAACCGGGTGAAACCCATTCACCCTTTATCCCAAATTGCCCGCCAAAAGCTAAAACACCATCATCACCCTGCAGCTTTTCCTGCTCCAAGCAACCTCTACCCCCTTTCCATAGCTCCAGTACACCCACTCCATGACAAAGCTAAGTCACATGTATCCCAATTTCCCCCTCCTCCAATTCCAGGCTGGAAATCCACCCAACCATTTTTTCCCGCCAAAACCCAATCCAAGGGTTGTGATGAGTGGAGTTTAATCGAAGGGTCCAGAATTGATGAGAGAAGGCATTGGATGGCTATTAATACAGAGCCCTCTTCACACACATTTTTTTGTCCCTATTTTAGACCACATTCGTAGTGTAATTTAGTTTAATATTGTTTTATGAAACTTATTTCCTGTATTAATTGAAGTCTTGCAATCTTTTCAAGTTATTAATAGATCAGAATCATTTAAATCCCATTGTTCTTTTTTTTTTTTTTTTTTTTTTTTTTTTTTTTTTTTTTTTTTACCTTACTGTTCAAATAAGCTGAATAAGCACTTCATTAAGTACTTACTCTGCCTTGTTCAAATAAGCTCATAATAGCTTATTTGAGCTCAATCCTAGCTAAATTCAATCACACAAGGTTACTGTAAGTTTTTCCATTCTAAGTTTAATTTTGCTAATCACTGTTCATCAGCTTAATTTACTGCTTATTTGCCTTTTCTCTGCTCATTTGTGCTTATTAGGCCCTTTTGATGTTAGTTTTTGGTTAATGAACGAGTCATTCTAATTTTACTTAAAAAGTCAAAAAAAAATTAGCTTAATATCTCAGCTTATCTGTTAGTGCTTATTAGAAATCTTAAAAATGTTTTTTTATGTCTTCATAAACTTAGTTAAATAGCTTTAAATCAAAATCTAAGCTTTAAATGTCCTGTTCTAGTTTTAAAACTTAAACAGCCCTCTTAAAGGGGTGTTTGGATCAGTAGTGAAAATGGGTTAAAATGATGAATCACTGTTCATTGGTCATTTGGGTAGGATTGATCTAGTTTAAATTAGTCTAGGTTAGTAGTCTTTTGGAGATTTGAGCTTGTTTTGAGGGTTTTATAGATTTCAAGTTCATAGTGAAGGTTAAAATATGGTTACTGACCAAATCAGCTTATTATAGCTATACGCCAATTGGATTCTATCTTTTGGTGTCTTTGTGTCCATTATAGTCCCATAAGTTAAAAGTCAGTGGTGATCAAGTTTCATAAACCTTTGGTTCATAAAATGCTGAAATCAGTCCACATTACTCATAGCAGCCTGCATTAGTGAGTTTTGCCCAAATCAGCTGTAGTTTTTGATTTTTAATTTGTTCAATTTAAGCTCAATTAAGCTCAAACTTTATACACATGATCTTTAGTTGCTTACATACTTATTCCACAATTTTTTGAATTTTTCTATTAGCTTTTCAATAGCTTTTTCTTAGCTTCAAATTCTGCACTTTTTTTCATAATTATTGCTCAGATCAGCCTTAATTTTTTATTTTTCATTTGCTCATTATAAGCCCAATTAAGTTCAAATTTGGTACAATCACTCTTGGGTAGCTTATCTACTTGTTCCACATTTTTCAGATTTTTTATATTAGTTTTCAATAGCTTTTCAGTAGCTTAAAAATCACCTCAGTGGGTTGTTTTTACCAATACCATTTTGACCAGATCTGTTGTGTTTATGATTTATCATGAGTTCATTATAAGCCCAAATAAACTCAAATTTTGTACAATTACCATTGGGCAGCTTATCTAGCTGTTACATATTTTTTTGAATTTTTTAGAATATCATTTAATAGCTTTTTTCATAGGTTAAAAATCCCCTTTTTGCCCTGCACACAACATTAGACCCTTTAAGCTTATTTGGTTTAGTTCAGTGCTTATTGTTGTATTTAGCCTATGTATGCCTCCCGTAGTTGTAAATTGCATAATTTCCATTTTTCAAGTTCATTTTTAGATTCCCGTTTATGTTTTAATGTAATTTGGTTTTTGCTCTAATTTCTTTGAACACTTGATTTCCGTACCTTAATTAGAATTAGAAAACAACAACAAAAGTTAAAATCATTTTTCAAGCACTTTAATTCCAAACCCATAACGAAATCCTCGATTCACACCTCGTCGGGAAACAACCCGGGTAACACTTGCCCGGTATCTCATATCGTATTCACGGGTTTTGCAAGTTGGCCTTTTTCCCAAAGGGTTGTCTTGTCAGTTCCCGCGTATCACGCGTATCTGATATTTCGTATACTATCCGCAACGGATCAGTGGTTAACTAATTGTGCTTATAGAATTTCACTGAAAAAGACCTCAATGAGCCCATGAATCTCAGCAAATTCATACATTTTGTTCACATCATTATCAGTTTCGACAATGGTCAAACCTTCTTCTAAGCTACACCTTGGTTTACAATAAGTACATTTTATTACTATCATTTATCCTATTAATTTGACTTGTTTTACTATATTATGTATGAGGATTGATACTTAATCGTTTACTTTTGTAATTCTCAGGTAAAAACAAGCATTTGGTGAAACTTGGCGATTTTGGACTAATAATGGAGCAAAACGTACATAAAGTGGAAGTCTACTGACATGGACAAGATCAAGTCAATTCTGCTCCAGATGCGCCGCATCTCACTATCAACATGCGCCGCATCTCTATCAAGATATCACCAGATACGATCCAAGATACAAGAGGACATGCGCCGCATCTAATAAAGAGTTACGCCGCATCTTCTGGCGGTGTACGAATATTCCTGAATATTATAATCTTGGACCCCACGCGAAGTTAAGTACATGCGTCGCATCTACTTAAGTAGATGCGCCGCATCTTCCCTCAGACACAAACTATAAATACCCCGTAGACCAGACACATTAAGGAGTTCCACAGATTCGGAAGTTCGAAAACTTAAAGACCGAACAGAAGAGAAGGACGAATTCAGTCAAGAAGGCAGCACAAGACACACCCAAATCGAAGATACAAGAGCTGTAAGAAGGTGCTGCATGTATTTAATTCATTAAGTAGTTTTGTTTTATTGTTTTAGCAAACTTTAATTCATCAGGATTGGTGGCTTGTGTAATGTGACAACGGAAAGATTGCACTCCCTTTAATACTTGCTTTCCCATCAATTAAAGTTTATATGTTGATGTCTTTGGTTACTACTTATTAGTGCATTGACCACCTCTGTGTTTATTAGTGGCTTGCGGGCACCCGACTGCGGGACAAGGTGTGGCTCCCACGGTTGTTTCTAAATTGATCACTTAGGAATAACTTTTAGACATAAGTCGTCATTAAGGGTTTACTCGCCGATGAGAATAGGACCAACGAGAAAGGGTTAATTACATACACTTCATATAAAGCTATCAATAAAACAAGTGACAATCTGCTTAATCATAAGGACAGCCCTCTTATTGTCTCTAGTATCTATCTGTGTACGTGTGTGCTACTTGCTGATTCGTGCCTATTGTTTATTTTATTATTTAATTGCAAACAAAACTGTGCCAGTCTCTCAGGCTGAAACCCCCTTGCGTTAGGATATTAAAATACTGATTAGATTAACGAGATTATACGTTCCACTCTTAGTGATCGACACTCTACTTACCATTATCTTCATACTGACCGGGTACACTGCTCGTTAAGTGTGTGTGTTATTGATAAGTCGGCTAAATATAAATTTAAAACTTGAATAGGCATTAAAACTGCTAAACCGCAACGACACATCACGCGCATCAAGTTTTTGGCGCCGCTGCCGGGGAGTGAATTGTTATTTTCTGTTAATTTGATTAGTATTTTAATTAGGTTTTTCTTTTTATTAGATTAATTGCATCATTGTACTATTTTGCATATTTGTTGTATTGTGTGTTATTTGTTTGCTTTTGTTTTTATTTTTGTGTGTTTTATTTTTTTTTGGTGTGTTTAATTTTTATTTTTATTTTTCGTATTTTTCTGTTCTGCTATCGTTGTACTGTGCTAAATCAAACGATACGGCGCATCTGATCTCTCAGATACGGCGTATTGCGTTTAATTTTTTTAATACAACGCGTTTAATTAATTCGATACGACGCATCTTTTCCCCAAGATACGGCGTATCTGTTTTTAATAAGAAAATTTTTCTAAGCGATAAAGTAATACGACGCATCTGCTTTTGTAGATACGGCGTATCTGTTTTTGATAAAAACTTTTCTAAAACGTTAACGCCATACGACGCATCTTCTTTTGAAGATACGGCGTATCTATTATTTTAATTAAAAACAGTTTGCGAATTATTAAATAAATACGGCGTATCGATTTCCGTCGATACGGCGCATCTTACTGAATCAAAAATCTTTTATTTTTAAACGTAACGAAAATACGGCGCATTAACTTTCGTTAATACGACGCATTTAATTTTAATTAGATAAACTGATTTTTGATTAACTAATTCGATACGGCGCATTCATAAATTCTAAGCGGCGTATCTATTTTCTGGATAAAGTCTGATTTAATTTTAACGATCATAAGATACGGCGTATCCAACTCTTTGGATACGGCGCATCGTCTGCAGATATCAGTAACTTTAATTTTTCGTATTCCGTTTTCGTTATTAATTATCTGATATACTACTTTCTCGAGCATACCCTACTGATATTTTTGTGTTGATTTCAGGAAGTGCATGACCAGGAGTTCTACGAAGAACTTGATTCAACCTTTCGAAGATCCCGAACGAGCCCTACATTCGCTTAAAAGGCTTTTCAACACAAGAAGCTTTGATCTTTCAAGTTCACTCGAGCTTGATTATTTTTCTGAAGAGAAAGAGGAAGTTGAAACAGAAACAATGGGCGAAAACACTACTATGGAGGAATACATGAACAATACCCGTGCTGATTACACTTCAGGAGTTGCTAGACCTAAGTTTGATGACAAGTCAAAATTTGAGTTGAAGGGACAATTTCTCAAAGAACTAAGAGAGAATGCTTTCAGTGGGACGGAACAAGAGGATGCTAATGAGCATGTTGAAAAGGTCCTGGAGATTGCAGATTTGTTTACTACAGAAAGTGTCAATACCGATCAACTCATGCTAAGAATCTTCCCAATCTCACTAAAAGGAGCTGCTAACAAGTGGCTAAGGAATGAACCTGCTAGTTCAATCACTACGTGGGAAGGTTTGAAAAGCAAATTCCTGAAGAGATATTGTCCACCTGCTAAGACTGCTAAGAAGATGGAGGCTATCAATAGTTTCAAGCAAGAGCCTGATGAAACCCTTTATCAAGCTTGGGAACGATTTAAAGATTTATTGATAAAATGTCCTCAACACTATCTAACCCCTATGCAGGAAATAATATTGTTTTATCAGGGATTGGACGTGCCTACAAGACAGATTTTGGATGCTAAGGGAGCCGTACCTCAGATGAGTGCAACTAATGCTAGGAAAGCGATCCAAGAAGCTGCTGATCATTCTCAGAAATGGCACGATGGGACCTCTACTAGATCTAAGAGCAGCACTAATTTTGACGGGATTGCTGCTATTCAAGCTCAATTGGATAAAATCAGTAGAGAAATGAAGAAGCGCGATGAAAGAGCATATGCTGCCCAAGTTGGATGTGAAAAGTGTGAAGGACCGCACTACACTAAGGATTGCCCGAGCAAGAATGAAAGTGAGACGTTTGAAGAAGCTTATTACACCCAATTTGGACAACCATTCCGACCTTCAGCAAGATTTAGGGAAGCTAGTCCGGGATTCTATCAAAAGAACAACTTCAATCCCGCTTATCAAGAGAGGAGGCAGACTTTAGATGATACTTTAAAGCAAATTATGGCCGATGCTGCTAAAAGACATGAAGAGAATACTGCTATGATCAAGGAAATTCGAGCCTCAACGGACACTACTACAAGAAATCAAGGAGCTTCGATCAAAGCATTAGAACAACAAATTGGTCAAATGAGCAAAGTTCTTCAAGAAAGGGGATATGGAAGCTTACCGAGCTCGACTGAAACAAATCCAAGAGATCATGTCAAGGCCATAAGCACCACTGAAGAAGTCACTCCTAATATACCTAGAAGATCGATGAATGGTGATGATGGTGCAAGACCCAAATTTTTCTTTAATTCTTCAATCAGCTTAAGGAGACTACTAAAAGAAAAGACAAAGATTGAAGAGGAAATCAAGGCAACAATGAAAGAAGAGAGCCCTGCAACCGATTCAAATGCCTTGCCTCATAAAGAAAGAGACCCAGGAAGTTTTACTCTACCTTGTTCCATTAATAATATATCTTTCAATAATGTGTTGGCTGACTTAGGAGCTAGTGTTAGTGTTATGCCTCTTAAGACATTCGCTACCCTAGGACTAGGAAAATTAGCACCAACTAAATTACTTATTGAATTGGCTGATAAAACAGTAAAACGACCTGAAGGGATTGCTAATAATGTGCTAGTTAAGATTGAGCAATTTATTTTTCCCGTAGACTTTGTTATACTAGACATGCCCGAGGATGTTAAGATTCCTTTAATCCTCGGAAGACCTTTCTTGTCTACTGCCCATGCTAAGATTGATGTGTTTAAGAGAAAAATTTCATTAAGGGTAGGGAATAATAAACTAGTCTACAAGTGCCAAGATCCGGTTAAAAGCATTATTAGAGGTGTTTATGTGCTAGGATTAAGGGAGCGTATGGACCTCGATCTTGAAGCTAGACTTATGGGAGAAACATTGATTCAAAACAACTCAACTAATCCTAATCATGAAAACTTTGAGGAATTCATTGACCTTAATGTACCTACCGAACTTAGACGCGATGTTGTTAGTGATTCTGATGATGAGTGGTATGATTGTGTAGTAATTAATAAACGTAGGAGAATAGTTGAGAAAACGAATTTGAATCATGATGTGTTTATTGAACTACCACCCCACCTTGCTTATTTGTGCCTGTATGATAATAAGAATTTCCCGTCTATCATTTTGTCATCTCTGCCCGAAAGGGACAGGACTTTGTTTATACAGATATTAAAGAAAAACGGCGTGGAAATTAAGGACGAGCAAGGAGTGTTCAATATTACTAAATTGGGGATGAAGGAGCGTGATGTTTCCGACTCCTTCAATGATCGATACTAAAGAGCTGAACGTGAGTCTAACTTGAAGACTCTGGAATAAAGACAAGTGCTGACCGGGAGACAACCCGGATTTATCTTTTATTATTCTGTTTTCTGTGTCGAGTCAGTCCAGGCCGCACGAAGATACGGCGCATCTCAGTCCTGAGATGCGACGCATCCTCTGCAATGGTCATATCTTATTTTATTTTTCTGCATTTTTATTTTCGACTTTAAAACTTTTTATCAGTTATTTTAATGCGGCGCATCCCTGGTTAAGGATGCGGCGCATCTTTATTCTGATCCGTATTTATTCCAGGCTCGATACGGCGTATCTTCTTCAATAGGATACGGCGCATCGACTGACCTGATGATTTTCAGTTTTAATTTTTAAGTTTTATTTTTACCTAACTACTAATGTATTATGCAAGTTGAACCTTTCTTATCTTAGGTGTGTTTTAAAGTGTTGGTGGTATTATAGTTTCCTGAATTTCCTGTGGATACATCAAGCATGAAGCTTTAACGTTCTAATCCACAAGAAAGATGATTTTTGCTCATATACTAATGGAGGATCATACCGAGCAAATCTCAGGGGAGTTTTTCCGTTCTAATTCTTTTATTTCCAGTTTTTAACCTTTTATACAAACAACGAGGACGTTGTTTAACTTAAGTGGGGGGATAGGAGAATTAGAACACTTAACACTTACTTGTCCTAAACTTTTTCAAAAATTATGCTTAAAATGTGCTTAATATATCAAACTTAAAAATTTTTAGCATGTTTTTGTTTAAGATCTAAGTTGCATAACTGCACACATGACATTATTTTCAAAAATTGTGATTTTCCAAAATTCACAAATCTATGAGTGTGCCGGTGACTTGTAAACTTTAGAACTTGGCTTGTATACTATTCGAGACCACCATAATGAGTATTATTTATTTAATTGGAATGACTTGTCTAACTTGGTAAAATTCTAGGATTACACCCAAAAAGCCTTTATATGTTATGTGTTATTAGCTAACTACACTGGTTAGTTAACCCCCGTATAAAACCTTTTGTTACTCTCACTTTTAGAGTAAGATACCCCTAGAAAAACACTCAGAGCCATTCCTTTCGTTTCTTACACCTATGTTTAAAATGTTTCGTTACACCTTAAACCTTAGCCTACCCTGTAGATTAGAATCCGTGGTTGGTTAATTGCTATAGGCAGAGTGTGTTTCCTTACATTACCTGTGTTCGCGTGCGTAATTCATTATATATGGTTAGGTCGGGAAATTGCACAATGCAATTGAAGTGAAAGTAAATATTGTATATTTTAGAGTTTATTTTTCGTGTGTTTACTACTTTCACTATTTACCATTATTTCTGAAGTTATGAAAAGTATGGAAAAATTATCCGGAAAGAAAGTTATAGTGATGTGGTGAAATTTTACACATCTATGTTTATGTTTCAAGTCAAAAAAAAAAAAAAAAAAAAAAAAAAAAAAAAAAAAAAAAAAAAAAAAAAAAAAAAAAAAATCGAAAAAAATGAGAAAAGAAAAAGAAAGAAAAAAGAGTTGGATGTTTATTTTAAGCCAAACAATGTAGAGTTATGTAAGTGGTTCATATGGCCACTATTTGTTGTATTATATCTATGGATTGAATGGGAATTGGCAGTTATGGGAATGCCAATTAAGGATTATTCTTTGATTAAGATCTTGTTGAGTATAATTCGTGTCTACCTAAAGCGTGTGTTTCAAGTGTTAAAGCGTGAGTTATTCAATGATATGAGTCTTATTCATGGGATGGTTGGGATAGTGATTAACCACACTTAGGATTTTAATTTATTTGTTTTGTTTATTTTTATTTTTACACCAATTTATATCCTAAATGTTATCCATACCCTGTATTGTTCTTTATCCAACCAAACCTTTGATTTATTGAGATTAGGGATTTGAGCAATCTTAAGTATCGTAGTCGTGGATTCGGCTATGTATTTATGATTTTGTCGCCCTTTTTGATATATTATTATTGGTAAAGTTTGGACCTATCTTTAGCCTATTCGAGTTAAGGATTTGAGCAATTGCAAGTATCGTGTTCGTGGATTCGATCATGTATTTGTGATTTTGTCGCCTTTTCTGGAATTTGAGATCGATAGTGTAAATAAGAATAATTAACCCTTAAACCTAAAAACCCTTTTTACCGCTTTAGACTTGTTATTCCTTAGCTTTAGTGGTGGAGATGTGTATACTTGCCAAGCCTATGATAGAATATTCGTCGCGACTGGACAGTTAAACGATTAGATTTGCTTTTATCGACTTATTTTATTTTACTTCTAATTCGTTAAGTGTTTAGTTGTGTGATTACGAAATAAACGAATACATGCTTAAATATAAAAATAAATCCTAACTTCTTTTAGGATACATTTTCATGGGATTTAATCTAAGGTTTACTTGGGGACAAGTAAAGTTCAAGTGGGGGGATATTTGATGAACTCAAATAAGTACATTTTATTACTATCATTTATCCTATTAATTTGACTTGTTTTACTATATTATGTATGAGGATTGATACTTAATCGTTTACTTTTGTAATTCTCAGGTAAAAACAAGCATTTGGTGAAACTTGGCGATTTTGGACTAATAATGGAGCAAAACGTACATAAAGTGGAAGTCTACTGACATGGACAAGATCAAGTCAATTCTGCTCCAGATGCGCCGCATCTCACTATCAACATGCGCCGCATCTCTATCAAGATATCACCAGATACGATCCAAGATACAAGAGGACATGCGCCGCATCTAATAAAGAGTTACGCCGCATCTTCTGGCGGTGTACGAATATTCCTGAATATTATAATCTTGGACCCCACGCGAAGTTAAGTACATGCGTCGCATCTACTTAAGTAGATGCGCCGCATCTTCCCTCAGACACAAACTATAAATACCCCGTAGACCAGACACATTAAGGAGTTCCACAGATTCGGAAGTTCGAAAACTTAAAGACCGAACAGAAGAGAAGGACGAATTCAGTCAAGAAGGCAGCACAAGACACACCCAAATCGAAGATACAAGAGCTGTAAGAAGGTGCTGCATGTATTTAATTCATTAAGTAGTTTTGTTTTATTGTTTTAGCAAACTTTAATTCATCAGGATTGGTGGCTTGTGTAATGTGACAACGGAAAGATTGCACTCCCTTTAATACTTGCTTTCCCATCAATTAAAGTTTATATGTTGATGTCTTTGGTTACTACTTATTAGTGCATTGACCACCTCTGTGTTTATTAGTGGCTTGCGGGCACCCGACTGCGGGACAAGGTGTGGCTCCCACGGTTGTTTCTAAATTGATCACTTAGGAATAACTTTTAGACATAAGTCGTCATTAAGGGTTTACTCGCCGATGAGAATAGGACCAACGAGAAAGGGTTAATTACATACACTTCATATAAAGCTATCAATAAAACAAGTGACAATCTGCTTAATCATAAGGACAGCCCTCTTATTGTCTCTAGTATCTATCTGTGTACGTGTGTGCTACTTGCTGATTCGTGCCTATTGTTTATTTTATTATTTAATTGCAAACAAAACTGTGCCAGTCTCTCAGGCTGAAACCCCCTTGCGTTAGGATATTAAAATACTGATTAGATTAACGAGATTATACGTTCCACTCTTAGTGATCGACACTCTACTTACCATTATCTTCATACTGACCGGGTACACTGCTCGTTAAGTGTGTGTGTTATTGATAAGTCGGCTAAATATAAATTTAAAACTTGAATAGGCATTAAAACTGCTAAACCGCAACGACACATCACGCGCATCATCTAAGCTACACCTTGGTTTACAATAAAACCATGCCCATATATCATCTTTTATGTTTTTCAACAAAATGTCACACATTTCAGAATAAGATAACCTACTTGTCCTAGACAACTTCAAGTCTATAAGTTCTACACCAGCGTACTTTAAGGGAAGATACATAAAAACACTACCATGATGTACCTCAAACACAAGCTCACCAGCGTTATGAGAGTTCCTGTGTAACAATTGAAAGAATTAAAACAAACATATAATGTTACACAAACAATAAATCTTTAAAAAGAATAGAAAAAATAATAGAGAAACTTACACCCATTGGTGAAACACAATATCATCACAGGTTGTTGATTCTGAATCAGTAGATGACATCCCTTTGGTAAAAACTGAAAATACAAAGAAAACAAAGTGGTTATTTCTATTTTTATGATACCAGTTGATAGTTCCCAAGATAAAATGCATGGGAAGCTGTTATGTAGTACAAATACTTACATGTTGTACAATAGATCTACTGTTTTTATCTCTCTTACCTATAAGACAATAGATCTAGTTGGTGTGGGCCTTATTGCTTATCTTTTTAACTAGGTGTTTAGGAGGATATTAACACATAAAACTTTACATAATTTATGCCTATTAATATGTTTGAATGTGTCTTATTTCTTATGTGTATGCTAATTAAGACAGCAATAAAAATTTACTCATAATGATTTGCAATTTACAAAAAATACATAAAGTTAAGTTGTCCGAGTATATCACAAAAGACATCAAGTATACTACAACATACTCAATACATCGAACAAGAGTAGACATACAAAAGGTTGAACCTATTAAAGGGATCATATGGTCAGCAATTGTTTTGAGATACTACAACATACTTGATACATGACTAAATACAAACTCGATGTTTTAAAAAAAAAACTTAGCCATTTGTTCACGGTATACAAGTGCAGCCTGAATAGGATCCTTAACGTCCAACGACTTACCATAAGCCAAGCGGTATAAAAAAATACATACCCAAATACCACAATCACCAAATATCCTAGCTTACTTAGTTACTTTGTCAGCGTGAAAAAAGGTAATGCTGTAATTTGAAGGATTTATGCCTTTCTTCTCAAATACTTGCGCTTGACTTAGGACCTCAGGTAGTTGAGACTGTGGAAAAATGGTAAAGTGTTAAAACAATCTAATGTTTCAACCTTAATTATATGGATATATAGTCTAACCTGTAAACAATCCATCACTGCGATATAAAAATCTGGCAATTCCTCGACATAAATTTCACCGCTATTGTAAAATGTAACTACTCCTGTCTCTATCTCGAAACGTGCAAGAAACCAATGAGTTTCCGTTTCATTAATAGGCATAAAAACCTACAACGCAGGTGTGCCAAAAAAAAAGTATTGGGTTAAGTGAAGCAAATAGTGGAGCAAATCAAGCAAGTAAGCGGATTATGCTACCAAGATGGAAATCAAAGGACTTACCTGCTTAACATCGGACCATGGAATAGAGTACCTTTCCCCATTAGCATACCACAAAGGCAGCGAGTTTTGAAGTAGAAGCTGAACAAAGTAGCCACTAACCATCGCCCAATCAGCCGTATCGGGTCTCACATGCCACATGTAATTCAATAATATAGGGTGAATTACAGTTGTATAAGTACTTGCCTCATCCATTAGCCAACCTTGCCTAGTCGGGTCTAAGCAAACTAAAGTTTCCCAGAACCTTCTATCCACATTCACATCTTCACACCATGGGAACTTACAATTAAGCGGACCAATTTGACCAAGATATCGGTCATATTCATCTGTCAAATGAACCTTGTTCGCAGCATTGTTCCAGCGTTTCAGATCCTAGTATATGACACAATTACGCTTATTGTAATACCTAAAATTTCAAAACATGCAAAATTACCAAATTGCCCTTGTAACTTAAAATTTCACTTAATAATGGTATAAAACACCAAATAAATCACAAACTCTTGAAAATTAACAACATATGAAGTAAAATAATTTTTCCATGAACATTTTAATATTTTACATGTCCTAAAAATACTTGTTACATCACTAAAAATATACATGGGCCGAATATATTTTTATTTTGTGTTCACTTCCTTTTTAAATAATTAAATATATATAATTAATGGATAAATGTTATATAAATTGAGAAAATATCTTGGCAAATCAGAGATTTATCTCATTTAATCTTCCATGGGCCAAAATCCATGGTCTCTCCTCATCTATATACACGGTTTGTGTATATTCTATTTTTATATCATTCCTTTAAACCCCAAAATCCTAACCGATCCATCCAAAAACTCCCAAGTCGACACCACAAATTTTTTGCACTTTCTTGGTATTTTTCCTGGATTCCTTGGAGCTGGAAGAAGGCTAGAAAAATAGGAGATCAATTTATAAAAGCTTGGGTTGCTCGTTCTTAAAATTCTTGCTCGTTTTCTTGCTGCCGAGAGGTATAAAACTCCTACAGCTCATTCGATTGATCTAATCATTATCTAGTATTTTTGTGAACTTTTTTACATCATATATGATCTATATAAAATAGTATATTCGATCCATGCAAGCTTTTTGGGCTGTTTGGAATTAAACGAATTGTAAACCCTAAAAGCGTACAAAAACTAGAACCGACTCTATATGATTTTTATAAACCTCAAACTTATTTTTATAATCTGTAATATGACATATGTGATCTGTAAAAATTGTATTCGAATTGATTTGAAGCCTAGATCAATAATTCGTGAATTATTTTGTCATATGTTAAACCGGCTAGAAAATAAAAAGCAAAACATGGGTCGAATGGATTAGGGTTAGGGTTCTTGGTGTTAGATTTAGTATAATTAAAGCATATTAAGGTTGTTTTAATGATTGGTGATGATTGGTAAATTTAGGGTTAGGGTTTATGTTTTTAAATTAAAACCAATTGAAAGAATTAAAAGTTTTGAGTGTGTTTTGTAATTTTATAAACTTGTGGGGTATTTTTGTAAGATACTTTGGACTAGGGATAATTCGTATAAAATATTGTATAGGGGTATTATGTGTAAATTTGTAACTAAAAGGTTTAATGGGTAAATTATGTAATTATTAGAAGTCGAATTGAAAATTAAAGTAATTGAGGGACCTATTTTGTAAATTAGGTAAAACAAAGGTCAATTTGTATAAATATTACTTTTAGGGGTGTAATGTGTAATTTTGGATAATTGAAGGCTTAATGTGTAAATATGAATATTATAAGGATTGATTTGTATTTTAAGTAATTAAAAGGGTTTAATTTGTAAATTAATTAATTATAGGGTCTAACTTGTAAAATTGTTAACATTAAAGGATTTGAATTGTAAATATGGGAAGCTTATGGATTAAAATGAATAACTTGTATAATTGCATTTTAAACATTTATCTTTGGCATATTTGCACTTAAAACCCTAAAATATGGAAAGTTGTCATAATTAACCCTAAACTATTATAACTTGCTAAAATGAATCCTATTTCCATAATAATACTTATTTAATGACTTAACTTAAAATTATAATAGTTAAATGTTTCTAATTTTGGAAACCTGCTATAAATGGGAAGTTACTAAAAATGGAAAGCCGACTTAAAAGAGAAATCTGATTTGAATAAGGTATTGATAATAAGACAATCATGAATGCGTGTAGATTCGCTGAAGATGGAGTTTGCTTCGGGTCTTTATGTTTCTAGTTGTATTTTCACGTGCGGTATAAGGTACAGATATTCTACCCTTTCTCAGTAAGGGTGTTTTCGTTCTCTTGACTTCTGATCTTGATTCATTAGGATTCCCCAAGCCATTGCTATGTTTCCCCTTGTATTGTGAACCTTTGATATGATCCACTTGATTTGAACCTTGCTTTGAACCCTTGCCTTGATTTCTTGTTTTGAACCTTGCCATGTTCCCTTGATACTTGACATACTTCGTTCATCACCTTTGACCTGAATATTCAAATCCTTGGACACCTAGAAGATTTACTTGATATTAAAACTGGATGTGGAAACTTTCTTAATTATATATGAAAATGTTTTGAGAAAAGATATTTTAAAACGATGCGATACCACTTTTAAATGTAATTCTACTAAAGTTTTATGAAAATAACTTTTAAGGACTATCTTTATGAAAAACTGTTTTGAAAGACCATTGTTGTGAAAACTATTTTGAAAGATCATTTTTACTAAAACCATTATTAAAGGATTTCTTTTAAATGAACTTTTAAATTGAACCTTTGCTATGGTCTCTTGTCTTGAACCTTGACTTGAACCTTGATATTTGACTTGGACCACTTGATACTTGACTTGGACCATTTGATACTTGACATTTGATACTTGATACTTGGACCATTTGATACTTGACACTTGATACTTGACACTTGATACTTGACCCTTGACCCACAGTTTGTGACTACGAGCCACTACTAGGCATGAGGGTTTCATGTCCGTGTCATTGATGCACCGATGGCATGATTCTAGGGTAGGAGAGTGATGTCCTATCCTGTCCCTGACTTGATTTGTTACGTAGAGGAAGAACTTAGCCTACTAGGGCGTATGGATGCATCCTAGATTCGACTTGACTTGACTTGTTACTTGTTATACTTGGTGACTGATGGGTGTGTGCGATACACGTCTTTCACATCTTGGGAGCTAGCTACTCCACCCCTTGGAGGTATCCCCTCACCTTGTACTTGGTACCGAGGACTCCCCTCCGCACACCTTGCTATTTTATATTTGATTTGGGCTTGTAGTGGATTACTGTTTTTCCCTTTACCTTATAACCTTGTACTTAGTATTCCGAGGTCACCCCTCCGGATACATACTTGACCTGACACTTGACTTAATACTTGACTTGACTTGATTTGACTTGGGCTCGGGTTGGGATTACTTTTCCCTTTACTCTTATCTATTGTAACTATTCCTTAACTCTTGGTATATCTGTATAACCTTTTATCTTTCTTTCTATCCTAACTCTTGTTACACCTTGCATTGTTTCACTTACCTCACTATCCCTTTATTACTGCTTTGTTACCTTTATATCTGTTCACTGAGCTTTCGTAGCTCAGCCGCATTTCTTTTCCTGCGGCAGGTTTTAGTTTGGAAGCTGGGTATGAGTGGAGAGTACCTTGGACTTAGAAGACCTTACTAGCTATTGAAGATGAATAGAAGAATTTATATTTAGACTTAGAAATTATTGTATTATAACCTTGTAGTTTCAGATTTTCCATTGTAACCCTTGAAATTCTATTGTATTATTTATGTTATATGCTTGTGTTTGTTCTGATATGAAACCATTATTGTGACATCTTTACCCTTGTCGGGTCGGGGTGTTACACTTATGATCATAAATGAAAAATAAGATATGTTTTAAACAATCAAAGAAGTAGTTTTCATACCTCAACCCATGGCTTAACAATCTTAAGCTGTTCCGTCATATCTGGATTCAGTAAGTCAAAGCATTGTGCTTTCTTTTTCGCATATGCTTTAGTCCAATAATACGCATTAGCTTCACTAGAACTTTCACTCCTCTTTGTATGGGCTGTGCGCGCTATAGCATTTTTCTAGTGATTAGAATTCTTAAGCGCTTCTTCCCTTTTCTTTACTTCCCTTTCATCCAGCAATTTCTTTTTCTCTTCCATCCCTATCATCTTATCCTCTTCCATCATCAGCCTCTTCTCCTCTTGCCTCAACTTCTGCTCTTTTAACCGCACCTTTTCTAATTCTTCACGTCGCAATCTTAATTCTTCTTGAATAATAAATTCCTGTCAAAGTTAACTTAGTTTACGGTTGTTATAATATCTTATGGTACGGTAAGAGTTTACATATACATTCAATCTGTAATTTACCTTTGCAACATCGTCATCGTCATCCACATCTACACGTTGTGAGCCACTGGTATCCATACTTGAATGGAACAACTTAAGAAAATCATGATTAAGCTCGTCACAAAACTCTGCACTGAGATTCCGAAGATCATCATCAAACACCAATTTCTCCTGCGAATGAACAATAGTGGTTAAAAAACAAAATCAATAAGAAAAAAGGCATGTCAATGTAAGTAAACAAGTCAACAGGATATATTACCCCATTTCTTTCTCGAGCAAGAACCTGAATAATTACCTCGAGTTTGAACAAACGAGCATTCAACTCTGTAATAATAGCATCCTGAATTATGCTGGTCTCTATTATACTGCTCTCACTTTTGCGTATAATAGGTAAATGTTTCCATTCTATCTTGCCACGTTTGCGTGGTGCGGCCAACTTCTTGAAATACTCATCATCGAGATGTGTGGTTTTGACTGGGGGAGTTATAGGTATGTAATGATGGAAAAAAAAATCCATAAACTGTATATACCAATCAGATTTCCTCTCAGCTAATGTCGGTCTAAGATCTTGAACAACATTCGATTCCTTACAAAAAAAAAATAATAATAAATAAATAAATAAAGAAAGTAAATAAATTTAATTTATAATAACAGCAAGCATTAATACGACAAATTTGATGAAGAGTTTGCCCTTTCCAAAATGATACTTATAATCTGATCTTTTAAATGTTGCGTTCTTTGACAACGATACTCCTCTTGGTATCATTTCTGGCACTTTATTCCACCAAATAATGCTTCCTTTAAATAATTCCATTATCCATATCTATAAAATGTTAAAAAATGCTTCAAATTCAGTGAAAGAAACATAACATATAAGTAGCATACACTGTCTTTAATGATAAAAAAAAAATACTAACCTTGAAAGCCCAAACAAAGCCTGAAAGCGTATATGTTGGAACAAACTTGCGGTCTTTGTCAATACCTTGAAGGAATTTATACTTGTGTTTATCCGCCACGTCCAAAATTTGATCATACAAATGTCTCCAAATATGCTCCCCCCATGGAAAAGCATCCCAGTCATCAATGTTTTCAATCAATCGGAAGAGTGTATCATCAACTTCTTGAACCAATAATCTGCCCATAAAGATAACCTCCAATGCTAACAATAGACAAAGACGTACTGCATCTTCGTCGACTATAATACCAAATGCCTGCTCATCTTCAATTAGACCAAGAATATCTAAATTGGTTATTTTTTTTATCTACATGGCGTGGAAAAACCCTGTTCCTAAAATTGAGGTGTCCCGACTTATATGAGCTAAAACTTACATTTAAAAAACGAAAACCAGTGATAAGACAAAATTCTGGTCGGCTGAAATGTAGAGGACGTTCTTCAACATAATATACAATGGGCATATCATAATGAGCATTACTTGGACAACATTGTTTCTGTAAAATATAATCTATCATATGTGGTTCGTGGTTAAAATAAGAAAGGTCCAACCATTTACCAAAACAAGTAGCCCGAAACAACTTCCTACGTTTTTTTATCCAATTTGGAATTTATTAAAGAAAAGTAATTCATTTTACTTCTAATGATGGCTTTGACTTCATATTCCTACAAGAACAAAAAAAAAGCTAATCAAACACAAAAGTATACAGAACGCTGCTATTACCGCAAACATGAAGATACTTGACAATCAATGTCTCGTAGAGTTTAATGATACATTGAGAGCATAACACAATTTTCTAATAACTACCACATGTAACTTCATTTATCACTTACAATTCACACATACATTTCAGTCTCTCTATTGCACACATACACTGAATAATCTATTTAGCATCATAATTCCAACCAAAAATCTATCTATCTTAAAGAGTCAAAGTTTGAGTAATCTTATGGAACTGATGAAACACGATATTGTTACAAACTAAACTATGCTAAACAAACATGCTAATGAACATGAATAGCATATGAAATGCTTTCATGCTAAACAAACATGAATAGAATATAAAACAAAACATTAATATTTAATAACATCACACAAAACCATCATTTATTATATTTAATGTACAAATACAAATATAATTTACAAAATTTGTAGTAGAATAGTGACAATAAGAGTATACATACCCGAATACGAAACATTATTAGGGTTCTTTTCAGGTTTGTGAGGCTATAGCGATTTTTGCGTGTGTTATTGTGATAAAAATTGTGAAACACATAGGGCGCTCAAATTGTGACACTGAGTATATGTGTTTTGGGGAATTTGAGTGTGTGTGGGGGTTAATGGGGTGTTTTTAAAAAAAAGTCGCTTAAAGAAAATATAGTCGCTTAAATTTTTTTTTTATGTAACACCCCAACCCGACAAGGGTAAAGATATCACAATAATGGATTCATATCAGATCAAAACAGAGCATACATCTACAGTAATACAAAAATCTCAAAGGATTACAAATGAAATACTGAATCTACAAGGTTACAACGAAAACTTCCAAAACTAATTCTAAAACATAATATCTTCTATCCAATTCTAATCCAGAATAGCTACCAAGCCTTCTAAGTCCAGAGGTACACTCTCACTCATTCCCAGCTTCCTACTAAAACCTGCCGCAGGAAAAAAAATGCGGCTGAGCTACGAGAGCTCAGTGAACAGATATATAGATGACAGAAACAATAACAGATAACAATACAGAAACAAATCAGAAATACAGATTATACAGATACTGAATTAAAGTGAAAGGATAGGAAAGGAATAAGGGTAAAAGAAAAGAAATGAGAAAGGGATAATGCACAAACCAGGTTTAGGGAAATACAGAAATCCATCACGAGCCCAGAGATAACAGATAATATCATAACAGAGTAATCATATAATAATCCAGAGGGGGTGCCTCTCAAGTAACAGATAATATGAGGGGTGACCTCATGTATCAATTGGAGTGATCAGCTCCCAGATAATGTGAGAGACGTGTATCGCACACACCATCAGTCACCAGATATAATAATAAACATATAACATAAACAGATAACAGATAACAAATAACAGAGTCAGAACTAGGATGCATCCATGCGCCCCCGGTGGCCAGAAACTCCTCAGAACACACCAGATAAAATAAATCAGGGACGGGACAGGTCATCACTCTCCTGCCCTAGAGTCATGCCATCGGTGCATCAATGACATGGACATGAAACCCTCATGCCTAGTGATTGGCTCGGATATCAGACTGTGGTCAAGGTCAGATGTCATATAATAAACAGAGTCATATCTAAGGGTTCATAGCAGAAGGGTCATGTCAACAATTCAGAATAAGATAACAAGGTTTAAATCAAAGTTTATCAGATTAAGTTTAATATCAAAACGTAAGTTCAGATTAAAAGGTTTATTTCCAAAAGTCCAAAAGAGTATATCAAAGGTTAATAATTACAAGTTTATAGCAATAATCCATTTCAGAAGTTCCTGTCAAGAGTTCATTTAAATCAGTCCTTTAATAATGGTTTTCATTGAAATGATCTTTCAAAATAGTTTTCATAAAAATGGTCTTCCAAAACTTTTAATAACTTCCATTTCAAGTGGTATAGCTTCTTTTTAAAATAGATTTTAATAAAGGTTCAAAATCAATTAGGTTCAGATAAGGATTTAACAGGTTAAGGTTTATACCAAAATCAAATCAAAGTTTACAACAGATATATCAGGTTAAGGTTCAGAACAAGGTTCACAGATCAGATTCAATCAAGACTCACAAATTCAGGGTTCAGAACAAGAGGTCAATCAGAGTTCAGGAAAAAGGTTCAGAATAAAAGAATCATAGCAGAGGTTCAAACAAAAAGGTTTGAGACAAACAGATCACAACAAAGATTCACAACAGAAGGGAACATAGCAGTGGTATAGGGAATCCTAATAAGGAAAATGAGAACTGAAAGAAAAGGGGATGAAAAATCCTTACTGAAAAAGGGCAGAATATCTGTACCTTATTAGCACAGCAGACAAGCAAACAAACACAGAACAAGATCAGGACTTCTCCTTCTTCACACCTAAGGAAGAGGAAGACAGAATTACTAAAGATTTTATTTCAGATTATTACTTTTAGTTTACCTCTTCATTTTAAGTACTTTATATTTTTAGTAACTTTCCAGATTTAGTAAGTTCCCATAATTAGCAGGTTTCCAGAATTAACAGATATTATCATTTCAGATTAGGTTAAACCCTTATTCAAAGATTATTATGGAATAACAGTATATTTTATCAAGTTACAGAAGTTTAGGGTTAATTATGACATGATCACAAAGTTTAGGGTTTGAAATGTCACTTCATCAATTTCCAAGGTCATTAGTGAAAATACTTTAAGTTGCAGAATTATATACACATTTTATTTAGAATTACATTTTATTCTCTTAAGTTTCACAATTTACAGATTATACCCCTTTAGTTACATAATTTACAAAACCAACCTTATATTTACATATTTTACAAATTAAACCCTACAATACTCATATATACCAAACAAGCATATTATATTTCATAATTACAGAATATATTATCAGAACTTAGTACATTACAGATTAGACCCCTCAGAATTCAGAATTTACATATTTAGTCCTTTAAGTTTACAAAACATATATATTAAATCATAATTCATAACAATTACATATTTAACCCATAAATCCTCAAAATTACACAATAACCTTTTTATATCAGTATTAACTCAAAATAACCTCAAGATTTCAGATTTACACTTTTAGTCCCTCTCTTTTATTTAATTTCCATTCGTACCCTTTAAAATACCATTAATTCATTATATTACAATATTTACACTTAGGACCCCAAAGTTATATTTTTCCCACATTCCTACAGATGTATATGACATTACAAAAATATCCCAGAAGTTTCAAAGTTGGCAAAACAGGTCCTTTTACTTTTTACTTTCAATCGGATTTACTTTTTAGAAACAAATACAAACCCTACAATTAACCAATCATTGCACCATCATTATTATATCCTTAAAAGATCATTAATGATCAGAATTGTGTCCAAGAAACCTAACCCTAGTAGCCACGATTTGAATTTATTTTGGTTACTTTGTTTTTATAAAATCCGGTTATAACAATAATTCACCACACTAAATCTAAGCTTCTAAAAATCAAACTCATATTTTTCCCAGATCATAAGACATATAAGGAACCCACAAAAAATAAATAACATGCCCAGAAAAATCGTTTAGCATATATTAGATTTTTACGTACGTTTTTGACATCAAAATTACCACGACATGATCTAGGCTACCATAAATCGTTCTAACATTTTCCCCAGGTCTATTACTTCATATGAGGTCTAAATAAAATAGTTATCATGCCCAAAAATTTGGATTACATATATTTGTGATTTACGTGTTCTATGATCATAATATTTTCGTACGCATAGATTAGCTTGCATGATTCGATTCACATAATTTTTATGAGTTATATAAGATGTAAAGATCACAAGAAAATTGTTATATCAATTTTAGAACGTGTGGTTTTGGCGTATAGATTTATACCTTGCGTATGGGCAAAATCGACAAGAAAATAGAACCAAGAACGAACCAGCGAATCCACGCACCAACCCTTATTTTTCCTAGCTTTCTTGCACCTCCAAGAACCCCAGAAAATTGCTTGTTCACTTCCAGAAATTGTGTGGCTGCTTTGGTCGAATTTTTGGTGATCGCTAGGGTTTTTTTGTTCTTATGCGATTAGGGTTTTTTTGGAAAATATAAGATTTGTTTATATCTTGTAAAACCGACCTAGGGGGGGGGCTGAGATCAGGAAATTCGGTATTAGGATCAAATAATAATTTGGGTTGATTTTATTTGACCCTTCCTTAATTTATTTTCACATAAAACTTAATATAAAGATTTAATACTTATTTTTACTTTGTAATACATATTTCGAATTTTTAATAAATAAAGTATATGTGTATAATAATTTTTGAACATTCGAAATGATGTAACGTTGTCCCAGAAATTTGTTCGTTTCAGATATAGTTCGTTTTCAGAAGTTTTGGAATTGTTTCAGAATTTATAAGTTATTTAATTAGGTTTTATGTTATCAGGGGTAATTTGGTCATTTTACGGGTTATCTGAATTTCAGGTATTACAACTTCTTCCCCACTAACAAAAAAAAAATTCGTCCTCGAAATTTGCAGAAAGCAGAAGGGAAAAAAGAGAGCAGAAAACAAAACAAAGACATAACAGACTAAGACGAGAATTGAGGCGAAACGAAACAGAAACACAACTGACGGTGAACAGAAATATGAAAGATTCGTTTCTCATGACTCGAACTTGTAGATTCCAAAATTGTTTCAGATCCTCAGAACAGACATAATATACTGAATCCAGATCAAAAGAATAACATACCCAACATAATAGATGAAATCAGATTCTCTCGGAAGAGACAAAGAAATACATAGGATTTTGACAGATATGCCGTTCACAGAATTTGATTAGACAGATCAGATTTGAACATACAGAAAATAGATTATCGACGACATCAATGGCAGAAAGTTCTATAACAGAAGCTAGGATTAGTATCAGATGTACAGAGGTCAGCAAAACGCGTGACGGGAATCCAGACGTATCAATTCGCATAACGGTGAAAGCAGATTACGCGTAAAATTAGGATGAACATAAGGTCTCACTAATGCAGATAATCTCAAACAGTTATCAGAATTTCTACAGCTTTAAGGCACTTCTCAAAATATCCTATGCCCACAACAAGTGCACGTTATATGATGTAAGTATTATCACGTTGGCCAGACGTCATAATACTGGCATCATATAAACATGCCCTCATGATGGTCATACTTTATCTCAAGTTGTGAACAAAACAAACTTATCTTAATCCACCTAGTCTTCCTACGGTCTCAGAGGTCATCAGAATCCAATACCCTAACTAAGAAGAGAACAAGTTACTCAAAAAACTTAACGGAAGTCCCAGAATGTCTATCAGAATTTGGTACATCAGATCATCCATCATTCGTCAATTTTCAGATAACAAAACCATCATCCGACATACGCAGAACGAACACAGAGCGGAATTACTGATAAAGAACTTAAATCATTCAAAGGATTTTATCGTTAGGTAACAGAAATTTAGATAGGTCAAGCAGAAGTGAATCACATCATCCATAGCTTCATCCGTCACAAAATTTATTCGCTTCAGAATTTTCTTCTATACAAGGTCATGATCTCAGTTTCCATTCTCAAGTCTGCTTCTACTCTCAATTCATCTTAGTACAACTAAAATGAATAGAGAAGCAAGACTGCGAGTTTTGGACAGGTCTATTAGCACAGTTCGGAATTCGCCAACTCAGATTGCTGTCGTCTTCGGATGCTTGGTAGTGGTGTCGGCTACAATCTCGGAACGCCAATCACATCTACTCTTCCAGAACAAAGGTCATTCCATTTAATACGAAGATGGTCTACATGCTTCCTCGTTCGTCTCAGGGCACAAACATGTTGTCATACTATGACAATTGTCCAGATACTCGTGAAAACATGATTCTTATTAGCCAATACTATTGGCATTATTTAAAACCCATAATGGTCATAATGGGTACAAGAACAATTTTCATAAATCTTATCAATGATAACTTCATATCTAAATCACATCACTAATCTTTACGAATAAAACTGAAATACTTTACGTAAATTGTTCTCAGTTAGTCATCTCCCTTCTCAGGAGTTCTTTTGATTGCTTCTTCAGTCTTTCGAACATTAAATTAGGTTGTCTGATACAGAGTTCACAAGGATAGAATAATTTAATCATTTATACTCGGAAATGAAAAGTGATTACAGTGAGATTACGGTTAAGTTTACTATAGTTGATATGCAGACGCAAAATTTTTCTCTTTCTTCCTCATAAACTAATAGGGTATTCAAGGGAAACACTGAGGTGGACTAAACATATCTCATCATCTTCTCCAGCATCATGGTTCATTTACTGAGATCGGTTCAGAGTCAATTTTTCTGCTCAACAGGAGAGAAACCCAAGAGTTTCATCAGAAAATGCCAGAAAATTTGTACAACAAAACTTTCAATGCCAACACTTTCTAGGGGTGGATACTAATAGGGTGACAGGAGAATTTGATAATCAGACGAGGTCAGGGTACATATTTCCATAGCAGGGTTAAGCTTAACAGATTTAAGCGGTTAGAGGTTATTATATCAAAAGTAGGGTGGAATAGATTGTTACATTTCAGATGCGGTAGTTTATGATAGCTGAAGAACCAGTCAATCAATAATCACAAGATCTCCAAAATCAAGTATATCAATAGTAAACAGATCCGCAGAACGTATATGGTCACTTAACCAGACGGATAGTTCAAGGTGTTTTTGGTTTAGCTTGTAGCATAAGTGACAGGTAGGGTGTACATCATTGGTAATACGAACATTGTATAACTGTCAGAAGTGAGACGTATGAAATGTCGGATATTAGCATCATAACTTCAGTTAACAATTCCATGCAGAGATAGTATTTGCATCAAATCCTTCCAAAGAAAAACTGATTGGCAAATAAGATTCATCATTCAAAGGAGCAAATAAGATTCATCATTCAGGACAGAATAGGATCAGAGGATGAATTTAAGGTTAAAAGGTCTTCGGGATGGTCGGAAAGATATCAGACTGTTTATCCAACTGATCAGAAATGAAGGTCAAAATTGGGTAGTGGCAGCAAAAGTTTAACAATCGGTAATCATGGCAGGGGTTCCAAAATTGTTTCAAACGCCAAAGGTGAGACATAGGAGGGTAGTCGTCAATATTAAATGATCAAATCAATCAATCCTTATAAGGATAAAATCAAGGTTACTGTCAAAGAAAGACGGATCAATAAAGATGAATCTTATCGTTCGGAAATGAGAGGGAATGCATTTTTATACTCGTGGTCAAACGCCACAAAACTTCTTGTAAAACCCGGAAATTAAAAACATGCAAAATTACCAAATTACCCCTGAAACTTTAAAATTTAATTAAAGCTTAATCAATCCCGAATATCTGGAAACGAACTACAAATCAAATGAGATAATTTTGATACAAGCTTCTAATATTTTTACAAGTACAAAAATGTATTATTACACTTAAAAATCACTTGGGCCGATTATGTATACATATGTTATAATTTTATTTTATTTAAAAACATTTAAATTACAAAATTAATTAAAGAGAATTATCTAATTATGGTAAATTGATCCTTGGGCCATCAAGGCCGGTTCATAGCCTATTATCCCTCTCCAAGTATTCGGTCCATCTCAATTTATACCAATCCCTAATTTATTTCCTCCATTTAACCCTAATTCTAAATATCCGACACTCAAAATAAATCACCCACACACCATCCGATTTTTCTGAAGGAAGGAGGCAATTTTCTGGAGTTCTTGGTGGTGCAAGGGAGGTGAGAAAAATAATTACAAGTCCTAGGAGTCGATCGTTTGGTCGTGGCAATTTTTAGAGTCAAAAATCTTGGAACCGAGCAACACAAATTCATAGCGTGTAATCCCTTCGATCTAAAAACTTTTTGGTATTTTTCTAGTACTTCTTTAATCATATATAACGTGGGAAAAATAGTATAATTGAACCATGCATCATATATTGATCGAATGAAAAATAAAGAGCTTAAAACCCTAATATCGGAAATCGGATTCTATTTAATCCATACGATTTTTCTGAGATTGATGAATAATTTTCGTGGGTTCTATATGCTTCATATAACATGAGAAAAGTAGTCATTCAAATTATTGGAGTCGAATTTGTGGTTTTTGGAATTATTGTTTATATCGGGTTTTTGAGAATAAAAAGGAATTTATGGAAAAATATTAAAACCGATTGGATCTAGGGTTTTTATGGGATGTAAACCTGGAAATAATGTGTACTATGATGATACAATGATTGCAAAATGATTGGGATTATTAGGGTTTAATTTTGATGCATATTTTTGTTTACCGATTTGAAAATAATTAGTCAAGGGGGTGTTTTGTAATTATTAAAACATGTGGGATATTTTTTTAATGTTATATAGATCTGGTAGAATATATTAAAAATGTAACATGAGGGTCTTATATGTAAATTTGGCGAGATAAGGATTTAATTGTAACTATTTGTGCCGATTTGAAAAATTAAATAAAATGAGGGACTAAAAGTGTAATTTTTGGAAAATTGAAGAGTCTCGGTGTAAATAATATTATGAAGGATGAGAAGTGTAATTTTGAATATTTATGGGCTTAACATGTAATTATGGTTGAATTGTAAATCGAATTAACACTTTGATAAGTATAAGGACTAAATATGTAATTACCGAAACTTGAAGGGCTGTTGTAACATGATTAATATTAAAGGTTATTTTCTATAAATTGATGTGATAAAAGGGCTTGATGTGTAATGTAAGTATGATAAGGGTTGAATTGTAATTTACATAATTATAAGGTTTAATTTGTAAATTAATTAACCAAAAGGGTGTAACTTGTAAATATTGGAAACTTGAAGGCTAAAAGTGAAACTCTGAAAAATAAAGTATTCGAATGGTAAATTATAATATTTCTATTTTAACCTTGAACTTTGATAAATTGGCATTTATAACCCTGAACTATGAAACTTGTCATAATTAACACCGAACTTGTATAACTTGTCAAAATGAACAGGACTTCCATAATAAGCCTGCATTAATCACTTAACTTAATGACATCACTTGAATCTTGCTAAATATGGTAGCTTACTAATTCTGGAAACCTGCTAAAAATAGAAAGTTACTAAATCTAGAAAGTTCTTAAAAGGTAAAGATGAACTAAAATGGTAAGTTGAACTTGAACCCTCTGGTAATTCTGTCTTTTACTCCTTTAGGTTCGAGGAGGGAGTGAATTGATTTCCTGTCAGCCTTTTCTATTTTGTGTGCTTGCATTGGAATAAGGTACGGATATTCTTCCCTTTTCAGTAAAGGGCCTTCATTCTCTTGATTGATTAGATTCGTTTAAGATTTCCTGAACCGTTGCTATGTATCCCTTGTATTGTGAACCTTGATCTGTGTACTTACTCTTGGACCTTTTGTTTGAACCCTTGCCTTGATCTTTGATTTATACCTTGTTCTGAACCTTGCCATGAACCTTGATATGAACCCTGCCATGAACCTTGACTTGAACCTTGATACTTTTGATTTTATAACTGGATGAGAAAACCTTTTAAATGATTTGTGCAAATGTTTTAAGAAACTATTCGTAAGGCTATCTTTATAGAAATCATTTTTAAAAGACCTTCTTTATGAAAACCGTTTAAAAATCATTTTATGGAGACCAGTACTTAAGGATTATTTTGACACCTATAAAATGGCCTTTTAATAGTAAACTTTTAAAGTGAACTTTATTATGAACCTTTGAACCTCCTGATATTGACCTCCTGATATTGACCTTCCTGATATTGAACCCTCTGATATGAACCTTCTGACTTGACACTTGATACTTGATACCTGATACTTGACACCTGACATTTGATACTTGATACCTGATACTTGACACTTGACACTTGATACTTGACCCTGACCCACAGTTTGATATTACGAGCCACCCACCAGGCATGAGGTGTTCATGTCCTTGTCATTGATGCACCGATGACTTGACTCTAGGGTAGGAGAGAGATGTCCTATCCCGTCCCTGACTTGATTATATGGTGTGTATTGGTAGACTCTAGCCACCTGGGGCGTATGGATGCATCCTAGACTTGACCTGATCTGTTTATATTACTTGTTATATCTGGTGACTGATGGTGTGTGCGATGCACGTCTTTCACATCCTGGGAGCCCGCGACTCCACCCCTGAGAGGTAGCCCCTCACCCTGTATTTGGTACCGAGGTCTCCCCTCCGTACACCCTGATTACTGGACTTGATATGATTTCTGTTTTTTGGGCTCGTAGTGGATTTCTGTTACCCTTATACTTTACCTGTACTACTTACCTGCTAAACCCTTGACATCACTTATCTTTCATTACTGTTACATTATACTTGCACATTATTTCCGACCGGTTCGTATTTCTTTTCTTATTCATTATTCTGTATTATTGCTTGTTTCTGTTATATCTGTTCACTGAGCTCTCGTAGCTCAGCCGCATTTCTTTTCCTGCGGCAGGTACATTTAAGCTAGGAGCTGGGTTTAGCTTGGGATGAGAGCAACTTGTGTGAAGTTTAGACCTTGTCATTCTAGTGTGACCATTTGGATATTATTTCTGTTATGCCATTGTTTGGGCATTTTGGATTCTGTTTTGTACTTCGTTATTTCTGTCTTGCACTTGATATAAGTCGTGTTGACTTATTTTCCTTTGGATTTTAATGTTAAGGCTTCCGCTATTTTATTTCTTGAATGCTTGTATCTGATATGAAACCATGTATTTGTGACATCTTTGCCCTTGTCGGGTTGGGGTGTTACAATTTATGGTATCAGAGCATAGGTATCCGAAACCCGTAGGCTTAGGCCATTGACCTGTGAGGATTGGGTAGACATTAGGTTTCCGTTCGCATACTCTTTTTCCTTATTCTGCTCTGTCATACTTTGCTTGATCCTGCTAATCGTTTGATAATCCTGTAGATGGTTAACACTCGTCACCAGGAGTATAATGCTGGAGGGGATGCTGAAATCCCCAATTTGGAGGCTATGGTGGCTAATGCTATAGCCAATCTGCTACCCGGCCTTAACACTGATGCGGTGATCAACCGGCTTATCAGTGGTGGGGCTAGTTCATCTGGAGGTGCTGGCAGTTCTTCTGGTGGTGGGGGCCGACCCACTACCATTAATGGGTCAAACTCAAGCCGTTGTCTTTTAGTTCTACTGCTACTCCTCATGCAGCAGAGGACTGGATAACCCACATGGAGAAGCTGTTTGAGGTGCTAGGTTGTGAGGACGAGTTTAAGACTCGTCTGGCTGTGTTTAAGCTTGAGGGTGATGCGCTTAACTGGTGGAAGGCGCACAAGGCAGCTAAAGGAGGTGATGGGTATGTTCTTGGTTGTACTTGGGCTGATTTCCGCACTACATTCTATAATCGGTACTTCCCTGACTCTGAGCAGCAGAGGTTTATTCGGGAGTACAACACTATCTCCCAGCTAGATTCTGAGAATGCAGGGCAATATCTGGAGCGGTTTCAGAGATTGGTTAGTTTCGTGGGTTCCGCTGCTGGAGATGCAAGGCGTCAAGCTAAATAGTTCAAGTGGGGACTCAAAACGTGGGTGCTCGATCGTCTGCTTAATGATCAGTTCGAAGATCCGTCAGCATGTTGCGATGCAGCTCGCAACATTGAGATTTTTCATGAGGGCGTTGGTTACAAGAGGAACCGCGACGGTGATAGGATTCATCAGAGTCAGAGTCGGGACGTCAAGGAGCATTCGGGCAGGAGCTACGATCAGAAGAAATCAGATTCGAGGGGCCGGGATTCGAGGTCAGCTCCTAGACAGGGAAATGAGCGTCCGGAAGGCAACAAAAACCAACGGCAGAAGAGATCATCTGAGTACTCTACTTCCTTACCTGTTTGTGGTTCTTGTGGGAAAAACCATACTGGAGCTTGTCGTACGACGTCTGGTGCTTGTTTCAGATGTGGTTCTTCTGAGCATCAAGTGAGAAATTGTCCTAAGCAATCTACGTCAGCACTTGAGAAATTTCTTGATCCTCCTCCTCCTGCTCCTCATACCGGTCGTGTCTTTATGCTTTCTGGTGACCGGACTGATCGCGCGTCTGGTATGTCTTTGTCCTGTTTTCCATTATGTTTCATTCCTGATTCCTTGCAAATTTCGAGGACGAAATTTTCTTTTAAGAGGGGAAGAGTTGTAAAACCCGAAAATTTAAAACATGCAAAATTACCAAATTACCCCTGAAACTTTAAAATTTAATTAAAGCTTAATCAATCCCGAATATCTGGAAACGAACTACAAATCAAGTGAGATAATTTTGATACAAGCTTCTAATATTTTTACAAGTACAAAAATGTATTATTACACTTAAAAATCACTTGGGCCGATTATGTATACATATGTTATAATTTTATTTTATTTAAAAACATTTAAATTACAAAATTAATTAAAGAGAATTATCTAATTATGGTAAATTGATCCTTGGGCCATCAAGGCCGGTTCTTAGCCTATTATCCCTCCCCAAATATTCGGTCCATCTCAATTTATACCAATCCCTAATTTATTTCCTCCATTTAACCCTAATTCTAAATAGCCGACACTCAAAATAAATCACCCACACACCATCCGATTTTTCTGAAGGAAGGAGGCAATTTTCTGGAGTTCTTGGTGGTGCAAGGGAGGTGAGAAAAATAATTACAAGTCCTGGGAGTCGATCGTTTGGTCGTGGCAATTTTTGGAGTCGAAAATCTTGGAACCGAGCAACACAAATTCATAGCGTGTAATCCCTTCGATCTAAAAACCTTCTGGTATTTTTCTAGTACTTCTTTAATCATATATAACGTGGGAAAAATATTATAATCGAACCATGCATCATATATTGATCGAATGAAAAATAAAGAGCTTAAAACCCTAATATTGGAAATTGGATTCTATTTAATCCATACGATTTTTTTGAGATTGATGAATAATTTTCATGGGTTCTATATGCTTCATATAACATGATAAAAGTAGTCATTCAAATTATTGGAGTGGAATTTGTGGTTTTTGGAATTATTGTTTATATCGGGTTTTTGAGAATAAAAAGGAATTTATGGAAAAATATTAAAACCGATTGGATCTAGGGTTTTTGTGGGATGTAAACCTGGAAATAATGTGTACTATGATGATACAATGATTGAAAAATGATTGGGATTATTAGGGTTTAATTTTGATGCATATTTTTGTTTACCGATTTGAAAATAATTAGTCAAGGGGGTGTTTTGTAATTATTAAAACTTGTGGGATATTTTTTTAATGTTATATAGATCTGGGATAATATTAAAAAAATGTAACATGAGGGTCTTATATGTAAATTTGGCGAGATAAGGATTTAATTGTAACTATTTGTGCCGATTTGAAAAATTAAATAAAATGAGGGACTAAAAGTGTAATTTCTGGAAAATTGAAGAGTCTCGGTGTAAATAATATTATGAAGGATGAAAAGTGTAATTTTGAATATTTATGGGCTTAACATGTAATTATGGTTGAATTGTAAATCGAATTAACACTTTGATAAGTATAAGGACTAAATATGTAATTACCGAAACTTGAAGGGCTGTTGTAACATGATTAATATTAAAGGTTATTTTCTGTAAATTGATGTGATAAAAGGGCTTGATGTGTAATGTAAGTATGATAAGGGTTGAATTGTAATTTACATAATTATAAGGTTTAATTTGTAAATTAATTAACCAAAAGGGTGTAACTTGAAAATATTGGAAACTTGAAGGCTAAAAGTGAAACTCTAAAAAATAAAGTATTCGAATGGTAAATTATAATATTTCTATTTTAACCTTGAACTTTGATAAATTGGCATTTATAACCCTGAACTATGAAACTTGTCATAATTAACCCCGAAATTGTATAACTTGTCAAAATGAACAGGACTTCCATAATAAGCCTGCATTAATCACTTAACTTAATGACATCACTTGAATCTTGCTAAATATGGTAGCTTACTAATTCTGGAAACCTGCTAAAAATAGAAAGTTACTAAATCTAGAAAGTTCTTAAAAGGTAAAGATGAACTAAAATGGTAAGTTGAACTTGAACCCTCCGGTAATTCTGTCTTTTACTCCTTTAGGTTCGAGGAGGGAGTGAATTGATTTCCTGTCAGCCTTTTCTATTTTGTGTGCTTGCATTGGAATAAGGTACGGATATTCTTCCCTTTTCAGTAAAGGGCCTTCGTTCTCTTGATTGATTAGATTCGTTTAAGATTTCCTGAACCGTTGCTATGTATCCCTTGTATTGTGAACCTTGATCTGTGTACTTACTCTTGGACCTTTTGTTTGAACCCTTGCCTTGATCTTTGATTTATACCTTGTTCTGAACCTTGCCATGAACCTTGATATGAACCCTGCCATGAACCTTGACTTGAACCTTGATACTTTTGATTTTATAACTGGATGAGAAAACCTTTTAAATGATTTGTGCAAATGTTTTAAGAAACTATTCGTAAGGCTATCTTTATAGAAATCATTTTTAAAAGACCTTCTTTATGAAAACCGTTTAAAAATCATTTTATGGAGACCAGTACTTAAGGATTATTTTGACACCTATAAAATGGCCTTTTAATAGTAAACTTTTAAAGTGAACTTTATTATGAACCTTTGAACCTCCTGATATTGACCTCCTGATATTGACCTTCCTGATATTGAACCCTCTGATATGAACCTTCTGACTTGACACTTGATACTTGATACCTGATACTTGACACCTGACATTTGATACTTGATACCTGATACTTGACACTTGACACTTGATACTTGACCCTGACCCACAGTTTGATATTACGAGCCACCCACCAGGCATGAGGTGTTCATGTCCTTGTCATTGATGCACCGATGACTTGATCTAGGGTAGGAGAGAGATGTCCTATCCCGTCCCTGACTTGATTATATGGTGTGTATTGGTAGACTCTAGCCACCTGGGGCGTATGGATGCATCCTAGACTTGACCTGATCTGTTTATATTACTTGTTATATCTGGTGACTGATGGTGTGTGCGATGCACGTCTTTCACATCCTGGGAGCCCGCGACTCCACCCCTGAGAGGTAGCCCCTCACCCTGTATTTGGTACCAAGGTCTCCCCTCCGTACACCCTAATTACTGGACTTGATATGATTTCTGTTTTCTGGGCTCGTAGTGGATTTCTGTTACCCTTATACTTTACCTGTACTACTTACCTGCTAAACCCTTGACATCACTTATCTTTCATTACTGTTACATTATACTTGCATATTATTTCTGACCGGTTCGTATTTCTTTTCTTATTCATTATTCTGTATTATTGCTTGTTTCTGTTATATCTGTTCACTGAGCTCTCGTAGCTCAGCCGCATTTCTTTTCCTGCGGCAGGTACATTTAAGCTAGGAGCTGGGTTTAGCTTGGGATGAGAGCAACTTGTGTGAAGTTTAGACCTTGTCATTCTAGTGTGACCATTTGGATATTATTTCTGTTATGCCATTGTTTGGGCATTTTGGATTCTGTTTTGTACTTCGTTATTTCTGTCTTGCACTTGATATAAGTCGTGTTGACTTATTTTCCTTTAGATTTTAATGTTAAGGCTTCCGCTATTTTATTTCTTGAATGCTTGTATCTGATATGAAACCATGTATTTGTGACATCTTTGCCCTTGTTGAGTTGGGGTGTTACAATTTATGGTATCAGAGCATAGGTATCCGAAACCCGTAGGCTTAGGCCATTGACCTGTGAGGATTGGGTAGACATTAGGTTTCCGTTCGCATACTCTTTTTCCTTATTCTGCTCTGTCATACTTTGCTTGATCCTGCTAATCGTTTGATAATCCTGTAGATGGTTAACACTCGTCACCAGGAGTATAATGCTGGAGGGGATGCTGAAATCCCCAATTTGGAGGCTATGGTGGCTAATGCTATAGCCAATCTGCTACCCGGCCTTAACACTGATGCGGTGATCAACCGGCTTATCAGTGGTGGAGCTAGTTCATCTGGAGGTGCTGGCAGTTCTTCTGGTGGTGGGGGCCGACCCACTACCATTAATGGGTCAAACTCAAGCCGTTGTCTTTTAGTTCTACTGCTACTCCTCATGCAGCAGAGGACTGGATAACCCACATGGAGAAGCTGTTTGAGGTGCTAGGTTGTGAGGACGGGTTTAAGACTCGTCTGGCTGTGTTTAAGCTTGAGGGTGACGCGCTTAACTGGTGGAAGGCGCACAAGGCAGCTAAAGGAGGTGATGGGTATGTTCTTGGTTGTACTTGGGCTGATTTCCGCACTACATTCTATAATCGGTACTTCCCTGACTCTGAGCAGCAGAGGTTTATTCGGGAGTACAACACTATCTCCCAGCTAGATTCTGAGAATGCAGGGCAATATCTGGAGCGGTTTCAGAGATTGGTTAGTTTCGTGGGTTTCGCTGCTGGAGATGCAAGGCGTCAAGCTAAGTAGTTCAAGTGGGGACTCAAAACGTGGGTGCTCGATCGTCTGCTTAATGATCAGTTCGAAGATCCGTCAGCATGTTGCGATGCAGCTCGCAACATTGAGATTTTTCATGAGGGCGTTGGTTACAAGAGGAACCGCGACGGTGATAGGATTCAGCAGAGTCAGAGTCGGGACGTCAAGGAGCATTCGGGCAGGAGCTACGATAAGAAGAAATCAGATTCGAGGGGCCGGGATTCGAGGTCAGCTCCTAGACAGGGAAACGAGCGTCCGGAAGGCAACAAAAACCAACGGCAGAAGAGATCATCTGAGTACTCTACTTCCTTACCTGTTTGTGGTTCTTGTGGGAAAAACCATACTGGAGCTTGTCGTACGACGTCTGGTGCTTGTTTCAGATGTGGTTCTTCTGAGCATCAAGTGAGAAATTGTCCTAAGCAATCTACGTCAGCACTTGAGAAATTTCTTGATCCTCCTCCTCCTGCTCCTCATACCGGTCGTGTCTTTATGCTTTCTGGTGACCGGACTGATCGCGCGTCTGGTATGTCTTTGTCCTGTTTTCCATTATGTTTCA